>BSBK01008284.1:0-635000 GCA_027943335.1 Chamaecyparis obtusa | reverse complement strand
TCCTAATATATCTCTGAATAGTTCTTCAAGATACCTTGAGTAAATCATAAATTGCTCGAACTTGATTTCTATGTGTCAATTTCTTACTGGCAATCATAGTCATCAACACTCTTCTAGCCGCACTTGAATCTGGTCCTCTATGATCTACCATGTTAACAACGTTCAATGCATCTTGTAAATTTTGAATTATTATCTCTTTTACTTTACCTCTTACAATTTTCTTATTATCAATACCCAACAACTCCAAAACCAGAGTCATTTCTTTTTTCTTGAATAAGTTTGTAAATAATTGTGCTTTTCCCCACCAAAGTTTGTAATTTAATAGTGCTTTCAGCTACCAGGTGTTTCGGTGCAATTTGAATAATAAGTGATTCCTCATTTATGTCCATCAATTTTTTTATTTAAGAAAAATATGTATACTTCGACTACTACCAATATTCTCCCCTAGTTGAGTTGCACCTTCTACATCAATAGGTTCATCTTCAACATCAACCAGTTGCTCTTTGACATTTCACATGACCTTTTATTTGGTCATCCCTTTTACAATCATACTTCCTTGTTCTAGTCCTTTTATTTCCCATTGCTCAAATATCTAAGCAACAAATTTTTTATTTTTTTACTTTTTCATCATTGAAAAACTTGCCTTCACACTCCTTCAAAACCAAAATGTCTTTGTAACTTCCCTGAAAAAATGACTCCCAGCTTCACAATTTCCTTATATCCTAAAATAAGAATGTAAATTCGCAATTGATATATTTTTTTTAAATAACACTTATATATAGCCTTCAAATTAAAAGGGTGGGTCACCCACGTGACCGCTCATGGCTGGTCAACCCCTTTAGGTACTCGGCTAAGTGGGACTCGGTCGAGTAGGACTCGATCGAGTCTAACTCAGCTGAGTCATCCTATGTGGCATGCCAACTTGGTAGCCAAACCTTCAAAAACACCAAAAATGCAAAATTTTGCACTTCTGGTGTTTTTTTCTCTTCTCCAAATAAAAAAATTCAAAAACTAAAACTACCATTTTCTAGACCTTGGAACTACAATTCTGGACATATAAATTTTATATTGTTTCAATTAGAAAATGAAAAATGAATTTGTAAAAAACTACATGTAGGTATATAAAGCTTTGAGAAGTCGTTGATTCGGTAAATATAAAAAAAATACTAATTCAATTCAAAAAAGTTTGAAATCATATGCGGTATTAGAGAGAAAATCTTCTTCAAGAATATATAATTTATTTGATTTTTGGAATGTTTTTTATAGGTAAAAGTGGCAAGAGACAAAAACTGTTGATATCAAGTAAGTTTGACTTTGAATACTTATAATGGGCAAATTCTAGATCAAAAACACTTATTTCTTTTTTCCTACACTAGATATACATGTCATCTAAAACATATTTTGAAATTGGAGGAAAAAACAATGTTTTACTTATATGATTTGACGGGAAGTAAACCCCCTGATTTGCAATATTTTTCAGGACATGAAAAATAGACATAAAAAATTAAAACAACATATTAATTTTTGTCCAAAATAATTTTAAAAAATTATAGGCATAAAATTCATCATATTTCACACATTTCATTAGTTTACATCATCTTCAAATTCTAAATAGAAATGTCACTTTTTTGCCCTTGAAGTTTTTTAGTTTTGGTGTTGTTAGCCTCTTCCTTTGTAAAAGGGTGACAACTTATTATACTTTTACCCTATGCATCGAAGCATGTCATTTCTTCCCACAGCGAACCAGAGAAAACTAGAGTGATTCGAGCAAATTTGAGAAAATATTTTTTTGAGCACTTCATAGAGATTCAAAGTAGATCACAAGCCGTTTGCCATCATTTCAAGTAAGTTCTTAGAAACTGAGTTATTTTCTTGAAGATTTACGAAGCCCTAAATCTGTTAAAACAATGGAATCCTCATCAAAGTCTAAGAAATCCAAGACTGATAGTGACAAGAAGGTCACATTGATCAAGTTAGCAACATACAAAGAACTCAAATACAAATTACACCCTGAGATTGCTTCACAAGTTGATCAAACAGGCACCTTTCTAAACATACCGCCTAGGATTTTATGGTCCAGGATATACGAGCCTATATTCATTGCAATATAAGGGAAATTAGAGATTTTGAGCTTCAATATACATACTAGGAGTTGTGCCAGGATGAAAAATTGAAGGATGATCACACAAACCTAGAAATCAAAGGTCTAACAAATGCCCTTCATTTTTTGAAGGAGTTTAACACTGAATGGATTAGGGTTTTCCTAAGCTGAGTACACGAGGGCAAGATTTGGTTGGCTAAACCGATAAAAATCACTAAGGATATTATCCACATGGTTACCAGTTACCCAAAAAAATGGTAAGGAAAAATCCCTAAGGCACCCATCGAGAATAGAAATTGAAAAACTAACACGAGCTGAGTGGGACAGAAGAGGCATGAGGATCAACACAATCACTGATCTGGAAACAATATTTGGAACCTATGTCATTGCATACAAAATATTTCAACCAAGAAGGCCCAATAGTGTCCCATGTGGAGCAGTGGACATAGCATACAAAATTGTAAAGAAAGGCTTACAATTAGACCTCGTCGAGCTACTGCTAAAGCAACTTGAGGAGAACATTAGGACTATTCGTGTTGCTAAGACCAACACTTTTAAGTTTGGTTCACTTCTTGTATGTATATTTTTCTACTTTCAAAACTATTTCCCATTAGTTTGTAATGTTGAATGGATGTCAACCAACCTATCATAATCCAAATCGGCAAATTCATTAAGAACTTAGGTTATAATTTTGAGGTTGTGATGGATGATTACTTCATTAGATTTAAAGAGAGAATATATAAGAGGAGCAGGATACCTGCACAATTAGTTTAAAAGCACAAGGAGGATATTTTTTTTTGGTGGACACTGACACCACACTAATAAAGGTATTTGAGCCAAAGACTACATGGTTACCTCCTATGGGATATGAACTTTATATTGATCGATCCTCTAGGTCAATAAAGGCATTATTGGTTGAGCCCAAAAACCACAAAGCTACTAGTTTCAGAACCTATGAAGAACTAAGCTAAGAATAAAAATGGACTTAGTCAAAGTGAAGGTTCGCAGAAAATCCAAGAAAATGATGGACACCTTGACTAAGAAATTCGGTGAAGAGGAAGAGTAAGCACTCGAGAAGTTGATTCAGGAAGCAACCAGGGAAAAACTTCTGATCAGTAACAATGAACATGAAGAGGAGAACGAGTCAGACAAATAATTACAAGTTGCACCAGTGAAGGCCAAAGGGAGGAGAAAAAAAGTAGAGACTCCTATACAAGAGAGGACAATATCCTCTGAAGTTGTTTCTCCACCCCTGAAGTGAGGAATTGTAAAAATAACACGGCCTACGCCTACAAAGACATAAAAAAAGAAGAAGAGAGGTGCACAAGCCACCACTGAGAAACCCAAAAAGAGGAGAAAGATAATAAGAGGAAAGGATGATATTTACTATGAAGAAGAAAACACCAAACAATTCAAATTAGTTGTAAATAAAAATCAATCAGTTGATGAGCTTGTAGAGAATATAAAGGAAATAGGTAGACTAGCTCACCCTATAATGAATCGGTTTGTACATATGTCGACCAAGGATAAATAAAAGATAGAAGAGGAAATCATCAACATGATGATTAAGTTTACAAGGTTATCAATGGAATTTTCACATTATAGTCATAAGGAGCTATATGACAAAGTACAAAGAAGATGGACATATGCCTTGCATACTGAAAAGAAAATGAGGGAACACTCATTAATGTTGGCAATGCCTACTCTACCAGAGACCGAGATTGAAGACATGATGAAACAATATGCTTATAGATTTTTGATGAAATGAAGAGCATTAAGTATATTGCAAGGAAAACTTGAAGAAGTACATGAAGACGGTAATTTTTTTGGGAAAAACTTTTGTATTCAAAGGCTGAAGTAAACAAAACTGCACTGGCAATCATTCTCAAGAAAAACATAAAAGGTAAAGGAAAAGGGGTACACTCAGATGATGCCGATATTTCTACTAAAGAACCTATTCATAGATCTAATACTAAAATAAAATATGATGAAACATACGTCAAGACTTCTATCCAGTAGGTTATACCGAAGAAGAAAAATAGGACACTATTGAGTAGGGGAATGCTAAAGTGACAATAGAAGATATCACTAGTGGAGATCCTGATGATGACACAAAGGATGATGAAGATATCACCATTTCTATAGAAAACACTAAGGAATAAAGATCTATTGAGGCAACTATTGGTAAGTTGGCTATACTAATGTATATGACTTGATATAGTGTTTTCATTATGGCAACAAAGTCATATAGCAGTTTGGAATCAGGGCACTTGAAGAGAATATCATAAATTAGTTAAGTGTTGAAGATTGGACAGTGTATAGATTTCCTATAGCTCAGAGCATCAATGCATGTGCATACAGAAGAATTATGGTATGCACCCTAGAAATTAAGTTGGTTAGACTATATTCTTTCTTAGTCTAAGAGTGCATGATCAAATGTGCAAGGATAAGAAGGTTACTGTCAGTTGAACTTGCATAGCCAATGTGTGCCAGTGAAGAATAGAGCATGAAACTGACAGTTAGTATTTTGGTTTGCGGTTATAATGTAATGTTGTGAAGGCTATGCGCCCATTGTATTTAGATTTCTGACATATATACTTATTTTTTTGTAAGCACGCTTAAGCCAATTCATTTGGAAGCATTGTATGTAATAGGTCTAAGGGCCGACCTGGTTGTTTATTTTGTATGAGCATATAAATATAAGGTGTGCCCATTGTATTTAGCATGGAATTTGATACAGAGTTATTGTAATACCCCAAAAATGGGCTATAGGTTCATTAACCTCCTATATCGACACATCAAATGAAATCAACATTGAAGTCCTAACCTAAGGCACATCGGCACATTATCGAATCTTAATTGATTATCCTAAATTCTGCATCGGGGAATATTCCTTATTCCTATTTATCCTAATTATCTTTAATTTAATGATTATTTGGTGATAAATCCTATTTATCCTAAAGTTTGATTAATTGAATATTCTGAATATTTAATTAATTATATTTAATACTGCCACTTAATTATTTAATTGGATTTAATTATAGTTATTCCTAAAATTGTATTATTTAATTTTGGCAATAAATCAAATATCCTATGACTACTTGATTAAATTCTTATTTAATTAATTAATGTCAATTGTCAAATTTAATAATATAGTTTTTGAATAAAAGTTTGATTTAATAATTGATTAACCCATAAATCAATTGTTTTATTTTTAAAATCAATTAAGTTGAGGATAAATCACTTTATTTATTAAATTAATTCATAATTAATTATGCACATCCAAAAAATAGTTAAACTTTAAATCAGAAAATCAATTCAAGTTGTTTTAAAAATAAGCTCAACTCTCTTTTGAGTTGAAAGCTGATCTCAACTTCTGATTTAAATCAAAAAGCTGATTTGCATGATTTTGTGAGTTAATTTATCTCTTAATTCTTGATAACTCAAAAATCAACCTGAGTTTATCAAGAGTGATTTATGGCTTTTTCCATGCACCTCCAAAGTCTTGAATTTCTATAAATTAAGGCCTCAGCTCTTCATTTTGGATCCATCCATGAATTGCATCCTCATGCTGGCAAATTGGTGATCGAAGAATCAATCTTTGCAAATTCAAGTTGTTGTGAGATTTTCATTGTTTAGAGCATCCATATCATTTAGCATATCATTGATTAGATTAATTGCATGTCATATCAGTTGTTTCATCTTATTGCATAGAAAATCCAAAAAGATAGATTAATTTGCATTCATCTCATATCTAGATTCTGCATTCAAATCCTTCGTTTAGGTGTCGTCAAGGTCACTAATCTCGGTCCAATCTAAGAATATCATACTCGCACCTACTAGAAGGCAATAAATCACCTGGTTAGATTAGTTTCCATTTCACTACATGATTTTGATTTCTGCTAAGCTCAAATGTTTTACTGAAGTGTTGTGTCTACAGATAGGTACAAAATTCACACACACATTTCTGGTGCCCACCATGGGGCCCTGAAACAAGTTTCCATTCAATTTCTATCAATTTCTATCATCTTGTCATTTTCTATTCCAAGCTACGATTTTTAATTTCTATCCATACAATTTTTATATGAGTTTTGTTAGAAACTCATATCAGGAGGTACCCACTGTCGTACGACAGTTGATTTGATCAAGGATCGTACCATCAAAAACACATTGTCATTTGGAGGATCTATTGTTGTATGATCTTATACCCATTATCATGCAAGTTTCTAGACTGTCGTCTGGGAGGTGACCCACTATTATATGAGATTCAGTGCCAGGTTTCAATTGTCATTTCACTTTTTTCAGCTAGTTTTTTAGATTTTTTTTCTAGATTTGGACTAATAGTTAACATTAATAATTAAAATTTGTTGTTTCAAATTGATTTCTGCTGATTTTGATTGGGAAAAGCATGAGAGTTGCTAAAAATAGGTAAAAATCTACTAAGCACATTGCCAGGAATTCAGGTAATCTTCTCAGCTAATAATATTTCGATTTGGATTAAAACAAACATCTCACATGTTTGGCTTGTGTGATCTTTTATTGCTTTCATATCACATATTTCATTTTGGGCTATAAAAATGAACATAGATTTTCTTTTCAGTATCTTTGTTACACATAGTAAATAGGCCCCATGAACACTATTTGTGGTTCTTGAGAGAGTGGGTTTCTAGCGAAACTCTTCTCAATGAAGGAACCCTTGTAGGTAGGGAGGTTACTGAGAGCATCTCACATTCTACTAGATTTGTGTGTCTTCAGCTTCTGATTGATACATTCTCTCTCTGGAGAGGTTGATAGATCATAAGTGGTTGACATCATAGATCTTTGTGAGATAATCTTGGTCTTAGCGTGTCAGATTAATCTATCTACTTTCTTTGGGTTAAAAGTGAAAAGGCTAGAGGACTATGCTCTACTCCCTTTTTGGGTAGTATCAAAAACTCAGATCCTTGAATCTGGAACCAGTCTCCATGTGGTATCTTTTGTGAGTCACCTTTAGAGAGGGTTAACCTTAGTGGACATTCCCTTAATTAGGTCAACCACATTAACGGAACTTCAAGAAGTAATAGACATTTTCATCGTGGTAGCAGCAGCCGCTATATAAATTTCCTTGTGGAGGAAATCTTCACAGGTGTGGTCTCTTGTTGGGCTGTTAGATCTCCCTAGTAGCTCCTAATTGATTAATTTTTTAGACTGTGTCAAAACTTTGGTGTGTCTGGATTGGATTTTTCCCTCTTGAGATCATGAAAGTTGCAGAGTCAGACCATTACTACAAACCCTAGTGAGGCCAAATTTTCATTTCTAGGAATATGTGCATTATTACAAAAAATTTGGAACGTACACTGTTAGCACTCCTAGGGATTAGCACATTTAGTCACTTGGTTGTTCATGTGCAGGGTTGCTTTGTCCCCTATTAATTATTTTCAGACGTGCTTGAAATCACTTGCTTGCTATTTTTCGTGCCTATTTATCTATCTAGTTAGTAAGAATGAATCAATCTAGTACAATCTTCAAATCTGGATAGACAATTTTGTGAACAATTTGAAATTGAACACCTAAAAATTACAAAATCTGATGTCAAACACCTTTCTAGAGTCAAAATTCATCTTGTAAAGTTAGAAAGTCATACGACTTTTGGCTATTGTCATTTCAAAACCCCAAGATTGTTGTATGGTAACTGGTATATTGTCATACAAGATTTGATCAATCAATTCAAAAAAAGTCAAAAACCCTTCTATTAACTGGTGTGTGAGTTTTGCAACTATTGTACAAGTTTGTCAATTATCATTCCATAGCCTACCCACTGTCATACAAGCCTGTAGAAAGTCATTTGAGAAATTTTGAAAAATTGCCAGAAAGTTGTTAGAATTGTCAAAGACCCAACTTTTCTAGCCTATTTCTAGAGTCTATCAAGAAAATCACTATGTCAGGAATAGAGCAGCAACTACTGAGAATCCAATCATTTTCCTAAAGTATCCTTTTGAATCAGATTTAGCCTTATGTTTAATCGATTCAAAACCTTGTCATAACTATCAGTCTTTAATCCATCTTCAAAATGGCTAAGTGTTGTGAACTCATGTCCGCTATCTTTTGGGCATCTACCCATACATCTAGGGCATAGTATCCATCATTTATGTCTAATCTAAGCTTCAATCAATCAAACCTTGACAAGGTTGCATCATTTGATCTTCTTGAATCAAATATTTCTTCAGTTGTCTTCATCGTATTCTTTTTCTTCACCCAAGGTTAATGGTGGAAACTAGAGCTTCCTCTCAAAAATTATGGGAAATATCTCATACCTTACCTTTGAATCATATCTAGGGTCCAAATCTTGAACAACTATACAATTCTTGTCTTTAGGAAGATGACAGTCTTGGCAACTTTTGATTAAAAATTGGTTACATTCCTCCACCATCAACTCATGGACGTAATAAAAAAAATCCTCCTTGATCTATCCTAGGGAGCCCAAAATGGTATAGGAGCACCCTTCTAAGGGCTCCCACCATCTAATTTTTTTTGTGTTGAACTTCTTAAATGAAGCATGTAATTAAAATAAGATCTTGGCTCATTTTGTGTGTCTAGGCCTAGGTTAGATCCTAGAGTTTCAAATGGTCTTTTCTTATAAATGGCATAATGACTCAGGGAATGTTGTCATCCTGAGATCATTGATTTTATATGTGGTTAGAAGTCTTAGGTTATGTCTTTGGTCAAGTTTTGAGCACAAGTGTGCCTTGGAGAAACCTAGAAATGGTCTTGGTAGTGTAAGAGCAAAGATGCTCAAGCAACAAAAAGTTGCTAAAAAGTTGCTAGCAACTTTTCCTTTGAAGTTCTAACTCTTGCCTAAGTGGATAGAAAGCCCTAACCAAACACTCACCCCAAGGAGAAGGTTATTTATGATTGGACTAACCCTAATTTAGAGGTTGGATGTCATTTGGTACGATTCTATATGGAAAAACCAGTCTAAACTGTGAATTTTGTGTAACAGTCAAGGCTATTTGGCTTGTTTGAATGTGAATAGGAAGACCTCTGATGAATCTTTGTAGTGAATGTTGTAATTAGTGTTTCATCTTTCATGTGTATGTGTGTAGTTTGAATCTTTCAAGCTTTGTTAGTATATTTCATTCATTTCTTGTTTGTAGACAGCTCTCTGCCAGTTTGGAGAGACATGTGCATGTAGGGCTGTAACTTTTGTTTCCATCGTGGCCACACCATGGAACTATGGAATCTAGAATTACAAACCCTGCTCTATATTAATATGCCTACAGGGCTCTTGACTGTAAGTGCAAACATTTGTTTGACCATGCCTTGGGCAAGCTAAGGCCATGCCCGATTAGGAGCAGTCAGTCGTGCAAGAGCTCTAGGAGATAGAGGAAGGAGTTTCAAAGAAATACCTTTCAAGGGAGCCAAGGGACATGAGTAAAGAGTATAATTTGTGGAGGAGAGAGCTTGAGCCATCCAGAAAGGGTGTTAAAGAAAGCAAGACAGACCAGTGACTCTGTGAAGTCCTAAAAGCCTCAAAAAACCCTCAGTCTTGGTTTAGATGTTGTACAGCCTGTTGGTGACCTAAGACCCTAAAAATCCTTGAGGATTGAGAAAATGAGTGAGGGTTACTAAAGGACTCTAGCCTTGGTACTGTGAAGAAAAGTGGTAAAAAACCCTATAAACCTGGAAGGAGGGCTAATTAGGCCTTTTCCTTGTAGCCCTATTTTGGGAAGGAAGTGTGAAATTGGGTGATAACCCAACCTCCCTAATACCTTGAAGATGTTTCAAATGTCCCAAAAACACCTTGGAACTCATCAAATTCACTTTTAGAGCTTGGGAAGGTAATTGAACCTTCAAAGACCCTTATAAGCCTATGTAAGGGATGGTGCTAGGAAGTGATGCTTGATAGGATGCAAGTTGAGAAAGCTATACTTGATGGTCAGGTTAGGCTAGGTTAGGGGATCTTTTGATGAGAAGAGAATCCTAAAGACCTTCATAGGTGTTAGGATAACACTAGGATCCTAGTTGTGGATCAGGGGCATAGATTAGCTAGTCTAGCCTAACCTCCCCATCAGATTGGTATCAGAGCCTCTTAAGGCTTGGGAAGTGGAAAGTCGATGTTTCAACCTTTAGAAGAGTTAGTTGGATCATCACACAAGAAGAAAATGGTGACTAATGTAGAGCTTGCTAAGAAGGTGGAAGATCAGGAGGAAGCTAATAGACTCCTGCAGGAAAGATTGATGCAAATGGAGCAACTCTTGGATGATGTCCAAGAAAAGGTAGATAAGGTGAAAGATTGGATGGAGGAGTAGGATGCCAAAGGGAAAGAGAAGACCATTGATGATGATGTGCCTACACCTAATCCTCCAACCCAAGATGAGAAATTTCTTCAAGCTTTGAAGGCTATCATGGGAAAGGCACTTGAAGGTGGCCCATTACTTACAAGCAGGATGGATACAGAACTTGTGATGCAATGGATTGAAGGCATGGAGAATCACTTCAAATGTGAAGAGATCTCAGAGGCACAAAAGGTCAAAGTGGCCAAGTCTAGGTTGAGAGGTCAAGCTCTAACCTGGTGGAACTACTTGTAAGATGAAAGAGAGAAAGAGGGAAAGAACCCAATCTCCAATTGGAAAGAAATGGTCAACAAAGTGAAAGAAGCATACCTACCTACTGATTATGAGATCCAATAGCATAGGAGGAGATTTAATCTCAGACAGAAGGAGATGGATGTAGCCACCTACACTAAAGAGTTTCACAAGTTGAGCTTAAGATCCAAAATCAAAGAAGAGGAAAGTATCAAAGTGGCAAGGTACCTAAGTGGTCTAAAAGGGAGTATAGTAGAGGATATGAGTTTTTTCACTCCTACCATAGTCCTTGGGTGTCAGCATATGGCACAAAAACTTGAAGACAAGAAAAGAAGGAAGCGGGAACCTAACTCAAAGAATAGAGGCAGAGGTAGAGACTCTAGAGGGGGTCAAAGAGGAGGTTCTAGTGGAAGAGGTGGTGATGCTAGAAACCAAGGGGAAAGAAGACTTTTGGAACAAAGTTTAGAAATTAGTACAAGAGGATCTTTTGGTAGAGGAAGAGGTTCTCAAGGAAATAGAGGAAGAGGTGTAGGAAGAAATAGCTCCTACTTTACCACAATGAAATGCTATCAATGTGGACAGCTTGGACACCCTACCTATAGGTGTCTTGACAAGCCATCAAACTCAAGCAATGAAAAGAGGGTAGCCTATACACAAGAAGACAGCAGCAGCTCATGTACTAATGAGGTCAGAAAACTAGAGTCAAAGATGGGGGAGAACTTGATGTTTAGGAGAGTTCTAATAAGACAACCTAACCAAGGTGAACCCAAGAAGAGGAGGGCTCTTTTTAGAGTCAGATGCAAGATACAAGGCAAAGTTTGCAAAGTTATAGTGGATTCAGGGTCCACTGATAACATCATAGCAGAGGAAGCAGCCAAGAAGCTCAAACTTACAAAAGTTCCCCATGCAAACCACTACAAGGTGACTTGGTTGAATCAAGAGCAGAGTGTGCTTGTAAATGAGTAGACATGGGTGGAGTTTTCAATTGGAGGCTATAAGGACAAAGTGCTTTGTGATGTCCTACCCATGGATGCATGCCATCTCTTATTGGGAAGACCCTATAAATTTGATAGGAAGGTGATCTATGATGGAGAAGAAAACTCCATTTCTTTCAAGAAAGATGGAAGAACATTCAAGATTCAGTCCATAATAGAGAATGAATAAGGTACCTCCAAAACACCTAGTGTGTTTCTTAGCAATGGTAAGGATTTCCTACATGCACTACATGATGAGGAGACAATAGGATGTGCTATCATGGTGAAACCAAAGGAGGAGGACAAGAAGTTCCTGGCAAAAACACCATCGGAAGTGCAGAAAATGTTAGAAGACTTTAGAGATATTGTGAGTGATGGAACCCTTGCAACACTACCTCCAAGAAGGGCCATAAGTCATCAAATAGACTTTTTACCCGGTGCATCTCTTCCTAACAAAGTAACCTACAAGCTTACCCCTGATCAGAATAAGGAAGTGGCAAGACAAGTGCAAGAGCTATTGTATCAAGGACTGATTAAGAAGAGTATTAGTCCATGTGCAGTCCCAGTGGTCTTGGCATCCAAGAAAGGAGGAAAATGGAGACTTTGCATAGATTCAAGGGCTATCAATAGGATCACTATCAGGTATAGGTTCCCAATTCCAAGAATAGAAGATTTGATGGATTGCTTAGGAGGTGCTATGTATTTCACTAAGTTGGATCTAAAAAGTGGTTATCACCAAATTAGAATCAAAGAGGGTGATGAGTGGAAGACCGCTTTTAAAACCATAGATGGATTTTATGAATGGCTTGTGATGCCATTTGGGCTTACCAATGCCCCAAGAACCTTCATGAGGTTGATGAATGAGGTCTTGGAGGACTTCACAGGTAGATTTGTGGTGGTGTATCTAGATGATATACTCATCTATAGCAAAACCAAAGTAGAACATCTTGAGCACTTGAGGTTGGTTATGAAGAAGCTACATGAGGATAAATTATCTATCAACCTAGAAAAGTGTGAGTTCATGTAGAAAGAGCTAGTTTATTTGGGATTTTTGGTATCCAAGGGTACTCTGAAAATAGACCCAAGCAAGGTGGAGGCAATCTTGAATTGGTCTGCCCCAAAAATAGGGACTGAAGTTAGAAGTTTTCATGGGTTAACCCAATTTTATAGAAAGTTTGTCAAAAAATTTAGTGGGATTTGTGCACCAGTATTAGAAACCATCAAAGGAGGACTAAAAACCAAGTTCAAGTGGACTGAGGTAGCTGAGAAAGCATTTCAAACATTGAAGCAAGAGGTAGCTACCAAACCTATCTTACTCTTACCTACTTTTGATAAGTTGTTCACAATTGAATGTGATGCAAGTGGTGCAATAGTAGGGGGTGTATTGAGTCAAGAAGGAAGGCTTGTGGCATTCTTTAGTGATAAAATCAATGAGGCAAAGAAGAAGTATTCATCCTATTACTTGGAGTTGTATGCATTGATACAATCTCTCAAGAAGTGGAGGCATTACCTCCTACCCAAAGAATTTGTTGTCTTTACTAATAATCAGGCCTTAAGCTATATAAACACTCAAGAGAAGCTTAGTAATAGGCATTTGAAGTGGATGGAGTATCTCCAATCCTTTACCTTCACAATTAAACACAAGAAAGGGCAGCTCAACAAGGTAGCAAATGCCTTGAGTAGAAAGCTTTTGATTGTCCAAGAAGTACAGTTGCAAAGCATTGGAGTAGTAGGTTTCAAAGACTTGTATGAGGAGGATGAAGACTTCTCACAAGACTACAAGGTGTGCCAAGAGTTTGAGAACCATTTCCATGGTGAGTTTGTAGATTACACCCTTCAAAATGGATTTTTGTTTAAAGGTAATCAGCTATGTGTACCTAGGAGATCCATGAGGGAAACTATGATTCAAGAGAACCATAATGGTAGTCTAAGTGGACATTTTGGCATAAATAAGACATTGGAGTTGGTACAAAGATACTACTTTTTGCCTAAGCTAGCAAGGGACGTGAGGATTTATGTAGAGCAATGTGGCATTGTGGAGTATGTCAAAGAGCTAAAGGAGGTTCAAGCAATGCAAGACTCTACCAACCTTTGCCAATTCCAAATAGGCCTTGGGAGTGTGTGAGCATGGACTTTGTGGTTGGACTCCCTAAAACCAAATCAGGTATGGATAGCATCTATGTTGCAGTAGACATGTTCTCTAAAATGAGTCATTTCATTCCATGTAGAACTACTCATGATGCAAGCTATGTAGCACATCTCTTCTTCAAAGAGATAGTTAGGATTCATGGACTCCCTCTGAGTATTGTGTCTGATAGAGATAGAAAGTTCATGGGTCATTTTTGGCAAACCTTATGGAAAAGGTTGGGAACTAGTCTCTCTTTTAGTTTAGCATACCATCCTCAAACTGATGGCCAAACTGAAGTCATAAATAGGGTGCTTGGCAAGTTGCCAAGGTGTTTGACAAAGTAGTATGGGCAGACTTGGGATCTTGTTATATCTTAGGCTGAATATGATTACAATGATAGTATAAATAGGACCATAGGAAGAAGTCCTTTTGAGATATTATATGGAAGACACCCTAGAGGAGTGTGTGAGTTCAGGGATTTAGGTTCTATGGAGTTGAAGAGTGGACAAGCTGAAGATTTCACTTAAACCATCAAGGAGGTTCAAGAGCAAGTGCAGAAAACCATCATGGAGTCCACTCATAAACACAAAGCTAAAGTGGATGAAAAGAGGAAAGAAGTACAATTTCAGATTGGGGACAATGTCATGGTCCATCTTAACAAAGGAAGCATGCAGAAGGGCATGCCTACCAAGCTACAAATGAGGAGAGTAGGCCCATGTCAGATTTTATCCAAATATGGAGAGAATGCCTATAAGGTGGACTTACCATTAGATTTAGCCATCTCACCGGTGTTTAATGTTGTAAACCTAGTTATGTTCAAAGGAGACATCAAATAGCAAGGCCAAGATCCACCAAAGGTGCTGCAAGACATAGACACCAATGGAATGCCCAAGAAGAAGCCAGCCAAAGTAGAAAAGATATTAGAATCTAGAGTGAGGAAGACTACTAGACATCAAGTTTATATGGAACATCTGATCAAATGGATGGATCAGCCTGAATCTGAAGCCACCTAGATTGAGGAGGGACAGTTCAAGAAGTTTGGAGTTGACCTGGCTCTTCTTGACCCCAAAGTGCCTTAGTTTGTGCTGAGGGGGAGTATGGTGTAGGAGCACCCTTCTAAGGTCTCCCACCATCTAATTTTTGTTGTGTTGAAGTTCTTAAATGAAGCATGTAATTAAAATAAGAGCTTGGCTCATTTTGTGTGTCTAGGCCTAGGTTAGATCCTAGACTTTTAGTTGGTCTTTTCTTGTAAATGGCACAATGAATCAAGGAATGTTGTCATCTTGAGATCATTGATTTTCTATGTGGTTAGAAGTCTTAGGTTATGTGTTTCATCAAGTTGTGAGCACAAGTGTGCCTTGGAGAGACCTAGAAATGGTCTTGGTAGTGTAAGAGCAAAGATGCTCAAGCAACAAAAAGTTGCTAAAAAGTTGCTAGCAACTTTTCCTTTGAAGTTCTAACTCTTGCCTAAGTGGTTAAAAATCCCTAACCAAACACTCACCCTAAGGAGAAGGTTATTTATGACCTAAATAACCCTAATTTAGAGGTTGTATGTCATTTGGTATGATTCTCTATGGAAAAACCAGTTTGAACTATGAATTCTATGTAACAGTCAAGGCGATTTGGCTTGTTTGAATGTGAATAGGAAGAACTCTGATGAATCTTTGTAGTGAATGTTGTAATTAGTGTTTCATCTTTCATGTGTATGTGTGTAGTTTGAATCTTTCAAGCTTTGTTAGTATATTTTGTTCATTTCTTGTTTGTAGACAGCTCTCTGCAAGTTTGGAGAGACATGTGAATGTAGGTTTGTAGCTTTTGTTTCCACCATGGCCACACCATGGAACTATGGAATCTAGAAGTATAGACCCTACTCTATATTAATATTTTTTTAGGGCCCTTGAATGTAAGTGCAAACATTTGTTTGACCATGCCCTAGGTGAGCTAAGGCCATGCCCGGTTAGGAGCGGTCAGCCGTGCAAGAGCTCTAGGAGATAAAGGAAGGATTTTCAAAGAAATCCCTTGGGAGGGAGCCAAGGGACATGAGTAAAGAGTATAATTTGTGGAGGAGAGAGCTTGAGCCATCCAGGAAGGGTGCTAAAGAAAGCAAGATAGACCAGTGACTCTGTGAAGTCCTAAAAGCCTCAAAAAACCCTCAGTCTTGGTTTAGGTGTTGTATGGCCTATTGGTGACCTAAGACCCTAAAAATACTTGAGGATTGAGAAAATGAGTGAGGGTTACTATAGGACTCTAGCCTTGGTACTGTGAAGAAAAGTGGTCAAAAACCCTATAAACCTAGAAGGAGGGCTAATTAGGCCTCTTCCTTGTAGCCTTGTTTTGGGAAGGAAGTGTGAAATCAGGTGATAACCCAACCTCCCTAATACCTTGAAGATATTTAAAATGTCCCAAAAACACCTTGGAACTCATCAAATTCACTATCAGAGCTTGGGAAGGTAACTGAACCTTCAAAGACCCTTATAAGCCTATGTAAGGGATGGTGCTAGGAAGTGATGCTTGATAGGATGCAAGTTGAGAAAGCTATACTTGATGGTTAGGTTAGGCTAGGTTAGGGGATCTTTTGATGAGAAGAGAATCCTAAAGACCTTTATAGGTGTCAGGAGAACACTAGGATCCTAGTTGTGGATTAGGGGCATAGACTAGCTAGTCTATCCTAACCTCCCTATCACTAACACTCCTAACATGTCTCAAGTAGGGACAAACCATGGATCTCAAAGAACTCAATCTCAACATGGTGTAGATTAGGAACCCACACCTAAAGAAATTGCTTGGTATCAAAATGATGATGACTTCAAAAGAATGATGAAGCATTTCTTGAAAGAAGATAGAGAAACATACTTTTTACAATTAGCTCATCAAGGAGCTAAACTTCCTCCCAATTTTAATGTGGAATATATCATTACACATGAGAAAGAAACTCCTATTTTGGATATGATGAAACAAATGCATGTCATCCAAGTAATACTTAACAAAATGGAAAAAGAAAAAGAACCTAAGGAGTTCTCCATGGAGGCCTTATGTCCTTTTCCATTCGATAAAGCCTTGTATATGCCACCATTCCCTAAGAGGGTGGAAATGCCAAAATATGATAAGTATGATGGAAAATCTGATCCTCAAGATCATGTTAGAGAATTATGTACTCAATCTATGGAGTTCATTCATGAACTGACCTATCTGATGTGTCTTTTCCCTCGATCTCTGGGAGGGGCAGCCATTCATTGGTTCTCTAGGATGCCTCCTACAATCAAAACCTTTGAGGAGTTGATCAAATTGCTCTATCAAAAATGCTCCTACAACATCCAACATCCAGTCACCATGATTTATATCTGCAATCTCAAACAATATCCAGGAGAACCATTCCTGACATTTCTCAAAAGATGGAGAAATAAATTCTCTCTATATGCTAGGCCTATTCTAGAAATGGAGAAGCTGGAAATCTTCATCAACAATATCATTCTAGAAATCAACTACCCTTTACAAATGCAAAATCACACATCTTTTGACAAGATGGTAGATAATGCAATCAAAATTGAAAAAGTACTTGTGAAAAAGGGAGACTTCACACTTCAAAAGGACAAGTATGAATCTAGTTCTAAGGATAAGGACACAAATTGGAACAAGAATAAGGGCATTGTCACAGATGGCATTATTGATAATCTCCAAGCCCCTTCTAAGGCACCTAATTTCAATCTAACCATTGGTACCCAAGCCATCAAAGCTTCAGAACAAAAGGTGTCTGAATCATCTCAAAAGAAGATAGAATACAAATCTTGGTCCCCTGATAATAAATGAAAGTTAACTCCTCTTGGAGAATCTTTGGAATCAGCCATGAGAACTCTGCTAGCTAATAACATCATCTCTTTTCTTAAGATCCAACAATCTGATCTTGACCCTAAGCTGAAATGGTGGAGAGAGAATGAATTCTATGATTTCCATCAGGGTAAAGGTCACAAAACTAATAACTGCTTGCGCTTGAAGGATACCATTCAAGACAAGATTGATAATGGAGAAATCATAATTGATAATACTAAAAGAAATAATGATCACACAACATTCACCGAACCATTTTCAAAACATAGCCAAGGAGATTCATCTTCTCAGCCTAATTTGGGTGCTAAGGTCAATTATTCCTATCTTGGAAATAATACTATTATCAATATGGTTGAACCAAGCCTATCTAAGAATTGCAATGTCATCAAAATTGTAATAAGAGATAGATAAAATCAATCAGCTAACATGGTTACTTGATCACAAGCTCAAGCACACCTACAAGGACAAATCCGAAATCAATCAAATTTCCCTACGGTGCCTTTCAATCTATCTTTTGCTTCTAAATAGAGGGCAACATCTACATCTTCAAATCCTAAGGATATGAGGCCTACTTCGTATAATATCATTCAACAACTCCAACATACAAATGCTAAAATCTCCATGTTTGAGTTGCTTCAGATATCTCCAGCTCATAGAGCCATTCTAGACAAAGCTCTGCTTGGATCCAATGTTCCCAATAACCTTGATTTAGATAGATTCCAGGCTATGGTTGGTCATCTTACATCTCCATAGTATATCTCCTTTTCAGAGGATGATGATAACTCCTTGAGTCATCCACATAACCAGCCCTTGCATATTGAAGTCTTGATCCAAAACCGTCATGTCAAATGTGTGTTGATAGATGGAGGTGCTGGTCTGAATATTTGTTCTTATAGCTCGATCACACAATTGGGATTTTTAGAAACAACCATTGATCCTAGAAAAAAATAACTATAAACGCATGTGATGAAGAAGAAAGATCCTCCAAGCGAACAATTGTCTTGCCTATCAGAATAGGTCCCATCATTAGAGATACTATATGTCAAGTTCTTGATATACCTTTGGCTTACAACATCCTTATAGGGAGAACCTGGATACATGAAATGAAAGCTATGCCTTCTACATACCATTAGTACTTGAAATTTCCTTGTGACGAAGTAGAGGTAACCATTCCAACTGACGTGTCAAAAAATTGCAATGCATTGAAGGCAAATGTGGATAAACTTGTTCCTAATAATAGAGAATCTTCCATTAAGAAAATAGATGTAGCATCCACATCTAAGATGGAAGATATTGCAAAAGAGGTCAATATCAAAGAAAATGGTATGGGAGAATATACTATAGAGCTAGTCTTGTCTTTGACATCTCTCCCTATCTTGCCTAAGTCTTATGGGCAAGCTGAAAAATAGTTCAAACCAGAATCTAAGGGACCTCTTGAGGCATATAAAGGAAAATTTGTTGCAGAGAAAGTACCTAAGCAAGAATTTGAAGAAGATGAAGTTGTTCTTGCATGGCTTTACAAAGATGAACCTGAATCCCAAGTTGTTCCACCTAGTGACTCTAAAGTATCAAAGATTCCTTCTAAGTCATATGGCCCAAGGGATAAACTGATAGCTAAGATGGGATATAAAGGAAAAGGACCTCTAGGACTATAGGGTAAAGGTCTTCTATCACCTCTTGAACATCATGGTCGAGCCAACAAGAATAAAACAAGTCTAGGATACAAGAAGAAGCCTTTCTATCTTAGCAAGAACTCCCCACATGTTCTAGAACAAATTGAGCCTTCCATATAAAATCAACTAAAGAGGGAAATAACTGAACAATCTAATACTGATGATCCAGACACCACTGATGAGCTCATTCCTTATGAGTATTTGCCTAAAGAAATCAAAGACTTCCTTGAAGCTGAAGATGATCCAATAAAAAGAATTAATGTAGTAGAAACACAAGAACTAGCTAATCTTGAAGGTAATCAAAAAGAGGAAGGTGGTAGTTATTCTAAGATAGATTCCCATGAGTATGAATTCAAATCAGAATCTAAGGGTAACCCTTCTTTGGGTATTCATCCTAACTTTACTCATGTTCTTAGATTTCCTAGAGGCATAGATGAAGAATCTAATGACTATGAATGGGGAGCCATTCCAGAAGAAGATGAGCTTATTATAGAGAAACATGTTGATGTTATTCACCAATATGCACCTAAACCCAATGTAAGTCTAGAGAGAAATGATGAACTTATCGAGTCTGATCCACCAATGGCTGAAGTGGACTATCATAATGACATTGAGCCTATTCACAAATTGAATGTCTTAAGTTGTAATATCACCTTTGAACTCGAGCATCGGGTTAGGACCAATGATGACAGATCCATATCCGTAAACACTCTTTCCCAATCTTTCACCACTTTGACTATCCAACATCCTGAACTTCTTGATCAAACCTCCACAAATCTGAGCCATGGTATTTATACCTTCCCAAATGACTATTCCCTTGCTTTCTACCTCAATGCAGTTGAGCCTATGAGGACTTCCATCAGTGAACTGAGCATTAGCATGACGGAGTCAGACATCAAGTATCTTAGTCAAAAAAATAAGAATAAGAACAAAAAGAAAAGGAGTTCTGAGGGTGAAAACCACTTTGTGGCAGTCTCAAAACCTACAAAAGTAAAAATAAAAGACATATCTAAAGGTGAAAACCTCTCTGAGGCACCTAAGCATGAGATATTTGATGTCCTTCTAAGTCATTTACAAGATAGATCTTCAGTTCTAATTGAGCCCACTCAATCTATCAGCTTGCGAACAGTAGAGGAACCATAGTTGATCCATGTAGCACAATCTTTATCAAAAGAAGAGAAGCAAAAATTTACAACCTTCCTCACAGAGAAGAAGATCAACTTTGCATGGAAATATTTAGATATACTAGGGTTGGATCCTGATCTTATAATGCACCATTTATCTATAGCTCCTAGAGGAAAACCAGTTAAACAAAAATTAAGAAAGATGCATCCTCATGTTGCACTCATGGTAAAAACTAAATTAGAGAAACTACTAAAATCCGGATTCATCCAAGTTATTGATTATGTAGAATGGATCTCTAATATTGTACCTATTTCAAAACCAAATAAATCAATCAGAGTGTGCATAGACTTTAGAGATGTAAATAGAGCATACCCTAAGGATGACTTTCCACTACCTAACATTGATATGATAGTGGACATGACTATGGGCTTTGAGATGTATTCTTTAATGGATGGTTTTTTTAGATATAATCAAATAAAAATTGCTCCAGAGGATCAAGAGAAAATTGCTTTCACATGTGCATGGGGTACCTTCTACTGGCATGTCATGCCATTTGGGCTTAAGAATGCTGGTGCTACATATCAGAGAGCCATGACATCTATCTTTCATGACATGATGCATAGGACTATGGAGGATTATGTTGATGATACTTTAGTAAAATCTATGATTAGAACTAAACATCTAAATGACTTGAGCAAGATACTAGATAGAATGGAAAAATTTAGTCTCAGACTAAATCCTAAGAAGTGTGCTTTTGGTGTCACTTCTAGAAAGCTCTTAGGATACATAATTTCAAAGAAGGGCATTGAAGTTGATCCAGCTAAAGTAAAGGCTATCATGGAGATGCAACCTCCCAAGAATACTAGTCAAATGAGAACATTGCAAGGGAGAGTTCAATCTATCAGAAGCTTCATATCTCAGCTAGCAGACATATCACAACCTTTTACAAAAACATTACATAAAGGTGTTACATTTGCATGGAATGAAGAATGTGAGAACAACTTTAATCAGATCAAGAAGTATCTATCAAATCCTTGTATCTTGATACCTCCCATTCCAGGGAAGCCTTTGATCTTATATGTCTCCGCTACAGATACATCATTGGGGGCATTGCTTGCCCAACACAATGAGAACAAAAAGGAAAGAGCTATATACTATATCAGTAGGAAATTGGTGGCATACGAAAAGAATTATTCTATGATTGAGAAGGCTTGTCTAGCTATGATCTTTGCATCACAGAAACTGAGACATTACATGTTGGCACATACCACCTATTTGGTAGCTAAGATTGATCCACTAAAGTACCTACTCAGCAAAGCTACACTCACGGGTAGATTAGCTAAATGTGTCATGCTCTTAACTAAATTTAACATTGAATATGTTGAAATAAAAGCTATAAAAGGATAGGTTATTACTGATCAATTAGTAGATGCACCTATGATTGATGATACACCAATGCAAATGGAATTTCTAGATTCCTCTATCATGACTCTTTCTTCTAGAGAATGGCAGTTATTCTTTGATGGCTCCTATACACATAATGGATCAGGAGAAAGCATATTATTTATAACTCCTCAAGGATACTCCATACCTAAAGCATTCAAATTAAATTTCCCATGCACAAACAATATTGCAGAATATGAAGCCCTTCTTAATGGCATGAAACTAGCAATTGAGTGGAGAGTAATAGAGATACACATTCATGGAGACTCTCAACTTGTTATCCATCAAGTCAATGATGTGTACCAGACTAAAGATGAAAAGCTTATTCCATACAAAAGGATGGTAGATGATTTAAAGAAGTATTTCATATCTATCACATTTGAGCAAATACCTAGAATAGAGAATAAGGTTATCGATGCAATGGCAACACTATCTACTTTATTATAGCAGCCTGAACATGAGCTACACTATGAGTTCCTGGTGGAAGCACTATCTTATCATGCATATGATTCCCCTGAAACCCACATGATTTTCACTATTGTTGGTCATGATTCATCAAAATATAAAAACCTATTCTCCTATCTCCAAGACCAAATCATTCCCAATACCTTCAACCACCATGAAAAGAGATACCTTATCTATCATGCCTCTCGGTATGTCATCATTGGTCATGATCTTTATAAATGAGGTCTAGATGGTATGCTCCTTAGATGTTTAGAATGAGAAGAGTCTCAACATGTATTAGAGGAAGTCCATGAGGGTATATGTGGGTCACACTCAAATAGCTTAACACTAGCTTGAAAACTTATTAGGGCTGGGTACTATTGGCTTGAAATGGAGAAAGAGTCTATCAAGTTTGTTAAGAACTGTCAAAAGTGCCAAGTGCATGGCAACTTAATTCATGCTCCAGGGAGAGATCTAATTCCCTTTACTACACAATGGCCTTTTCATCAATGGACCTTTGATCTTATAGGAGCTATACATCATCATTCTTCTAATGGACATACCCATATAATCATAGCTATAGATTATTTTACAAAATGGGTAGAAGCAGTCCCTTTAACACAAGCCACTAGAAAACAAATATCTATATTTATATTGAACTATATCATATGAAGATATGGGATACCTCATTTCATAATTACAGATAATGGTGGACAATTCAAGAACAAAGATCTAGATGATTTAAGTGCCAAATTCAAGATTACCCAACATTGGTCATCTATCTACTATCCTCAAGGGAATGGACAAGCAGAGGCTTCTAACAAGAATCTATTGAAAATCTTGCATCGTACAGTTAATAAGACAGAAAGAGACTGGCACCTCATGATCAATCTAGCTTTTTGGGCCTACAAAACAAGTATCAGAACACCTACTGGGGCTACATGTTTCACTTTAGTTTATGGGTCTGAAGTGATATTGCCTATTGAGGTTGAAATCCCATCACTAAGAATTAGAATGCATGGTCTAGTAACTAATGATAACTACAGAGTGTCTAGGTTGCAAGAACTTGAACTACTAGATGAGTGTAGACAAGCAGTGTAT
Source organism: Chamaecyparis obtusa (assembly GCA_027943335.1). Classification (NCBI taxonomy): domain Eukaryota; kingdom Viridiplantae; phylum Streptophyta; class Pinopsida; order Cupressales; family Cupressaceae; genus Chamaecyparis; species Chamaecyparis obtusa. The sequence continues at coordinate 611,622 of BSBK01008284.1, read as the reverse complement.
GATCATCTCAGAGTATATTAGAAGAGAATGTCTAGAGGTTACAACAAGAAAGTCAGACACAGAGAATTTCAAGTTGGTGATCTAGTCTTGAGAGAGAATCCTAAAAATCAATCACATCGAGAATGCAAGGGGAAGTTTGAACCCAACTGGTTGGGTCCCTTTGTTATCACTAATACTTTTGGCTCTGGTGCCTATCAACTCTCAATGACTGAAGGAGAATAGCTCTAAGAACCAATCAACGTTCTCCATCTGAAGAAATTCTATGCCTAAGGCATTCAGTCTATGGTAAAATGTCCTAAAAAAATTGGAAAAAGTCCTAAAAAAAATGAACATCTTGGTGAAAACCTAGTAATAGGTGCCTTGATGATTCACAAAAAAAGTAAAAAATATCAAAAGTACAAAAAAATTGAAAAAATAAAAAAATACAAAAAAAAATGAGAAAAACAAAAAGTGCCTTGGTGAAAACCTAGAAATATGCGCCTTGGTAGAAAAAATAGAATCTCTACCAAGATGGTGAAAACCTAGCAAACGGGTGCCACTTGTTTCAAAATGCTTTGTCTATCAATGCAATCTTGGTCTTTCCCAGCTTTTAGTCTTGCTTTAGTTTGTACATACTTCCCGGTTTGCTTCTGCATTCCTATTTTCAATAAGTTGGTCTATACACCAATCCACTAAAGCGTTTGTATCCTATCAATGTTCAAACTTGGGGGCAATCAAATTCATATCCTATGGCCTCCAATGTATCTTAGACATATCATATCTAGTCAGAGTCCTTTGAAGCTTCATCCAAGTTAATTAGTCTATCTTGTCTCCAAAAAGGATTTTGCATCTACAACAACGAAATCAAACATCAAACACAAAACTGAACACAATCTATGCTTTTACATGCTTTCATCTCCTTGTATGCTTACTGATTCACATTGAGATTTTTGCATATTTTGTTCCCACAAGCTCTTTGATGACGTCCTTTACAGGATTAGAGAGTGATGACTGGGGGCATAATATTTTCTTTGTTTTCTTCTTGTATGTGAAAATCTAACAGCTTTGAAAATTCTGGATTGAAATGGTGTCTGACTGTAAGAGCCTCTATCTCAAATTGAATGGCCATGCGTACCTCAACCATTGATACCTAGAAAATTCAAGGAAGTTTGATCTAACTATTGTCTTTTTTGAGTGAGTTTTTTCTCCTATTGTGAAATGCAATCTTACCTAAGGATGTGAATGATAAAGGGTCACTACGGGTAATTCACATTGGATTTAGAATGAACTCTTGACTGCTTGATGTGTTTGTAATGCAAGGCATATTCTGGTCATCATGACATCCATGTTTTGATTCTTATACAAATTGCTATATCAAAATGGACATGATATTCAGGTCATCCTGGCATTTGTGCCTTGATGCTTATATCTAATCTGACATTCCAAAAACAAAATCAATATTCATATATCCATGGTTTCCTAATCAGTGGGTGTTGTATTGATTCCTAAACATACAAATCAATATTCATATGTCTATAGTTTCATAACTAGTGGGCATTGTATTGATTTATCCAGTTACCTAAAAATTCAATGATGAAATCGACCGACACATGATCAGTGACTAGGTCCTAGGTCTTAGGTTGCATTTTATTTTACATGGTTCTTTGCATTTTGCATGTTTGCATGATCTCAAAAATGGCTACATAAACTTCAATGCTTAAATGATTCTTCTATCACCTCTTCAAATCTCACAAGAGCTGACACTTAACTCGAAGGTCTCTTCATGGAATCACAAGTAGTTATCCTCCTAGGTTAAACATCATTTTGACATAAGATTGAGTACTTGTCTCCATCAATTCCTGCAAAACATATCATGTGTATCATTGCATTTACATTTCATATCATAACCATCTTTTGCATTACAATACATCCATGTGCATAAGCATAAATCATACATACATCTTTTCATAATCAAAACACATTTACATTACATCCATACATATGAAAGAAATAATTGCATTGCATATATCCATACATACATTCTACACTACTCATAGCATAAACATCACATGATATCATCATAAATAAAAACATGACAAGTACAAATGAAGTCATAACCAAAATATCAATCTCATATATATCAAAAATCTCAAACTAGTCAAGGGTGCACTACTGGCATAGTGTACAAAAGAATACACTCATGTGAGCTATCAAAGTTAGAAGAGTATATCAATGATCAAAATGAGCACACTATATTAGAACATATCAAAATAGATCAGCTGTCAGCCTGATCCTTTGCATCTGGTGGAGGTGGAGGTGGTGCATTTGATACTACCTCTGCTCTAGGTGCTCTAGCTACCTCTGATGCCAACATATACTGAGAGTACATAGGGACTCTTTATGCAACAAGAATAGCAATGTAATATGTAGACACATAGTAAGCTACCTATGCAGTCTGATGAATGACCTCGTCCTATAATCTCTGCACCTCTGCATGAAGCTTAATGCACTATCTATCTGCCTCTATATATCTCTCCTCCCACTGAGCACTGTGAACCTTTAGGTCCCTGACCTATAATCTAAGCCATCTGATAGTATCCTATGGACTAAGAGGAATAGTAGGATCAGCATCAACTATTGGCATCTTAGTATTTGGGGTAGTCTGCTCTGTGGTCTCTGCTCTCTATGCCTTACAACATCTAATCTCTACACCCAGATCAAATCCAGTATCCTCCTATATTGGATTAGTACCACCACCCACAACCTGATCTGCTACAATTACCTCCTCAGCTATGCCAACACTCCCTAGAGTACCGCCCTCTCCCCTAGTCCATCTCTGAGAACCTGTTAATCTACCTGTTGTAGAACTAATGGGACAAGGGGGCCTCATCTGTCCTGATGGTCTCTATAGAGGAGCCATCACTCTCAATCTCAGAGGTATGGGATGCACAATAGGAACTTGTGTGGGTCTAGGACACTATCTCATCGGTGCTCTAGTAACATCCATAGCCTCCTTCATGGAGGGTATCAACTCTATAGGATTTGAGAACCTATGGATCGGATGGTCTGGAAGCTAGGCAATGGATCCATTTATAACTCTAGCATCAAGTAACTCTGGTCTGTACTCCCAATCTCTACCAATGATGCCACTGTACTCCTATGAACACAAAGCATAAGAGAGCCTCATGGTCCATCCAAGTCCAAGCTCACAAGATATCCGAGCATAAGTGGCATAATCCTCTGGTGCATCCTGCACTCGTCCATACTACCACCACACCCTGGTGATAATGAATCTCTCTAAAGTGGAGGATGACCTCTTGATCAGCACACGGCTCTGAAAGAAGAAACTGAACTGCTCACGTGTAGTAGGCCAAGGCTCTATACCCACATATGGTCTCCATCAAACAAAAGTCATATCATTGAGACATCACCTCTAGTATTTGACATGGCCCATCCACCCCTATATGACATACCTATCATATATATATAATGGTCTCCTGTGGCTGCCTTTGCGAGGTACATACTGGTCTCAAAACTGGGATATGCTCCCACACCCAAATCTGTAATACTAAAGCTCCAGCTGCAAAAGACTTGCTCTCCTGATACACTACCTCATGGATCTCAGAGAACATATGGGCCAAAAGACATTGACCCCATGGCAACTCAGAAGGTGTCACCATCAAAAGTGCAACCATCAGGGCCCAGCCCATCAATAGACCACTCTGCTGATGGTCAGACATGATAATCCCTCCTATCATCCCAGCAATAATACACTCTAGCCAGTGTGTCTGTCCATAATCCTATACTAAGGTCTCCCAGGAAATGGACGCAGTCATTTGAGTATCATCTCCAAAGAGATGTTTGAACGCTAATAGACCTGAGTTCCCCAAACTCACATACTCTAGCCACTGGCCTACATGGAAAGGAATGCGTAGTATATGATACACATCCTCAGGGGTAACAGTGATCTCCCCAATTGGCAGGTGGAATGTCTAGGTCTACAAATGAAATCTCTCAATCAAAGCAGTCAAAAGTCTATGATTTACCCTAATCTCAGCTAAATGTATGAGATACTCAAAGCCACAGGACGCAAGGTGTACCCTCATAGGGTCTGGTAGTGACACACATAATCTCTGGGTAGCTGGATGTGAAATCAGTACATGAACATCTAGATATATGACCTACATAGTATAGAAATAGGGAATCCTATCAGTAATTTGGTCACAAAATAGGTTACAAGGGCAAGAATTGAGCAGTTCAGTATTTCACAAGGTAGGTTAAAAGGTCAACAATCAGGCTAAGAGATCAGAACAATTAAAAATTTGACCTAGTAATGAGTTTTTGGCTCACTGTTTTCCATATGACACTTTAGACTAGTAGGGAATGTCATATGAGTTTCTACATCATACCATACAACAAAGCATAGTGATACGACAATGAAGTCCTCCTCGTACAAGTTATGAGGGACCCGACAAAATGTCGTACGACTCTTGGGTCTCTCTAATACGAGTCTTGGGGGTTAATGAAATGACAACCTATCTACAATTCAAAAGTCATAAGAGTCTCACCGCAGAGTCATATGAGTTTCCATGCATTCAAAAATTCAAATTTAAAACATGTACGAAAAATGCTAAAAAGGCTATAAATCATGGAAAATTTGACTTTTCAAAGAAGCAAAGAGGTCCACCTACCGGATGTCCGTACTATCGAGGTCTCTAGTGTCTCCAGCTGTGCTCAAATCGATGCAAACTCATAGGTACCTTTGGTTCTACCATTTTCTCACTCAGAGGGCTCCACAAGATTTCTAAAGTCAAAAGGTTGAAATGAATTGAAAATGACCCTTCTGGCCTTTATATAGCTTTTGACCTAATTTTTGAAAGTGCTCCATTTTTCACAAAAATTGCACCCCTGGCTAATTTCGATGTTCTAAATCCATTTTCAGGATCAAAATCAAAATCTGAGATCATTTACTATGTCAAAATCACAATTTAAAATTTTCAGACCCAGGACGGTCTACTGCTTGCATAATCAACCTTCAGTCATCACAGAAATCTAGTATTCAACTTAACTGATTATCTTACATCAAACTATCAAAATTTCAACTTGGTCAACCATGGTCAACTCATGGTCAAACCTCATCAAACTTGGTCTTTTGGACTTCCAAATGATGCAGAATGCGTTCTCAAATGTGTTTAACCACTTCTTAAATCAATTAACATGCTTCTAAACTATTCAACATTGACTTTTCTTGTCAGATTTCAATTTTAATCCTGAAGGGGGCATGGTATTGTACATCATTCAAAGTCTGTAATTTGAAATCATATCTTTCCTTAGCAATCAAGACAACAACCACGTCTAGTTGCTAATTCATCAGAAAGACCTCATCGCTTGGGGCAAATCAATCATCGCTTGGGGAATATCAGATTCATCGAGATCCATATCAATCTGGTATTCTCTTATTCTTGTAAACTGTATCAGTCTTTTGTAACCATCGGTTCATTAGTGTTATTCCCTTGGTTCTTCGTAACTGAAGGGTTTAGATGTGATACCAATGTGATTCTTATTGACAATCGGGTCTGGAATCGATCACTCACTTCTTCACAATCATAAGGTTCAAAATCAGGCATTTTGACACTTCTTTGCAATCATCGGTTCATTGTTGTTATAGTTAACATTATCTTTGGTCATTCAGGACCTAATATCTTCATATCAACTTCAATCAAGTTTATGTTTCATATCAATTTCAATTTCAAACATCAGTTTCAACATCTTACACAGACTGTCTTTGAACCACTGCGCTTCACATAGCAATTCAAAGAGGGGATAAATGTAATACCCGAAAAATGGGCTATAGGTTCATTAACCTCCTATATCGACACATCAAATGAAATCAACATCGAAGTCCTAACCTAAGGCACATCGGCACATTATCGAATCTTAATTGATTGTCCTAAATTCTGCATCGGGGAATATTCCTTATTCCTATTTATCCTAATTATCTTTAATTTAATGATTATTTGGCGATAAATCCTATTTATCCTAAAGTTTGATTAATTGAATATTCTGAATATTTAATTAATTAGATTTAATACTGCCACTTAATTATTTAATTGGATTTAATTATAGTTATTCCTAAAATTATATTATTTAATTTTGGCAATAAATCAAATATCCTATGACTAATTGATTAAATTATTATTTAATTAATTAATGTCAATTGTCAAATTTAATAATATAGTTTTTGAATAAAAGTTTGATTTAAAAATTGATTAACCCATAAATCAATTGTTTTATTTTTAAAATCAGTTAAGTTGAGGATAAATCACTTTATTTATTAAATTAATTCATAATTAATTATGCACATCCAAAAAATAGTTAAACTTTAAATCTGAAAATCAATTCAAGTTGTTTTAAAAATAAACTCAACTCTCTTTTGAGTTGAAAGCTGATCTCAACTTCTGATTTAAATCAAAAAGCTGATTTGCATGATTTTGTGAGTTAATTTATCTCTTAATTCTTGATAACTCAAAAATCAACCTAAGTTTATCAAGAGTGATTTATGGCTTTTTCCATGCACCTCCAAAGTCCTAGATTTCTATAAATTAAGGCCTCGGCTCTTCATTTTGGATCCATCCATGAATTGCATCCTCACACTGGCAAATTGGTGATCGAACAATCAATCTTTGCGAATTCAAGCTGTTGTGAGATTTTCATTGTTTAGAGCATCCATATCATTTAGCATATCATTGATTAGATTAATTGCATGTCATATTAGTTTCTCATATAGAATAGATTCATATCAGTTTGTTTCATCTTATTGCATAGAAAATTCAAAAAGATAGATTAATTTGCATTCATCTCATATCTAGATTCTACATTCAAATCTTTCATTTAAGTGTCGTCAAGGTCACTGATGTCGGTCCAATATGAGAATATCATACTCACACCTACTAGAAGGTAGTAAATTGCCTGGTTAGATTAGTTTCCATTTTACTGCACGATTTTGATTTCTGCTAACCTCTAATGTTTTACTGAAGTGTTGTGTCTACAGATAGGTACAAAATTCACATACACAATTATAATAAGCAAAGTAGAAGTGTGTGAAGATACTAGAAGATGTATTAGATCTTTGCTAGAGTTCAAAGCATCATCACATCAAAGGAACTGATCTGACAAGCAGTGTCATAGTAACAGTTTATCCTACAAATATAGTGTGCATCTGAGATCAGAAGGTTGTAGCCTTCACCACTTGAGCAGTGAGCTCTTGGACAATGCATCCTCTCCCCTAACAAGGACTATTGTAAAAGACTCCTAATAGGGTCCAACCCTTGACAAGTTCTACTATACTAAAAGCATTGTAAATCAACTCCTAACAGGGTGAAGGATCTTCTAACAAGGATCACAAAACACTAGTGCAGAATATTAGTGGGTGTCAATTCCCGTCAGGGTTTTTACCTATTTGGGTTTCCCCGTAATCATATTGGTGTCATGTGTTGATTTCATGTTTCATGTTTATGTGAATGTTTAATTTAGTACTTAAGCATTTAAGTTCAGTATAAAGATTAAAGTGAAAATTTAAAATATAGTGAACATTGATTCACCCCCCCCCCCCTCTCAATGTTCCCATTCCTAATAGCAACAACAACAAATATACTGAGTAACTTATCTATATTGGTACAAACCATTGATATTGTCACTCAATGGAAACTTGAGGAGAAAACATCCAAGAAACAAACAGATACCACCAAAGGACAAGGTGAAGAAGGAAATAAGGAGACAAATGATCTTGAAAGCAAAGAGGCAGAGAATAAAGAAACTGAAACCAAGACAAGTGTAGATGTCTCTACAACTGATAAAATGCCAGAAGCCCAAGGACCTCAAATTGAGGGTATAGTCAAAGGTCAATATAAGGAAGAAAGTGTGGCAACCGAGAAACAAAAGTCTAATCTAGAGACTAAAGCTCTAGTACCTTATAGGAAATCCCCCACATCAAGGACACAGGAGAAGAAGAAAAATAAGAAACATGGTAAGAGTCTAGTCACTCAAGATGAAATCATTAAAATTGCTACATGTGACTCGAGAACCCTAGAGAAAAAGCATGTGAACAAGGAAAAATAATTGGTTGCCACCCCTGAGATTTCACTTATAGAAAACATTTTTGATATGCATGCACAAGTCAATTTAAAGCAGATTTATCTTGAGAATCTCAAAGAGCAATGGGAAAACTGTTAGATTAGGTGAAATACTAATCTCCCAAGAACACCTGCATGCATAACCCTATCACATGGAAGAAGTAAAGAACAGAAGCAAGAAAAATCTATGGAGGCCAAAAAGCCAGAGACATCTTATGGACATGCAAAGAGCAATTGTATTCCAAGATTATCTATTATGATCCAATAAGTGAATTAATGAAATACAAAGAGGGAATCCTTATAAAAAAGTACCAAAACCCTAAAGGTGAAAACCCTAAAGAATAATGAGATGCCTAAGTCTAACTTAAGTGTAGAGAATAATAGACTAATAATTAAATAAATTAATTATTAGCTATAATATGACTACTCTAACACCCCCCCTTAAGTGTAACTTAGGGAGAAGCTAAACAACTAAGGACTAAAAGATGCATGAAAACAAAAATGCATGAAAGAGCTATGGGTCCCAGCAACAAGGCTTGATCAGGTACCCAAGTACAAGAAAATAAACTAGATGAAGGAAACAAAGCCTCCAATCTAGGGAATGTCCCAAAGAAAGGAACAAGAAAGAGCATGAAGCATCTCCGAAGCATGAAGCTGCAAACACTGTCAGAAGAATACTACTGGAACCCCCACTGAAATAATGCATGACCAGGTAGAGAAGACAAAGTCTGAAGAGCTGATCAATCAAAGAGGTGACCTCCAAAAAAGGAATGAATGAGTGTCTATATAGTAGATGATCCATCTCACCGAAATGCTTAGGTGCCTAGCCACTGCATCCCCCTAGTACATAGGAACAAAAACTGAATACGTAGATCACTCAACTGAACCAAGGAAGCAATAGAGCCAATAGGTGAACCCCCCCATAATGCTGAACGGGGTGACAGGAACACTGAAATGCAATGCCAGAAACATCTGCAAGAAGAAGAAACAGGAACACTATGTGCAAAAGAAGGTACAAGCATAGGATAAAGGGCGGTGTCATAGACACACAGCATGGGCTAATGTCGTGGAAGGTACACTCACTTGACAAAGGTGGATGAGCACAAAAGGCAAAACATCATAACCCCCCATGGCACTTTATAACTGAGTGCGAGTACAAACAAACACAAGGAGTACAAGATCCCAGATATGCAAAAGTAGGCACGTTATCTTAGTGCATTTACAAAAAAAAGAATGCAACAGAAGAGAAGCATACAATACTCAAAAGTCAGAAAGAAGAGTGAGCCATGAACTCAGAAGAAGAGATCCCCGGACCTGTAGAACCAAGCACTCCACCAGAGGGCATAAACTGCCAAACGCAGAGGAGAGAAAACCTGGAGTAGAATCTAGAAAAATAACCTCAACCATTGAATAGCACACTGAACCAGCTTTCCGACGATATCTTGTTTGCCAAAAAAGGAGTCCGGATGAGCCAGATATGACTCCCGAAAGGCAAAAAGAGATATCAGACTTCAACAGAAAAAAACACTATTGAAATGGTGGAACCAAAAACCATAACCTCCACCATCGAAAAGTGCTCAAAAAGAGCTTTCCGACGGTATATGGAAGTCAGAAAAAGACCCCCGTATGCTCCATGTAGAGCAAAAAAGGCCCAAGTACCCTTAAAAAGCACCAAAAAAGAGTTTTAAGCCCCTGGGGCTGGAAAAACAGAGCCCCTGGGCGCATGGCACGCGCAGGGGGCTGGAGCTAGAGCTCCCGGTCACCCATGTGACCGCCGCTAGGGCCCATAGGGCTTAAAACCCTGCCGGGCGGCCGGCGGAGCGGGGCCGGCGGAGGAGGCCAGCGGGGCGGCGGAGGAGCCGGCGGTGGCTCTGCAGCGGAGCGGGGGCCGCGGATGGATACAGAGCCTGGGGGCAGAGTGGCCGGTGGTGGCGGAGTGGTGGAGGCCATGGCTAGGCGTGGGGTGGCCGCTCGGTGGTGCACTGGTGGCCGCTAGGCGGCGCCTTTTAAAAACAAAGGCTACATTATTTTTAACGCAAAAATCAATTAAAAATTGATTTTTTGTAATTTTTTTTTCGATTTTCGAGCCGTACGGCCCTAGGAGGGCAAAAATTTTCTCCCAGAAGTCACAGTGGCCAAAAACTGCAAATTTTATATGATTTTTGACTCTCCCGGACCTTTTGAGCGCAATGGCGGCGTCCGTTTTTGCTCAAAATACCCCCAAAAAAAAAATTTCTTTTTTGTAGGCAAAAAAGAAATAAAAAATAACATCCTGCAGAGAGTACCAGAGCTGAAATTTTTCTGAAACCCTCCTGCATCTGAATCACTTCAACAAAACACGAACAGCGAGCAGCAAGATGGCTCTGATACCATGTTAGATTAGGTGAAATACTAATCTCCCAAGAACACCTGCATGCATAACCCTGTCACATGGAAGAAGTAAAGAACAGAAGCAAGAAAAATCTATGGAGGCCAAAAAGCCAGAGACATCTTATGGACATGCAAAGATCAATTGTATTCCAAGATTATCTATTATGATCCAATAAGTGAATTAATGAAATACAAAGAGGGAATCCTTATAAAAGGGTACCAAAACCCTAAAGGTGAAAACCCTAAAGAATAATGAGATGCCTAAGTCTAACTTAAGTGTAGAGAATAATAGACTAATAATTAAATAAATTAATTATTAGCTATAATATGACTACTCTAACAAAAACCTCTTGGGCACTCCAAAGAAAACCCACTAGAACATATTTGACAAATTGTAAGTACATTTTTGGTATTATTTTCAAAAAAGGGGGAAATATATGTATATATATTTTTGAAGCAAGGCAAGGAGCAAGAGGGGCCAATCAATGGCACACCCTAATGATCCAAGCCTGCTCAACACATGTGGAAGAAAACAAACACAATAATGAGAGAGAGAACGCAGAAGCTTTCATATATTTTCATCAAATAGAATGATACATGTTGGCTTGTAAGGCCTTCTCGATTAGGGCCAGATATTACAATGATTTACAGAGGTCCTCAAACATGTGAGGATCTATCAAAATCTCCAATCTTACTATCTTCTCTCTTCTACCCAAAAAATTGCCTCTAAACTACAACCAAACAACTACATTTATATAAGAGTATACCGAACTGAATCAGCCTTCAGATCCATAATCAATGGAAGGAACGGTTAGATCTAGGACCACACACTTCCCAATGATGGATTCCAACATTAAATCCATGACCCAACATAAATGCACAAATCAGCCACAACAAAAACTAAAACTAAACCCGTCGATGAGCAAGGATAACCGAGCAGTAGACAAGCAACGTGGAGTGCCAGTGAAACAACCGACCACCTAGGAGACAACTGACCACACTTGGTAACCAAAGAAAACTGACCAAATACTAACTAACTCAGTCAAAGCATGAACTGATCAACATAGCTAAACTCCAAATTATTTTTGGTGACATAGGATTGCCAAGGACTTGAGATGCTCCTGCATCAGACACTTGGGGTTATTTTGAAATGATTCTTTGAATCATTTGGTAGGTCTGGTCTGAGCTGCATCCAACTTAGATGGTGAAATCCATGAACTTTCTTCTAGCTTCAGCTTCACATCTTCATGCAATGTCTTCATGTACTCAACAAATTTTACTCCTTCAGCACTTCTCTTATTCTCATCAGCAATGTCTGTAAAATCAGATATTCCTCTCGGTTGTGCTCCATTCACAATCTCAAATGGTTTCTTTCTAGTACTCCAATTCACTGAATTATTGTCTGCAAACTTTTCTTGTGCCAACACACAATCCCAATTACTCGGTATGTCTCTAACTAAGCATCTCAAAAGATTTCCCAAACTTCTATTCACAACTTCAGTCTATCCATCGGTTTGTGGGTGAAATGTAGAACTATATTTCAACTTAGTGCCAAATTTCTTCCAAAGGGTTTTCCAAAAATATCCAACAAATTTACTATCTCAGTCAGAGATAATACTCCTTAGTAATCCATGCAATCTAACAATTTCTTTAAAGAAAAGATCTACTACATGTACTACATCTAATGTCTTTCTACATGGTATAAAATGTGCCATCTTTGAAAATCTATCCACAACAACAAATATAGAATCATTACCTCTATTGTCTTCGATAAGCCAAGAACAAAGTTGATACTAATGTCAATCCAAGGTTTCTCAGGAATAAAAATCAGTGTATATAATCCAATATTTTGACTTACTCCTTTTGCAACTTGACAAATTCCACAACTTTTCACAAATTTTTAAACATCTTTATACAACTGTAGCCAAAAGTATTTCTCCTTAAGCAAATTCCATGTTTTATCAATACCAAAATATCCAACCAAACCACTACTATGTTTATCCTTTATCAAATTAGATCTCATTAATCCTCTTGGTATACACAACTAAATACCTTTAAACAACATACCTTCCTAAATAAAATATTCATCCCATTTATTATCTTGTTGATCTTGAATAGGTGCTCTGCACTTTCTCCATGGCTCAGAAAAATCAGGGTTAGACTCATAAGAATCTCTCATCTCATGAAAACCAAGAACTTCAATTTTCATCTCGGTCATCAAAGATCTTCTTCTACTCAGTGCATCAAAAACTTGGTTAGTGACTCCACTCTTATGCTTTATCACAAATGTATAACTCTACAAATACTCAACCCATTCCATATGTCTCTAGTTCAACTTATTCTGACTACCCAAATATTGTAAAGCCTTATGATCAGTATACAACACAAATTCACTCAATATCAAATAATGTCTCCATTTCTTTAGTGCTTGAACAATAGCATAGAATTCTTGATCATACACATAATATTTCCTTTTAGCATCATTCAATTTTTCACTAAAGAAAGCAACAGGTTTACCTTCTTGACTCAGCACAGCTCCAATTGCACTTCCACTTGCATCACATTCTACTTGAAATACTTTACTAAAATCAGGTAATGCCAAAATAGGTAATTTAGCAACCTTCTGCTTTAGAGTCTCAAAACTTTTGTCAGCTCCATGTGTCCACTTCAATTCTCTTTTGTCTCCTCTCATAGTTTCAGTCATAGCACTATAAATTGAACTGAAATTCCTTATGAAGTTTTGGTAAAAAATTGCAAAACCATGAAATGGTCTTACCTCACTAGCATTCATAGGTGTAGGCCAATTCAAAATGGCTTCAACCTTTTCAGGATTCATCTTCAAACCATCAGCTGAAATAACAAATCTCAAATACACAATCTCCTCTTTCATGAATGAACACTTTTTCAGATTTATCAGCAACTTTTCCTCTTTCAATCTCTACAAAACTTGTCTAACATGCAACAAATGTTCTTCTCTGGTCTTACTAAATATCAGAATGCCTCAAGATATACAATCACAAACTTACCCAATAATTTCTTCAAAACTTCAGTCATCAGCCTCATAAAAGTACTTGGTGCATTAGTTAAACAAAAGGGCATAACCAACCACTCATACAAACCTTCTTTTGTCTTGAAAGCAGTCTTCCATTCATCACCTTATCTAATTCCGATATGATGATACCCAATTTTCAAATCAATTTTGGTAAAATACTTTGCTCCAGTCAAACTATCCATTATGTCATCCATTCTCGGTATAGGAAACCTATACTTCACTATTATCTTATTGATTTCTCTGGAATCAGTACACATTCTTCATTCTTCATTCTTTTTAGGTGCCAATACAGTAGGTACTGCACAAGGACTCAAACTTTCTCTGATCAAACCTTTCTCCAGCAACTCTTGAATCTATCAGTTCAATTATTGATTCTCGGTAGGTGTCATCCGATGAGGTACCTTATTCGGTAAACTAGATCTAGGGATTAGATCCATACAATGATCAATGCTTTTGTTCAGTGGCAAACCATTAGGTACATTATCAAAAATGATATCACTATACTTGGTGAGTAACTCATCAATCTCCTCAAAGACATTATCCTCTTATTTCTTACTTAGTTTGTTAGGGATCATAGCAAAACATACATCATTCTTCTTCAAAGAGTTAACAAACTTTCTTCCTTCCATCAAACAAACTTTCACAGATGTGCAAACATTACTAAAAGGTTCTTCCATCAATAGTAACAAGATTTGTTTCTTTCCATCAGCTAAAATAGTATACTTATGCAATCTCCCATCATATATAGCATGTCTATCATATTGCCAAGGTTTACCCAACAAAATATGACAACAATCCATAGGCATGATATCACATAACACCTTATCATAGTACTTTCCAATCTTAAAATTCACATAACATTGTTCACTTACCAAGAGTGTATGCTCATCTTTGAAGCATGAAATTTGATAGGGCTTCACATGTACCAACCTTTCCAACTGCAATTTTGTGACCATCTCTTCAGATGCCAGATTCTCCAAGCTACCCCTATCAATGATTACCTTCCAAACTTTATCAGAAACTCTACATCTGGTCTTGAACAAAATTTTCCTTACTGGATCTTCCTTCTTGTTTTCATTCAATAGTGCTCTCCTTACCATCAAGTTATTTTCTTTCTCAAGTTCATTTAGTGACTCCTCTTGCACAAAAGCATTTCCACTACTACCAGCCTTCTTTCTAGCATGTGTACACTCAAAAGATCTATGTCCTTCTTCTCCACAATTGTAACAAGTTCCTTGGAAACTTCCTCTACCATAACCACCTTGGTAGTTACTACCTCTACCTCTAGATGAACTTTCACCTTTCCACTCGGTCTTTTCTTTGTCTAGATTTGTCTTTTCTAGCTCAGATCTACCATTTTCACCATTAGATCTACCTCTTCCTCTAGGGAATCTACCACCTTGACCTCTTTTCCTTTTCTCATGTCTCTTGTTCAATTTCTCCTCTGCCTTCAATGAAAATTGATAAGCCTCTTCAATGTTCTCCAGCTTGACCATACTAATTTCCTCTTAGATGGAAACTTTCAAAACATTCAGGTATCTACCAATTCTTTCCACGTCATCTTCATCATCTCCGAATCTGATATCTAATCTATATAATTCCTAAGTATACTCTTTTACCAAGCCATCTTTCTGCCTCAAACTTGCATTCACTGAACTAGGTTAATCTAATAATCACAAGGTAAGAACTTTCCTTTCAATTTGTTCACCATTTTATTCCATACCTTGATTTTGTCTTTTCCTTTCCTCTTCCTATCCAATTGTAGATGTTCCCACCATAAGGATGCATGAATTTTCAACTTTGTGCTTGCAATCTTCACCTTCTTGTCTTCAGGGATGTTTTCATACTCAAAATACTTTTCCATCTCGGTGATCCAGTCCACCAATTCATCAGAATCTAACTTTCCACCATACTTAGGAGGATTAAAATGTGGTGTGGACTTTAGACTTGTCAAAGCCTTCAAAAATCTTTCTTCACCTTGATCCATAATAGGTGTAGGTTCTACATTCACTTGTTCTTCCTCAACTTCATCATCACTAATATCTTCAAGATGTTTTCCTCTTCTCTAGGTTGTTTCAACAGTGTCTAACCTAGTAGCAATCTACCTTAGCATATCTACCAATCCTAGATCTACATCTCCCCCCCATGAACCATCTTAACAACCCTCTACAATTTCATGTCAGATCATAATTTGCTACCCCACAACAATCAACTAGGGCTTCAAGAGGAACCTACAAAGCTAGATCCGCAAACCTAGATCAAGATCTCACCTCACTCTGATACCACCTGATGCAAGGTAGGGAGCAAGAGGGGCCAATCAATGGCACACCCTAATGATCCAAGCCTACTCAATGCATGTGGAAGCAAACAAACACAACAGTGAGAGAGAGAATGCAGAAGCTTTCAAATATTTTCATCAAATAGAATGATACATACCAGGCTATAAGGCCTTCTCAGTTATGGCCAGTGATTACAATGACTTACAGAGGTCCTCAAACATGTGAGGATCTATCAAAATCTCTAATCTTACTATCTTCTCTCTTCTACCCAAAAAATTGCCTCTAAACTACAACCAAACAACTACATTTATACAAGTGTCTACCAAATTGAGTCGGCCTTTAGATCCATAATCAATAGAAGGAATGGTTAGATCTGAGCCCACATGCTTCCAAATGATGGATTCCAACATTAAATCCATGACCCAAAATAAATGCACAAGTTGGCCACAACAGAAAATAAAACTAAACCTGTCGGTGAGCAAGGATAACTGAGTAGCAGGACAAGCAATGTTGAGCGCCAGTGAAACAACCGACCACCCAGCAGATAACTAACCACACTTGGTAACCAAAGGAAACCAACCAACTACCGACCAACTCGGTCAAAGTAGGAACCAAGCAACACGGAAAAACTCCAAATTGTTTTTGGTGACATAGGATTGCCAAGGACCCGAGATGCTCTTGCATCAATTCTTGTATGTACTTTACACTGAGAGCATGTACAAAGGGGGAGTTCACACATTCTTGGTTTACAAAATTTTCAAATCCAAATTTTATTGTTAGTATATACATAATGTTTTTGATACTAATGCAAAAATGTGAGAATTTTACTCCTAAGAGAATTATGAGTTATCATTAGTATCATTCAATCATATAGTCAGTAAATAGGACAATACAGGTCAGTCAATCAACACACAGAGCCTAGACATCAAGCAAGATACAAGGTAGAATACTATACTAAATGAATACAATTTTGACTGAGTACTCATACTGAGCTAGATGATTATCAAGTACCGAGAACAGTAGTCAATGAGAATTCATATGCATCAAGCATCAGTTAAATACCGAGTGATAATGCAGTGTACACCGATAGAAGCAAGAAATAACATAATAGTTTGTAATGGCACAAACTACAAGGTAAATAGTTTATACTGATCAAAAAATGGTGTACCAAGATCGAGATGAAATCAAATATGGATGTAATCATTTAATTATTGATTATTCCTATGTAAAGATGATCTAGGTTAATCATTTGAACCGTTCATCTTAGGTTTTCTAGGATAGCATCAACACCCTAATTAGGTCAAATTATTTTGATATAAGAACTATAAAGATTTCATTTTCACAAGTATCACAAATGAAGTAGCTTCCATTGGGAGACATCTGAAGATTTGAGAGGGTTAAGTTTGAAGCATTGACAAAGTATATAGTTTATCATAAATAGAAGGCTTCCAAGCAATATTCAAAGAAGAGATCAATCACATTAAGGTGATAATAGATAAGTACACATTATATCTAAAATTAGGAAATATTATTTATTAGGAATGAATGCTAAAGTTTTTGGCATCCATTCTATAGTAGTTGTTGTTGCATTCATGACTATGATTGTCATTGATGTCAACACAGTGATTTACCGAAGACTTGCAGAAAAGTAGACAGAGTTTGGATTAGCACACATGGGTTATTATAGTTGGAGCTATGTGATGTTGAGGTTATACTCTTTGATATGTTATATGTATATGGTTAAAAGCATAGACAATAATTCATTTATTCATGGAAGTTATGATCTTTTTGGTGGAAGCAGTATTCAGACAGTATTCCTAAGTCGCGGTTTGTGGAAATCGGATGATATCTCCTAAATGGGATGGATTATGGTTTTTTTCAATTAAAGGGAAGTTAAAGACACATTGATAGTGATGTGGATGATAGCATAGACTTCGAAGCCACACGAGTGAAGATTTATTGTATTTGGAAGCTGACAGTTTTGTGTAATTTTGGTGTAGCGTGTGGAAACTTTTATTTTGTAATTGTATGCCGACTCATTTGTAATTATTTGAGTGTGGTATAAAGGAAGGAATGTATTTCCTTATTGTAATGTATCTGGAATGAAGTAGTGTGTAGTTGTAATGTGAAAAGTGTGTAATTATGATATGGTAGCAGTGATTGTGATGTTGTATGCATGAAGTGAAGAAAAGAGCTAAGTATGAAAGTGAATTTGTGAAGGATGACATGTGAAGTACAGAGATCTAGAATTGAGATCTGATGTAACAGTGAGTGTAGTTTGGCACAATCAAAGAAGAGGTAACATATTATTCTATGGAGTAATGCAAAGATTATTTGGATAGTGTGTTCAGTGATCTTACCCTGAAGTTGTTTGGGTAGTGGGTCCTTCTGTCTCCCATAACTCTTAACCAGGTTAGAATCTTTTAATAGGGATTCAAAATCTCCTAACAGGGATTCATATGTACTGAATGTATTTCATAAGACTCCTAACAAATTCCATCCTCTCACAAGGAATATTCATATTAGTGCATCTTTTGTGGGCATCATTCCCACCGGGGTTTACTCTTTGATCAAGAGGTTCCCTAGTCAACATATCTTGTGCCATTGTGTTATTGTGGATGAATATCTTTCTATGGTTGGTAATTATATTGCTTATATGGTTTAATGTTTTTGAAGATGATAAAAGTTATAATTATCTGATAATTGATTCACCCCCCCCTCTTAGTTATCTTGGTGGACTTTACTTTCTAACAATTGGTATCAGAGCAGTAGTTCCTTGAAAAAGAAGTTTAACAGCTTAAGGAGATCCATAGTGAATTTTAGGAAAGAAAGCCCTAAGTTTGATGGAGTAAATTTTGACAGCTGGAAAGAAAAGATGAAGACACACCTATTATGTTTAGGACCAGGTTATTGGTTGATTACAAAGAATAATAAGACTATCATTGAAGAGGAAAATCTTGAAACATGTACTGCGGAAGAGAGAGATCTATTCATGTGTAACATACTTGCAAGAGAAGCACTTTTGACAACACTTCCGGAGAATGAGTACAGTTAGGTAAAATATTTGAAAAAATCTCATGAAATTTGGAATGCTTTACACTCTACTTTTGAAGGTGATGAACATGCAAAAAGAGTTAGATTACATAATTGGATATGTACATTTGAAGATATAAGAATGTTGGAAGATGAATCTATTAGAAGCTATATTGGTAG
This sequence comes from Chamaecyparis obtusa, assembly GCA_027943335.1. Classification (NCBI taxonomy): domain Eukaryota; kingdom Viridiplantae; phylum Streptophyta; class Pinopsida; order Cupressales; family Cupressaceae; genus Chamaecyparis; species Chamaecyparis obtusa. Next base: position 592,597 of record BSBK01008284.1, on the reverse strand, counting down.
AATGTCAAAAATCATTACAGGTATAAAATCTTGTGGAGGAACAAAGACAAAAAATGAAGTGATATGGAAAATTTTGAGGACATTGACTCCTGTATTTAAGCAGACAACATAGATGATTGAACAAGTGATACCTTGTACAACAAACTTTACAAGAGAAACTCTTCTTGGAAGATTGGAAGAAGTAGAAATGAACCTGAGATTATCAGGAGACTTACGTAGAATGGAGATAGCATTCAGTGCTCTTAGTGTTCACCCTACTTTGTCAAGAAGCATCAGTGTGAGTGGAGATTATGCTGGTAGCAGCAAATCTAGAAATGAAGAAGACAAGAAGATTGAAGAAGGTATTGCCTTGCTTGTGAAAAGAGAACCAGACAGTAAGAAAATATTTAAATGTTGGACTTGTCAAGAATATGGTCATTTTGCATCTAAATGTCCTAAGAGAGTTAAAAAGTACAGAAGTAATTTCAAACCTAGAAGATCTAAGGAATGTTATTATGCTAATAATGAAGATCTTGAAGCTAGTATAGAAAGAACTTTAAGTGAAAGTGATACTGAAAATAATGATGATATAGGATTTGTAGCAATTAAAGAAGAGAATCCTAAAACTGATGTGAAGGAAGAAAAAGCCTTAGTTTCTCAAGTTGAAAAGAAAGCTAATTGGATTATAGATAGTGGTTGTTCACATCATATGACTGGAGATATGAAAAAGTTCATAAAGTTGAATGAATATGATGGAGTAGTTGTTAGAGTTGGAAACAATGTACCTTGTTTGAATAAAGGTATAGGATCTATTACTCTTGATGGAAAGACTAATACTGATGATATTTATTTTTTGGATGGATTGAAACATAATATTTTGAGTGTTGGACAGTTAGTTGATAAGGGATATCAAGTTTGGTTTACTGAGAAAACTTGTGTGATAAAGGATAAAGATGGAAATCTGATTGGAACTGGATCTAGAACCAGAGGTAATGTATTTTAGTTGAATCCTACTGAGATGACATGTTTGATTACAAAGATTAATGAAATTTGGTTATGGCATAGAAGGTTTTGTCATATAAACTTTGATAACATTGTGAAAGTAAGTACTACACTTGCAGTAAGAGATTTACCAAAAATTATGAAGCCTACTAACATGATTTGCAAAGAATGTGTAATGGCTAAACAGAAGAGAAGTTCTTTTCCTAGTAAGAAGTTTACATCTACAGAGAAGCTGGAGATTGTCCATACAAATTTGAGTGGTCCTACCAGGACTAGAGGATTCTATGAAGAAACTTTTGCACTTGTTGCAAGAATTGAAGCAATAAGAATGTTTTTGGCATATGCAGCTTACAAGAAATTCAAAGTGTATCAAATGGATGTGAAGTCAGCATTTCTAAATGGAGAATTAGAAGAAGAAGTCTACATTGAACAACCTGAAGGTTTTCCTTTAACTCAAGAAGGAGATATGGTATGTAAATTGAAGAAAGCTTTATATGGACTTAAACAAGCACCTAGAACTTGGTATGCAACACTAGATAAGTATTTGATAAAGTTGGGATTTACAAAAGGAACAGATGATAGCAATCTGTACACAAAAGAAATTGAAAATGGTTTGTTAGTTATAGTTATTTTTGTTGATGACATTACCTTTGGAGGAGAAGATGAAGCTAGTGATAAATTTGCTGACGAAATGAAGACTGAATTTGAAATGAGTATGATTGGTGAGATGAAATACTTTTTGGGATTACAGATAGCACAAAACAATGATGGTATCTTTGTAAGTCAAACAAAGTACTTGAATGACTTGTTGAAAAGATTTGGAATGGAGGATTGTAAACTAGTTGGAACACCTATGGTGACTGGACATAAGTTATTTAGCATAGATGAGACTCCTATAGTAGAACAAAAGAAATACAGACCTATGATTGGAGGATTACAGTATTTGACTCATACAAGACTGATATAGCACATTCAGTTGGAATTGTAGAAAGATTTCAAGCTGAACCTAGAGAATCACATTATGCAGCAGTAAAGAGGATACTGAGATATTTAAGAGGCACAATGGACTATGGATTGTGGTATGAAAAATCTGATGATTTTACCCTATGTACATATAAAGATGTTGATTGGGGAGGCAATGTTGATGATAAGAAAAGCACCAGTGGTGGAGCATTTTTCCTTGGAGGAAGATTAGTTTCTTGGCTAAGCAAGAAGTAGAATTGTATCTCACAAAGCACATTAGAAGTAGAATATGTAGCAGCAACAAATAATTGTAACCAGATAATTTGGATGAAGAAAATGCTGAAGGATATTGGAATAAAATTTGTTGAGCCTATTGTCGTACATTGTGACAACACCAGTATAGTTAGTATGTCTAAGAATCCTGTATTACATTCTAAGACAAAGCATATAGAGATTAAGTATCATGTTGTAAGAGAGAAAGTTGTTGAGAAAGAAGTCAGACTTGAGTACATAAATACAAAGGAGCAGATAGCAGATATATTCACAAAGCCTTTGCCTAAGGATACATTTGAGTATCTAAGAGGTATGCTTGGGGTTATGCCCCAGCCTACTTTTGAAAAGTGATGTAGTTGGTTGCATCCGTCCAGTGGTATATGAGCCTTATCTTTCTTCTAGACTGGATGTTGGTCCTTCCTCTATGGGGGAGTATGTGTATCTGAGCTGAGTCATGAAGACTCTAGTAAATGTATTTTCTGAAAAGTATCTTTTGACATTGAGTTGTTGTTGACATAGTGATGGAATTTCTATCATTGATGTTAATGGGGGAGAAGTATACATGAAAAACAATCTGAGACATCTGTTGGAGAGAACTGAACAGGATAAGGAAGCAAGATTTGATTGATGAAGAGGATTTGAAGAAGCAGTGTTGCAGTATTGGATTTTTGGAACATTGGATGTTTTTCATCTATGTTGTCATCAATTCCAATGGGGGAGATTGTTAGGAATGAATACTAAAGTGTTTGGTAGCCATTCTGTAGCATTTTTTGTTGCATTCATGACTATAATTGTCACTGATGTCAACACAGTGATTTATCAAAGACTTGCAGAGAAGCAGACAGAGTTTGGATTAGCGCACATGGGTTATTGTAGTTAGAGCTATGCGATGTTGAGGTTATACTCTTTGATATGTTATATGTATATGGTTAAGAGTGCAAAAAGTAATTCATTTATTCATGGAAGTTATGATCTTTTTGGTGGAATCAGTATTTAGGCAGTGTTCCTGAGTAGCGATTTGTGGAAATCAGATGATATCTTCGAAATGGGATGGAATCTAGATTTGCATAGTTAAAGGGAAGTTGAAGACACATTTATAGTGACATGGATGATAGCATAGACTTCGAGGTCACATGAGTGAAGATTTATTGTATTTGGAAGCTGACAATTTAGTGTAATTTTGGTGTAGCGTGTGGAAACTTTTATTTTGTAATTGTATGCTACTCATTTGTAATTATTTCAGTGTGGTACAAAAGAAGGAATGTATTTCCTTGTTTTAATGTAGTTTGAATGAAGTAGTGTGTATTTTTAATGTGAAAAGTGTGTAATTATGATATGGTAGCAGCAGTTGTGATGCTGTATGCATGAAGTGAAGAAAAGAGCTAAGTATGAAAGTGAATTTGTGAAGGAAGACATGCAAAGTACAGAGATCTAGAATTGAGATCTTATGTAACAGTGAGTGCATTTTGGCATAGTCAAAGAAGAGGTAACATAATATTCTATTGAGTAATGCAAAGATTATTTGGATAGTGTGTTCAGTGATCTTACTGTGAAGCTGTTTGGGCAGTGGGTCCTTCTGTCTTCCATAACTCTTAACCGGGTTAGAATCTTTTAACAGGGATTCATATATACTGAATGTATTTCATAAGACTCCTAATAGATTCCATCCTCTCACAAGGAATATTCATATTAGTGCATCTTTTGTGGGCATCATTCCCATCGGGGTTTACTCTTTGATCAAGAGGTTCCCTAGTCAACATATCTTGTGTCATTGTGTTATTGTGTATGAATATCTTTCTATGGTTGGTAATTATATTTCTTATATGGTTTAATATTGTTGAAGATGATAAAATTTATAATTATCTAATAACTGATTCGCCCCCCCCCCCCCCCCCTCTCAATTATCTTGGTGGACTTTACTTTCTAATAATTTCTATCTACAAATCAATCTTACTACTACTTTTTAACCATTGTAGCAGACCTTAAATCTCTTAACAAACTAGACTTGACAGTCTTTTGTAAAATTTCCTAACCGAGTGCACACTTAATTATGTTGCTAAAATGCCTTAACCAGGTAGATCTAGCTGATCTTTTTGTTACTCCTAACAAGGTAAGATCATCAAAAGTGCTCAAATCTTTGTAGCCTTAACCAACAACTTTATTTACTACACTAATGAAGCTTTGTGGGTTCCAACCCCACCACATTTTTTACCTTCTAAAAAGGGTTTCTGTGATACCAAAATATATGTGTTGTGTGTATGAAGTTTCATGTTTGCATATTTGATTAGATTACATGCATTTACATTTTAGTTATGTTATTAGATGTATGGTGAATGCAAATTATATAGTTGGTTAATGAATTACATGTTTACAAGGATTCAATTGAAAAATTTTAAGGATACTAATTCACCCCTCCCCTCTCAGTACATATATTTCCATAATTCCAACAATTGGCATCAGAGCTAGTTCTCTTGTTGAGGAAGTTTAATCACTAAAGAGAAAAGATCTTAAGGATAGAAAGGTATACTATTGACAAGACTATTGAAAATCAAAAATTGCAGATGTATATTCTCATAGAATAATTCAAGAAAGCCAAAGAAAAATTTAGAGATTTACTGATGAAAAGGAAGAAATTGGCATTTTGACATAATGAGACTAATTATTGGGAAGAAGAGATAGAGGATCCATTCAAAGGATCTAGATCTGGAAGTATAATTGATGCATCTAAAGGAACCATATCAGATCTATCTGAAAATAATCAACATCTTACTCATCAAGTGAAAGCACTACAAATTAGCCAAGAGACTCAAATGGTAAGAATGATTGATGTCATGAACAATGTAAGACAGGCTGAACAAGAAAGGAATTTAGCTATTGAAGATAGAAGACAAATGACTAAAAAGATGGAAGAAAAGGAATATGAGATATTGAGACTTACTGAGAATTATTTTGAAATTTCCAATCAGATGGTTGTCATGAGACGAGAAGTCAATCAAGTGGACAATGAGATTACTAGAAAACTTGAAGACATTGGTGAATTGAGAAAAGAGAATGAAAGACTAAAGAATGAAGTGAAAATTCAACAACAACATAATGAGATGATAAAGAAAGCTGAAGAAAGTACTAAAAGGGTGGATGAATTTTTAAGAAGTCAAAGAAGACTTGACAACACTACTAGTTTAGATTATACTAAGTAGGGAGAGTCATCAAGACAAGCTGAACAAAAGAATTTCTATGCACATCCAAGGCCAAAGAAGCTCTCATGATATCATTGTGGAAAACTAGGACACAAATCAAATTTTTGCAAAAGAAAAGAAAAAGGTATTCCTAAATATACTCCTAAATTTGATGGTTATTGTTATAACTGCAATAAGTATGACATCAAACACATGAGTGTAGATAAAAGTTGAATAAGTCACCCAAGAAAGACTACATGTAAAATAATTATCTCACTTGCAACATGCATTGAAATATATCATAGGAATGTAGGACAAAGTCTAAGAAAGTCTAGAAATTGAAAGGACAAAACAAGACATATCAACCGAGAAGACAAGGTAATGCATATACTTGGGATTACAATACTTGGACTAGTTGTACAACATGTGGTAGATATGGACATATTACAAAAAATTATATAAGAATGAATTAGAGAGGAAGATTTCAAAACTAGACAAATTCTGGAATGGAATGTTTGCACTATCACAAGGTCAGCCATTTAAGCTGAGACTGCAGAGACCGAGCACTAGAAGTGAATGTTAATACAAATGAGAATACCATTGAAGAAATCATGAGGATAAGGAACCAAATGTGAGGAAGAGAAAGCACAACAGTCAGTGACACCTCATCCATTGGATTAGGTGATCTCACCACCTCCACCTAAAGAAAATCAAGTAAGTAGGGAATTGAATTTCAATCGATTATATCTTAAAATAGTTCCTTATATCTATTAAATGAATACCAAATATACATCAAATAAGATACACTGTGGTACTATATGTTTTGAGCATGAAGTGTGTATAGTCAGTAAAAGCATGACCAGATGAAAGTCGATTAGTCTGTGAAAGTATCAAGATTAACTAAGTTGAAGAATCCATCGAGCAATGTTTATTGTTAACCAAGCTGAAGTTTCGAAGAGATAACCAAACATCTTTATATTAACCGAGCTATGGTAAGTGAAGCATTTATTGCAAAACTTTTAGCAGGGAAATGATTTTTAGGTATAAATATGCATCAAAGCAAGTCATTTCTTCACGTAGTGAACCAAAGCAAACCAAAGCAAACCAGAGAGATTCGAGCAAATTTGAGCAAAGCATTTTTTAAGCACTTCACAAAGATTCAAAGAAGATCACAAGCCATTTGACATCATTTCAAGTAAGTTCTTAGAAACCAATTTATTTTCTTGAGGAATTTGTGAAACCCTAAATATGTTAAAACAATGGCATCCTCATCAAAGCCTATGAAATCTAGGACTGATACTGACAAGAAGGTCACATTGATCAAGTTAGCAACATACGAAGAACCCTAATACAAATTACACCCCAAGATTGCTTCACAAGTTTATCAAACATGCACTTTTTTACACATACCACCTAGGTTTTTGTTGGTCCATTACATACGAGCCTATATTCATTGCAAGATAAGAGAAATCAAAGATTTTGAGCTTCAATATACATACCAGGAGTTGTGCCAGGATGAAAAATTGAAGGATGATCACACACACCTGGAAATCAAAGGTTTGACAGATGCCCTTCATTTTCCACGGGATCTTAAGACTGAATGGATTAGGGTTGTACTAAGCCAAGTACATGACAAAAAGATGTATTTGGATGAACTGATGAAAATCACTAAGGATGTTATCCACATGGTTACCAATTACCTAACAAATTTTAAGGAAAAATCACTAAGGCACCCACTAAGAACAGTAATTGAAAAAATAATAGGAGCTGAGTAGGATGGCAGAGGCATGAGGATCAACACAATCACCAATCTAGAAACAAGATTTGGAACCTATGTCATTGCATACAAAATATTGCAATCAAGTAGGCCCAACTGTGTCCCATTTGGAGCAATAGACATAACATACAAAATTGTAAAGAAATTCTTACAATTAGACTTCATTGAGCTACTGCTAAAGAAACTTGAGGAGAACGTGAGGAATATTTGTGTTTCTAAGACCAACACTTGTAAGTTTGGTTCACTTCTTGTATGTACATTTTTCTACTTTCAAAACTATTTCCCATCAATCTCTAATGTTGAATGGGATGTCAACCAACCTGTCATAATCCAAATCGGTGAATTTATCAAGAACTTAGGTCAAAATTTTAAGGTTGTGATGGATGATTACTTCAATAAATTTAAAGAGAGAATGCATAAGAGGAGTAGGATACTTGCACAATTAGTTGAAAAGAACAAGGAGGATATTTGTTTTTTGGTGGACACCGACACCACACTGATAAAGGCAGTTGATCCAAGGACTACATAGTTACCTCCTATGGGCTATGAACATGATATTGACTGAGCCTCTAGGTCAATAAAGGCACTATTGGCCAATCCCAAAGACCCCAAAGATACTAGGTTTAGAACCTATTAAGAAGCTAAGATGAGAATAAAAATGGACTTAGTTAGAATGAAGGTTAGTATAAAATCCAAGAAAATAATGGACACCTTAACTAAGAAATTCAGTGAAGAGGAAGAGGAAGCACTAGAGAAGTTGATTGAGGAAGAAACCAAGGAAAAAATTCTAATTATTAACAATTAACATGAAGAGGAGACCAAGTCCTAGACAAAGAATTACAAGATGCACCGGTGAAGTCCAAAGGGAAGGGAAACTAAGAAGAGACTCATACATGAGCAAGGACAAGATCCTTTATAGGTTTTTCTCCACCCCTAAAGTGAGGAATTGAAAAAATCACAAGGCCTACGCCTACAAAGACATATCAAAAGAAGAAGAGAGGTGCACACACCACCACCGATAAACCCAAAAAGAGGAGAAATATAATAAGATGTAAGGATATTATTTACTCTGAAGAAGAAGGCATGAGTCAATTCAAAGTAGTTGTAAATAAAAATTGATCAGTTGATGAGATAGTAGAGAATATAAAGGAAACGAGTAGACTAGCTCACCCTACAATGAATCGGTTAGTACATATCTCAACCAAGGATCAAGAAAAAATAGCAAAGGAAATCATAAACATGATGATTAAGTTTAGGAGGTTACCAATGGAATTTTTAAATTATATTCCAAAGGAGCTATCTGAGAAAACATCAATAAGATGGACCTATGCCTTTCATACTGAAAAGAAAATGAGGGAACGCTCATTAATTTTGGAATTGCCTACTCTATTAGTGACTGAGATTGAAGACATGATGAAATAGTATGTGAATATATTTTTGATGAAAAGAAGAGAATTAAGTATATTGAAAGGAAAAATTGAAGAAGTAGATGAAGACAGTAAAGTTTTATGGGCAAAAAGTTTGGATTCAAAGGCTAAAGTAGACAAAACTGCAATGGCAATAATCCCCAAGCAAAATGTAAAAGGTAAAGGAAAAGGGACACACTCAGATGATGCATATATTTCTACTAAAGAGCCTATTCATATATCTGATACTAAAATGAAACATGATGAAACATATGCTGAAGACTTCTATTCGAAAGGTTATATCAAAGAAGAAAAATAAGACACTCCCAAGTAGATAGTTACAAGTGGGAATGCGAAGTGACAATAGAAGATATCACTAATGGAGATCCTGATGATGACACAAAGGATGATGAAGGTTGTTGGAAATCTATTTGGGAAATGTGATATTGAGAGGGGGGTTGAATCAAATATCACCTATTCAACCATTTTAACATTATGAAAACTTGCATAGCATTATCATAAACTTCATCAATGTAATGAAACTAATAAACTAAACATCATTCATGAAAATACTCATAACACCTTGATTTTGGTTACCCAAAAACCCTTGAAAGGTAAAGCTAGGGTGGGGATGACACCCACAAATATTTACTATTGCAGTATAAAGTTTGTCTATTAGGACTACAATTTTGATCACAACATATGATCTACCCTGTGAGAGGTCTACCTTGTTAAGAGCTATAAGATTTATTCAATCTACCTTGCAAAAGGATTTATAACTTACAAACAAGTAAGCACTCGATTAAGAGATTAACTAAGGTCAGTTAAAATGACTCTATTAAGAGATTAAGACCGATACACTTGTTAGAATGTCTCAATACCTGATCCTTCGGTATGCACTATATTTGTTGATTACAGATCTTCTCCTTCTAGTATTGATTTGATCTTATCTATCAAGTATATCTTTGTTCTACTCTTCACTGCTTGACTTTATTCTACTTGTTCATTGAACTCTATTAGAATACTTCACTGGTTGAAGATATTCTCTCAATTCTATATCCTTTCATTCATTCTCCTCTCATACATATTGCATTTTAGGGTCCAGATCTCATCTTATATAGACAATTGACTTCCTCCAAGATTTAAGATCTACGATCTAGATTGTCTCATTTTGCCGCTTAACCTTTCCCTATTCTGATTGGTTCCATACAATACATAGGTATTAATGATTACAAAATAGAAGTGTAATCACCTCTGTGATTTCATCAATAAACAGTAAACAAAGTTTAGATGTCGGCCAAAATCGTTAACGTAAGTGTTTGTGCCATAACAAACACATTTGTCAATTTTGGCTTGCTCGGCATTGGATGTCTCTAGCACTCGACATTTACTTTTCTCTATACTCTAGTGCTCGACATAGGCTTCTTTACATAGCTTGAAAAAAGATGACTCGACTAATACAAAGTATTCGGTGACCACTGATTTACATGGCAGTAACTACTACTCGATAAATGTACAATACATGACTCGGCCTATACATGATGACGTGGTCGTAGTGATGACCAACCAACATTACCTAAAAAATGACTAAGTGTAAGACACTAATAGACAACAAAACTATAGGGATCAACAATCTCCCCCTTTGAGATTAGTGGAAAAAATACTTTGTCATGACATTTACATTACATTTACAAGAGTACTTTAGTACTAACAGAAGTATACATAATACTCCCCCTAAAACTTAACTCGGTCTTACAAAATAAAAGAAATTTACATTTGTACATATAAGACTTCTTTACATGACATACACTCTAATACATATACATATACCAAGCTAAGTATGTCATACCATTCAGTTCTGCTTCTACTCTTTGATTATGTTACCTCCCCATGTGACTTAACATGTCATTCTATTATTTCCCCCTTGTTTTTGTCACTTTGAGTTCTTCATTGGTAGGGAGTTTGTAATATTTCTCCAAAAATGGTTTGTGAAGCATCATAACCATGTGCAATGCAGAGTCCCAACCAGATGTGGCAATCTTCAAAGCTTATAATTTTACTTCTAGCTTGACACCTAGATCAACTAAGCTCTCGATAGTAGAAAGATGAGGATCTTTCTGTACTAATTCCTTTTCCTTAGCTAACTCTCATTGTATGGCCTCTAGATGAGGTTTTAGCATTGTTTGAATAGAGAGTAGGTGAGCTCTTATCTTACCATCATTATCCATTAAATTGGCTATCCTTCCTTGTACATGTAGAAGCTTAGTATAGTGCAAAGAGCTGGAACTTGCATCCAAAATCAATGAATTCCCTGTGGATTTTATCTCTAACTGTAGCTTGTCTACCAACTCCTGATTATCCTTTATAAATATTTCTACATCACACAATTTCTTGTACAAATATTGTGCATTGAGTAAAACTCCTTCTGAATCAGATATCAAGGTAGAAAGTTCTAGCTTCTTTACTGCTATGTCGAAAGAGACCTTATTTAATGCCTTTGTCTCAAATTTTCTTTTTGACCACTACAAAAACTTATCATTTTCTTCGCTTTCTTCATTTTTCACCTTCTTGACTATATGGACAAGTTGTTCCAATATTGGGTCAGAGTCATTAACATTAGTCATGTCAAAAGCATCAATGAATATACCTTTTATCTCATGAAGAACTTTCTTTTGCTGATGTTCCCTTCTCAATTCTTCCTATCTGCTTTTCTTCTTCAATAAATCTTGCAATATCTACATCTATTCATATTTTAAGGTATTTGTGTCCCATTTCAGAATCACAATAACTTCATCAAGTGTTATCTATGGTGTAGGTGATTTCACCATCCTTTTCTGTGCCTTCTTCTTTGGTGTTGTCCCACTCGGCATCTGTACAAGAGCTTTTATTGCTTCTTGTTCTTTAGGCTCTTGAACACAAATTACTTTTCCTGTCTCCTTCTCTTCTTTTCCCTTATCCTCCACATGAGGATTTACAATCACTATTGCAGACTGATTTACTTTCTCTTTCTATGTCTCCTCAATAGATGTAGACTAAAGTACAGTTTCCAACTTGTCTTGTTCCTTGGTAGTGTTAATACTAGCTAGCATGTCAACTCTAACAACTTGAGTATTTGCAAGGGTATTGTTGACAATTGATGTGCCCTCAATTTTTGGATAGTCCACAACTTGTAATAGCATAGTGTTAGTGTCCGACAAGGATGTATCCTTTGTTGCCTCGGCTTGTATTTCTTCCTTGTTCAATACCTGAGTCTTCACTGGGGTATCCTCAGTGTTGTAAACAATAGTTATTGCAGCTAACTTTTGACATTTCCCTTCCTTGGGAGCTTCTTCCTCATAAATATGCGGTTCATTCACATCCTCTTTATTATCTAGCTCAACACCCTTATATGTGCTAGCTTCCTATGATGCACTTTTATCAATTATTAAACCAAAAATAATTTTCCAAGTCCTAAGAATTTGCTACATAGCATCATCAATCTTGTGATGGAGGACAGAGTATGCCCTAAGCTTAGGAATATATCTATTCTTGTATTGCTCCATTATTTCTTGAATTCATGTGATGGGAAGGTCTGGTGAGACTTGAGCTAATGTACTGTCCCTTACCTGCTTCTTAGTCACAAGGGAAAATTCCCACTTTTGTGCAATCCTTTGATATAGCTCATTGGGAGCCAAATTTTCCATTTGAAGTGGTACCATCTTGAATGTACACATCATTTCCAGCATAGCATCCTCAATTTTCTCTTTGTTCTCTATGCTCATCTTCTCAAATTTTACTTGCTTGAATCTTGCTAAACCATCAGAGCTCTTGATGTTGTAGCATATTTCATCCATAGTCAGTGTTTTTCTCTATACTAGTGACTTTTTCTTTATTTCTTCGTCACTCTCTGTTTCCTCATCATCTTTCTCCAAAATCAGTTTCCTCCTAGGCTTCTTCTTTATCTGGCTTAGCACTACCCTAGGCTGAACAATTTTCCTTTTTCCTGATATAGGGGTTTTCTTTTGTGGCATGGTAGCTACAGTTGTAGAGGTTGTCCTTGTTCTTGGCCTAAGAACAGGTGATGAAATAGCCTTAGGTTTTTCTATTTTCTTGTTCACAACCTTGGCAATTACTTCCTTCTTGCCTTTCTTGTCCACCACCTTCTCCTCTTCTTCACTCTCACTGGATTCACTTAGTTTATCTTCTCCTAGAGCTTGAGTCAGTTATAGAGGTGCATCTACCTCTCTTTCTCCTATCATTTTCTCTAGGTTCTTTACTATCTTTTTCCTCTTCCTTTCCATGGTAGCAGATTTCAATCCCATGGTAAATTTTAACCATAGCCTCCTCATAAGTTTCAAAATAGGTAGCCTTCTTATCAACTTCCTTGGATAACAAGGTTGTGATTGTTGTTGTGGTCTCGTCAATATTAACCTCATAAGGTAATGGCATTAGCCATGATACCCTCAGTAGAGCAGCTTGAGAATATGTGAAGTTGACATCTACTAAGAAATAAATGTCTTGTTTCTACTTCTCAACTAGGGATATAGGAATCTAACTTCTCTTCCTCATTTTCTTCTTGAATTCCACAAAGTAGTTTTCCATTACACCTAAAGAATTCTCTCCTATCTGACTGATAAAATCATTAATTTGAACTGTGATTGAGCTATTCTTATAGCAGACTACTCCACCAATAGTAGGAAAACATTTATGAACATAAAAGAATAGACAAATAAGTAAGGAATTGAACTTACACATAGAATTCTTCACTTTCCATATAGAAGTGAGGTTCTCGGCAAGTTGAGTTAGTTGGAGCTTGGAGAGGTCATAGATATGGCCCTTCTTGATGATTTTCCAAGCCTGGTCCACTGCCATGCATGGGACGTTGTCCAACTAACTAGACTGATAGAATTTGTGAGCAATTACCCTCACTACAAAATCAATCTCCAAATCAATGATTGTAGAGATTTTTATTCCGCGCTTATTCCATAATGCCTCAGTATTTGCCTAAATCTCCTCCTTGCTTTGACATTTCATTATTTTCTTACTAGGGAGTTTAGGGTATCTAGTTACTTGGTGAATCATGTCTTTAATAATTTTAACTGGTCCATCCTCTAGCCAAATTTACATGTCATGTACTCTACTCAATACAATTTTAATCCAATCCACCTTGAAAGTTTGCATAAAATCATGGGCATGAATTAACCCTCGCTCGGAAACCTTCTAGTGTTCCAGCTTCAACACCCCATTGTTGTACAGTTTATCATATGCTTCTCTGAGTTCATAGTCTCCAATTTCTCCAATTTTACACATGTAGCACAACTGGATATCATTTATCATCAATACATTCTTAGGGATCAATGACAGGGCTCCACTAAGATCTCCCATGATCATGCTCTCTGAGACGGCTTGAAATTTTTGAGGTAGACACGCCTCAGTCCTTACCAATTGAACATTAAAAACCCCCTTTCCTTGTTTCTTCATTGCAACTGATGATGATGATGCCATATATCTCAACTAAAAAATTCTTGTAAAGATTTTACTGGGTAAAATACATTTGCACAAGTGTTCTCCAGATAATTTGTCGACGGCACGCTATGAAGATTTTTGAAATCGCTCTTAAGCTCTTCATCACACTGGTTACACACACTCTAAATCACTCAAAGAAATTTTAATTCACTGGTGAAATGAAATGAATGGTAACTTCCCACTTTATAGACTTCAAACGATCGGATTAGGGCTTCTTAAATGTTCCATACACATTCTAGGTGAGATACAGTTGTCTCAGTAGTCTCATGTTAAACTCAGCTAACACAAGCTCAATCGACACAACCATTCAGTTACAGCTTAGTGTACATCACATCTCAGCTATCACAAGTGCTCAGCATACATTGATAGCTCAGTCAAATCTGTCCTAATTCATCTTTATTCATGCAGATATGGAATTTTTCTTAACATACATTAGGAACTGATATAAGATAAAAAATTTTAAAACATAGTTCCTAATGAACTACAACTAATTTAGAACTTGATTGAAGAATCTATGATTTAATATCACCGAGTTGATTGATTAGATATGTAATATGATTAAATTATTATTATGTTGTCATTGATGTCAACTAGTTTGACAGCACTTATCTTGTAAGTTACTATACCGAAACATCTATAGTAAAGGAGTGAAAGAGATGAAGTACAAAAATATCTACATGAGGAAGATGGATATGACATATGAGGATAAAGAATACATTGAGTAACTTGTTGATGAGTCTATGACCTTATGATATTGACTTGATTATGTTTCATTCATCTATGATGAGGAAAAGAGTTGACAGACACAAAGCAGTGTTGTCGATTGATGAAGCATTTCAATGTACACCAATGAAGTGTAGTGTATACCGAGCATAGTGTAAACTGAGCTTGTGTTCACTGACGCATTTCTTTGTTAATCGAGCAGAACAAAGGAACTAAATGACTAGCTTAGCCAACAAGATTGTTGAGCTGGAAAGTGTATGATTTTGAGGTAACAGATAATGTTTATTACATAGATCGATGGCTAACAAAATTTAGGAAAGATCTAAAGGATGAGAATCAAATGTGTTATTGACACATCAGCTAAGGTATGTTTAAGTGGCAAAATCAATGAAGATGATTAAGCGGAAAAATCTGATGGAGCAGAAGAAAATAGTTTACTTGTCTATATAAGAGACTGGAGATTTTGTAGTAGATAGGTAATGCCAGAAGGAGGAGACTGTAGAATTATTTCATGAACAATTTTTCATTCATACCTGATTAAATTGGTTAGTGAGAACCAAACTGCAGATTTTTTATCGAGCGACAGGAAGCTATTACCAAGCGACAGTAAGTTACTAAACATTGATTGGAACAGAATTGATTTAATGATTAGAGGATTGAATGAGATTAACATTGATCTGTACATCTGCAATTAAAATTTTATTAAGGTAGATCACCTACGGCTACATTTTAACCATTGTACATAGTCAAATCTCTTAACTGAGTGGACTAAGAAAGTCTTTTATGTATCATTCATAGAATGAACATTGTTATCCTATCAACCCCAAAGTGACTATTGGTTGGACGATAATAGTTGGTCTTAAATCCTCTAACAAGGTCACACCTAATAGTGTGTTTGTAACCTTTAACAGGGTTGGGTCTTCACAAACCTCACTTCAAAAGAGTGAATATTTTGGGTTGTCGGTCCTAGGTGGTTTTTCCCTTCATAGGGTTTCCACGTTAAATCTCTTGTGTTATGTGTTGATTGTGATGTTTGTTTGATGTCATATTTTCATGTTGCATATTTGATTTGATCGGTAACTACTATATGTTTTAGACTAGTAATCGGTAAAAGCATAGATAGTACAGTATTTTAAGTTACTGAGTATCAGAAGTTTTAAGTATTTGTTTTTCGATTATACTTTTGTATTAGGACACTGGATAATTGATTCACCCCCCTCTCAATTATTCTAACAGTTCCAAACATACCTTCTTTTCTTAGTTTGAAGTACTATGATCACCTGATCCATCAGATTGGGTGACCTCAGGTGCACTAGCTTCACTAATGCTTCCCTCTTCTTTCTTCTTCCATGTTTTGTTCATCTGATTTCTCATTTTCTCAATTATTTCTTCATTCTTGTTTAGATCACTACTCGGTATGGGTGATCTATAATCTTTCTTCAAATTTCCTATCTTATTGCATTCATAACACACCATACTTCCATTCATCCAGCTCTTGGATTTTCCTCTAAAGTGAGTCTTTAGACAATTTTCTCCAATGTGTCCATATTTTCCATAGTAATGACAACTGTACCAGGTATTGTAATCCCAATTTTATGTTTTACCCTTCTTTGGTGACTTATTATGTTGATTTGATGACCATTTAGGTTTAGATCTACATTCAAATGCTCTATGTCCATACTTCTGATAGTTGAAACAATGTCCTTGAAACTTTGGTAAGATAGGTGAATTACTAACCTTTGTCCTGCATTCTTGTGCCCGATGTCCAAGTTTCTTGTAGTTAAAACAAAATCTATTAAATTTAGGTTTAGGTTCAGACTTACCATGTTTTCTTCTACAGACATTGGTTGTGTGTCCTAGCTTTCCATAATGATGACATGTGGGCTTGTTTTGCTTTGATTTAGCATCCCTTTGCTCTCCACTTTTTGATGATTCTCCTTCTTTAGTGTATGATGATTTCTCATTATGACCAAGTCCAGATGTATCACCAGATCTTCTAGGTGACCTCAACAGCTCTTCAAAATATCTTTCAGCTTCATTAGGTTTGTTCATCCTTTCATTGACTTCCTTTTCAGTTCTCAGTTCATTCTTCAGTTGACTATTTTCTGATCTGAAATTGGTGATTTCCATCTCTTTCCTACTTAATTCATGATTAACTAGTAACAGTTGATTTACCATGTCTAGATGATTGTTAGTCATCCTTTGCATTTCATTTGTCTTTTCATCAAGTCTCATTGATATTTTGTCTCTTATCTTCTTTTTCCAGTCTTGTCTTCTTCTGCTTTCTTTTTCTAATCAACTATTTCACAGAGTCTCATGGACTGAATTTCTTGTTCTCTTTTCAGATCTTTGATGTTTCCATTCAATATGTTTTTTTTCTTGAGTAGTTATTTTATGGCTTTGTCACTTCCTGTAGAGTTCCCATTATCAAATAGTCCAGTAGTATCTTCTTGATATAGTGCTTCATTCTGTTGAATATAAATTTCTCTTCTTCTCCTTAAATATTTCTTCAATTCTCATCTGGCTACTTCAAGTTGTTGTAATGCAAGTTGAATGTCAATCTTTTGATTCTCTATATTTTTTCCCAACTTATAAACCTCCATCTCAAGATCTTTACCTCACAAGTGGTTAGACTTCTATTAAAAACCTATGCTCTGATACCAATTGTTGGAAATCTATTTGGGAAATGTGATACTGAGAGGGGGGGTGAATTAGATATCACCTATTGAACCATTTTAACATTACTAAAAACTTGCATATCATTATCATCAACTTCATAAATGTAATGAAACTAATAAACTAAAAATCATTCATGAAAATACTCATAATGCCTTGATTTTGGTTACCTAGAAACCCTTGAAAGGTAAAATTGGGTTGGGGATGACACCCACAAATCTTTACTACTACAATATAAAGTTTGCCTGTTAGGACTACAATTTTGATCACAAAATATGATCTACCCTATGAGAGGTCTACCATGTTAAGAGCTATAAGATTTATTCAATCTACCTTGCAAAAGGATTTATAACTTACAACTAAGTAAGCACTCGGTTAAGAGATTAACTAAGGTCGGTTAAAACCACTTTGTTAAGAGATTAAGACTGATACACCTATTAGAATGTCTTAGTACCTAATCCTTCGGTATGCACAATATTTTCTAATTATAGATCTTCTCCTCCACTATTGATTTGATCTTATCTATCAAGTATATCTATGTTCTTCTCTTCACTACTTGACTCTGTTCTGCTCGGTCAGTGAACTCTATTAGAATACTTCACTGGTTGAAGATATTCTCTTAGTTCTATATCCTTTCATTCATTATCCTCTCATACATATTACATTTTAGGGTCCAGATCTCATCTTATATAGACAATTGACTTCCTCCAAGATTTAAGATCTATAATCTAGATTGTCTCATTTTGCCGCTTAACCTTTCCCTAATTCTGATTGGTTCCATACAATACATAGGGATTAATGATTACAAAATAGAAGCATAATCACCTCTGTGATTTCCTCAATAAATAGTAAACAAAGTTTAGATGTCATCCAAAATAGTTTACCTAAGTGTTTGTGCCATAACAAACACATTTGTCAATTCTGGCTTGCTCAGCATTGGATGTCTCTAGCACTCGGCATCTACTATTCTCTATACTCTAGTGCTCGGCATAGTCTTCTTTACATAGCTCATCAAAATCTGACTCAACTAATACAAATTACTCGGTGACCACTGATTTACATTGCAGTAACTACTTCTTGGTAAATGTACAATACATGACTTGACCTATACATGATGACTCGATCGCAGTGATGACTGGCCAAAATTTCCTAAAAAATGACTAAGTGTAAGACACTAATAGACAACAAAACTATAGGGATCAACAAAATATATCACCATTGTTGTAGAAAACACTGAGGAAGAAAGACCTACTGATGCAACAACAAAAAATTATACTAGGTAACTTACCTATATTGGTGCAAGCCATTGATATTTCTATTCAATGTAAACGCAAGGAGAAAACACCCAAGAAATAAATAGATACCACTAAAGCATAGGGTGAAGAAGGATAGAAGGAGATAAATGAGCCTAAAATCAAAGAGGTAGAAAATAAAGAAACTAAAACTGAGGCAAATGAAGATGTCTCTACAACTGACACAAGGCCAAAATCCCAAGGACCTCAAACTGAGGGTACAATCAAAGGTCAAGATAAGGAAGAAATTGTGTCAACTGAGCAAGAAAAGTCTAATCTGGAGACTAAAGCTCTAGTACCTTATGGGAAATCCCCCACATCAATCACATAGGAGAAGAAGAAAAATAAGAAACATGGTAAGGGTCCAGTCACTCTAGATGAAATAATTTAAATTCCTACATGTGACCTGAGAACCCTAGACCCATAAACACTTAGAAGATATGGAGAATTGTACACAAGGAAGGTTGCACAAGAAAAGATAAGACATGAAAGAAATCATAAGAAAGTCTTAGAGGATGTTAGAGAGGTCTTAATGCAAGTAGTCACTAATATCAATGCTGGTGAGGCAACTCCCATCATTGATCAACTTGCAACTCTAACCGAGCATATAAACTCTTTGAATGTAGATGTTGAAAAGAGAATTGAAGAAAGGGCAGAGGAAAAGATACAACTTAAGCTAGCAGAGAAAATCAGCTAGGAAGTGGCAATAAATAAGGTAAAAATATCTGAGATTAGTGAAAAGATAAATAAATTAGATGAATATTTTAATGATAGTGCAAATATATTGATAACCGAGCCAAATGCATTTTATGAGTATTATACAAAATTTATTCAAATCCAGCGGTTAAAACTAGAATTGAGGAAGGAAGAGGATAAAATAAGAGACCAAGTAACTGAGTTGCAGGAAGAGTTAATTCCACACTTAAAGGTGATGCAAAAGCATGTGAACAAAGAAAAAGAATTGGTTTCCACCCCTGAGATTTTAGTTATAGAAAGCATTTTTTATATGGATGCACAAGTCGGTTTAGAGCAGATTGCTCTTGAGAATCTCAAAGAGGAATGTGAAAACCTCTTGGACACTCTACAGAAAACACACCAGAACATATTTGACAAATTGTAAGTACACTTTTGGCATTATTTTCAAAAAAGGAGGAAATATATGTATATATATTCTTGTATGTACTTTACACCGAGAGCATGTACAAAGGGGAAGTTCACACATTCTTTGTTTACAAAATTTTCAAGTCCAAATTTTTTAGTTAGTAAATACATAATGTTTTTTATACTAATGTGAAAGGGGGGGAATGTTAATCCTAAGAGAATTAAGAGTTATCATTAGTATCATTCAATCTTACAGTCGGTAAACAAGATAATACAAGTCAATCAATCAACACACATAGCCTAGAAATTGAGCAAGATACAAGGCAGAATACTATACTAGTGGAATACAGTTTTGACTAAGTACTCATACCGAGCCAGATGATTACCAAGTACTGAGCACAGTTGTCACAAATCATTCATATGTATCGATCATCAATTAAATATTGAGTGATGAATGCAGTGTACACTGAGTGAAGCAGGAAATTACATAGCAGTTTGTAATGGCACAAACTACAAGGTAAACAGTTTACACAGATCATGAAATGGTTTACCAAGATTGAGATGAAATTAAATATGGATGTAATCATTTAATTATTGATTTTTTCTATGTAAATATGATCTAGGTTAATCATTTGAACCATTGATCTTAGGTTTTCTAAGATAGTATCGAAACCCTAATCAGGTCAAACTATTTTGATATAAGAATTGTAAAAATGTCATTTTGACAAGTATCACACATGAAGTAGCCACCATTGGAAGACATCTGAAGATCTAACAGGGTTAAGTTTGAAGCATTGATAGAGTATACAGTTTATCAAAATCAAAAGGCTACTAAGCAGTATTTAGAGAAGAGATCAATCACATTGAGGTGATAATAGATAAGTACACACCAGATTTGAAACTGTGCAAGATTATTTTCTATCTATAGATCAATCTTATTGTTACTTTTTAACCATTGTAGTAAACCTTAAATCTCTTAACAAAGTAGACTTGACAGTCTTTTGTAAAATCTCTTAACCAAGTGCACACTTAATAGTGTTGCTAAAATCCTTTAACCAGGTAGATCTAGCTGATATTTTTGTTAATCCTAATAGGGTAAGATCATTAGAAGTGATCAAATATTTGTAGCCTTAACCAAGAACTTTATTTATTGCAGTAGTGAAGCTTTGTGGGTTCCATCCCCAACACAATTTTTACCTTCTAACAAGGGTTTCTGCGATACCAAAATACATGTGTTATGTGTATGAAGTTTCATGTTTGCATATTTGATTAAATTACATCCATTTACATTTCAGTTGTGTTATTGGATGTATGATGAATGCAAATGATATAGTTAGTTAATGAATTACATGTTTACAAGGATTCAATTGAAAAATTTTAAGGGTACTGAATCACCCCTCCCCTCTCAATATAGACCTTTCCATAATTTCAACAATAGAGACTCAAAATCTAATCTACCACTTTGTAGCCTCCAATGCTATTGAGCTATTCATGATGTATCACATCTTGTGTCTACTTTTTACAATTGTAGAATTTGATTGTTCTATTTAGGTTTGTAAATTTAAGAGTATGTAAATGCATAGGAGGTGGGTAAATACCATTTTTTGATATTAGAATGGAATCTTTGAAATCTTTCATCATATTCACTTCTTTGAAGTAATCATAGGTGTAGATGTAGTTGAAAATATCAATGAATTTCTCTGTTCAAAGTAAGTTTGGAAAATTAAAACCATTACCATTTTCCATGTATGTAACTTTCTAACATATAGAAATAAAATAAATACTACACTTGAGCCACTAAATGCTATGTATGTCAACTTCTAGCCACAAATAGGAGTTTAGGTATGGGGAAATAAATGTCCAATTTAAATGACTTTAATTTTTTTTTGGTAATAATCCTTATGTTTCAAATTTATTGGATCACATCAGCTGCACTTTGTTATTTAGATGGTAAAATTAGAATCTTCATCAAAAATTAAATTGAACCTGTTCTGTTTTAACACTATCCTTTTTGCCAATGTGTTTCAACTTCTCTTTCTTTAAGAATATAATTACATCTTCAAGTTAGCCATGCCATAATATTGGCTGGATAAAGTTTCATGGAGGAACTCACTATGGTTTTTGACAACATCTTTTCTTGTCTAAGTTTTAGAAACCTAGAAATACAATATTTCCACAAACTAGTTCTTCATGGCCTTTTAATATTAAAATAAAATTCTTGTAAAATCAAGTATTCGCTAACCAATTTGCCAATTTATTATTGGATCATTGAACCTGGAGATTGATAAATAATAATCACCATTATCAATGAAATTGGTCATCTGAAATTCCTCCAAGGCATAAATTTTTGTTAGCTACAATTTTGTATAATTGGTTTTATGTGGAATCAATTCCCAAGCTTACAAATGTGATGAGATAATCCTTTTTTCACTCTCCCATCCTAGTGAACATGCTAATGGAAAATTCAAAGCATCCATTTAGATATGAATTATTTTAGTATGGTTCAATAATTTTAGACTTAATGTTCAAAATATGAACATTTCAGCTCTAAATTTTTTTTAAGGAATTTTTCTCCCAGTCCTTGTATCTAAAGATCTAGTACCAAAACCTTTGTTTGATGCCAAGGTTCCTTTGACTTGATAGTCAAGGTAAAATTTTGATGCAACTTTAACTATCCAAAAAAGGATTTGTTGAGCCCAATAGATATTTGATGTGGCTTTCTATGATATATCTATATTGCCCCCTTACTAGAGATATTTGGGGTGGGTTTTTATCTAATTTCATCTCTTCATGGGTCTTAAGTTCTATAATGTTGGAGCAAGTGGAAGAATAGAATTATCTCACATCGATGGGAATTCTGAAGGAGCTATAGGATCTATCTCTACCCGACTATTTTGTATGAGGATTTGGTTGGAAGAAATAATAGAGCATTACATAACAAGGAAATATATATATATTTGCAATCAGTTACACTTGCATTTCATGTGGAATTATTGTTGCATGCCTTTTTATTTTTTAATAGATGCCAATATGCATCTACTATGGTTTCCCTTATAATTGGATGCCTTCTCTTTACTGCATTTTAGATGGTAGAAAGCATTGAACACTAGGCTCTAGGACTAGGAATACATAGGGGATGCTCTTAGATGTCCATGACATGTGAGGAGAAACTTTTGGATGTCCTAGCCTATTAGAAGCTATTTATACACTCTCATATGCCAACTAATCTCCTTCAACTATCATTCAAGCAATTTCATAATGATCTTGAAATTTGACTATGTTGTACTACTCTATCTATATTTGTATCATTTTTTCACTCTAAAGAATATTTTGTTTTGGCCATTATTAATTCATTTTTCTTCTTAGTTAATGAGTTTGATAATAATATTTTGATGGTTTTGGTATAGGTAAAGTGAGTAAAGTGGAGTGTGGAAGACTATCATACTTAGAGTCCTTATCAATGTGAGGAGTGCAATGGTCCTATTATGCAGTCTGCAACTGAGGTGAAGAACTTGGTGATGAAAGTTGAGTATAGTGGAGACACTTATAGATTACTGCCCATTCTAGAGATAAACCTTGTTGATTATTTTTAGTAGCCATCCAAGAATAACCAACTTTGAAGTACACAGTGCCATGTTTTCTTCATTGTCACAAACAAATAGCCTGTTAAGGGTAAGATCATTTGTCAAGAATATATTATTTGAGATGTTTGTTGCACTTTTGTTGGTTTAAATAATTTTAAGAAATGTAATCTTGGTGAAGTATTTGGATCAACTTCATCCTTTTGATGCTATCTTATAAAATTTATGTAGTCAGATGATTCATTTTCCATGCCTTGCTTGGAAGAAATATTGATCATGGTGAGGTCACCTCTAAATGCTGACCAGAAAATGATGACTCTAGAATCATTAGTCAAACATGGTAGGAAACTAAGAAGATTGAGTGTAAGAGTTATCCAAATGAGGAATCGCCAAGAAACAGAAGACAATTTTTTTGAAAAATTTATAAGGTTCAAGAAGAGGAGTCATATTGTCATTATTGGATAGTCTTCTATTTTGTGAAAATTTGTAAGGTTTATTTCTTAGTGGGGGGATTCTTAAAATGGTATAATCTTTACAATTTTAAGGCATTCTTTCCTTGGGATAGTAATCTCTAGTGGTAATTATTAATCTTCACAATATAGAGTTGAGATGTTCAATCCTTGATCTAAAATTGGTTATTTCTGAAGAGGGTCAGTTATTGATTTTTGTGCTTTAATCCATGATGAAGTCCACCTTTAATTTGGATCCTAACAAAAATATTAAATGTGATGATAATTTTTGGTTTAGATTGATTGGATTATTGTTGAGCCTTTAACCTTGTCTCTATTTGTTATGGTATATGTTGCAAGTAATGACCATATTTCTCCTTTTATATATCAAAGGGGCTCTTTATCTTCATTTACTCTTAAGATAACCTAATCATGAAATGATAATTTGTTTCAAAAGTACATTTTTTCTTCTTGGATTAAATATTGCATCATGCATACTTTTCCCTTGTTAATAACCTTCTAAATGTTCATTATGTGTGGGTATACTATTCAACTCTAAATTTTATGGTAACTGAGAACAAAAAATTTATTACATTAAAATTATTAATTTTTAATCTTTTACCTATAGGTTTTATGAATTCTATAATTGGTCTTATAATCTTTCAAATTCTTTTTGATGTCTCTACAAATTGGTTCTATCTTCCAATTTCTATCTATATGACAGACATTATTTAATAATAAATAATATATTTAAAGCATTGTGCCCATCATCTAGAGAATGGGAATTGGGCCTTGTTAGCTCATGTGTACTCTATTCATGCTATTTTTAAAATCAGTCCCAAGTGACAAAACCAATACTTAAACTTGCAATGTGTTAGCATTTGAAAATGTTGCTTAAATCTTTTTTAAAACGTGTGTATAGTTTGTCCAATGGATTGTAAAAAAATCACCAATAAAAGTTCACCTCAATCTATAAAAAAATATGTATGACATGTCTAATGATAACTGACTTTCACTTCAATCCCTTAAAATATTTTTCTATCTCATGCAATGGAGAGGGACAATCTTCGTTGGCAATGAAAAACACTTACCTATGTTGGGATAAGAGGCTCTCTTATGTGTTTGGTTCATACAATACATTGGAACAATCTCTATTTATAGTGAAAAATGCAATGACTTTTATTTGCATTGGTAGATGGGGTGTCCTTACAGAAAGAAAACATTTTTTCCTTTTCTCTTTTGTAATAGATAGGAACAATCTTTGTTGCAATGAAAAATGCAATGACTTTCTTTTTTTGTGTTGGTAGATGGGATGTACTTATAGAAAGAAAAAAAAAGCTTTTCTTTTCTCTTTTTAGATATTGAAAAAAAAATGATGGAAATATTTAATGTTTTTTAATGAAAAGATGTAGATTATAGGATACCTTGTTGAAAATAAATAGAGATTTCAGAAATCAAATAGATGCCCAGAAGCTCAAGATGTAAATATTATATTTTTTTTCTAAATAGATGTTGATTTTGGAAATATTATTGAGAATATAATATTGGCACACAATTTAAACAGAGATTTCTGAAATCAAAGAGGGACTCATAAAGTTTTGTAGGTTATTTAGACAGGCAATTTCATAAACTGATATACCAAGCATGTACTCAAGATTGCACCCTACAATTTTAGAAAGTATATATTGATGTATAATTTTGTGGAAACAAAGCTAACAGAGATCCAATGGGATCTTTGATTCAACTGTAAATTTTCACCAAGTAGTAAGAGTGGATAAATTTTCCTACAACACTTAGTTCCACTTATAAATTATTTTAAGATAATTAGAAAAGTGGTTGTGCAGGTAAGGCACGCCCTAAGTCTAAAGATAGACAATTAAAGAAAAGTGTTTGCGTAGGTTAGCCACACCCCAAATATAAAGATGGCCCTTGAACTAGTAGATTGGACTTACAAGTCATAAATCTCTTGGCTATGGATTACATTTATATTCTCAATTATAATATCATGTTGAGTTAAATACTTTTAATGCAACCTTAAAAACATAGAATAACTACAAAGGATTAAGAACATTTCACATCTTTAACTTATATGGTAAGGATGAATATTGATGAAATTGATTTAGGTTGGTAGGACATTGTAGTAAACTTTAACTAAAATATTTATATAAAATGTCCTTGGATATGAAAAACTATTGAAATATTTTGGTTATGGATTGTAGAAACAATAAAAACATGAAACACATATAATAGATTTACACATGTAATGTTTGATGGAAATGAATATTTTATTTATATACATTTTTTTTGCAAATGATTATAAATATTTAATTTTAAAATAATTATGAATATACTATGAAAGTTCCCAGTCTTCTAAAATTCTCCAATTTCGACAACCTTTGTAGGAAGCTACCATCAAGAATCTAAAAGCTTTTCATCTTGTGAACTCCAAGAAACTAATGGGGCTTCATCTAATGATCTCCAAAATTTAAGGGTTTTTTTTCAAGATCACCAATGATAATGCACCTATATAGTTGTCAGAAGTGTAGTTATTAGTATGAAACAATTTAAATACTTAGAAATTGACAAACAAGGTTTTATTAATGGGTTAAAAACTTTGGTTGTACTAATCGGTATGTACTTTGTTAGGGGCTACTGTACTTTGTCAATTTAATTATCATTCCAACAACCATCTCTTTTGTAATTAAAATATGATTTTACCTCATTGGTAATTATGCTCTTTGCCTATGCACTCCACCAGAATCAAACAATAATGAAGTTATCAATGAAAACTTTGATGTTGCAAGAGCTAGTAAGGAGAAAAGAAAAGGAAATGCACATGAGTATGTTCAATCTCATTCAAAAATATGATCTATCATGTAAATAAGCTTAAATGTTGTAAATATATATATTATTTGTATTGTATAATTACGTTGAAATTGAAAATCTACATCTCTCAATTAAGATAACATTCTTTAATACTGTAAAAGATAATTAAATTTACGAAGTTGTTTCACTTATTTTGTTCTTGTATATAAGTGTACCTCTCAATTATTGTACAACATATGTCACTATCGATGTGACTATTGCACCTTTTTGGTGCAAGTGCTAGTATATAACTATAGAGGAGTTTCTAACCAATTGATTGATTTACCATTTTTGAATTAAGTATGAACTCTTATTTTTCATGGAACATTAGTGATGAGTGTATGTATACACTATTCAAGGAATATATTTTATAAAAACATTCATATATACAAATAATACAGAGAAAAATGTAACTCAATAATAAACTAAGATGAAAACAATAAACCATGTACATGGAAAAATATATAAAATTAATTCTATTTTAAAAATTATATCAATGACCAACTATGTCAAATGTCCAATGTGATAATTAACAATATCATAAACATATATAACTATAGAGGTAGTTCCCTACATGATTTAATTCATTGAATTTATTATTTTGACTATTATGGGAGCCTATATGTATCCTTAACTTAGATGTCAATCTAGACCACTCTTGTAAAAATAGTAATTCCCAATCATAATCCAACATACTTCTAATGGTGGGCCCATATCCACCTAGAAGGTTCATTTGATAACTTGTGCCAAACTATTTCAATAATTTCATAGCATAAACTTAGTACATGTGTTTGACTCACAAATCCTCCCTATAGGCCAATTCTGCATATAGCATATCCATCTTGGCCTAGATGGTATCTACACCTGATATTAATCAATATTTCTCAATAGGAAATTTGTCCAAATCACACTAAAGCATAACATGTTATTGAACTACACATAGATATACCTAATCCTTCTGACTAATATGATAAAACAATAAAGAAAATAAATGACATGTCTATTATCTCATGTTTTTAAACTCATTAGAACAACTAGAACAATATGGATAAAATAATTAAACATAAAATAAATAGAGGAAACCTAATATAGAATAATCCATATATATCTTTACTATCAACAATCACGTGTTTGAATGGGGTCTCTGGTTCCCGCTGCACCTCTCTTTTGGCTCCTACTACATTTTCTAGGGTTCTGGCGGTGGCTCCTACTAAGGCATCGCAGGATCATGATCTCTTCGCTCCCCCTGAGCCTGGCTTGGCACCGACGATTGAGACCATGGTGGCTCCCATTAGGATTCTTGTGGTGGTCCTTGTGCAGTTTTCTGTTGTCGACCATTTGGTTGCTCAAACTACTACTCCTTTATTTGCCAATGTGATGCCCATTGGGGCTTTTGCAATAGTCTCGGCACGGTTGCCTGCTGCTGCTTGGAAGGTTGTAGAAGCTCCTGCTTGTTCTTCTCTAAATGGCATTACTCGTAGTGCCTTTCTTGTTAGCAACCATATCTCTATTAGAGTGAATGAGGACATTATATCTAAGATCGATGGGACAGCCTCTATTTTTCTAAGCATGGGTTGATTTGTAGATTCAAGGGTTTCTGGCCCTCTCTACCTGCTCTCCATTCATGGATTTCAAAATATTGGGAACCTTTAATTTTTGGCTCAATCCATATCTTCCCTATGGCCAAATGCTTCTTCGTGGCTAAATTTGATAATGCGGAGGATAGACATTCTATTCTATGTGAAAAAAATTTAGTTGGTAGGATCATTTTATGCTATTATTGAAGCCATGGCATTCTATTTTTTCTCCCTCTTGTGAATTGTTTGATTTGCAACCAATCTGGGTTAGGTTTCCTAACCTTCCTCTCCATCTTTGGATTGACTCCATTCTGGAGACTGTGGGAGATGCGATTGGGGAAATGTTAATGGTGGATGAGAAATCTTTAGATCTTTTCCATTCTACTTATGCTCGTATACTGGTGGATATTGACACTTCAAAAGGCATGCCTTCTGAGATTAAACTCTTTTCTCCTTAGGGCAGAAGATGGATTCAGCAATTGGACTATGAAGGCCTCCCCTTCAGATGTAGAAGATGTTTTAAGATAGGTCATGTTGCTTCTCAATGTGATCTTCAAAAATTTAAAAAGAAATCTCCGTGGTGGAAGGGTGCTTCCTCCTAGCACTATACGGTGGAGAAGGTGTCTTCTCTTTAGAGCTTCTCACAAGTGGTTGAGCAGGTTGTTGCTAGCCCTGTCCCTTCTTTTGTTGATGGTTCAGTGGATTTTGTTCCAGCCAGCTCCAATGGTGGTTCAGTGGATGTTGTTCCTGCCATCCCTACTGGCGTGGAAGTTGTTCCTTCCATCCCTGCTAGTGTGGATTCTGGTGCAGATGTTTCTCTTGCTGGAAGCCCAGCAAGCTATGTTCCTGTGTTAGGTTTTCCTGCCAATTCTGCTGGTAAGATCACTGATGCCAGTATTGGTGTCTCAGTTCATCCTGCTGGGTGCTTTTCGGATCCATTGTTGGAGGTTTCTTCTCCAGATTTGGTTTGCTGGTAGAAGAAGGCAGCGAAAGTCGAAGATGGTTGGATAACGGTCAAAATGAAAAATTCAAGGAAATCCTCCTCATCATTCGAAATGACCCTCTGATATCATAAAAAGGGGATCTCTAATTAGTCTTTGATCTTAGGCTACTCAGGGTGTTGTGGTTTGTGTGTCCTCCCTCTTGCTGGTTAGACTGAACTATCTTGTGTACTAGTTTTGTTTTATCTTTTGTGTGTTCTTGAGGTATCTGGTCCTATGTTTAGGCTGGACAACTGTATTTATGGTACTTCATTAGCTTTATCTTTCGATCTAGTTATGTAAAGGGTTTCAGGGCCCCTTCAAAACCTATTGTTACCTTAATAAAAAACAATCACATATAGATAAGATAAAATAAAAATATCATAAAAAAATTAATAAAAAAATTAAATGTTAACTAGGTCACCATCCTATTACTCCTTGTTGATGAGGATCTTGAGGTATGATGTCATTTGTGAGACAAGCATGTGAATTTTCACCTATTATTCCTATTATTGGTAGTTTCTTAAGAATATATAATGCAAAAAATTACACGGGCTTTTCCTTGTCACACAACACTTAGAAATTTGGGCTCACCCTACATCATCATTTATTATAATCTTCTAGTAGGATCATATTTCTCTTCATCAACAATATAGTCTTTATCCATTAAGGGAGGCATACCCCTCTTCTTGATTTAAAATATCTATCTTTGAAACATTCATATCTTCATTATAAAAGTAAACCAACTAATGAATCATCAAGATTATCAAATATTACTCAATATAAGATTATAATCTACATTGAAAACTAACACTAGATCTATCATATAACATTGATTAAAATAAACTCATCAAATACATTTTACCATGTCATAATGTTTTGAATCACTCCATCAGCATATGTTTCCTTACATTCCTAAAATAATAATAAAATTTCCTACTACTACTATTGTTTATGGGAAACTTAGAGGGTTGGAAATAGAAAAGGTCATATTTGTAGGTTTGTAGTATAAAATATTCTCCAATGTCATTTCATCCCTTTTATGAATGTTTTCTAAGCAATCATACATGTTGTAGAGTCAAAAATTGCATACCCCCAATTGCAATTTAGGCCACACTTTTGTAACCACTCTAGTGTCCATTCCCTTAGCATTTTTGTAGGTCCATTTCAACCCTTGCATTAATCTTTTCCCTCTCAAGATGCTCAGAGTCCTTGTTAGCAGCTATCTTTCAATGTCACCTTTGGATTAACCACATGTTTTCCTTACCACCTATTATTTTTTAGCGTGATTCATTTGGATGCTAGCGCACCATGTAGATTCTCACGCATTTTTCACTCATCATGTGATATCTTAAAGTTCAAATGTCATTCATGTGTATGCTTTCCACTTTTCACTTGCTTTTATCGATGGAAATGGCCCGAAATCTTCTATAATGGATAGGAAGCCTTTTTCTCCCTCCTATTCTCTTTTAAACCTAATATATTTGCTTCATTCAATCTCTCTAGAAGTGATCTCTCTGTCTCTCTCTTGAAAAATATATCTTGTGCCCATGCATGGTCCTGGCTTTCATAGATCTCTTTCTCTCTTGTTATTACGATCTCTTGTAGCGTTTTTGGTAATATCCTTGTATCTCACTTGTGTCTTTGAGCATCTTTAGATTCATCACATCCCTTTCTATCAACATTATTTTATTTGATGTAATAGCATTTTTCCTCCACTAGTGGAATTTGTTTCTATTTGCATATCTCATGTAATAGGGGTTCTCATCCATCTAGAGGGGTTTATTTCTATTATGTTTTAATTTATTTATCTTTGATTCAATCTATCTATCTATCTGGTTGTTGTGGAGCTGGAAACACCAAAGAAGGGACTTGACTAAGGCAAGTCTCCAAAAAAACCCAAACATTTTTACTCTCTTGTATGTGTGCAGGTTTATTGAAGATAATCAACCGCATGAAGGTTTTCTTATATTTAAAAATATTATTTATTTAGTGATATCAGATTTCCAAAATCCATATTAACAATTCATGTGCATTTCTGGATTCGATTGTGTTAATTTTTGGTACCAAAAATTAACACAATCGAATCCAGAAATGCACATGAATTATTATTTATTTGTTTTTAATCTCTGTTATATAGTATTTATTATCATATTTATAATTATGTATTTTGTAGGTTGTTCAAAGTACATACCTAAGTTTTTTCCACACTCTACATATTTTTTATCGCAATTCGTACAAGACTACACCGCACTATATATACATTCTTTTATTGTGCTAGCATCCTTGGTTAGGACACTTTTCTTTGGATTGAAGACTTTGTCATTTGGTATTTCCATTTATTGAACTAAAATATTATTTCCTTCATCTATAATAGGATATTTCCACTAGTTTATCCATTTTGGAGGCATTTGAATGTATGTCAAGTGAAATTGGCTCTCAAGGGACTATGGTTTCCTTTTGGCAAGGTCAAATTTGTGATATTACATTTTGGTGAACCTGACGTGAACACCCCCTTCTTCATCATTTTCAAATCAGTATTTATCATTCGTTTGATTGGTCCTTATCCCCTCTAAATAAAGGACAAATCAAATGTTTCACCTTCCCCCAAAATAATTTGGAGTGTTTCATTAAACCCCATTCTATTTCGTCACTATAGAAATAATGCATTAGACTTCAACCAACTTGATTGTGTATTTTTTCTTTAATTTAGTTTATTCTTTTCAAGATGCATTTGTTGTCTTCTTTTAGCAATTAAATCTCTAATTTTATTCAAGTTATTAATGATTTTCCTTTTCATGCATGTGATGCTGACTTATCTTTTTCTATGCCCCTATATGCTTGCGATCCCTCTTGTAAAGTTCATTCTATTAAATAAGATACCTCATGCCAAGAACATGAGATCCTTGATACTTTCCATTATGTTAGTCTACCATATCTTAATTTAAATGCACATTCTTCTAGAGAATATGCATTAGTTAATGGGGAATCTCATCTCACATCTAAACTCCTGTGATTCGGTGTTGAGAAAAAATATGTTATATGACCACTAGAGGTGATCCTTCTATGATTCACCCAACCCATCCTTTCTTTGATTGTTATCTATCTCTAAACTTTGAGAAGTGTGTGGCTACTAATTACCAAAAAGTAGCTCATACTTATAACACTAGTGGAATTAAACAAAACATTAATATTCCTACATCTCTTCCATCTTCTCAACCTACTATTTCATCTACTTCTAAAACATTTTCTCAATCCCTAGTCGAGTTTGATCCTATCAAGGAACTTCTTGTTACTCCCTTTAAGATCTCTCTCTAGGTTATTCTTCAAACTTCTCCCCCTTATCATGGTAGGCTTCAAGAGGCTCTATAGAAGATCCTTGTGCCATCTTCCACTAGACTCAGTGATGCAAATGTTTTATTGGATTGTATATGCTCTAGTACTTCATAGATTACATTCTATCAACATAAAATTCCATCCACTGAAATACAAGATCAAGATGATCCATTAATGATAGTTCCTTTTCTAAATGTCATTGGTATTAGACATACTATCATTGAAACTATTTTAGAAATCAATGTGTGTAGCATTGATCTTTTACCTAAAATAAAAATAGATCCAAGTTCTCTTGAAAATTCTTCTCTATCTATTCATGGATTCGATAATGTTGGTTGAAAAGATCTAGGTATGATAATGTTACCTTTGTAGCTTGGACCCATTACTTTACCCACTCTGATACATGTAATTCTAGGCACTTTACAATATAATCTTCTTCTATGCAAACCAAGGATTTATGATATGGGTGTAGTCTCATCTACCTTACACAAATCTATCAAATTTATTCATGATAATCAAGTAACAATAAAATTTGATCATACATCCCTCCATTATTATTATGAGGCTAAGGCTAATCAATCCTCAAGTTACATACTACTTTTTAAAATTCAATTTCTTCATCATCTTCGAGCACTTTTGCACCACCATGAGTCCCTAATCTTGATGGTGGTTCCAAATTTCCTTTTCCTCAACATAATGCATTTCTCAGTGATGATCGAGGTCCTTTGGATGAAACCAATCACCCTAACATTCCAAATATTACATTTACACCTTCTATTTAGGATGATCATTCTTCTATATCACATAATAGTGTGAACATTGTCAACTATGTCAATAATATTGATTCCCCCCATTTTGAGGAGTTACAATCACGCTATGGTCTAGGATTCAATACTCTTTCTAGGAATGGGTATAAAGGAAAGGGTCATGGACACATAGAGCAAGGAGTCAAGGTCCCTTTGAAATTGAAGCCTCACTCTTCTATGATGCGTTTAGGTTACAAAGCTTATCATTTGTCTTCATCTACTCTTCCATTGTCCAACATCTCTATGCCCTCCTCTTATGAGCAGTCAAAACTTCCTTTACAAGAGAAAGGGTTACTTCCTGCTCATTCTTTATCTAAACAAGATCATACATTGTTGCAGATTCTCCAAGCTCACTCAATATCAGTATTCATCCTCCAACACGTAAGAATCTTTGTATGAATGATGAAGCAAGACACTCTTTTTGTGTGCATATCATCAAGTGCTTGGCCATTATACTAGTGAATGCAAGGCCTTGAAAGATAAAATAAAATAACTTCATGAATCATGTATCATTAATCATTCACCTATTGATAGACCTACTTCTTCTTCCATGCATGATAAGTGATATTGATGTTTACCTCTATTTTATCCTTATTGCATGTCTATTATATCTTATTTTATCAACCTTTGTGGGGGCCAATACACTTTGTTATCTTATCATATTTTCCTTTGGAGGGGCCAATCCACTTTCTTATCTTATCTTATCTACCTTTGTAGGGGCCAATGCATTTTCTTATCTTATCTTGTCTTCCTTTATAGGGGCCAATCCACTATCTATTGTGTCTACCTTTGTGGGAGCCAATCCACTATCTTATAAAATATTTCCCTATTAGACGTCTATCAATCTTAATGCTATGTGTATTGGAAATGATCTTAAGCTACCCTATCACACACCTATTTAGCTCAATGCTATACATGTCAGTGCAATGTGTCTACATCTACCCTATCACATGCATATCTATATTTTTCTATGCATGTCAGTGCACCATCTAAAGCCTCCCTACACATGCCTATCTAGCATTCATTACGCATGTCATAGCTTATCAAAAATAACCCTATCGTATGGCTATCTAGCATAACACACATAATTTCCTAGATAGTAGCCCTCTTCCCTAGTGAAGCTGGTTATGTTGAGTGTCTATTTTGGTAGTTTCTTTCCTCCATGGTGGGCTAGTACTACTAATCATGATCATCTACTTGACCTCTAGCAATAGAGAAAGCTAATTCCTTACCATGCAATGTCTCTTTTACATTGATTGCTTCCCTATAAATATTGGTTGCATTCATCCTAGAAGTAATCAATCCTATATTCTACTTTCCTTGTTTAGATTTCTCCATGTGTTGTTTCTCACATTTGGGGATGATGCATTGTATTGAGACAACCCTTTACATCAAGGTATCTTTAACATTGTTGACCCAAAGCTTTTAGTTTGTCTGTTGTTTTCTCTAACATTGTGGCTTTGTGGTTTTCATATTCTAACCTTGTTGTCTTGTGAAGCTTTTTCTCTCTAATGCATTTGTCTTGTAGGTTTTCATCCCAAGGGTATAATGTTATGGTTCAAAGAGATATCTATGTCCCCTATAGTATCCTTTTGGAATCATGTGATATTATTTTATTTAATTTGATAGATCCTTTAGTGTGCATATTCATTTAGAGTAAAAAATTGCATACCCCCATTTGCAATTTAGGCCACACTTTTGTAACCACTTTAGTATCCATTCCCATAGCATTTTTGTAGGTCCATTTCAACTCTTGCATCAATCTTTTCCCTCTCAAGATGCTCAAAGTCCTTATTAGTAACTATCTTTTAGCATCACCTTTACATTAACTCCATGTTGTCCTTACCTCTTGTCATTTTTAGTGTGATTCATTTGGACACTAGCATGTCATGCAGACGTCCACACATCACATAGTAGTCCACTATTATCTTAACATTCAAATATTGATCATGTGCATGCTTTCCACTTGTTACTTTCTTTTATCAGTGGAAATGGCCCAGAATATTCTAGAATGATCAGGAAGCCTCTATTTCCCTCGTAATCTCTTTTCAAACTAATATCTTTGATTCATTCAAGCTCTCTACAAATGATCTCTCTATCTCTATCTCTCTCTCTCTCTTGAAAAATCTCTCTTGTTCTCTTGCATGGTCTTGGATTTCACAACTCTCTTTCTCTGTTACTTTCTATAGTGATCTCTTGTAGTATTTTAGATAATATCCTTCTATCTCACTTGTTTCTTTGAGATTCTTTGGATTCATCATGCATCCCTTTCTATCAATATTATTTTATTTTATGCAATAGGGATTTTCCTCCACTAGTACTATTTGTTTCTATTTTCATATCTCACATAATAGGAGTTCTCCATCTAGCGGGGTTTGTTTCTATTATGTTGTCATTTATTTGGCTTTGATTCAATCTATCTATCTATATGGCTATTGTGGAGGTGGACACACAAAAGTGAGGACTTGACTGAGGAAAGTCTCAAAACAACCTCAAACATTTTTCTTATCTTATATACATGTGTAGGTATATTGAAGATATTCAACTAGATGGAGATTTTCTTGTATTTAAATATCTTATTTATTTATTTATCTTTGTTATATAGTATTTATCATTGTATTTCTAATTCTTTATTTTGCAGGTTGTTCAAAGTACATACCTATGTTTTTTCCACACTCTGGGTATTTTATGTCGCAGACTATATAGGACTACAACACATTGTGTATATGTCCACACACCACACTAGCATCCTTGGTTGAGATAGTTATCTTTGGACTGAAGACTCTTCTTCATCTATTCTTTCCATTTCTTGAACCAAAATATTATTTCCTTCATCTATAATAGGATATTTCTACTGGTTTATCCAGTTTGAAGGTATCTAAATGTGTGTTGTAAAATTGGCTCTCAAGGGAATATGGTTTCCTTTTGGTAGTGTCAAATTTATGAAATTACATATATGATATAACACATGTATTGATCCTTACAAATGACCACTAGTGTTCTTTCTTCATGATAAAAATTTATAAATCTATACATAGCAGTATACCACTTTCATATTTGGAAAGATAAGAATAGGTCGACAATTAAAAGTAACTATTTACGCCCCTTAAGACA
Source organism: Chamaecyparis obtusa (assembly GCA_027943335.1). NCBI lineage: Eukaryota > Viridiplantae > Streptophyta > Pinopsida > Cupressales > Cupressaceae > Chamaecyparis > Chamaecyparis obtusa. The sequence continues at coordinate 556,016 of BSBK01008284.1, read as the reverse complement.
AGTCACCAAACAAAATATTAAGTTATATTAGATTTTGTTCTATATATACCTAATATGTGTTGTGGACCCTATATGGATCTTAATCCTTTAGCTATGTCATATTCAATGAGTCTTAATCTTTTCCCTCCTAATTGGGAGACACTTATATGAAATACATATTTAGCATACTTGTGATCTACCAAGTGAGAAAGTGTTAGTATATGAATATCACATATCACACATAGCAATAAGCATCCATGTTTCATACTTTAGGTGAGATAACATCACCACACCATGTATGTAACCCTTGGCACATTTAGAATAGTCAAGTTAGTGTTAGTGAGTGATGCTATTGATTTAATAGTTAAATGATTTCTCACAAAATTATATCAATATGTTACTATGCAAACATAGAAATAAGGAAACACATAATCAACTCATAATTGATTACTAAAATCAACAAAAATAACTAGAAATAATGGAAAAATTATTTAGATTGACTAGCAAGGATTGATCTTTCAATTTGATTCTAAACATAGCATTTGCCTCTCATGCTGAAAAAATTCCTATTGGGTTAAAATTTTAGTTTATAAATATATAGTATTAAATATAATGAAAATTTGAACATTTTTCAATTATTAAATTTATTTATAGAACCTGAGTTTTTTGATAAAAAAATCTAGATCAATATATTTTTATTTTTACTCCATTTGATTATGATCTATTGCAAATCACCCCATGTAGGAATATGGCTTTAAATTCATAATGTATGATGAAATAAAAATAAAGTTCAAATATCTCATGGGTAAGAATGTGCATTTTTCTTAAGAATGGAAATTATTTTTTACTATTTGCGCTTGCATATACATAGCTAAGTCTCAATTTATAAATCAGAAAGTATGTGTCTATGAGCTCTATTTTTTGAACCCTACCAATCACATTCAAAATGGAAAATGTTATTATTAATCATAAATGACCTAATTAAATTTTTTACCTCCCTTATTTATCACTAATGTATATTTATTACAACATTATTCTTATCTTTCGTATCTAACAATATCTATGAGTCATGACATATATTAACGATCAAATCAACTCATATCATTCATCATGAGATACTTATATACAACACATGTGCCAATTTTTTGCTATTTTTATCTTTTCACCACATACCCTAAGCAATTACTTTAAATTCAATTACAATCCATTATAATAAAATTTTAAAAGGAAAATTAATATAAGAACCTACACTTTTATTTATTGATAAATTTACATATATATTGGTCGTTAAACAATATTATCTTTATTGGGAGCCATATTCACGATCTACTAAGGTGTCTACACATCATAATATTATTGTCTACATCCATATCATTCATTGTGTCTCATCTCATTATCAAATAGCATTAAAGATGTCATGAATCTCTTATTTTACCATGTTTACACATACTTAGGAGTCACATTTGAAACACCATAACTTTCCACACCATTGATCACACAATAACCTCTAATATGTTATGGGCCATGGCTCTAGATATTATCTACCATTAGGAACAAATTTGTTAACCTTAACTTTTACTTTACTGAAATAACAATATAATTGATAAGTAGGAGATATTTTCCACAACAAGTCAAATTGTGATATTGCTATGAGGATTCAACTATGTAGTTTTTTGAGTCAAACTCATTGACCCATGTTCCATGAGTAGCAGTTCACATGAACCCATCTCTCATGAGAATGAATGGAACACTTAGCACTCATTGGAACACTTAGCATCACTTAGATTCAATGAGTGCTAAGTGTTCCATTCATTCTCATAAGAGATGGGTTTGTGTGAACCACTACTCATAGAACATGGGTCAATGAATTTGACTCAAAAAACTACATAGTTGAATCCTCATAGCAATATCACAACAATATAATTATTTTCTAATAATTATTTAGAAATAAGGTTACCAAATGATTTAATAAATTAATTTGTATCCACATTTCTTTAGAAAATCGCCATTTTCCTTCATGCATATTTACATTTGTAAAGATAGGCCAAATTGACGAAATAGTTCCCATAAAAAGAATATACATTGATCAAAGTAAACCATTTATTAGATGTTTTTTTTTATGAATAGAGGCATTTTCTATTAAAAATATAAAAGTGCAGTATTCACAAAAAAGGGGGCCGGGGGAAAAATCACCTCGCAAGTCACTCGACACTTAGGCCGGAATCATACAACTATTCATCAAAAAAACATATAAAAAAAGAAGCCCTCAAAAAATTAGATGGACAACGATTTTAGGAAAACATGCAGAACCAAGCCTTAACTATTTCTCTTAGCCGATGTCCAATCCTGTGATATAAATACAAAACAATGCCAATTGCAACGGAGGAAACCAGAAATCATGAATAGTATTTTACGATGAAATATGGTGGCAAGGAAACTGTCCAAAATAAACAATATTGAGATGCCCGCACAAACAAGGTGACAATCATCCTATGCTGAAGTTCTGGAGTTATTAGCAAACCACTCAAGCTGGCCTGGATATCAGTTGGGTGATTACAAAGTTCTTGTCTTTCCCTATAGAAAAATGCCCACTTTAGTTGTATTATATAACAGAACTAATTTGAAGTTATGATGGTATGGTTGTATTTGTTCATTTTGAAGTTTGAAACATAATTTGGGTTTCAATGGCTCGTTTAAACCTGTCTTCTCTCATGTTTGTATTTGTCACCCTGTTGCTCATAGTGCAGGTAACATTTTCTCTACTGTAAGATTGCTTTGAGTTTTTTCTTTTCTTTTCTTTTGCTTTGGGTGGGAGTTATATGGTGTTGATGCACAGGTTTTGAAGGTATCAGCCCATGTAGTTGAGAGTGATGTGAAGTATGTAAAGGTAATCATGATTTCTTAGCTATGTAACTTCTGCTTCTGCCTGTTTGATTAAATTGGTTTTGTGAAGAAAAACATACATAAGTTATATGTTTTGAATAATGGTTCAACTGCAGACTTATGGGGCTGAACAAGGTTATGTAGTGATGGCTAAGATCAGTAAGTATTCTGCTCAAACATTCCCTGGATTGGTTTTTTTACAATATTTTTGTTTTAATGGAACATTTTACTGTTTCCCAAATTACATTAGGCTGAACCAATATCAATTGGAAAAATGGAACCAAAATTAATTTTCCTCTGAAGAACAACTTAACAATCTACCAGTTATACACCATCCACACAAGAAGAGTGGTAAATAATAAAAATTGAGAACCACAACTATTTAAGGCAATCTATATGAGTAAGATATCATATTTTGGGTTATGAAGAAAATATATAAGATTTATGAGATATGAAGAAAATATATAAGGCAAATGCAGACTGTGATAAGGAATGCACCAGGAGATGCTCCGAGGCTTCATCGCATGATAGGTGTCTCAGGTGTTGTGGAATATGTTGTAAGAAATGTAATTGTGTTCCTCCTGGTACAAATGGAAACAAAGAAGTTTGCCCTTGCTATGCCAATATGAAGAACTCCAAGGGTGGACCCAAATGTCCTTAAAGAAAGTTTCATACTGATACTACGATCCTCATCACTTCGTGGAATGATGGAATATGTATTATGTCTTTACATATGACTAATAGCAATGTTATGCTCACTATTCTTTCGTTAAAAGTGGATGATGTATTGTTGAATATAGGTGATGGCAAAATATTGTTTCTCGCATCATTTCAGCATTACTAGACAACTAAAATCAAGATTATGATTCCTAGTGTTTCCTAAAAATGGATGATATATTATTGAATTTATTTTCAAATTAGGTGACGGCACAATATCATTTTAGTGAAGATGGTTAAAGCACTCTTTATGTGCCTATTGATTTGGTAAACATTGATTGAAAATAATAAAGATTATATTTTGAAGGAAATGAATACAAAGAAATAGAAGAAAAGAATACTTTTAATAATTATATATCTATAAGAATAAATGGCTATAATGAGTACATTTTCATACTGGAAAAAGATATAATTGAAGTGGAAACGGTATATTTTAAGGTGAATATTATAACAATAAAATGCTCTTGTAATGTAGTAAAATGAAGTAAAAGTACAATTTTTTTTAGAGAAAACATCTCTTGTATTCTTTAAATGGGAATATAAGTTTAAATAATAAATTTATATAGTATTTCACTATTAAAAATAGAAACATATCATTTTGTATAAATTATATTATCAATCAAATTTATCTATGTTCTAATATAATATTAGAAAATTAGCTCTTATAAAAAATCATTCATTAAATATTAAATGAAAATAACGTGAAAAAATAAAAAATATAAATAAAATATTATTGAGATGAGGGAAATAATTAACATAAAAGAATGTATTGGCAACCATTCTTAAATGAGAAAACTTATAATACTTATAAGACTGATTGTACAAACAAAATAAAAAACCTTGATTACACAATATCTTCTCCCTAGGTATGTGCAAGATCATGAGGGGCCAAACTATACTCAAAAGTGGCAATGAAAAATCAGCAAATCAGGGTTAGTCAACTTGACGTGAAAATTTGAACTAGCTATCAACCTAATACCAAAAAGTTGTAAGAATAGAATCTGTAGGAAATTAAATTTAGTTTCTAAACTACTAGGCCTTTTCTAAAAAAAATAAATATAATTGGTAAAAAGTATAGATTTCAATACAGTAGTACAAAAATTTCAGGAAAAAAATAAGAAGTAGGTGTATGTCTGACCACATTAATCATGATCAAATGATAATATTTGTTTATAAGATTTAATATATAAGTAGTAGACTCATGCCCAGATGTGACGCATATTTTTTTGTAATTTAATTCTAAAAAAATAATTAATTATGAATTTTATGCTACAATGTTTTCAAAATAAAAAAATTTCCCTGTCTGACCACCTTAACTCATTCAAAACTTTACAAAATTCAAAAAAAAAAAAAATTCCTTATAGTAGGTGAAGCATAGAATGTGACACATTTTTCGGATTTAAAAAATGTTATACCGTTTGAAAGTTATAGTCATTTTTCAATCAGTATATAAATCAGCACTTTAGAGGTAGCTCAATTAGAAAATAACTAATAATTACTTACTGAATGCAAAATTTGACAGCAATTATATTGATAGAAAGTTGATAATATCCTTAAAATACACTTTTCATTTTATCAAATTCGGGTGAAAAAAAAGTCGTTAGCTACATTGTCGAAGTCTAGAACTCAGAGAAACAGGGGAAAAACACGTATTTGAGACATTTCAATAGTTGACCATGTAAGTTTGGTGCACAAGGCAATACCGAGCCTAATTGGGTACCCAATATTTTTGGGTACCCAAATATGACGGCAGAATTTTTAATTTTCACTTTCCCTTCCCTCCACTTTCTCCCTCCCATTTCTCCATCCTTCATATGATATATTATATATAAAAAACTATATATTAGATATATTAAATATTTATAATATCAATTATATATTAAATATTATATAATATACATTTTACATTAAATATTATTTAATATATATTTATATTAAAAACTATATATTAGATTATATATTATATATATTAAATATTATATATAATATACATTTTACATTAAATATTATTTAATTATATATTAATATCAAAAACTATATATTAGAATTATATATGAGATTATATATTATATATAATATTATATATATTAAATATTATATAATATACATTTTACATTTTAAATATTATTTAATATATATTAATATTAAATGTTACATTATATATTATATATTATTTTATATGTATAATATATTAATATGTATTTTACGACTATGTACGAAAGGTTGGAAGATTGCAGAAAAATCATGGATGGCCAATGAAAGAAGCAAAGGAAATTAATCAGCCATTTAAAAAATTCATGGGTGGCCATTGAGGAAGAGAGAGAGTGAGAAGGTGAGAGAGAAAGAGAGAGATAGCTCGAGATAAAGAGAGAGGGTGATGAGAGAGAGAGAGGAGATAACGGAGAGAGAGAGAGAGAGAGAGAGAGAGAGAGAGAGAGAGAGAGAGAGAGAGAGAGAGAGAGAGAGAATATGAGTATGAGAGGGAGAGAGAGGGAGGACAGAGACAGAGGGGGGGAAGGGGGAGAGTAGGAGAGAGAGAGAGAGAGAGAGAGAAAGAGAGAGAGAGAGAGAGAGAGAGAGAGAGAGAGAGAGAGAGAGAGAGGGATGGGGAGAGAGTAGGAGAGAGAGAGAGAGAGAAGGGGAAAGGGAGAGAGTAGTTGAGAGAGAGAAGGGGAAGGGGAGAGAGTAGGAGAGATAGAGAGAAGGGGAAGGGGGGGGGAGAGAGAGAGAGAGAGAGAGAGAGAGAGAGAGAGAGAGAGAGAGAGAGAGAGAGAGAGAGAGAGAGAGAGAAGGGGAAGGGGAGAGAGAGAGAGGGGGGAATGAGAAGGGGAGAGAGTAGGAGAGAGAGAGAGAGAAGGGGAAGGGGAGAGAGTAGGAGAGAGAGAGAAGGGGAAGGATAACCAATTCATTACAATATTAATCAGTAAGGAGCAAGGAAAACTTAAATAATATCACAGCAGGCATTAGAAATCCAAATTCTAATTAGGAGTTTTAAGCAAAGTGAGTAAGGTCCTGGATAGGGACATTACAGATCCACACATTGTTTAGTAGATACCTCCAAGAACCCACATACACAGGAGTAGGTTTGAAGTAAGACTAAGATTGTTTATCAGTTCAAATTTATATTACTATGTTGTACTTTTGATTAACATCCAATGATTGGATGTGAAATTCACAAATTTGATTATATTGCCACTGGTTCTATTTCAAATTCTAGAAAAAATGGATATTTGACATATGTTCATAAATTTCAGTCAACACCATTTTAAAATAACACATCAGTTTATTTTTACACATTGAGAATATCATCCTTAGGAATTGAACTGAAATTGACATAGGTCATAGGAAATAAATGCCCCAACTATTTGGTGTCTTTTGCATTTTGAGTTTCTTATTACAATCAGGAGAAGAATATTACTCTCCAAATGGTTTTGGACAGTAACATTTGTACTTCCTCTTCACAAATATATTTCTTCCCTCATCTTGCTGCCTATTGATACCAACAAAGTGAATCTAGGCATTTCTGCCATGTAATGGGAGAAAATTGGTTTCCTAATTTATTAATATGTGTCTAAATAACACATGCAAGAACCTTTTCTTTGATATTGCTCATTAACACTTAAGAACTGAAAATGTTTACAAAAACTGGTATGTACTTGCATGAGGACATTATATATTACAGGAATCCCGCATAGAAGTAGCTGGCAAGCCACTCAAAAAGTAGTAACTGATAGCAAGTGGGATAATGCAGATGCTTTAATAAACCACTATCTTCTTTACTCAAGCAACATCTAGTTCATTTTCTTGACTGAGGCATGTTTGGGAACAAACAGTCTCCATTTAAACTCAAGTCTCTGGAAATGTAGTTATATTTGTCAGTGGAGAAGATACACCCATTGGATCTGCAATAACTTTATGCTCACTAGAATTTCCATTTCTCTTCAATCAGGATACTCTTTCCAAAATTGCATCTACCCTTTTACCAATTTGGGAAATCAATGGGTCTATTTGTGGACCTCGAAGGAGTTGGTCACCTAAACGAGAACCTTGAGATGAATCAGGAACTTCTCTATGAAAGAGATCAGTACCTTGAGAAGCTCTCCATTTGTCAGCTCAATTAAAACCTTGGACCATAGATGGCTGCCCTTTGTTGTAAAATGAGGAGTGAGATTGCCTTGCCAAAGGTGGCAATGAACTTACATTTGAGGGATATTGCCCAACATGAGTAACTTGGTTTCCCAAGTCCTGTAAATTCAAGGCCATTGACGAATAGGTATTTCTAATAGAAATATTTATGGTGCTAGAATGAAGTGCATGACCAAATTCTTTGCTTGCTAATGAACCAATTTGATGCTTCATTTCACATTGCTCTATGGATAATTCCACAGCACTTGTTACTTCTCTATCTAAATTTTTTGTGTCAATGTACATGTGCACTGAAGAGCTTCTATCACTACTTGAGCTACTACCAGATAGTGAGTACTCATCATCATCATCTAACATAGGCTCACACGCATATCTTACTTCTTTCCTTTGCTTATTTTCCCTTCCTAGCTCTTCCTCCTTATCTATAACTTCTATCATGGGTCCAAGAAGCTCTTCCCACTCTTTCCCATTAATATGCAAATATTTTTGTCCATAACAGTATTTTCTGCATTTATTATGATATTGATCTGATTTGATGCACCATTGTTATTTGATCCATACTTCCCTTTCATTTTACTTGCTTTTCTCCTTTTGCATGTCATAGGCCAGGATTTGACAGTGGGTATGACCTTGGTATTACTGGCATTAATGATAAATTTTACCTTTTAGCTATTAATTTTTTGTCATTTTTCTTGTATGATGCTTTTGTATACAAATTGTGGATATTCTCTCGGAAACTTTTCATTTTTTCCTATAGGATGTCTTTGTATACAAATTTTGGAGAATCTCTATTAAAGAGTAGGTAAGGGTGGCTAAGCTGAGTGCAGTGGAGAGGGAGATGACTAAATTGAGAGAGTAGAGGCAGATAGCAATAATGAAAAAACAAATTTAGGGCTTGCGGAAATACATGGAAATTATAATCTTCCTCCCAGAGCAGACATTAATGAAGTTCTCCGTGCCTTAGCAGAGGAAGCTGACTGGATTGTTGAAGTTGATGGTACTACATACAGAAATGTGGTATGTATTTTTGGCCTAATTTTTATTTTTCATTTCTTCTAGGTCTTTAAAGGTGGCTGGCTAAATCTTTGTATTAAATGTTAGGGAATGCATGAAGATAATATGATTCTGAGCATGAGCATGAGTCCCTACAGGGGCATAGTTGTGCCTTTTACAGGCGTCATAAACCCTAGCTATGCAGAAATGGAGGCTTTGAAGAATAGTTCACTGGAGGTGGATTACAAAAGCAAAGGGCAAGAGAATCACTCTGTTTCCACCGCCTTTAGTGAACTATTATTCAAAGCCTCCATTTCTGCGTAGCTAAGGTTTATGGCACCTATAAAAGGCACAACTATGCCCCTATAGGGACTCATGCTCGTGCTCAGAATCATATTATTTTCATCCATTCCCTAACATTTAATACAAAGATTTAGCCAGTTGCCTTTAAAGACCTAGAAGAAATGAAAAATAAAAATTAGGCCAAAAATACATATCGCATTTCTGTATGTAGTACCATCAACTTCAACAATCCAGACGGCTTCCTCTGGTAAGGCACGAAGAACTTCATTAATGTCTACTCTGGGAGGAAGATTCATATACAAAAGCATCATACAGGAAAAATGACAAAAAAATAATAAGTAAAAGGTAAAATTTATCATTAACGGCAGTAGTACCAAGGTCATATCCATTGTCAAATCTTGGCCTATGATGTGCAAAATGAGAAAACCAAGTGAAATGCAAGGGAAGGGATCGATAAAATAGCGAAGGTGCATCAAATCGGATCAATATCATAATAAATGCAAAAAATATTGTTACGAACAAAAATATTTGCATATTAATTTGTTACACCTTTCCCGAGCTTCTATACCTTGCTACATGATTAGACATTTTTGTTAGCAGAACTAAATTTTTAGGTTAAGTTTTACAGATCATCTTTTTGATCCAAAGGATATAGATCGGCTACTGTATCTTCCTCAGATAGTTTCCGAAAGAATATCCATAATTCGTATGCAAAAGCATCATACAGGAAAAATGAGAAAAAAATAATAGCTAAAAGGGAATATTATATATAATATATTAGTATACATTAGTATATGTATTATATATATATATATATATATATATATATATATATATATATATATATATATATATATATATATATATATATATATATATATATATATATATATATATATATTATATACATTAGTATATATAATATATTATATATATTATACACATTAGTATATAATACATTAGTATATATATAATATATACATTATATATATCATATGCCTCTTTTATATATATATATATACATTAATATATGTAAAAGTTCAATTTTTTTCATTTGCTCCTACCCTTTTTTTAATCTGCCTGGGAATATCGAGTACCCGATATGAAATCGGACACTCGATTTTGGACAAGTAATATTTGACCAAAATATTCCCTGTCCCCACAGACTAGACAATCACGAGATTTTATACTTTTTTCCCACATTGGAGAGAAAAAAAAATGATTTGGGGCCCATTGTTTGATTTTTGTTGACTTGTGGTCTCACCGTGGGAAGCAGCAGTCGTCAAAAGGCTAAATGCAAGAGGAAGCTGATGGATGAAGAAATTCAAGCATATAGGGAAAAGGATAAGGAAAATCACCAAAGAAGGAGAGAAGGTATGTTAAACATTAATCAATCGGACCCCGTAAATGTAGTTGTAAGTGAAGAGGATGTTGAATTTGAAAATGTACAAATGGAGATTGAAAATGTAGACTTGGGGAATGAAAATGTTGTACAAGAACCACATGAACATTACACATCTCCAAATTATATGCGAAATGAAGTCCCTTGCAATAAAGATAATCAAACTTCAAATTTGGGGCTTTCAGGAAGACCTAAATGGTTAATTGAAATTGAGGAGAACATTATAAATAATTGGGAAGGAAAGAGGTCACATAGAACTGTTAGGTTGTGAGCTTCAAGACTTTATGATCAATTTTTTGGAAACAAGACATTGGTTGAGCAATGTCAAATTTTTGTGCAATTGTTAAAGATGCAAAAGATGAGACCTGTGCTTGTGAAATTGAAGATTCGTGTGAACAAAAAAATGGAGAGAAATGCCATTGTTGTGAAGAATCTTTTCAATGCTCTCAATAGCATTGGGAAGACTAGTAGAGAAAAAGACAAGAGAGTTTCTTGGAGGATTATTACAACCTCCTTAGTAAGTCATTAGTTGAGAAAGGCTCGTTTGATGAGACAAAATTGTGTTGACTTCAATATAGACCGTAAAACTTTGGGTAGAGCACTTGCAAGAAGAGAAAGACTTGATGATCTGCTTCAAATTGATACATGGGCTTATGGTGGGAGACTTCCACATTTCAATAAGAAGCTAAAAGATGTTGTCAAGGATGAAATTCAACAATTTTGGGATGCTAACTCAAGAGTGTCACCAAATGTGAAGGATGTCTTGAAGTTGAGAGTTGGCAATCGAGACCGCACTCCACATCCTAAACATTATGTGGAGGTAAGTCAAATAATGTTGTATAAAAAACTTTGTGAGACACATCCAACATTGAAAATATCACAAAGGTCTTTTGAATCCGTGAAGCCATTTTATTGTGTACCCCTTAAGATTTAGAATACATGTTGTTGCAAATATCATGTTGAGTTTTCAATGCATCATGAATTATTATGGTCCATTTGTTCTACTTTGCATACTAATGAAATGCTAGAGGATTGTGGTGCAAGTGGTCTTCCCAAATCATCAAGAGACTTGCTAGATCAATTTTTATGTCATAGAGATGATGGTTGTTTATTTTATAAAAAAGATTGCTTAAATGCCAAGTGCTTAGAGTGTGGTGGCTTGTCCAAGTTTAGAACATGTTTTCATGAGGGTTTGGAACACAATTTTGGAAAGACACTCGTCCAAAAAAAGGTATATGAAATGGTGAAATATACATTGAAGAGTGGAGGTGAAGGCTCTAGATGTGAGTTAGTTGCAAAAGAATACAATGTTGCTGATTTTATCTCAGATTTCAAGACAAATCTTTTTTACAAGTATGCAAGGCATAGTCACGGGTCTCAATGGTTGGATCAACAATTCAGGACATGTAAGGACACTTTCCCCATTGGAACTATTATATCTATTGTAGAATTTGCGGAGAACTATACATTGCAGCCCCAAAATGAGACTCAAGCTCAATATTACAATTCCATTCAGGTTGCTATTTTTATACACATCACATATAGACATTCCCCTGATAGCACAAAAGATGAGTGAAAGATAATCAGAGAGTACCATTTTTATATGAGCGATGACAGGTCACACTCTCATGAGTTTGTTCAACATTGTTTCCAGAACTATTTTGACTTCTTGCAGGAAAATGGTATTGCTATGGATAGGCATCTCATTTGGTCGAATAATTGCACTGGTCAATTTAAGAATACCAGAATGTTTTATTGGTTGTGTAGAATGCATGTGGAGAGAGGTGTACCTCATATTTGGAGTTTTTTTGAGTCAAGACATGGGAAAGGGGAGCATGACGGAGCAAGTGTGTGTGTGAAGAGAGCTCTAGTTAAGGAGCAATTGAGGATTTCAGGTGTTGTACTTCTTGATGCTCGTTCTATTGTTGATTGGTGTACTTTAGCATTGTCACAGGGGGGGACTCTTGATTCTACAGTATGTAGATTCTTTTGGTTGGTTGAGGAGGGAACTATAGGAGATAGATTGGATTGTCAAACAGTGAAAGACTCTTCAAAAATACAATCATTCCGAAGCTCCAATAGTAGTACATGGACCATTTGGACACGAGAGTTGGCTTGTTTTTTCCCCATGTGTTTTCAGTATGATTGGGATCATTGTGAGTCAAGTGAGTGAGTGGATACATGGGTTCCATAGTATCTAACTCCTTTATCTTTGACACTCTCTATAAGAAATGATGACATGGACACTTCAATTGACTATGACCATCTTTCAGATCTTCTGAAGCCAGGAAATGTTTTTGCATTGGTTGCACCGCAAGGGAATGATGAGAGGTCATATTTTTGGTTAGCACATTGTGTACAAGGTAAACATAAGCTTGTACAACCGATGAGAGATGGTGATGGGTTCACATATCCTACTGGTTCAATTTTTGTTGCGGGAACATGGCTACAAACATACATGATTAGAAAGAATGGAATTCCCACATTTGAAGACTATGAGAAGCACAAAACTATTCTCATGTATTCATACCTTGTTATAGCAACAAATGTCAAGTTGTCAAAGCATCAAGGAAGACCAAAGACAAAAGAACTTTGGACTATTAGTACTGTTGATCATGAAGTGTTATTGGAGACCCTGAAGCAAAGAGATGACCCTTCAAGAACACTTGACTAGGTAATAAGTTAACTTAGTGCATTGTTTTCTAAGTTCATTAAGCTTAATTTCAATACATTAATTTCACCTTTCTTAGATTGTAACTTGAGTCAATAAACTTGGTTTTGTATGTGGATTGTAACTTGTGCAGGAGCACCTATGAAGATGCCTATGGTCACCATGGATCCAATCAAAGATAGAAGGACAAAAGGATCCTTAATGGTTAATTGAGATCTTTTGAAGCCTATAATGGCAATTTGTAACAATCAATTTGATTTAAAAGTTAAATGTCCTAAAACTCTTGATAAGGACTTATGACCAAAATCATGTATGGGTGGCCAATAGTGCCAAGAAGGGATCTTACAGGTCATTTGCATGGTTTGAATTCTTACATGTTTGATTTTTGTTTATAATGCTTTAAGGATATTATTTTTTATCATTTCAAACAATCTATAAAAGTTAAACCTCAAACATAATAAGCTTCATAGTTCAAATTTCACAAGCTTAATCATGATTAGTTTCATAGTTCAAATTTCAAACATACAACTAACAGTTAGTTGAAAGCGGCTCAGCAGCGTATCTTTCAAACTATCTGACCTAGCATCGAACCGTCTACTCCATCAGCTTTGGTTGGCTAGGTAAACACCAGTGACAACCTCATTCCACCCATGGAGTCATGGGAACGTTCGCGACCATGCTCGACCCAAGTGACCCCAAGGTGCACTAAGCAAGATTGAGCAGCGATCTTTCAAGGCTCATATCTCAAAGTCAATGAGAGGTATCAACAAACTATCAAGGGTGTTAGGAATAAGGTGTCTCAACCTTGGATAATTCCTATTCTTATTATTTGTTTTGTAAATGTATTTTTTGCAAATAATGTAATTAAGTGTGAGTGTACATGTCTAGTTGGCATGTTGATGTGTCACTCCACTTGATGTGTCGGCATCTTGTGCGTAAGGAGATCATGACTGAAATGGTCATGACGGATTCCTATGATGCGTAAGAACTATTTAAGGAATGTGCTATGATAGGTGTAAGAGCATCTTATGACTTGGGCCTATTTGGGCACCCAAGAAGAAGTGGTTGGTGTGTGTAAGAGAATATACCAAAAATAGGTTGGTATGATAGATTCTCTTACACTTCTCTTGTGACCATTATTTTTGGCGGATTCTATGACAAGCTGTCATAGTCTATTCTAGGGATGGATGTCTATTCTTGGGATTGCATGTAACAACTATGTACATGTGGCTTTGTGCATGGGTCTTGCTGGTTGTGCCTATTTTTGGGTCCAGAGGAGTCTATATATATGATGCTACTCCTATGGGAGAGATATAACAAAATTTAAGTCTTGTTGGCTTTGTCTCTCATTTCCTGAAAGAACTTGCATTGCAAGTGTATTGTAATCTTTGTGTTGAAGATAATACATTGTGCAGGTTTTGGAGTGCTGGGGTTTTTTACCGAAAGGTTTTCCCCAGGGTATATCATTGTGTCATTCTCTATTTTTTTGTATGTATGGTATGTGGTTGCAATATCTTTGTTAAAGTAGTTAACGAATCTGAAATTGTAAGGATTTATAAGAATTTGAACAATACTCTCCTATAGAGATTAGCGTAGGAAGCTGTTTCCGTACCTGAGTTTCCTTACAAGTGGTATCAGAGCTTGATCAACTTTTGATCCTAGTTGTTGGGTAGGGTTTTTTTGAGCTAATCTCAAGTTTGAGTGGGAGTTTTTTGCAAAGCATTCTGAATCTTATTTTCAGATTGAGATGGCAAGTTCATCATATGGAAGAATGGAGGTGGAGAAATTTAATGGCACTAATTTCAAGTTGTGGAAACTCAAGATGGAATACATGTTGGAAGATCGTGACCTATGGGAAGTGACTTCAAGTGCTACAAGACCAGCAACTATAGCTCAAGAAGATTGGGATATCAAAGAACGTAAAGCTAAGGGTCTCATAAGACTCTGTTTAACCAATGCAATCCTTCTGAACGTTCTAGATGAGAAACCCGAAAATAGTTTGTGGGAAAGACTTGCGGCCGTGTATCAGGCCAAATCTCTGGTGAACAAGTTGTTCCTGAAGAAGAATTTGTACTCTTTGCAAATGGAGGAAGGTGGATCCTTAACGGATCATTTAAATGCATTTAATCTGCTGGCTACACAATTGACATCAGCTGGTGTCAAGTTAGAGGAGGAGGATTGTTGCTACACACTTTTGTGTTCTTTACCAGATTCATGGGACCATCTTGTGATGGCTCTCGAAAGCAATTTAGTCACCTTCAAAATGGATGATGTGGTGTCTTCGCTGCTATTAGAGGAGATGCGGAGAAACGCTTCCGTTTTGGAAAAAGAAGCCCTTGCTGTTTGTGGGAGATCCACTGAAAGAGGGAAGAAAAATGACAATAAATCTGACAATAAGGGTAGATCCAAATCCCGTGGGAAGTCAAAGACTTCCAATAAGTCCAAGGCAAAATGTTGGAACTATGATAAATCTGGGCACTTCTGTAAAGACTGCAAAGAGCCGAAGAAGAAGAAGAAAGGTTCAGATTCAGCTTCAGAAAGATCTCAAGAAGATGGCGATGCATTCATCGTAGCTTTGGCAGCCCATGCATCTGATGATGTGTGGTTGGTTAACTTGGGTGCATCTTTTCACATGACCTCTCATTGAAACTGGCTCTCAAAATATGAAGAGTTTGATGGTGGAAAGGTGTACTTGGGTGATGATTCTCACCTAAAGATAGTTGGACGTGAAGGGTCACTATCAAATTTCCTGATGGATGAGTAAAGGGAATCAATGGAGTTATGCACATTCTGGGTTTGGCATGAAACCTATTATCTATAAGTATGCTGAATGATGTAGTTGTTCAAGTTGTTTTTTCGAAAGAAGGATGCAAGATGATAAGAGGATTGATAGTGCTTGCAAGGGGTACTAGGAGAGGTACCTTATTTCAGCTAGATGCATGTATTCCTCTATGTAATAGTTCTTCATCCTCACCATTTGAACAAGTAGTGAAGAAGTCTATGGCTATTGGTTCCAATGGTAGTGCAAACATTTTGGAAGGTAAGTTTCTTGCAGAAAAGACAATGTTGTGGCATATGAGATTTGGCCACATTGGTGAAAAGGGTCTCAGAACCCTGAAAAATAAAAATCTCATTGAAGGGTTAAATGATTGCAATCTCGAGTTTGACTTCTACAAACACTATGTCTATGGTAAACAAAATCATGTTTAGTTTTACTCTAGTTCTCACAAATCTTTTGATGTTTTGGATCTTATTCATTCTGATGTATTTGGTCCTGTAAAAGTTCCTTCAATCTCCAAGTCTGTATTTTTTGTATCTTTCATAGATGATTACAGTAGAAGGACATGGATTTATTTCATTAAAAGTAAGACACAAGTCTTTAGTCAGTTCAAGGAATTTAAAGCTCTTGTAGACAATCAGACTAGTAAGAAGATTAAGTGTGTGAGAACTGACAATGGTGGTGAGTTTTGCTCAGCAGAGTTTGAACAGTTCTATAAAGAACAAGGTATCGAGAGGCATAAGATAACTCCTTATACCCCAAAGCAAAATGGAGTTGCAGAGAGAATGAACAGGACGCTGATGGAGAAGACTAGGAGTATGCTTAGTGGAGCTAGTTTAGAACAAAGGTTTTGGGCCGAAGCTGTGGCCACTGCTTGCTATCTGGTTAACAGATCTCCTACATCAGCCCTTGTTGGTAAGACACCCATGGAGGTGTGGTCTGGTAAGAAGCCTTCAATTAGACATCTTTGTGTTTTTAGTTGTGAAGCTTATGCACATGTTCCAAAGGAGAAAAGATCTAAGTTGGAAAACAAAGCTGTTAAATGTATTTTTATCAGATACAGTGCTGGTGTGAAAGGATACAAGCTTTGGGATCCCGTGACTAGTAAGGTGTTGTATAGTAGAAATGTTATTTTCAGAGAGCTAACATCTTCTCCTATTGTGCTACAACTAGATGAAAAAGAAAAGGAAAAAGATGTTGTTCAGTTGCCTCCTACCCCTGAGAAGACTGAACAGAGAGACCATGTTGGGTCTAATGATGAGGAGAGCTCTAGCAGCTCTGATAGTTCAGAAGAAGAGGAAGAACAACCTCAATCGTAGCCCTTCAGGAGATCCACGAGAGAAAGAAAGCAACCAGAAAGGTTTGGTTATTCTATGTTAGATTCTAGTTGTGTCTTTGCTTTGATTACTAACACTGATGAGCCTAGATCTGTGAAAGAGGCTTTGGGCATGGAAGATGCAGGTTCCTGGATTGAAGCTATGGATGATGAGATGGCTTCATTGGAGAAAAACAAAACTTGGGACCTTGTACCTTTGCCTAAAGGGAGAAAATCTATTGGTTGTAAATGGGTGTTCAAGAAGAAATTCTGTGCAGATGGCAGTGTTGAAAGGTATAAAGCTAGATTGGTTGCAAAGCGGTATTCACAGGTAGAGGGAATAGATTATACTGAAATATTCTCTCCTATTGCAAAGTTGACATCCATTAGATTTTTGTTATCTCTTGCTGCATCATATGATTTAGAGATAGAATAGATGGATGTGAAGACAGCTTTCCTTCATGGTGATTTGGAGGAAGAGATTTATATGTCACAGCCTGAGCACTACATTGTTAAAGGTAAAGAATCCTTAGTTTGCAGATTAAAGAAATCTCTATATGGTTTGAAGCAATCTCCTAGGATGTGGTACCTTAAGTTTGATGCCTTTGTGTTGTCAATTGGATTTGTGACATCAAAATCAAATCATTGTGTTTATTTCAGAGTTGAAAATGATCGCCTTCTTATTATTGCATTATATGTTGATGATATGTTGCTATTTGGGAAGGGTAAGGGTGTGATTTTTTATTTTAAATCTTAGTTGTCGGCACAGTTTGAGATGAAAGATCTTGGGGCAGCTAGGTACATCTTGGGTATGGAAATTAGAAGAGAGAGGTCTAATAGAAAACTTTGGTTGAGTCAAAGTA
Source organism: Chamaecyparis obtusa (assembly GCA_027943335.1). Lineage (NCBI taxonomy): Eukaryota > Viridiplantae > Streptophyta > Pinopsida > Cupressales > Cupressaceae > Chamaecyparis > Chamaecyparis obtusa. The sequence continues at coordinate 537,965 of BSBK01008284.1, read as the reverse complement.
AGTATGTGAAGTCTGTGTTGGATAGGTTCAGCATGGCAGATTGTAGACCACTATGTGTTCCTATTTTTGTGGGAACAAAGTTATCTGTAGATGATTGTCCAAAATCTCCTAGTGAGGTGGAGGACATGAGTAGAGTACCTTATGCTAGTGCAGTTGGCAGTCTTATGTATGTTATGGTCTGTACTAGACCAAACATTGCCCAAGCAGTGGGAGTCCTGAGTCGGTTTATGGCTAATCCTGGATGGGTACATTGGGATGTAGTTAAGTGAGTATTCAGATATTTGAGGGGTACATCAGATTACTCCTTATGTTATCATGGTAACTCTTCTGGATCTCCACATTCAGTTTGTATTCATGGGTTTGTGGATTCAGATTGGGCAGGTGATATTGACAGCAGGAGATCCACCAGTGCTTATGTGTTCACTATGTTTGGTGGTACCATCAGTTGGATGAGTAAGTGACAACCTCTGGTTGCTTTGTCCACTACAGAAGCTGAGTACATGGCTGCTACTCATGATTGTAAAGAAGCCATTTGGCTTAGAAGATTGTGTTCTGATGTTGGTGTTGATGCAGAACAGATTACTATTTGGTGTGACAGTTAGAGCGCTATTTGCCTTGCAAAGAATCCAACTTTCCATGCCAGAACGAAGCACATTGATGTTTAGTTTCACTTTGTGAGAGATATGGTGGAAGATGGAAAGGTAAATTTGGAGAAGGTAGATACTGTGAAGAATGTTGTAGATGCATTAACGAAACTAGTGGGCACTGAGAAGTTTAGATGGTGTTCGGAGTCTATGGGCCTTTTGGCCTATAGCGATTAAAGTTCCTGTTATGTTCCTATTGCTCTTACAAGGTGTTCGACAAGTGGGAGAATGTTAGGAATAAGGTGTCTCAACCTTGGATAATTCCTATTCTTATTATTTATTTTGTAAATGTATTTTTTGCAAATAATGTAATTAAGTGTGAGTGTACATGTCTAGTTGGCATGTTGATGTGTCGGCATCTTGTGCGTAAGGAGATCATGACTGAAATGGTCATGATGGATTCCTATGATGCGTAAGAACTATTTAAGGAATGTGCTATGATAGGTGTAAGAGCATCTTATGACTTGGGCCTATTTGGGCACCCAAGAAGAAGTGGTTGGTGTGTGTAAGAGAATATGCCAAAAATAGGTTGGTATGATAGATTCTCTTACACTTCTCTTGTGACTATTATATTTGGTGGATTCTATGATAAGCTATCATAGTCTATTCTAGGGATTGACACCTATTCTTGGGATTGCATGTAACAACTATGTACATGTGGCTTTGTGCATGGGTCTTGCTGGTTGTGCCTATTTTTGGGTCTAGAGGAGTCTATATTTATGATGCTGCTCCTATGGGAGAGATATAACAAAATTTAAGTCTTGTTGGCTTTGTCTCTCATTTCTTGAAAGAACTTGCATTGCAAGTGTATTGTAATCTTTGTGTTGAAGATAATACATTGTGCAGGTTTTGGAGTGCTGGGGTTTTTTACCGAAAGGTTTTCCCCAGGGTATATCATTGTGTCATTCTCTATTTTTCTGTATGTATGGTATGTGGTTGCAATATCTTTGTTAAAGTAGTTAACGAATCTGAAATTGTAAGGATTTATAAGAATTTGCACAATACTCTCCTATAGAGATTAGCGTAGGAAGCTGTTTCCCGACCTGAGTTTCCTTACAAGTGGTATCAGAGCTTGATCAAATTTTGATCCTAGTTATTGGGTAGGGTTTTTTTGAGCTAATCTCAAGTTTGAGTTGGAGTTTTTTGCAGAGTATTCTGAATCTTATTTTTAGATTGAGATGGCAAGTTCATCATATGGAAGGATGGAGGTGGAGAAATTTAATGGCACTAATTTCGAGTTGTGGAAACTCAAGATGGAAGACATATTGGAAGATCGTGACCTATGGGAAGTGACTTCAAGTGCTACAAGACCAGCAACTATAGCTCAAGCAGATTGGGATATCAAAGAATGTAAAGCTAAGGGTTTCATAAGACTCTGTTTAACTGATGCAGTCCTTTTGAATGTTCTAGATGAGAAAACTGCAAATAGTTTGTGGGAAAGACTTGCGGCCATGTATCAGGCCACATCTCTGGTGAACAAGTTGTTCCTGAGGAAGAAGTTGTACTCTCTGCAAATGCAGGAAGGTGGATCCTTAACGGATCATTTAAATGCATTTAATCTGATGGCTACACAATTGACATCAGCTAGTGTCAAGTTAGAGGAGGAGGATCGTTGCTACACAATTTTGTGTTCTTTACCGGATTCATGGGACCATCTTGTGATGGCTCTCGAAAGCACTTTAGTCACCTTCAAAATGGATGATGTGGTGTCTTCATTGCTATTAGAGGAGATGCGGAGAAAGGCTTCCATTTCAGACAAAGAAGCCCTTGCTGTTCGTGGGAGATCCACTGAAAGAGGGAAGAAAAATGACAATAAGTCTGACAATAAGGGTAGATCCAAATCCTGTGGGAAGTCAAAGACTTCCAATAAGTCCAAGGCAAAATGTTGGAACTGTGATAAATCTGGGCACTTCTGTAAAGACTGCAAAGAGCTGAAGAAGAAGAAGAAAGGTTCAGATTCAGCTTCAGAAAGATCTCAAGAAGATAGCGATGCATTCATCACAGCTTTGGCATCCCATGCATCTAATGATGCAGGTTCCTGGATTGAGGCTATGGATGATGAGATGGCTTCATTGGAGAAAAAAAAAACTTGGGACCTTGTACCTTTGCCTAAAGGGAGAAAATCTATTGGTTGTAAATGGGTGTTCAAGAAGAAATTCTGTGCAGATGGCAGTGTTGAAAGGTATAAAGCTAGATTGGTTGCAAAGCGGTATTCACAGGTAGAGGGAATAGATTATGCTGAAATATTCTCTCCTGTTGCAAAGTTGACATCCATTAGATTTTTGTTATCTCTTGCTGCATCATATGATTTAGAGATAGAACAGATGGATGTGAAGATGGTTTTCCTTCATGGTGATTTGGAGGAAGAGATTTATATGTCACAGCCTGAGCACTACATTGTTTTAGGTAAAGAGTCCTTAGTTTGCAGATTAAAAAAATCTCTATATGGTTTGAAGCAATCTCCTAGGATGTGGTACCTTAAGTTTGATGCCTTTGTGTTGTCAATTGGATTTGTGACATCAAAATCAGATCATTGTGTTTATTTCAGAGTTGAAAATGATCGCCTTCTTATTGTTGCATTATATGTTGATGATATGTTGTTGTTTGGGAAGGGTAAGGGTGTGATTTCTTATTTTAAATCTCAGTTGTCAGCACAGTTTGAGATGAAAGATCTTTGGGGAGCTAGGTACATCTTGGGTATGGAAATCAATAGAGACAGGTCTAACAGAAAACTTCAGTTGAGTCAGAGTAAGTATGTGAAGTCTGTGTTGGACAGGTTCAGCATGGCAGATTGTAGACCACTATGTGTTCCTATTTCTGTGGGAACAAAGTTATCTATAGATGATTGTCCAAAATCTCCTAGTGAGGTGGAGGACATGAGTAGAGTACCTTATGCTAGTGCAGTTGGCAGTCTTATGTATGCTATGGTCTATACTAGACTAGACATTGCTCAAGCAGTGGGAGTCCTGAGTCGGTTTATGGCTAATCCTAGATGGGTACATTGGGATGCAGTTAAGCGAGTATTCAGATATTTGAGGGGTACATCAGATTACTCCATATGTTATCATGGTAACTCTTCTGGATCTCCACTTTTAGTTTGCATTCATGGGTTTTTGGATTTAGATTGGGTAGGTGATATTGACAGCAGGAGATCCACCAGTGCTTATGTGTTCACTATGTTTGGTGGTGCCATCAGTTGGATGAGTAAGCGACAACCTCTGGTTGCTTTGTCCACTAGAGAAGCTGAGTACATGGCTACTACTCATGCTTGTAAAGAATCCATTTGGCTTAGAAGATTGTGTTCTGATGTTGGTGTTGATGTAGAACAGAGTACTATTTGGTGTGACAGTCAAAGCATTATTTGCCTTGCAAAGAATCCAACTTTCCATGCCAGAACGAAGCACATTGATGTGCAGTTTCACTTTGTGAGAGATATGGTGGAAGATGGAAAGGTAAATTTGGAGAAGGTAGATACTATGAAGAATGTTGCAGATGCATTAATGAAACTAGTGGGCACTGAGAAGTTCAGATGGTGTTTGGAGTCTATGGGCCTTTTGGCCTATAGCAGTTAAAGTTCCTGTTATGTTCTTGTTGCTCTTACAAGGTGTTTGACAAGTGGGAGAATGTTAGGAATAAGGTGTCTCAACCTTGGATAATTCCTATTCTTATTATTTGTTTTGTAAATATATTTTTTGCAAATAATGTAATTAAGTGTGAGTGTACATGTCTAGTTGGCATGTTGATGTGTCACTCCACTTGATGTGTCGGCATCTTGTGCGTAAGGAGATCATGATTGAAATGGTCATGACAGATTCCTATGACATGTAAGAACTATTTAAGGAATGTGCTATGACAGGTGTAAGAGCATCTTATGAATTGGGCCTATTTGGGTGCCCAAGAAGAAGTGGTTGGTGTGTGTAAGATAATATGCCAAAAATAGGTTGGTATGACAGATTCTCTTACACTTCTCTTGTGACCGTTATTTTTGGCGGATTCTATGACAAGCTGTCATAGTCTATTCTAGGGATGGACGCCTATTCTTGGGATTGCATGTAACAACTATGTACATGTGGCTTTGTGCATGGGTCTTGCTGGTTGTGCCTATTTTTGGGTCCAGAGGAGTCTATATATATGATGCTGCTCCTATGGGAGAGATATAACAAAATTTAAGTCTTGTTGGCTTTGTCTCTCATTTCCTGAAAGAACTTGCATTGCAAGTGTATTGTAAGCTTTGTGTTGAAGATAATACATTGTGCAAGTTTTGGAGTGCTGGGGTTTTTTACCGAAAGGTTTTCTCCAGGGTATATCATTGTGTTATTCTCTATTTTTCTATATGTATGGTATGTGGTTGCAATATCTTTGTTAAAGTAGTTAACGAATCTGAAATTGTAAGGATTTATAAGAATTTGCACAACACTCTCCTATAGAGATTAGCGTAGGAAGCTGTTTCTGCACCTGAGTTTTCTTAAAAAGGGCTACGAGATCATGTTTTTAAGGTCTACAATAACCTCTCTCAATTTTGGGTGATTCGACTTCATTTTCATTTGGTAGGACAATCTCAGTCGATGCCAAAACTTGCAGTGAGGGTCAATTGAAAGCGGCTCAGTAATGTATGTTTCAAACCGTCTAACCTGGCATCGAACCATCTACTCCATCAACTCTGGTTGGCCAGGTAAATTCCAATGACAACCTAGTTCCACCCACAGAGTCACGGGAATGCTCGCAACCATGCTCGACCCAAGTGACCCTAAGGTGCACTAAGCACGATTGGGTAGCGATCTTCTGGGGCTCGTATCTCAGAGCTCATGAGAGGTATTGGCAAACTATTAGGGGCTATGAGATCATGTTTCTGAGTTCTACAATAACCTCTCTTAGTTTTGGGTGATTCAACTTCATTTGCATTTGGCAAGGCAATCTCAGTTGATGCCAAAACTTGCAATGAGGGTCATTTGAAAGCAGCTCAACAGAATATCTTTCAAACCGTCTGACCTAGCATCGAACTATCTACTCCATCAATTTTGGTTGGCTAGGTAAACACCAATGACAACCTTGTTCCACCCACGGAGTCACCGGAATGCTCGCGACCACCCTCAACCCAAGTGACCCCAAGGTGCACTAAGCACGATTAGGCAATGATCTTCTAGGGCTCATATCTTAGAGCTTGATCTCAAAGCTCATGAGAGGTATCGACAAATCATTAGGGGCTATGGGATCATGTTTTTGAGGTCTACAATAACCTCTCTTAGTTTTGGGCCATTCGACTTTGTTTGCATTTGGCAAGGCGATCTCAGTCGATGCCAAAACTTGCAATGAGGGTCAGTTGAAAGCAGCTCAGCAGCATATATTTCAAACCATTTGACCTAGCATCAAACCATCTACTCCATCAGCTCCAGTTGGCTGGGTAAATGCCAGTGACAACCTCATTCCACCCACGGAGTCACAGGAACGCTCACGACCACGCTCAACCCAAGTGACCCTAAGGTGCACTAAGCATGATTGGGCAGCAATCTTTCGGGGCTCGTATCTCAGAGCTCATGAGAGGTATCAAAAAAATATCATGTGCTACAAGATCATGTTTCTGAGGCCTACAATAACCTCTCTTAGTTTTGGGTGATTCAACTTCGTTTGCATTTGGCAAGGCGATCTCATTCGATGCCAAAACTTGCAGTGAGGGTCAGTTGAAAGCGGCTCAGCAGCGTATCTTTCAAACCATCTAACCTAGCATCAAATCATCTACTCCATTAGCTCTGGTTGGCTGGGTAAACACCAATGACAACCCCGTTCCACCCACAGAGTCAAGGGAATGCTCGCGACCATGCTCAACCCAAGTGACCCTAAGGTGCACTAAGCACGATTGGGCAGTGATCTTTCATGGCTTGTATCTCAGACCTCATGAGAGGTATCTACAAACCATCAAGTGTTGTAGGATCATGTTTTTGAGGTCTACAATAACCTCTCTCAATTTTGGGCGATTTGACATCGTTTTCATTTGGCGAGGCGATCTCAGTCGATGCCAAAACTTGCAGTGAGGGTCAGTTGAAAGCAGCTCAACAGCGTATCTTTCAAACCGTCTGACCTAGCATCAAACCATCTACTCCATTAGGTCTAGTTGGTTAGGTAAACACTAGTGACAACCCCATTCTACCCATAGAGTCATGGGAAAGCTCACGACCACGCTCGACCCAAGTGACCCCAAGGTGCACTAAGCATGATTGGGCAGTGATCTTTTGGGGCCTGTATCTTAGAGCTCGTGAAAGGTATCAACAAACCATTAGGTGCTATGAGATTGTGTTTCTAAGGACTACTATAACCGCTCTCAATTTTGGGTGATTCGACTTCATTTTCATTTCGCAAGGCGATCTCAATCGATGCCAAAACTTCCAGTGAGGGTCAATTGAAAGCGGCTCAGCAGCATATCTTTCAAACCATCTGACTTGGCATTGAACCATCTACTCCATTAGCTCTGGTTGGCTGGGTAAACACCAGTGACAATCCCATTCCACCCACAAAGTCAAGGGAAAGCTCACGACCACGCTCAACCCAAGTGACCCCAAGGTGCACTAAGCATGATTGGGTAGCAATCTTCTGGGGCTCATATCTCGAAGCTCATGAGAGGTATCAACAAACCATCATGGGCTATGGGATCATGTTTCCAAGGTCTACAATAACCTCTCTCAATTTTGGGCGATTTGACTTTGTTTGCATTTGGTAAGGCGATCTCAGTCGATGCCAAAACTTGCAGTGACGGTGAGTTGAAAGCGGCTCAGCAACATATCTTTCAAATCATCTAACCTAGCATCAAACCATCTACTCCATTGGCTTTGGTTGGCTAGGTAAATTCCAATGACAACCCCATTCCACCCACAGAGTCACAGGAACACTCGCGACCACACTCGACCCAAGTGACCCCAAGGTGCACTAAGCATGATTGGGCAGCAATCTTTCGGGGCTCGTATCTCGAAGCTCATGAGAGGTATTGACAAACCATTAGGTGCTACAGGATCATGTTTCTGAGGTCTACTATAACGTCTCTCAATTTTGGGCCATTCAAATTCATTTACATTTGGCAAGGCGATCTCACTCAATGCCAAAACTTGCAGTGAGGGTCAATTGAAAGCGGCTCAGCAGCATATCTTTTAAACCATCCGACTTGGCATCAAACCATCTACTCCATTAGCTCCAGCTGGCTAGGTAAATGCTAGTGACAACCTCATTCTACCCACGGAGTCACGGGAATGCTCGCGACCATGCTCGACCCAAGTGACCCCAAGGTGCACTAAGCACAATTGGGCAGCAATATTCTGGGGCTTGTATCTCAGAGCTCATGAGAGGTATTGACAAACTGTTAGGGGCTACAAGATCATGTTTCTGAGGTCTACTATAACCTCTCTCATATTTTGGTGATTCAACTTCATTTGCATTTGGAAAGACGATCTTAGTCAATGCCAAAACTTGCAATGAGGGTCAGTCGAAAGTGGCTCAACAACGTATCTTTCAAACCATCTGACCTGGCATCGAACCATCTACTCCATCAGCTTTGGTTGGTTGGGTAAACACCAATGGTAACCCTATTCCACCCATGGAGTCACGGGAACACTCACGATCACGCTCGACCCAAGTGACCCCAAGGTACACTAAGCACGATTCGGCAGTGATCTTTCGTGGCTTGTATCTCAGAGCTCGTGAGAGGTATTGATAAACCATCAAGGGCTACAGGATTATGTTTTTGAGGTCTACTATAACCTCTCTCAAGTTTGGGTGATTTGACTTCGTTTGCATTTGGTAAGGTGATCTCAGTTGATGCCAAAACTTGTAGTGAGGGTCAGTTGAAAGTGGCTCAGCATCGTATCTTTCAAACTATCTGACCTGGCATCAAACCATCTACTCCATCAACTCTAGTTGGCCAGGTAAACACTAGTGACAATCCTGTTCTACTCACAAAGTCACGGGAACGCTCACGATCACGCTTGACCCAAGTGACCCCAAGGTGCACTAAGCAGGATTGGGCAGCGATCTTTCGTGGCTCATATCTTGGAGCTCGTGAGAGGTATCAACAAATTGTTAGGGGCTATGGGATCATGTTTTTGAGGTCTATAATAACCTCTCTCAATTTTGGGTGATTCAACTTCGTTTGCATTTGGAAAGATGATCTTAGTTGATGCCAAAACTTGTAGTGAGGGTCAGTTGAAAGTGGCTCAGTAGTATATCTTTCAAACCATCTGACATTGCATCGAACCATCTACTCCATTAGCTCTGGTTGGTTGGGTAAATACTAGTGACAATCTCATTTCACCCATAGAGTCACTAGAACACTTGTGACCATGCTCGATCCAAGTGACCCCAAGGTGCACTAAGCACAATTGGGCAGCGATCTTTCATGGCTCAAGTGACCCCAATATGATGAGTTATATACACCATGAGTATATACATAGTATTCAAACAATTTAGTACTAAGTGGCTCAAGTGAGTATATATAATGGTATGAAACATAAGAACATAGGAAATCTATAGAAGTTAAACCTCAAACATAATAAGCTCCATGAATAGGGTATTCCAGAGTAAAGAAAAACAAATGTAATTTCATCAAGATATAATTTCAATCATAATGATAATCATAGTCAAGATATAACTTCACCATTCAATTCCATAAACATGAATAATAAATATGTATATACAAAAGATGATGCAAATATAACATATAAATGAACATGTTCTATATATACAAAGTATCAAATGTTTCAAAAGTATCTCCGTATACAAATATGGCACATGCCATTTTAAAATGTCTACAAAATCAATGTTTTAAGGTGTACAATGTGGCATATATGCCATCTCAAAATGTGCCAAGTGGCATCTTTAAATGACCAAAAAACTAAAACTACATCCTATGTTGTAGGGGGATCATCAAAATGTAGCCTCTTTGAAGAAGTGTTGGGCTCTGATTGATCCTGCATAAAAAATGAGTTCAAACCCAAGTTAGATTGCTTACTTTATATGATTTGCACACACACACACACACACAGATATATATATATATATATATAGTTCATAATTCAAACACTAATTTAATTAAAATTATAACTAAATACAAATATATGTACCTGGTCTCTCGGTCGCCTACCACGATCAGGTGTCATAGCATAAGTCTTGGGTAGTGAAGGGACCATGCCAACAATACCAACTGTGACCTATAAATATATATTTGCAATAATGAGATTAGTAGAGTGGTGCAACATAGAGTAATAAATCTACAAAATAGGATGATAGCATAATAAAATTACAAATTGATTGAACTAAAATTAAAACTTACATCTGATGATCCCTCCTCTGGAATGGTGGGCTGGGTCAACAAAGATGCAAAAGATTCTCGTGGGCCCTCCCTCACACTCGGAGTAACCTATGAGAGTAAAATGATTGTCAATTATATATAAATGTACTTCATCATAGCAACCCTAGTTACAAAATACAAATAACAATATGTAAAAGTCTACGTACAATCAGGCTATCACTCTGAATCGAGATGCTTGTAACCCTACGCTGTCGAATAGCTGTCGGGACATCATCAATAGCCACACCCTATACAATAAAGTGCAAGTAAAATATTTATTACTACACACAAGTGGCATACATATGCATGCATAATTAATCTTAAACAATTGACTACCATTCCTTTGTCGACACCTAATGAAGGAACCCCCTCGTGCCCCCCACTGACATCGGCTATACCCTGCAAGAACACAATCAGATGACAATATATAAGTAAATGTATGAATTTTATTGCTCTAATTGATAGAGATTTAAGCATGTACACCAAATGGTATAAAAAATAACTAATGGGTACATAATTTATAATATACCGTATAGTCATCAAGGCCAAATGAAATGGTCAAAAATGTGGACTCATCCACCTGTCTCACCTCCTCTTGTGTCATTAACTAAACATAAATGGAAAAAATATATATACATAAGTGCATGCAATCATTAAAACTAATCTAAATAAATAAATTATTTTTAAATTAAATAAGTCATGTGACAAATTTATTTATAATGTTTACTCTTACCGTATCAATAGGAGTCAATGGCTCTGCGTACACCTCCTGAGCACTCTCATGAGATGTAGATGCTCCATGAGGTGTTACAACCTCTGTAGCTGTGTCTCTTGTATCCTCCTCATCAATAACATGTACCTGATATATATCAGCATCAGTAAGCGGTCTGAGGCACATATTCTTGCATATAATGCAAATATGGGGCTCGCATACATGTGAACTCTAACGAGATGTCGATGCGCTATCCTCATCCACACCAAGAGGCAACACTGACCTGGTCTGCGTGATCAACTGATCACTCAGTAAATGAATGGCCCTAATAGTCTATGAGGCAACCTTTGCAATGATATTGGGATGCTGCACTCGAGGAGGGGGTGCGACATCAGTGGGGGGGTCAAAGGTAGTGGCCTTTTTGCGTTGGGCAGATGGCCTAGTCTGAGGAGCTCCTCCACCTATGCCCATGTTGGGCCTCATACTCCAATAATCAACATGGTGACCAAGCACAAATTCAGCATACAATTTTTTTATGAAATAAAATGGGACCTCCAAATTGCTATGGGGTGATTTATCAAAAACCATCCACCAGCAATCCCAAAATTTTTTGCGCATTACTTCATTTGTGCACCATTTTATTGATAATTTGGACGTTTTGGGGTCAACTGGTATTTCAGGTTTAGGATTGACAAAAGGGTGGCTATATCTTCCTTGGTTATATTAAGGGATGCAATCCCATCATGGTCAAGCCCGTCATCAAATTGGGCATGCATATCATCATGCCAATGAAGAGTAGCATTATGTTGTTGCGTGAGTGTGTCAATATTTTCAGCAATTGTATTTAGTGTGGCAAGCATGGGACCTAATGTAGGTATATTTCGATATGTATTTTGGAAACCCCGTATTGTGTTCAAATTATCTTGTATCAAATCTTCTAAAGATCGAGGGTTTTGACACAGGGGATTATTTTCGGGATTGTTATTTGGTGTGGGAGGGTTATTTTCTTCATTGTTGTCAGCCATGCCTGATTAAATAAAAAACAAATCTAAATTTCAATCTAATTTCATATAGTATTACAAATATAAATAGAAAACCCTATTTCAACAAAAAAAATGACATTTGGCATGAAAATTAAATAAAATAATCAAAATAAACAAAAAATCTACTTACCAAATATGTTGGGAGTTAAATTTGTTGTTGCCCAAATCAAATACCCAAAAATATATTAGGTATATGATATATCAAGTCATTTTAGCAAGGAAAAATGCAGAAAGAAATGAAGAAAAGGGCTCACGGGTTTCAGATTTATGCCACAGTTATCGGGTACCCGATATTATCGAGTACCCGATTAGGCCTGTGCTTATGTGTCAAGTTTGCCCAAGTGTACTGACACCCAGGCCTACTCAAAAGTCAACAAGCATTTTCATGCACTTTTGGACGAGTGAAAAGTGAATAGTTTTCACATCGCCACTTTTTGGCCCCTCATGATCTTGCACATACCCTCCTCTCCTTATATAATATGTTATGTTCGTGATGTGTAATATGCTTTATGATTACTTACACTCAAATAATTTAATAGGTTGTGAAAAGGTCACAAACTTTCTATACATAAAAATTTATTTATACATTTAATTAGTTAATTGAAATTTTAAAAAAGAACGCTTAAATAATGTGTATATTATGTTATACAGATAAACATTATAAATTGGAGTCTTCTAAATGTTATTTTGGAGTACTTATGTAAAATATAATCCCCAAACTTATGCATTAGCCTCTAACACAAACTTTTTTTGTTCTTCTATATCTAGCTAAATGATATTAATTATATTATTCTCTTTTGAATTATCTAAATTAATTTTGTGCACTAAGATTCCACTTGCTGAATTACAACTCGTAGATTATAATTAGGGTTTGTCTACTTAACATTTTTATTGAATGTACATATTCAGAATATGACACCAATAATTCTAACATGGCTCACTTGATGACCCTTGGTCTATTCATTCACGAAGTTCATATAACGTTATCTTCTTGATTTCCCTTGTGTGTTGCTTCCCTATGAACAATCATCCTTTCTTGGATGCCCCTACATCATTCTACCTAAGAATAAAAATTTATAATCCTCTACTCATACATGGGTTCTAATTGAAATTATATTATACTATTTTACTAAAAAGATTTGTTATACAATTAGTTAGGCTTCATCTTCCACTCCATGCCCTCTTCATCCTATAAGATATTTATTTTAATTTTTCCTTTAATTCATCTAGCTCCTCCAATACCTACCCTTATAACTAACTTATATATTTTCTCTCAAAATTCCTTTATCATTCAACATAAAGATATAAGTTAACAAGTTATAATATTGGTGATGTGCCTATTTCTTTTAGACACATTTTGTTCATAGTGTTCTTTATAAAGTTGCATATCTATGTAGAGTCCTATATTTTCCCACTTTAACTTATTATATGATATTTGACTTCCTTCCTTCATTCACTTGAATACTCCTTATATTATTTATTATTCCTTTCTATCTAGCATCATACCTATTCATGAATGTTACACATATGCTCTATTATAGAATTTTCTTCAATAATTGTACCAATTCTTTTTTGCATGCATAATTTAAAAAATCCATTTCTTGACTCAATTACTAGACAATCTATAATATATTCTTCAATTCACCAAGGGTTATGCAAAATATTCTTATGCCAAGATTGAGTCTTAATAGTTCTAGCTTCTCTCCCGCTAGGCACATAGAAAGCTTTTGTATATCTCTATTAATGATGCTCATCTATGCATGTATAAGGATGGTACACTAATCTAAAGTTTCTAGCTTAGTATACAACTTTATACCATAAACTTTGTGCCTTATTTAATAGAATGATTAGTAGAGACCTATCTAGTATCACCACCTAGATTTTAAGAATAATTTTCCCATTTGTGCAACACCATTAATTATCTACTATAATAAAATATAGAGTATTTTTCATCTTTTAGAATCAATCAACCACCAAACTTATTGAATCATGTCCATTGTGTATTCTTGGTAGTGTAAGAATAAAATGTATCTTTAAGTTCTCCCTAAATTTCTTTAAAAAATAGTAGTAGGTATTATAGCCCCATGTTCTTACATCACTCTTCACTAGTTAACATGCTCCCTATTATTGTAATCACTTATTAGTTCATGTATAGCCATGTACAACTATTAATTCCCTTTGGTCAAGTATGCCACACTTTTTTATGCTAAAATAATTATCTATTCCTCTATTTTACCTTTCTTTTATAAGGATTTTATCCATTAATCCTTTAGGAAGATATAAACCTTTATGTCTTTTTCTAATCTAGACATTGCTTGTGCCCATCAAGCTCCTTTGATTTGAGACTCTCAAGCTCATATAGAATTCCCTCTTCCATTTTACATGTCACTCTAATAATCTTTCTCCACATCTTACACTAAAATTGTGCCCTTTAGAGAGAATAAATTGACCCAAAAATGGATAAAAAATTCCTATTCTCCTATTCCTTTTATCCACTGTCTTAGAGTCTCCTAAAGAATTTTCTTAGGGTCTTTCAATATTTAAGACTTATTAATCTAGAGGATCAGTTGAATATTTGTACAAAACTATCTGCATGAGGTACTAGATATATTAGTAACCTAGGTTGAATCTTTGTGGAAAAACATCTAGATGAAGTTGTAGGAAAGTATACAATCTTTATGATACATACTTGTACAATAGGGATGAATGATTGCTATGTACCTATATATTCTACTTCACGACTCCTTGACTATGCATGATTATACTCAGTTTCAAGTCCTATTTAATAAACATGGTGCATTTTTCATATTCACAACCTTTTTCGTGGCTCATTTTTCAAGGACTATAGTGTTGGGTGCCCCTATATAGGCAATTATAGATCAAATTTTGTTCTAGTTTTTGTTAGAAATAGAGTGAATTTACTCTTTTTTATCATCATTCAATGAACATTAAATTCAAAATCATTTAATTTTCATATCAATATAATTCCCTCCCTAATTTCAAATCCTAGGAAAGGTAAATTAAGATTCCTATCATTTAGTTAAGCAATTCAATTATAGATTTGCATTCAAAGGCTAAAAACATTCAAGCATAAAACATGTTTACAACAATCGTGATCAATTATATTGTTTTTCTACATGATGAAAGCATACACTAATATATTGTTGGACTTTGTTCTAGCTCAACATCAGGACGTGTGATATTTCTTGCTAAGGGTTTCACACTTGAAGTATTATTTTTCATTTGATCAATATCCATTAATGTTTAGCCTCTATCCTCTCATGGATGCACATTTTTCTCATCCTCGTAGCTATTGTGAAGGTGGGAACACCAACATGGGGCTATAATTATATGTAAGGTTCTATAGAACACAACCCTTATTCTCCATTTATAGATGAATGTGTGAAGGTTAAAATTCAATAGTGAAAGTGGTATAGGAGATTGAATAGGGAAAATTTTGAAATATTTTATGGGTGGCCATGTCTTGTTGTTCTGGGTTGAATTTAGGAGAGAATATTTCAAAACCTCTAGACTACATGCTTACTAATCATTGTCAATATATCTTTAGACAAGGGCACCCAACACTACATCTAGCACTTTTGGCTCCAATTTTTAGATCTAGGTTCCTCTTTGTATTTGTATTCTAGATATAGCTTATTGTTTGTATCATTCTTTTTGTAATGTGTTGTTTATGCTGAAATTAATCATTAACCCTAGATCTTTCTCTCACACACACACTTCAAAATCTCAATTTCATTGCAACAATGGAACAAAATCCCAACAATTGGCTCTCAAATCAAGACTACAGTCAAACCTATTCATGTTCAAATGTTATGCAATGCAATTTGAGATCTTAACTTTTATTTGTAGGGTCATTAAATCTTACATATCACATTTCATGTAGATCAATATTCATTAGGAATTGAAGAATCATTTTTGTGTATGAGTTTTCATCATGAGATAGTTGCAGAATGTAACCTTTTTCTAATAGGTTAAATTAATGTATCAATGGATGATTTGTAGAGTGCCACCTAAATTCTTACATTGACCACATTGTTTCAAGTCTATAGAATTATACCATAACAATGTATTGAGTTGTTATTTCAATTGATCTTTATGGCTCAGATTCAAGGTGTATTTGACTCTATTAGAGTTATATTAGAAATTACATGAAGTTTTTATTAGGTATTTCCTATACAAAGTGGTATGTGCTACTATTTTGTTATGTGTACCACTTGTTGGAGATATAGGAGAAACATTTGTGTCACTACCTATATCTACAAGATGCTCTAACATATTACAAACCATTGAAAGTGTTATGCCATATACTTAGCCAATAATATCATGTTAAATATATTATATGTGGGAGTAGTTGTATGAGGAGCTAATCTCATAGTGATATACCAAATTCACCTATCAAACAATCCATTTTCTTTTTATTAAAATAAAGCTAATATAAAAATTGTTATAAATTTAAATATAAATTCAGAATAATATTTTTTAATCACCCACTTTTAACACAAAACAATATAAATATAATAACAACTATTACATACGAATGCACAGATTGAAGATAAATTTAATAATATATCATCCATTCTCAAGGACAGAATGGGGATTGTTGCATTCATCTTAAATATAAGACATTTAATCTATTATTCCATGGAACCAATGGAGATTATTATATGGTATGATAATGTCTTAAGGGCATTTGTGTCCACCCTTGGAATTCTTCAAATTAGCATAGCAAGGGCACACATCCTCGTTGCCATATGTACCAGGAGGAACACAGTTACATTTCTTACAACATATTCCACAGTACTTGATACACCTATCATGCAATGAAGCCTTGGAGCATCTCCTATTGCATTCCTTATTACAGTCTGCACTTCAACACATCCCAACATCAAAAATCTCACAATTACTATATAATATACAACTTGAGTATCTTCCTATTTCAAATAACTATTTACCACTTATATCCGTACATAACTGTCTTTTATTTTAAAATTTTGAAAAGATCAAACGAGAGGATAATTTAGCAAATGCCTATCGTACATACATACCGATCTGAGCTTTCACTCCTCCATAAGTTTCTCCACCCACATCAGTCGGCATCTGCACCATTAATTTGAAACACATAACTTATGTCAGTTTTCTCCATAAAAGCAAATTAATGAAACATATAGAAGCAAAAGTTATATAGCTGATTAATTGCCATTACCTCTTCAAACTTAACGTCATTCTCAGCTGCGTGTGTGGATATTTTCCAAACCTGTGCATTAACACCACATAATTCCCACCCAAAATCAATTAAAAAAGCTTTCAAGAATTCAAAACAATTTTACTTAAGAAAAGTTGTTACCTGCATTATGAGCAGCAGGGTGAGGAATACAAAGATGGGAGAACGAGAGTGAAAGCAGGCCATTGCAGGCATCCAAATTATGCTTCAACTTCAAAACTGAAAATACACAACTCTAATACTTATCTTCAAAATGGCTCTGTTATATATAATACAAGATAGATGGGCATGTTTTTCTCAGAGACAAACTTTGTATTTACTCAACTGATATCCAGACCAGATTGAGTAGTTTGTTGAATATTCCAGAACTTTAGCATAAAATGAGGTCACCAACATTGTGCGGGCATATCGACATCATTTCTTTCTTATTTGTTGGTTCCTCCGTTTAATTGGCAATATTTTATCACAAAATGAATATAGCAGTCAGTTGATTGCACATCAGTGTGTATTATTAAAATATTAGCCCCCAGAGACATTAGACAAGATTAATGTGATGGCTGTATTTTCAAAGTCTGCGTGTCCCTACTTACTAAGCATATGGTATATTCCTTTTATCTGAAACGTGTCATCTTGTCCAGGAAAATAAATAAATGTCCACTCCCTCCCTATAAATGTAGATATCTGGCATATCTAGCCCTAGGGGTAACGTTAATTTAGCAGTTAATTTAATTAGATTTAAATATAAATTAAAATTAAAAATTTAGATAAAGTAAATGTGAGGTTAAATTTTCTTTTCTGGTTTGTCAATGATAAATAGCGAATGTTAATATTTTCTTATACAATGTATTCAACAATAGTTATAGGTTTCACATTTGAAATGGGAAGTTTCTTCAAAATTCTATGATGTCATTTATTATCTTTGTTTTGTATCAAGATATGATTGAACATAAT
Source organism: Chamaecyparis obtusa (assembly GCA_027943335.1). Classification (NCBI taxonomy): domain Eukaryota; kingdom Viridiplantae; phylum Streptophyta; class Pinopsida; order Cupressales; family Cupressaceae; genus Chamaecyparis; species Chamaecyparis obtusa. Next base: position 520,045 of record BSBK01008284.1, on the reverse strand, counting down.
TTTGTTTGATGTCATGCAATTTCTTATTGCGTTATTTCTAATTTTTGTACAATCTTAAAATCTACTCTACTACAAACAATATTGCATATTACATTAATATGGTGCTATGAAAATATCTATGGGACTATTATGCTAGATTGAAGTATGAAAGTTTCTTGAGCCTTAGTTAAACCTTGATGTTGATTTCACAAGATTTTTTTTTTAAAAGACTAATAAAAAATGCTTATGATGAATAATTGGTGTGGCCTTTGTCCATACAATGATAATATGAGCTAATGATGTATTTGCAATACTTTTTAATTTCTTTTTTATGTTCTTTTGATTCTTTCTATCACTTGCTATTAATGACCTAGGACTTGCCATTAAATACACAATTGAAAAACTCTTAATTCAAAATATTTTGACTACAAATAAGTAGATAATGATTAATTTCTAGGAATATTAGTTTTGAGAATAATAAATTTGAATTGTTAATCTCAATGGATGCTAGTGTGTGTGTGATAGAGATATTGCCTTAAGGGGTATGACTGCATCTATGGTAGATTTCAAGTAGGGGGTAATTTTAAGAGATTTGATTGGTCCATTTTACCCCCACTTTGGTTTTCATGAACTATAAAACTTGTACATGTCAACATAAACAATAAATTAATCAAAATCATAGGAAACTTCAAACGGATATAAAGTGGAAGATGCCTCATTATTCTTCTCTATGTTAGAGTCACACATGTGAACCTACACACATGCACACAAAACTGCATTAGGTGCATCCACACCAATCATGGAAATTAAAATGGATTTTAATTATTATAACTAGTGTAATGATTTAATTATAAAAATTAATCAAATAGAAATGAAGTCATAGGGATGTGATAGATTTGGATATCATAAAACTATATAAAAAAATGAAAAAGTCAAGATGAAAACCAATCACTTTTGAACATAACTTCATAACCTTTGTTTCACATATGACTAACACTCAACAAACTATGTTTACAACCTTCATCATAGTAAACATCATCAATTCTATGCTTACCATCAATTGAAATATTTCTTATGCCTTTGATTTGAGCACTTCCTTCTCCAATGAATCTAATGGATCCACCATCATGATCTTCCAATTTGAAAAATAATTTTTTATCTCCTATCAAATGATTTGAGCAACCAAGATCTATGATATGTGCATCTTCAAAAACTTAAGCATGCGAAGAAACATGTTCTCTTCTTTGTGAGATAGCTAAAAATAAGGATTCCTCAATTGTTTCATTGATATCTTCTTTAGTAAAATATTCTTCCATGGAACACAATATCTTTCACCCCTACCTTTGAAAATAAACTTCTATATGAAATATCCTTTCTTTTGATTGTTACATTTTTATCTTCATCTTTTGAATCACTATTATAATCTTTATAGTTGCAATCACTAGAAAAATGCCCTATCCTTCTGCAATTAAAATATTTAAGAGGTAACTTACCTTTATATCTATCGGTACCTCGCTTGAATATCCTTGAAAGATAAGATTTTGCATCCTTCAGTATTTTGTATGTCTTTGGCTCAACACCTTCAACAACTTTGAAGGCAGTTTCTCTTTTTTCTCTTTCAACTTCTGCAACCTCAAATTTAAAATGTGATCTAATAAGCTAATCAATGGAATATTGACTTGGATTATTATTCTCCCTTATTGAACATGTCATCGATATGAACTCTTTATGTGGTTGATAATATTTTGAGAATAACATCAGCATCTTCTAGATGTCCACTAGCATCTATGATTCCATCAACAACATTAGCAACCCTGTAGATGTAGATTTCTACACTCTCATCTTCTATTTTTTTCTCAATACTTCATACTTTTGTTTGAGATTCATCAACCTTCCTTGTTTTGTCTTCAGATCACCTTCATATACTAATACCAACTTGTCCCAAATTTATTTTTGAACTTTTCAATCCTTTCACTTTTCCAAAATCTATGTCACACAAACTACTAAAAAGGATTTCCCTTTGTTTCACATTTTCCTCTTTTTGTTTCTCTTCTTTAGTATTCAAAGGTATTCCAAAAGGAGAATAAAAACTAGATATTCTTCAAGATATTTTTTCATCTTATCCTTCCAATAGGGAGAATTCATGCCATCAAATACTGGTGGCAAAAAGTGTAAATTTTGTGCCATCCTAGATCTACCTCAAGTGGTTAAACTTCAACTAGAGGACTCAGCTCTAATACTAATTCATGAACACACTTTGGCTGTTGAGAGGTGGGGAGGTTGAATCAGCATACAAACTAAACCTCTGACAAATAACTATAGTAAACACCACAAGTAATAGTGTGTAAGAAAGAATAGAACCAATAACACACGTACACCAATATTTATACATAGAAAACCCAAACTAGGAAAAACCACATTGAGCACTTACCCACAAAGAAAATTTACTAATGTATATAATCTAATTACAAAATATTAGGAGCTCATTTCCAATACTAGAATGAATGTGAATAATAAAGAGAGAGATCACTGCCTTACAATACAAATAGGATCCCACTGATCTTGACTTGCATACAAAGGCATATTGTAAAAGTATCAAGAAACGGTTAAAAACTAAAGTACTCAAAACTCAATGTCTTGGAGTACTTATTCTTCTTTAAAGTACATATGAAAGTATTATCTTTCTCATGCAACTGATCTACATAATATTTTCCTCGCTAGCTCAACAAACTAAATATTGCACTTTCTTCTCTGGCACTATCATTGCACTCCACTCTTATGATTATTGAACTGGTTCACACACTTTAACTTGCTTCACACCTTACATTCTTTTTTTCAAGGCACCAACAACCCTTATATACAAGGTATATAATTAGAGATTACAATAAGGTTGGCCAAACCAAAAAGGATATTACAAATGAGTTCCATGTCATCCAAGGCACAAACATGATCATTATCAAACACATATGAATCAAGGACCTGGCAGATAAGTGAAAAACATCAAATACATAGGTCCCATATAATATGAACACATTCAAATAAGATATAGGCATTAAATATAAGACCAAGCCCTAAATTTGATATTTCAACAATCAATAAAAATAAAACCTAGATCTAAAACTAAAAGAATGATCCATCTCAGGAGAAAAATAGACCAAGAACATGCTACACATGTCCCAATGCTAGATTCACAATGAGCGAGACATCAATCAAGAATAAATAAAATGTGCAGAAGCAAACAACTATTTGCCAATAATAACCAAACCTCCACACACTACATAGATATCTATATGCCGCATCAGAAGACATGTCAACATGCTACATCATAATCCATGTCAACATGGCACATCAAAAGTTGCCACAACAAATTCTCAATCAGAATAGCAACTAGAAAGAATGGAAACTTGGGCTAACTAAATCTCTAGAATTCCAGGAGCACGCTTCTGATCACCAAATAATGCCACAACCAATACCAAGTCTTGAATTCATTTAAATGAATAGCAGCACAACTTCAACTCTGATTTCCAGAAGAGAATCACTCTGAAAAGACAATTTACTGCAACTATAAAACTACCAACGAAAATGCAAGATAGTGCTACAATAGACATTTAGACAAAGAAGACATATGGAAAAAAGAATATAATATATGAGATCATACAAGAAATATTCTTATCTTTCGGTAGTGCTCTAAGACCATACAAATACAATCTTGTCTTCTAATATACTGAAGGTTCAACACACATACCCCATCATAAGAATTTCATACTTCCAAACCACAAAGCTTGAGGGGAGAATGAAACACAAACTCAAGCTCCTCCAGAACACATGGAACACAAAGTTTGACATCAATAACAAAAAATAGTAATCATATATTTCTAACATGGATCAAGGATCATCTTTGCAAAAACCAAATCATTATATCAGAGATAGTAGTGATATTTATTCTTATATATTTTATAACATCATATTATTGATACCAATTTTATAACATAATGACAATATTTATAAAGTGATATCATAATATATTACTCTTGTAATTAACTAACATCAATCATTAATATTTTGAGCATATCTAGAGACTTGGTGGAAAGAAGTCTCTTGTAATTAAGATTACTAAGTTAATTGTCCCTATTTAATAAGTGTGAACAAAAGGGAACATTACAAGAGGTATCAAAGCATTGCATTTTAGAGGGTATATTTTTAAAAAATTAGAACATTAAATGGTATTAAAGGAACCTATCCTATCAATTTGTGGAGGTTCAAAGTAAATGAAAAGATAAAATTTGTTAAGACTGGAATTAAGAAAAGAATGCATAAAGGTTCTCATAGAGATGGTATTAATGGTAGTCCTTCCAAGTTCAACTTTGGTAAGTGTAGTGATAAGGTGACAACAAAAGCCTCAACAAAGAACCAAACATGAAGAAACTAGTATGGTAGAAGACAACAATAGCATGAATCAATTCACAGTGGAACAAAAGAAGACTCAAGAAAGAATATCTCAATTATTGGGAATACTAACACAAACCATGAACAACAATGGTGGCAATAGGGATCAATCCATCAACAATCAAACTTTGAATAGGTGTATACTTAGAATAAGTTTGAAGCTGATAACACCAACATCTAATGTCGAACATAAAGAAGGAAATGAACCTATGTTGGTTAATATACAAGATAAATTTTGACAAGATTGGGTTAATAGAGGATAAGAAAATGATATGCATCTAAGAAAGTATGTAGATATAAGGATAAAGTACTAGAGAGAGAGAGAGAGAGAGAGAGAGAGAGAGAGAGAGAGAGAGAGAGAGAGAGAGAGAGAGAGAGAGAGAGAGAGAGATTGTCCTCTTGACATAAGGAAATAAGAGTAGAAATCAAATGCACTTAAAAATGAAAAGAAGATGAAGGATTTTTCTAGATTTACCTCAAAAAAGTTCCTCACTATCTCTTAACCTTCCATCACTTAAGGGAGGAAACATCCAAAAAAAGACTATAAAACAACCCAAAATCATCTAAACTAATTACATATCCAGGGACAACAAATGGCATTCTTGGGATGTCCAACCATTCTTGCCCAAAAAATGATTTTTTTTTTTAAAAACTTAGATTTGATTTAACAATTTAACAAAATAATGATTGCTCTTGTTTGTGGTTTTATTGAAAACAAGGAGACAACAAGGGAAACTATGTTAAGTCTGGTGTAGACCAAAAAATATGATACATAGGTTGTCAATAATCAAATTCATATTTTTAATAGATGAGTTTACTAAGCTACTACTTCCCACCTAATGGATTTCAAAATCTCTTCTATCGTAGACTAAGGGGAATCAATTGTTATTGCTTGATTGGCTATTGAAAGTGGGGTATCATATATGGATAGGCATTTAACAAAGATTTAGAGAACTTCCATACTCTAATCCTACAATAACAAGCTTATTTATATTTTGTTAATGCCATATTGATTTCTATAAGAAGGCTTGTTATTCCTCGCCTTGTTGTTTCATATATAAAAACTTAAAAGACTTGATTTCTTAGATAGATCTAAAAAACATCAAATAAAAAAATATTTAATCATTTCTTAATATAAAATAAAGAAAATAAATAAAAATAATATAAAATTCTCTTAAGAAATTCATTTTACAAATATCTCCACATATATGAAAAATATATATAAATAAATAAATTTAAAAAAGTAGATAAAAGATGAATCTCATTCTAAAATCTATAAAATCTCATTATAGAAGAGTGTTTGCCATAAAGAAAATAAAAGATAAACAATTTCAACCATCTTTAACAAGTAGACCTAGATAGCTGGATTTACAAGGATAGAGAACACCTATTTTCCTCGACCAGATGAAATGTTTAAGATAAAAAGGATTATACTATATGGTTAGAAAGTAGGGACACGATGACTTAAAAGAAATACATATTGGCGTGCAATCTAATGACTTCCTCTTGCTTAAAATATTGCCAATCCAATATGGCAATTTACAATGAATGTGCTAACAAGAAGAGAAAAATGTCCAAAGTATATAATATCAAGATGCCCACACAAAGTTGATGACAATCATTTAATGCAGAATATCAGGAATTTTCAACAAATCGTTCAACAATTCTTCCATATTAGTTGAGTAATTACAAAGTTTGTCTCTGAGAAAAACATGCCCGTCTATCTTGTATTATAAATAACAGAGTCATTTTGAAGATAAGTATTAGAGTTGTATTTTCAATTTTGAAGTTGAAGCATAATTTGGATGCCTGCAATGGCCTGCTTTCACCCTCGTTCTCCCATCTTTGTATTCCTCACCCTGCTGCTCATAGTGCAGGTAACAACTTTTCTTCAGTAAAATTGCTTTGAATCTTTTTCTTTTCTTTGCTTTTGATTTGGGTGAGAGTTATATGGTGTTAATGCACAGGCTTGGAAAGTATCCACACATGCAGCTGAGGATGATATGAAGTTTGTAGAGGTAATGACAATTAACTAGCTATCTAAGTAGTGCTTCTACCTGTTTCATTAATTTGATTTTATGGAGAAAAGTAGCACAAGTTATTTGTTTTGAATTAATGGTGCAGCTGCAGAATGATGTGGGTGAAAAAACTTATGGAGGAGTAAAAGCTCAGATTGGTATGAGTATATGAAAGGCCTCTGCTTAATCATCCTCTGGTTTGATCATTTCAGAAGTTTAAAATAAAAGACAGTTTGTTAAGTAAAGATAGAAGTGGTAAATAGTTATTAAAACAGGAAGATATCTATCTATGTTGTATATTATATAGTAATTGAGAGATTTTTTATGTTGTGATGTTTTCAAGTGTAGACTGTGATAAGGAATGCAATAGGAGGTGCTCAAAGGCATCAGCACATGATAGGTGTATCAAGTACTGTGGAATATGTTGTAAGAAATGTCACTGCGTTCCTCCTGGAACAGCTGGGAATGAAGATGTGTGCCCTTGTTATGTCAATTTGAAGAACTCCAAGGGTGGACACAAATGCCCTTAGCACATTATCATACCCATTTAATAATCTCCATTACTTGCTCAAAGTAATGGATTATCTATTATGTTTCTAAATAAGAATGTTATAATCCCCATTCTTTCAAGAGGATGGATGATATGTTATTGGATTTATCTTGAATATTAATAGCTGATTCAGAAAAATTAAAATTATAATCTATTAATTATGTATTTACTCTTTTACAATTATTAAATTGAAAAGATTATGATAGCAGAAATAGAACAAATAATTCTGCAAGTTCTTTGTTTCCTTCTATCAAAATACCAATTCTATTAAAAAAAAATTAGACTGCATTGAGGGCCACATTTATAAACAATTATATATTTAGTTCTCTTTAATTAAAAGAGTTCATCAATTATTTCAAGTATAATATTCAAGTATTTTATTATAATGGTTGTTGGACTTACAAAATTATGAAAAATGTTAGAAGTTTCTATCATGAAATAAATATTTATTTGATATTAAGATTATTACAGAATTTATCAATATTAAACTATTGATTTTTTTTATGAATACGTCTTTTTATTAATATTTAATTAAATAAAAGTAAACTATTAAAAAAAAATGAAATCATTGAATTTTTATTTCATAATACTGTCATAAAAAGAGATCTCAATACTAATTATTATAAAATCTTAATCAAATTAAGAATTACAAAGTTCATAAGGGGTATCAATAATAAGAATGATAAATCTAATTGCATCATAGTTCTATTGTACCAAATATATTTAGAATTTAATAATAAATATATTATCAAACATTTATATGGTGATTATAATCATTCTAAATTTTTTTAATTAGATATAAATTTTATTGATAGAAGATTAAAGGCATTTTTTTCCTCATAGATAAACTGTGTCTTCTTTACTTGCAACCTATTGTTTCTCAACATAAGTTCATTCTTTTTGGAGGTGATTGAATATAACAATTATTTTCTTTGACAATCACTAGTGAAAGGAGTATTGCTAGCACAAAAGTTTATTTTGCTATGATAGACATCCATGCATGTACGCACCATTCCTTTGTGAAATATGCGAATTAGCATTGAAGAGGATCATAAAGGTTTTTTAATCTCTTAAGCCATTTTTTTGTGGATCTGCAACCTCTTTCCGTCATGTTTTGCAAAGGAAACTTAGTCTGATGCAAGGGATTTATTTGATGCATAACTTTTATTAGTGGTTTGTTGCAACTTCGTAAGGGAGTAATTTAATCTCCTACACACTTTGATGTTTGGTTAAATCTCTGTTTCATTGGCAAGAAAACATGGTCAAATCACCCTTAACATCCTTTGCATATCTTCAAATGGCTTCTTTCAAATTTGATTGATAAGAATTTTATGCTAAGTTCTTTAGTAGTTGTTTTTGTGACCATAGCATTTCACTCCACCTTTCTAATCAATAATTCATGTTTCAAGTGTTTTGTAAACAAAGGGAGTGGTTATTTTTCTCCAATAATCTGTGATTGTAAGGGGGGCAGTTTTCTTTTTCCTTGTAACTTCTAAGTGGAGGGGTCATTTTTTTAGTGAGGATAGTTAATCAAAATTTCATTCTGTCTTGATTTCAACAAGTGGTTGTATAATCTTAGTTTATTTATATTTTAGTGATGTTTTAAAATCTTTAATACAAGTTTATGTAAAACAGGTCATTTCAGTGAGAGTTTATTTTTGTAATAATTTTTTTAAGGTAACTTAAGATTGAGTGTCGTGTTACAAAAGTTCATGTATTTTCAATTTCTTATCTATTGAACCTGTTTGCATTATAAAATGTGCTACTTTATAAAGAGTTAAAATCTAGGGGAGTCTTTAGTCTTAGGGAAATTTGGGTGTTTCTACATTTTTTTTCATGTGTTGCATAATGTCTCTCATTATAAATTCATTTAACTTGAGTATTATTCACAAATCTCATAATAAATAAAAAATCAAATGTGGATATGTGGGAAGAAAAGACATATAGAAGATGATTCCACCATTTGTAAAAATATAAAAATGGGTCAAATTCTTCTTGCTCGTGGTATTCTATTACTTGAGGCTCTAGTTCCAACACCTATGGAACCATCATATGGTCTCGCTAAGAGCTTGTGAGATGCCATCATTTTGGAATGATCCATGTAGTTACATTACTTGCATTGAGGACTTATCTCACATATAACATGTTTAGATACATTTGAATCCCACATTGACTCATCCATGAGCCCTAGATATTATTTGCATCAGGACATTGCAATTGTCATTCTAGATCCATCTCATTGGGATGCATATCTATTTGACATTTCACATCTTTTTGTAGAATCCCATCTTTTTTATTTGTATGACACTATCGAGGACATTCATCTTCTTATTTATGTCAACTTTGATGAAGTTTCATCACCATTTTGGAACCTTTGGATCTTTCTCTTGTCTCACCTACATTAGCTTCTATCATAATAGATTGTGCAAATATTTATGATCGTAGCATTGACTTGGAGATCATTAATCATACATCATGGTCATTATTTTGATCTTTCCATAATATATATAGAATTCAAAGATATTCATTATACTTCCTACATCTTCCTATCAGGACAGAGAGGTCATCTTGCACACATTTGTAGTAATGTTTTCCTGTAGGGGAGAAATTATGTTCAAACCTCATGGATCATCTTTAGCATCCAATGTTAGAAATCTATCAACACTCCTAGTATCATCTTGAGAGGAGGTTGAATGGATTCTCTCCTCATATCAGTTTTCAAAGGAAGTATTTCTTCACATGGAGTTCATTACTTCACGTTTTCTAGGGAGGGGGTCACATGACCTTCTCTTCTTTATCTCCTATGGGGGAACATAAAATTGTACTCTTTTTTTTAGAAGTAGCCATTGGGAATTCATCATGAACTACCTTTCTTCTAACACTTCTCTTCCTTTACTTTTACATTTCATTGCAATTGTATTATCTCTTTTGGAGAGGATTTTTTATTCCCACTAGATTTCTTGTTTTTCTCTACTTTATAAGAAATTTTTACATGGGTACCTTATTAAGGTTTGTTCTTGCAAAGTGGAAAAGAGAGTGGACCAATAAGTATTTTTGGATTGAGAATCCTCTTTCCTTAATTACATTATAATATGAAGCCACCAAGAGATGAGAATGATTAACTAAAACTTTTCTCAAGAGAGGCAATGTAATATCATACTCTTAGGGCTTATATTCCTTTTTTCTATGAATGATTTATTGAGTGATTTAAATGGCTAGGTAATTGAGATCTAGGCATAAATAGCTAACAATGAATTTTATAAAAAAAAACTTTAAACTATAGAGAATATATACAAATAAAAGGGAAATTATATTGTGTATCTATGTCTAAAATCTAGATTGAGATAGGGAGGACATTGTCAAGTAGGGTGGCCTAGTCTAGAAAACTAATCCACTTTGCAGGTTTCAAGATCTGGGGTCCTAGGAATTTGCACCCATCTCGTGGTAAATTTCAGCTAATTTTAGGAGGACAAGATCACCCCAGAGGGATGAGGTCACCCTAGGTGACTTTGTCTTGGGACAAGGTTTCTCTAGGCATTTTGTCTTGGTTTTTTCTGATGAAGTTGTAGATCTGGTTCTATGACTATCTCTTGAGTTGCTACCTTCTTGTTGTGTCTCTCAAAACATGTAGCAAATCTAAATATACACACAAGAAGAGAAAAATGGTGTTTGGATTTGTATATGGGCTTACCTTTGTCAATCCTAGGTTAGGACTCAACCCTACAATAATGATGAGTATGAATTTGGAAATATAAATTGAAATATGATTGAATGTTACAAATACTTGAACTTAAATGATTATACCTCCAATTGATGATGCAATGCTCTTAGGATAAGTCATCCATGTGTTGATGAAATAACATGATAGAGTATCATGAAATCATAAAAAAGACAAAAAAAAATGAACATGTCTTGATGTAGTTTGCTACTCCTTGAATTAGGTCTACTCTTGAATTTGAATGCTAATGGTGTGCTGTGATGAAATATTGAAATAAATTGAGGAGGCCTTATATATGGATCTCAAAGTGAAAGCACTTTTTGGTCAAATTATAAAAATAATATATTCACATTGGGGGAAGCTTTAGATAGGGTAAGAATTCCATATAGTTCGATCCTAAAATTTTGGGGAAGAGGCATAGGAGTAAGTCGCCCTAGCCAACATAGTCCAGACAAGGTTACCCCAACCAATGTAGTCTAAACTAAAATTTCTTGAAATTTTATCCAGATGTGAGATAATAGGGCTTAGAGGCCCAAAAATCATTGGTGTAAATAAATATGATGTTTAGATAGGGGAAAACATGTCTAGAACTTTTAAATAAGATAGAAATTATGATAGAGGGAACCCCTAGAATTAAGGGCCCAAATAATAATGTGTTGATGTAATAAAGTGGAAGAGGACTCATAATATTAATATAAATCAATATAGGTCATATAACCCATAGAGGAACAAGAGATACTAAACTAAGTGCTAGGAGAGTGTGAAATTGGACACCATAATTAAAGGTGTACAAATATGATTGTTGCAGTCATCAAGCCCCATATTTACTTTTGGTAATTATTACTCCCTAAGTTTAACTTAAGGGGGAGTTTAGAGTGAAATATTTCTCTAACCTTACTTAGGTCTAAGTCACACTTAGTGGCTTAGTCTAACTTAATAGCATTAACGGTTAAGTTCACTTTTGAGGTTAGACACTTTTTTATCTCACCACATGTACATGTGTGAGATTACCTGGACTTTGTCATGTATCACCATTAGAGGTTGGATATATTATCTCCTTACCTCATGGGAAGTTTGGAGACTTTTTCCATCCTCCTATACATGTGCTCACATGTATAAAAGGACAATATCTTTAAGAGTTAGCCATTGTTAGTTTTCACATTCTCATCTCGCACCCATCTTATATATATTTGGGTATTTTCATTTGAATATTTACTTCATCAATCCAATTTTATATTAGTTGATCTATTGAATGTTATTTGGTTCATTTGTATTTTATACATCATTTAAGTGATTGTTTAGTTGTCTCTTATATTTTAGCTTCTCCAACAATTTATTTGTGGCAAAATGTATTTCCAACTGTAGGAAACTATAAAACCTTGGCTACTATAGACCATGGATTTGATTTTCCATTAAATTTCCAGTTAAACAATTATTTATATATGGTGTACTCCTAACATAATATTTCAAGATAATCCATTAGAAACTATTTCCTAGATGTACTACCTTAAATTCTTTAAAGGGGGTTGATGTATCTATAGGATAATTACCATAGGATTAATTTTACTTGGGTTTTCCAGATTCAAGATAAAAATAAATTAATTTTAAGTTATGTAGAACAAGAGACCTTCCAAATGATAATTGAGGTCATTCTTTTCTCAATATTTTCATAAAATATCCATGTATTCCATTAATTCATGGAAAAAGGACTGCGTATGGCATATTGATACTCAATACATAATTACACCTATAATAAAGATACAATTAAATGGGTTTTGTTTCATATTTCCATGATTGAAAGATAATTTTCCACGTACTTCTAAGGTGGGAAAATGTCATCTCCTTATTACTCTTTTGCATCCTTTAAAAAATATGTATGAAGCTCCCAAATTATGGATAATTTATTTTTTTCTCTTGTTATATCATTCATTGGTTATCCATAACTTGTTGTAGAATATCCTTAAGGAAGAAAGAGAAGAAAAACTCATTGGTTAGGGGCCTCTAGATGACACAAGGATTTTCTAAATGGAGAGTGGGATGACCTTGATGAGAAAGACCATTTTCCCAACACTAGAATTGCTCTTGTTCTTCAATAACAATATTTATTTATTTTTAATATTTATGAGATTGTGATTTGATGAGTAGTGGTTTCTCTTACTAGGAGATATTCTCTTTGTTTTTGTTACAACTTATTTTTGGGGCCACATGTTCTTTTTTTCTTAATTTTTTAAATTTATCTTTTAAACATCATCCTATATCACTTATATTTTTGAAAGATTTATAACTGCATACTTTAACAAGTAATTTTGATATATACATTTTTATTATAAAAAAAAGGTTCAATAGTGCTGAAAAGAAGAAAACTAAATAAAAGGGAAGATTCTATGCCTCAAGTTGACAATGGTTCAATTTATGATTAACAATAAAAAAATGGAGGGATTGGGATACTTGGTGATTCTACATGATATGAAACAAAATTATTTTTAACCTAGGTGGGGAAATAATATCTCAACCCTTTAACCAAGATTAAAGATAATGTTAATAGGAGTCAAGTGATTAGGCCAAAACAAAACTAGTTAGGTAAAAAAAAATTCACACTAGCACTCTCCCTTAAGTAAAACTTAGGGAGTAATAATATCACATAAAATATGAGTCTAAATAACATGGCCTAACAATTTACTCATATACAAATAAAGATCTCTCATAAATAGAGAAAGGGAGAAAATCATGCATGGGAAAAAAAATCCCCTCTAAAAAGAGAGAATACGAAGGATAAAATCTTCTACAAGTATATCCATGTGAAGATGAACATCTTGATGAAGTCAAGAACTATAAACTCTTCTAAAAGATGAAAATATGTTAAAGTCATAAGTAGTTTTCATATTCTCACCTTACTCCCATATTTTACAAGGGTTTTATTATTTGGTTATGTACTTCATCAATCTAGTTTTATGTTAATTAATGTGTTGATTATTATTTGGCTCATAAATAGTCTCTATAGTACACATAATTAGTCAGTGCAAACAACTCATTGCACACTCCTAATGATGCATCTAATCTTATATGAAGTAATATTTTGATTCTAGGAAGTCAGATTTAAGGATGGACCAAGGATGTGTGTGTTTGGATTATACTGACGATATATGTGCAATAGAGGGTTCCTAGTTATCTATCCATTCATGAAAACATTTAATCTTAAAATATTAACTAAATAAATAGAAGTAATGCTAAACATCGGTCTAGTCTACATGGAAGCAACAACAGGTAACTAACACAATAAATACAATAATTTATGTGGTTAGACTAACCAAACAATTAACAATAAAATTATTTATGACTAAATTGTGTAATTAAAAAAATGTTACAACAGAATAGAACAATGTTAAAAGCATTAACTAGTTAACTATTAGCAGAAGAAACTACTAAACATTAACAATGCAACTATTGTTCTATTAAATGGACTAATCTAATCTACCAAGAGAGTTACTTAACCTCAAGAAACCCTTATTTGAGGGTTCATAAGCTTAGACAATTAATACTCGATTCATAGCAGTACCCATCATTCACTTTTATTAATAACATTGGTGTGCAATAATAGAAAATAACATCTATTCCTACACTTGCAATCTAGGTAGAATCCAACATAAGCATAACAACATAACTCTAGACCAATATGGACTTTATAGATAGTCTTAGAGATAGTGGTCATAATTACAATTAACTTCTTGAAGTACATAAATGTCACACTCCTAAAAAGATGATGACTTATTTCTTAACTATACCAATAACTATTTATCAGCAATATTTAAGTTCTACTAGGACTCAAACTTTGCATTGTACATATATGAAATCATGCAAGGGTGAGGTAAATACACAAAAGAGCACACTTTTAGTTATGTGGATTCTCCATTCCATATATGCATTATAACACCATGATAAAGTTATCAAGTATATAAGTAGCCACGTTGATCGATGTCTTTGACTCCTTCCACATGTATGCAATAGAGTTACTATTTTGGCTTGTTTGCATGTGTGTTGCTACTCCCCTAAAGATGTAGGTTAAATAAATAAAAATAGATATACATACACTTTATTTCATTCTTAACATTATGTCACTATAATCAACCATAAACATCACACAACATAATAGATCTATCATATATATAAGGTATCAAAATAGGTCCAACATGCATAATGTTAAGCATTAAAAATTTGATAAATTCATGAAATATAAACCAAAACTATTAAAAGACACCTATTTTTGTGACTCATCACACACCCCAATTTAAACATCTTCTTGTCCTCAGGAAGAAACTAAGGCCTAATATTAAAGTATAGCACATCTGACCTTAAACCTATATATTCATGGGATCCAACATCTTATGTCATGTAGAAACATTTTTATCCTATGATATAATCTTAGTGTTTTCTTTCCTTATAAATATCCACCAATTTTCTCTCAGTCCAATGTGGTACTAGATAAAAGAGAAGAGGCAAATAGAATTCAATGGAATCCATTGACCTTTGTTGGAAATTTGGCTGAGTAGGATATCAAATTGTTGTCATTATGGCAACATATTATCAGTGTGAAGATCACACTATGACAGCAAGCATTTTTGTAAGAGCGCAAGTAAAATTGTCTAAGTATAAGCAGCATTTTCTAGTCTAACTAGAGACAATTTTGGATAGCAATGTTGACAGAAGTAGGTTCAGTGCATGCGCACTTGAATATGGATAATTCTATGTATGACAAAGGCACATGTGAAAGCACAAGTATGTATGGCATGTATGGAAGGAGATATTACAAGATTACAGAGACAGAGTCGCAGCCAACCTAAATAGAATATGAAGACAAAACAAGCATAATAGTTAAGGGATTATTTTTTTTATCAAAATAATGTCTTAACCATACAAGGGACAACATCCTAGATGTTAACTCTTGGGAAGCATAAGTTAAATTGTATTTATGATTTATAGAGCCGACTGTAAAAGTTATTATTCTTAATAACTTGTATAAATGTAAGAAATATGTAATGCAAAGAAATACACATGATGTAGTAAGATATTGTAGTGATATGATGCGAAGATATATGTTGTAAAGAAAAGAAAGCAGACTTTGTATGTGAAAGCGAAGAAGCAAGAAACCTAAATCGGAATAGGAAAGCTATTCGGTAGCAGTGAAAGTTTATGTACTTTACCTTTTGTGATCAGATATCATTGTATATTACATGTTTAGGCAATGAGATCATCTTGTAATCATTCTATTCTATATACCAACTCTTAGCAAGGTTGAGGCTTCTAACAAGGCCTAGAATCCTTTAATCAGGACAAAGACACTATATGTATGTAATAGACTCCTAACATGGTCAACATCCTTAACCGGATACTTTTGATTAGTGGATCATTTGTGGATACCATCCCCACCCAGTTTTTCCCTTAGCCAGGGTTTCCTCGAGAACAAAACATGGTCTTATGAGTTCATTTTCTTTATTGCTTTGCATATTATTTAGTTTACTTTGTTTTGCAAGCATCAAGATAATTTGTTATATCCATAATTGGGAAAAATTAAAAGATTGTAGAATACTAATTCACCCCCCCCCCCCCTCTTAGTATTCCTTATTTCTTACAATTGGTATCAGAGTTTAGTTACTTTGAAGAAAATTATTCAGAGAAAGCCTAGCAGCTTGAGTAAGATCTCTATGGATATGGATCAATTACAAAAGAATCTTGAAGAAGCTCTTGAACAGATTGATATTCTTACCGAGGAAATAGATACTCTGAAATGGAAACTTAATGATGCAAAGAACTTCATTGAGAACCTAAAAGAAAAAGTGGAAGAACTAAAATCAAAGAAAGAACCTACAATTCAAACCAAAGATTGTGATGAAATTTCAAATCTGAAGAAAGAAAATGAGATCCTTAAACATGAGTTGAAGATTTTAGATCTGAAGTTAAGTTTGAAAGATGGAAACAACAATAATGAATCAAATCTGAAATTTGAGAATGAAGATCTGAAGCCTAAAGTTTGTAAAGTGACATCTGAACTTGAGAAAACCAAATTGCAGTATGTTGAACTTGAGAAGTACAATACAATTGTGAAAGGTGAATTGACTCAGTCTAAACAACATCTTGAAAAATTGTATTCCACCAGTGAGAAGATTGATGAACAAATGTATTATCAAAAACCATACTATGAAACAACTGGTCTTGGATTTAATTCATATAAGATAAGTGAAGAACGCAAGGAACTAGATCTAAAAATCTCTAAGAACAAAGATGAAAAGAAACCTAATAAAGCTAACAAAGCTGAAGACATACCTAATCTGCCTAAAGAAGATGAACCACATAAAGATACACAAAGAAAATTCAAAGGTAGATGTTTTGTATGTAACACTTTTGGACATATGAAGAAAGATTGCACAGGTAAGAAATTCAAACCTCTCAATGGTTATTGTTATAATTGTCATGGTTTTGGACATAGAGATATTGATTGTAAGAAACCTAAACTTAATGATAATAATAATGGTAGTAGAATGTTTAGAGATACTAACCATGCAGATAAGAGACCTACTGAAGATATGAATAGAAGAAATAGAGTTGTTTGTTATAGATGCAACAAGATTGGACACTTTGCCAGAAATTGCAAATCACAAATTAACCGGACATGATAGAGATATAGAAACAATGGAATAGTTTGCTAGATGTGTAACAAATTTGGTCATACAAAAAGGTTTTTCAAAATGAACAATATGAGAAACCCTAATCCTAGAAACTATACAAGGAGAAATGAGAATGCAAGAAATAGTTAGAAAGGATGTTGTAGAAATTCTAAAGAAGTGAAATTTGTTAAAGCCAAAGATCAAGGAGACACACTCAGTACACAAGCTAGTCATACAGGTGAAGTATCTGATAGTAAGTGTGAATCTTTCCCTAACCCATCTCAAAGAACTTAATTCATAAAGAATGCATTAGAGTAGGAACTTAGGATTATGTAGAAATTAGAGTAGAATGAATTGAGTCTTGCACAGTTAAAGTAAGGTAGTATATGATGTAGTGATGATATGGTTAAGAGCACATGAGCTAATATGAATGTATGCGAGTTCGCGAAGAGTATGAAGTTTTGTAGGAAAATAGGAACAGCTGTTGGAAAGAAGCGGCAAAGTAATTGAATGCGATGTCAAAATCTTAAAGATTGTAAGGTTAAAAGCTTATGATTGGTATTACTTGATCATTCAAGAGACTACAAGTGATAAGGAGATCAATTCAGAGGTGATTGAAAGCAGTTTGTAGGATTTGGAAAATAATTTTGTGTCGAATCTACGCAAAGCCCTAAAATCATGAATTTGAGGTATTTTACTGAGAAAATCTATCAAGTAGTTAAGCATTTGCAGAAGTCATGGATGTATCACTTATTCATCATGTAAGAGATACTGTTAGACCTAGAGTTAAAAGGGAACCAGTAGAACCCTTGGAAGAAGACCCTAGTCTTGCATTGTCATCCATACCAGATGGAGTTTTACATTTAGAAGATGTGAGAAGTTATCTTAAATGCAAATTTGAGACCCTCAGTTATAGTAATCTGATTAAGGAATATGAGAAGTTATACAATAATGATATGTCATTGAAAGTAGGAATTGAACACTTGATGGAAAATGAAATTGTGAAGTATTTAATGAACCATGAATTCAAAGATGAGGAATGCACAAAGATCATTTTAAGTAGAATTCACAATGGTAAATTTTGGCTAGATGATAGAGTGATAGATATCATTGTAGACCTAATTCATGAAGTAATCGATTTGTCTAAAAATGGAGTCATACCCTTTAATGAGAAAAATGTAAAGAAGACTATACTGGATAACACCAAGTCATCCTATAATGGTAGAGGGATAGTAATCAACAAGATAATACAAGATGATGTTAGATATGTGTGCAAGATCTTAACATCTAAGTTTTGTGCAAATTCTAGAGAAGATGACATGGCAGCTGGAATGGTTCATGCAGCACATTTGATGTATGTTGATAAAGTTCAAGTTGATATGTGTGAGATTTTAAGAATTTAGTTGTTTGAGAATATTGAGAAGATAAAGAAGACTAAGAACTCACAGTTTAGATTCTCATCCTTGATTACATACATATGTTTTCATTTATTGAGGATATTTCCATACACTATTGGAGAAGATTGGAATGATAATAGGACTACTATGGACATAATTAAAAAGGTGTATCTCAGAAACCCTATAGACAAGGTAAATGAGAGTGCAACCTTAGTAATCAAGACATTTCAGAATTTGATGAGAAAAAGATTAAGAATTCCACAGAATGTAGTAAAGAAATGCAAGAATGATATATGTTTTATGGTTGACATTGATTTCACATTTATTGAGGCAATTGAACCGAGAGTGGAATTTATAGAGCCACTTGGATATGAATTTTATGAGATTAAGATAGAAGAATATGCAAACAGATTGCTTAAGTGTAAATTGGATGTGAACAGTTCTAGATTTGGAACCTATGAGGAGAAATTTAACTCCACGAAGTCTCTGCATGAAGAGAAATTGGCCAAGAAGAAAGTTGACAACACCATTAAGAAGATTCTTAAGGATACTGGAATGACAAAACATTAATTCCTAGTTGTGAAGCAGACAGCAGCAGCATTAAGAAACATTGGACAAAAAGAAGTTTTGTCTGTTCCACCCCTTACTTTAGTAGTAGGTCAGACTAAAGATGTTTAAAATTTACAAAAAGTGGTTAAAGTTGAAGAAGTACAGGAAATAAGAAAATCTACTAGATCCTCCACCACTCCACTAGGTAAAAGAGTAAAGGAAATGGCAAGTGGGCCAAGAAAGAGACGGAAACCCATATTTACTCCAATACAGAGGAAGATATTTGAAGTAAAAGATGATGAAGAAACTAGAAGTAGCAAAAAGAAATGGAAACCAAAGATAGAGAAAGTTAATACTTTAATTATTAATGAAGGAGATTTATCTAAGATGAATAAATACTATGAGATGTACAATTATTCTGAGAAGTTTAGCTTAGAAAATATAGTTGTAAGGCATATGATACTTGCAGATAAAAAGTTTGACAGTATTCAAGGAAAGATCCCTGATGAACTCTTTGAAAATTTAGTAAACAGAAAGAGAAGAGCAGTTGAAGAGGATAAAAAGATAAGATAAAATCATGTAAGAAAGCTCTGTGACATTAAAGATGAAGATCATTTCAAGGAGATCATGAAGAACCTTAATAGTCATCTTAGAATGAAAAGGAGAACCATCTTGATAATGGGAGGAAGCTATGAGGAAGTTAGCAAAGAAATAGAATAGGTAGTTATAAAGGCTATAACCTCCGGTCGTAGTGAGCACTCAAGTGCATCTGATCAAGCAGTGGAAGTTGAGCACCAGAAAATTCCTTCACCATCACTGCCACCATCAATCAATATAGAAGATGAATATATGAATGTGGAAGGAAAAAAGATCACTTTGGATAGTGAAGATAACCCATTCAGCAATCTTGAGGATATTGTTGACAATTTGGCTATGGAGCATTAGGACATGATAGTGAATGAGGAAGAAAAGGAAACAAGACAAGAAGAAGAAGTAGAAAAAATCAAGCAGAAACACAAGCTGATATAGAGGCAATGGGACAAGAAGGAACACAAGAACATGCAACAATCAGTCCCACACCCAAGGTAGCAGCAAAGAAGCCATGGATTATATCCATCATTGCTAGTCTTGGATAGGAAGTTGATGATGATGATCAAATAGAGTTGATCTCATCCTTGAACAAAATCATTGGCAAGAATAAGAAGGTTAAAATCCTTGAAGGATCATTGATTGAAGTAACAGAGAAATTGTAGAATGTTATAACCAGTCAGATCAATGAAGTAGATCCACAAGTCAAAGCTAAAGAAGTTGTGAAGGCATTTGACAATGAATTCACAAACTTATCAGACATGGCTACAATCAAATCACATGCAACCTAAGAAGCTAAGATATTTCAGGACATAAGTCAGAATATCAAAAATGATATTGATAACCTGGATGTTTGCATAAAGGAGCTAAGAAGAAGCTTAGAAAGAGGAAAATTTGTGTACATTCAATTTGCAAAATCTGATGATCATGTATCTGATATAACAAAGAAGATGAAAGAAAAAGAGGTAGAGATTCATACAACAGCAAACCTCTTATCAAGTCCAAATATGAAGATCTCAGAAATTGAGAAGAAAATCAGCAAATTGTATGATGAAATAAGAATTTTAAATGATGAAAAGGAAAATAAATTGAGAAGATTTTCTCTACTAAGAGAGCATGTTTCAATTAAGATAAGCATTATTGAAAGTCAATTGGATGAATGTCTTACCTCTAAGACATCTTATGAGAAATTTCACTATGCAAATCTTCAGGCATGTGAAATAGTGTCTTATGGCTTATGTGCACTCCTTAGTGCCTCTGATGCAATTAAGAAATCATGGGAGAAGGAGATAGAGAGCTTAAAGATAAATTTTGCAGATTGTGTTGCAAGCCTACTGACTTTGCAATTTTGAATCCAAAGGTAATCATTTTTTTGTGAACAGTTTTGGCACCTTTTTTTGTCATTGTTGTCAAAGGGGGAGTGATAGCAGAAAATTGCATAATCAATATGATATACTGTATATTCATTATGGAGGCATACTCCTAGGGGGAGTATAGATACTTAGAGATATAAGTATACTGAAGAATTTTGTTATGGCCACAATTTTGAATTTTTGTAACACTTAGCCAATTTTCTTATATGTTTCCACCAATGAAAAAGGGGGAGATTGTTAGAAATTTGGCTGAGTAGGATATCAAATTTTTGTCACTATGGAAACATATTATTAGTATGAAGATCACATTATGACAACAAGCATTTTTTTAAGAGTGCAAGTAAAATTGTCTAAGTATAAGCAACATTTTCCAGTCTAACCAGAGACAGTTTTGGATAGCAATGTTGACAGAAGTAGGTTCAGTGCATGCACACTTGAACATGGATAATTCTATGTATGAAAAAGGCACATGTGAAAACGTAAGTTTGTACAACATGTACGAAAGGAGATAGTGCAAGATTACATAGACAGAGTCGCAGCCAACCTAAATAGAATATGAAGACAGAACAAGCATAATAGTTAAGGGATTATTTTTTTTATCAAAATAATGTCTTAACCATACAAGGGATGACATCCTAGATGTTAACTCTTGGGAAGCTTAAGTTAAATTGTATTTATGATTTGTAGAGCCGATTGTAAAAGTTATTATTCTTAATAACTTGTATAAATGTAAGAAATATGTAATGCAAAGAAATACACATGATGTAGTAAGATATTGTAGTGATATGATGCGAAGATATATGTTGTAAAGAAAAGAAAGCAGACTTTGTATGTGAAGCGAAGAAGCAAGAAAGCTAAATTAGAATAGGAAAGCTATTCGGCAGCAGTGAAAGGTTATGTACTTTACCTTTTTGTGATCAGATATCATTGTATATTACATGTTTGGGCAGTGAGCTCATCTTGTAATCATTTTATTCTATATACCAACTCTTAGCAGGGTTGAGGCTTCTAACAAGGCCTGGAGTCCTTTAATCAAGACATAGACACTATATGTATGTAATAGACTCCTAACATGGTCAACACCCTTAATCGGATACTTTTGATTAGTGGATCATTTGTGGGTACCATCCCCACCAAGGTTTTCCCTTGGCCATGGTTTCCTTGAGAACAAAACATGGTGTTATGATTTCATTTTCTTTATTGCTTTGCATATTATTTAGTTTACTTTATTTTGCAAGCATCAAGATAATTTGTTATATCCATAATTGGGAAAAAGTAAAATATTGTAGAATACTGATTCACCCCCCTCCCCCTCTCAGTATTCCTTATTTCTAACAACCTTAGTGTCCAATGCCGCTTTCATATACTTGGTATCTCTAAAATCTAGTTCTGTATAGTTTTAAATGGAGTGAGACTCTATCTTTAATTCTAGGGTGAGTTTTACACATATACTAACAATAGCTCTTGATTTCTCTAGCATGTCTAGCCATCAATTCTTTGATTCTACTATAATCCATTAACCTACATTAGCTTACCTTCTCTACAACCTCTCTCCTATTTATCATGTCCACCCATTTCTTATAAGTTTTATCATGCTCATTTGATTCTCCTCTTATGTATAATGGGTGTGACTTATCCCTTTCCTAATAGGGACAAGATAAATTGCCTTGTTCCTATAAATAATTAAATATGAGATGAGCACTCTAATTGAAAAATTACTAACATACAGTAATGGGATCTAAGTAACATTATATGGAACTGCCAAGTTATGGAGATAAAACTCACATAATTGATCTTGTATTTCTTGAGGCATTTTAAAAAAATTAATGAAAAAGATTTAAGATTTATTAGAGAAATGGGAAAATCACTCAACAACTAACTAATCTACAAGTATAGAAATTTCTCTCGGAGATACAGAGAATACACTCTAGTTGGTGGCTTGTAACTCCTGGATTGGTTTGTGAGGTCATCCCTTTGCTCAAGGCTAACCATAAATATTTGACTTTTTAATCTTTGTCATCCAATTGTTAGGAAAATGTGTCTCAAGATTGTATTTACATACAATTGATATTTTTAGTAAGTTTTTGTTTGAGTGTAGATTTCCCTATTCTTTCTCCAAAGGTTCAAATGGGCTAGATAAGCATGCCAGTATCTTTTTTGGTGCAAGATCAC
The DNA here is from genome assembly GCA_027943335.1 of Chamaecyparis obtusa. NCBI lineage: Eukaryota > Viridiplantae > Streptophyta > Pinopsida > Cupressales > Cupressaceae > Chamaecyparis > Chamaecyparis obtusa. The sequence goes on along the minus strand of BSBK01008284.1, from coordinate 496,596 downwards.
ATTCATTTTTTAAGATATTAAATTTTTTGTTTTTGAAGTTTCCAAAGAAATTTTATGAATTAAATTTTGAAGACGTTAGAGGCTATGAAATAGCCTAAAAATTTGTGAAACTAGGATAGTAGGTTACAAGGTGATATAGCTTGTCTAGAGCTTTTTGATGCTTAAAATGGTTTATCAATTAGACACCCAATTTGAAAGTTATAGCCTTCAAAACTTTGGTCCCCTAAAATAGGAAATGTAGAAATGTGAACACATAAATGAGTTGTAAAAGGAAGTTACATGTGTTGGTGTGTGTTTTGACACATCACAAGGCATCTTTGATTAGAGAAGAGATGAGAATCACTTTATAAGTGATTTTTAGCCCATGGTTTTGTAATTAGTTTGATGGTTTCATGTTTTTTATCTCCTATATATTATGTGGATGAGATGGAGGGTGTGTATCAGAGTCTTATAATTATATAGATACCTTTATATCTTTGGTTGGTTATACTCATGTGAGAAGCTTTCTTTCCAATTATATTGTAACCTGATATTAATTTTTAAATAATAGATCGGGAGGATTTTGGAGAGTGGGTTTTTCCTCCTAAAAGGGTTTTCCCCACAAAATCATTGTGTTGTGGTGTGCATGATAATATTATTTCTATTAATTTTATATAATTATTGTGAAGATTTGAGAAATTTTTTATGTTATCTTCCCCTAAAGGTTTGTTTAGGAAGTTCTTCCACTACTTAGATTTTTTACATCAATGCTAATTCATGGGAAACATTAATCAACTTCATATCTTTCTCTCTTTTCAGACACCAAACAAACTTGAGGTGAGCATGCCAAAGTGTAATTCCTAGGGTCAACATTTTCAATGGAGGTATAGTCCCTTCCTTCATAGGGGGATCCTTCTTGTTTGATCCCACAATCACCATGTTGGATGGCTTCTTCAATCCGTCATCTACCTTTTGGAGTGTGATATGATTTTCTAACTCCTTTACCTTACCCTTTATCTTTAGTTTTCTTTCCTTACTTTTTGTGATTTTTTTAAATTTTTATGCTTACCCTTAGAAGAAGAAGTTAACTCTGTGTTTTTTAGACATCATGGATGGGGAAGATGTAGTATTTTTTGGTGAAGATACTACAAGCAATCTCAAAGATCCTACGGGTGATTCACCAATGGCTATGGATGAATGATGTCGAAGGTTTTTTTTGTTTCAAGTAGCTTTTTGATATTTTAAGCCTTTTTTCTTATTCATATTCCAACCCTACATTTTCATGTGCAATGTCACATAGGGTAGGCAATGAAAGTGTAGTCAAGTTGCTACCTTTTTGGTTTCCTCGTTAACCTCAAGGTTTCCAATTTCCTCTATTTTTTCATCCTACACATGATCCTTACTAGATTCATTATCATCCTAATTAGCCATATTGTATTCACTGGATAGGAAATTCCGAAGAAATATATTATGTAGGTTATCTTATTGCTTAAATTCATCCCAGGAAATGTTAGGGTATTTCTAGAAAGACTTATCTTTACTAATAACACTATTAGAAAAAAAAATAAGACAAGGAATATTTAGTTTGTTTCCTTATGAATTCAACAACCATCCTAGTTAACATGTGATGTTGATAGTTGGGCACATTAACTAACTTGTTATGGTGAAAATGTTTAACCAATTTAAAATGTTTAGTACATAAGACAACATTGTGTACATCACAAGTCAAAGACATGATTATATGGTAGCTACTTCTCTCCATAATGGGGGAAAATTTAGTCATTTAAAGTCCCTTGACTTGTGAACTGAAAAATTTTCTTTGGCCTTGCAAACTCTACCAATGCTAATACTACATCAAAGTATGTTTGATATTCTTCTAATACGCTTGGAATCCTTGTATCTTCAAAAATGGAGACTCACAAGGAATTCACCTAAAGACCCTTAATAATAATTTCAATGTTGACAAAAGTCTTAGAAAATTACTTTGTCATTTCGTCATTATATTCATTCAACCATAGGAATTCTAGTGTATCTAGCAATACCACTCAAATAATGGAAAACTATCTATATCTTCAAGTAGCATAGTATGATATGTAGGCTTTGTTTGGTTTGGATCACCTTCAATGTTTAATTGTGTCCTTAAGTGAAAATGAAATAGAATTATTCCTATCTACACTATTCCTTATTTTTCATTTTCACAACTAAATTATCCCTTAAGTGTTATCCTTTGATCTATCATATATGATCTCCTCAATTCTCTAAAATTATGTCTCTTAATGCCGTAAATTTGATTCTCAACACTATTTGTAATAATTCACTATGTTTTTTACTTGTAGTTTTATATGAATACCTTGGAAAAACTAAATTAGGCAAAAAAAAATCTTACAACAATTTAATCATTACTTTTCAATTTTGCAATCATGGAAGCAATAAAACATCTAATTCCAGAGCATGGAGACACCTAAGTCTATCTAATCTCATAAAATATCTGTATCATCTTAAAATTGAAGCACTTCCATGGTAAGAATGTTTATCCCTTCGACTAGGTGAACTGGGGTCATGTCAAGTGCCTTGAATGGGTATTTTACTAGATTTGATTCTCTCCCTCTATTTTACTTCTCTCCCCTATTTCCAGCCTCTTTTTGACAACCTTTTCAAAGAAATTGAGAACCTTGACTTTTTGGGTCAAGGTTGATCTCAACTTTGACCTAGGTCAAGGATGAGCTCGACCCTGACCTAGGTCAGAGGTGACCTCATCCTTGACCCCGGGTCTAATTTTCAAGTTTCAGAAGTTTCGGGATGTTGAGCTTCGGAAAGTTTTAATTCCCACTTCTGGGTCAGCTATTTCAGATTTCAAAATGGTAAAATCTTAAATTATATTTAATCTAGGTCCATTTCTAGGGGTTAAGGCTTAATTGTAATTTAATTATCCTATGGCGGCCTCTCTAGAAGTTTGTGCCCTAGACTAGTATAAAAAGAAGCCTTCCTCTCTCATTTTCATATCACCTTACATCCACTTTTCATAATCAAGTGAATCTATCTCAAGAAATCAAGAAATCAAGTGATAAAGCAAGAAAGGAGAAAGAAATCATTCATTTTCCTTCAAGCATTCAATCATTCCATTCATCAAGGAGATCCATTGTTAGCTATTGAAGGATTCAATCTCTTTGGAGCCCTCTTGTTGAAGATTTCTCCATCCACATCCATTCAAGCTTCTTCCTAGTCCAAGATCCATTCAAGATTGGTGTTGAAGATCTAATGAAAGTGATTTGAGACATTCTACATTTGATTCTACATTCATTTGGAGCATCCATACTTGTGGATTCAAGGATTCAAATCCTCCACAAGGACTTAAACATAAGCAAGGTGAATAGTTCCATTTACTTTGTTTACCTATATTACAATTTCAATTACATTTTAAAGCTTGATTGAAAAATGGGGTTTGTCCAAGGCAAACCCCTCATCCAAACAACAAAAATCTTTTTCTTGCAGGAGCATGTGCGGGACAACAAATATCAGTGCAGATCTGAGTACCCTTTTCAGTGAACTTTCAGGATCTGTGAATAGAATTTCTGTTAGAGCAGTACAGGTCAAGGATGACTTTTTGGGGTAAGATTGTAGCCCAGGGTAAGATCTTACCCTGGCTCTGGGTCAAGGAAGACCTTCCTCAGAAAGACAAAAGCTTTTTGGGTTTTCTCTATTTTTGCATTTCCAACTTGGATCCGGTCATAGAATTTCCCAAAACTATACATAGACATCAGAAAATAGTATTTTCCAGATTTGCCCTATTTTGAGGTTAGTATTTGCTTTCAATTAAAATCAATATTTCAATACATACTTTACATAACAAAATATAAGGTATTTTCCTTTGTTCATATTCTCCATTGATTGATTCTTTTGTGTATTAGCCTTTTGGTTGATCAATTTGGATCTCTCCTTTGGGAATTTGGATTTAAAGATGAAATCTCATATTTTCACATATACATCCCTTATCATATCAAAACAAAACAACATTTCTATTATTTTTGGGAGAACATTAGTTTCTACCTTACATTTGGTGAACCCCTTTTGTTACCCTACATTTTGGTGAACCCGATGAGCTTACTCTCTTTCTTTTATGGTGTTAGATCTTGCATGTATTAGATTTCTTTTATGTGTTTTCATATCATATAAAATAAAAAACCATTCATTTATTCATGCTTTGTGTTCTCTTAGTTTAGTTCATTTGCATTGCATTGGTATATGAGCTTTACTACCACTAGCCCTACTTATAACATTCCGGCTAGAAGAAGTCATAGACTTATGGGTTCATTTGATCTCAAGTCTTCCTCTCCTTTCCTTAGGATCCCAAATGAAAATTTGATTATTCATGATTCCAACTCTACTATGGAGAAAAACTCTTCTCACTCATCTCATGATGAGGATGATGCTTTAAGATTTCCTCCTAAACAAGTCCAAAAACTTTCTACCAAACTTGATAAAATGGGTAATTGGCTTATTCAAGAAAACCATAATCAAGATTTTATTCAAGTTGTAGATGCTCTTAATAAATTTCTTCGTGATAGTGATCAAGGTGTTAATCTCCTTCGTGGTATTACTCACCTCATACATTCAAATGTTAAATCTTTAGCTTAGGAAGCTCAAGATTTAGGACTTATTCCTTCGGTTACTAGTGTTGAACCTTCTTTGGTTCCGTTACCTAGTATTCCTACATATACTCCTCCTTTGGTGACCGTGACGGTTCCCTCTCTTTCTATGAGTGTTCCTCCTATATCCCTCCATACATCACAACCTTCTTACCATAATGATCCTTTTACTTATTCCAATCCTCTTCCAACTATGGTTCCAAGTGTTCCTCCAGTTGTGTCTTCCATTATGGTTTCTTCTTACACTTTACCTAGTGTTTCTAATGTTTCTATGCCTATTATTTCCTCTAATGATTCAACAATTATCATTTTGGCTCAAACTGTGTCATCTTTACAACAACAACTTGCTTCTTTAACTCAAAACAAATTTAGTATTCCTACATGTGACATGGGAAGTCACCTATCTCTAGACATCATTCATACTCCTGTTCCTCAGCAAGTTGATATGCCTCATCTCAAGTAATTACAATGGAAAAGGAGACCCTATTACTCATATTAAAATATTTCAAATCCTTTGTAGTGACTATTCTCATGGCCATAGGATTTTAGCTAAGTTGTTTGCTAGAACCTTCTATGATAAGGCCTTGCAATGGTTTTTTTCTTTGCCTCCTTATTCTATTGACTCTTTTCCAAAACTTGCCAATGCTTTTATTCAACAATTTCAAAATAACATTGGTTCGCAAGTGTCCTGGACTAATTTAATGCATTGTAAACAAAACACTAAGGAAAAATTGACTGAATTCATTGGTAGATTTAAGCATTTACATGCTCAGATTTCTTATCATGTTCCTGATATTGATATTCAATGTATGTTTATTTCAAATTTGCAAAAGGATATTAGAGATAAGATTCTACTTACTGAATTTACCTCTTTTCAACAACTTTGTGTAGCACTTTATCATTATCAATTACAAGTGAGTCAATTTGAGAGCACCACTCCAATGGCTCATGTTCCAATTGATAAGAGTGATGCTGCTCCTAATCCAAACAAATTTCAAAATCCTAACAACTATGTCAAGATAAACAAACAAGCGAATACAGTTGTTGATCAAGTTGTTGTTGCATCTCACAATGCCACTTCTGCACCCACTTCTTTTCATTTGAATCGTATGTTTACTCCTCTCTCTAAATCTTTACATTCTATTATGAATAGGTTGTTAACTACTAATATGATTACTTTACCTCCTATTCAACCTCTTTTACCTACTATGATTGCGTCTAAATCTTTTGATTCTAAATCTTTTTGTCAATACCATCGTCAAAATGGCCATGATACTAAGAAGTGTTATTCTTTAAAACATAAGGTTCAAGACTTGATTGATTCTAATACCTTATCTACTAATAATTTTTATGGTAGTGGGAACAAGTCTATCTCTCCTCCTAATCAAAATCTTCAAATCTATACGAATCCTTTACCTACACATGATACTAATGTCGTTGTTCAACCATCTTCTATGGATATTTTTTATGATTCAAAGATGGATGATCTTAATCATATTATCAACCATGTGGAGCATGTTGATTTTCCACAATCCATATCTCCACCTCAGTCTCAAACTCAAATTCAAATTCCACCTCAAGTTACATAGAAAACTCATCTTAAACAGAAAATGCAATCCAAACCTCGAAAACAAACTAAGAATAAAAGACCTCGAGAACTCTTGATTACCTTTGATGATTCTGAGACTATTAAAGCTCCAGATGGTCCCCTTTACATTTATGCTATGGTTTCTAAGATACCTACACATGGTTTTCTAGTAGTTCCTACATCCTTATTTAATGTTATTACTGAAGAAAATCTTTTTATGAAAAACTCACAATGTGATTGTTATGATATATTTGATGTGTCGATTCAAACTTGTAATGGTTTCCTATATCAATCATTTGGTTCTATTGACTTGTCAGTTGAACTTTGTGGAAAATTTGTGAACACTACCTTTGTTGTTGTTCCTACTTCTCCTCAATTTCAAGTTAAGCTTGGTTTTCCTTGGTTGAATGACATGCATGTTGTTTCTTCTCCTATTCATAAATGTCATAAATTTATTCATAATGACGAAGTGAAGATGATTAACCATAGTTTATATCAACCTTCTAGGTCCAGTGATTGTACTATACTTGACTTCTTTTGGCCTTCAATACCTAATTCATGTCCTTCTTGACCTAACAATCTCTTTCGCTCATATCAAGCTTATAAACATCGCAAGATTCTTGAGTTAAGTATGCCTCTGATGAATCTTAATCATGGGCTTTTTCCTACACCTTCCATACCTCCTTTATCTATGGCTTCTAGTTCTTTTAATCAAGCTCCTATTGTTGCGTGTTAGTCTATTGAGAATCCTATTGATCTTCCTATAGAACTTGTGAAGGATCTGGTAGTTGTTCCTCCTAGTTCTCAACATATTTCAAACAAGACAAAATGTAACCGATCTTCTAATGAACATCATAAAAAGCATTGTGCTCAAGCTAAGACCCATACTTCTATTATTCAAAGTTTGTTACCTTCTTTTCATCAATCTATGCATGATGTAATAGAAGAAGTTAATGTTAAGATGCAAGATTATGATGATTCTATTCATATCTTAGATCCTATTTTGATTAATCTGGATGAAGAAGATACTCTTGATGATGTTAATGATGAATATGAGACTATTGACATTGACACTAATTTACCTAATATGCTTTCATCACAATTGACACTTACACCTAGTATTGAACATGATGATTCTCAAGAGGATCCTTGTTTGGAACTGGCTATCATTCCTACTATGTTGGATATAGTCCCTCTTGCGAGTTACCCACCTTCCCTAAATGATATAGAATGAGATGAGGAGAGTAGGTGGCATGCTTGATTGGCTTGTCCTTCATGGTAGCCTTTTTTTATGTTTGTCTGGCGTATTGTGCTTCTCCCATAATGTGTTTGCTAAATGTTGTTAGATTCTTTTATACGATCCTTATTACTTTGTTGGTGCAAGGTGATAAAGGAATTGAACCTGTTGTGTTATTCCTCTATATGTATCTTTATTCTTCTATATGTTGTTTCATGTTATGTTGTACTTGTGCTATTGTTAGTAAATATTTCCTTGTGTAATTTTCTTGGATTTGTGACTTGGTAGCACTGATTCTTTTTTCTCTCCATGTCATGGTTTGAAAAGATTCTTCTTTGTAACTCTTATGTGTTCCTTCATCCATTGTGATTGTAGTTCTACTTTCTTTGGGGAATGATGTCAATTCATTTGCAATAATATCATACATATATATATATTATCTTATGATCATACTGACCCCATGACAGATAGATCCCTTCTGTGTTCTCTGTATGTTTATGTGTTATTTCCTTTGATTTGTCTTTCTTTGGGGGCATCTCGTAGTGGAAACGTAATCAGTGGAGTTTTTTATGTTTCCGTTTAAGCCATTGCTCATGTTAAAGTGTTAGCAATGACTTTAACATGGGGGCATACACTCTACTCACCTATTGCACACATGCACTTTCAATATACATATAGTTTTCAAGATACCTTTTCTCCCTTTATGGATTAGTGACTAATCCTTAAAGCATGGATTTATATTTTAGGATCTCTTGATCCCTCCAGTTTCAAATTTTTGATCCCTTAAGGTTAGAGGTGTCCTTAGGACTAGATCTCTTTTTGTTTTTGTTTTACTCTTGTGGAATAAAATATTTCTAAGGGTGAATCCTTGATGGGTTGACTAGTGAGTAGCCACATTCACTAGGTGGTTCAATTCCATCTTTCCAGTTGTGTTGTTTCCTTGTGTGGTTCACAATGGGACATAAGTTCTCATTGGGCAAGATAATCACACTCCCTCTCTCTCTCTCTTTTTCTAGAGGTGTCTCTCTTATTGTGATCTTGGAGTTGATGAAGACTTGAGTCCCTGGGGGTTTGAGATTTTCTTTGTCCCTTTGATTTCAATAAGATTATCTTTTCATTGTGATCTCCTTTACCAAGGGTTTGCATCGAGTCCATACTCTTTCTAAAGTGGGGGATTAATGTATCATCTTAAAATGGAAGCACTTCCATGGTAAGAATGTTTAGCCCTCTGAGTAGGTGGTCTGGGGTCATGTCAAGTGCCTTGAATGGGTATTTGACTAGATCTGATTCTCTCCCCCCTATTCTGCTTCTCTCCCCCCTATTTCCAGCCTCTTTCTGACAACCTTCTCTAAGAAACTGAGAACCTTGACTTTCTGGGTCAAGGATGACCTTGTGGGTCAAGGTCAACCTTGAATTTGACCTAGGTCAAGGATGACCTCGACCCTAACCTAGGTCAGAGACAACCTCATCCTTGACCCCAAGTCTAATTTTTAGTTTCCAGAAGTTTCAGGATGTCGGGCTTCAAAAAGTTTTATTTCCCTCTTCTGGGTCAGTTGTTTCAGATTTCAAAATGGTAAAATATTAAATTATATTTAATCTAGGTCCATTTCTAGGGGTTAAGGCTTAATTAGAATTTAATTCTCCTATTTTGGCCTATCTAGAAGTTTGTGCCCTAGACTTGTATAAAAGGAAGCCTTCCTCTCTCATTTTCATATCACCTTACATCCACTTTTCATAATCAAGAAAATCTCTCTCAAGCAATCAAGCAATCAAGTGATAAAGCAAGAAAGGAGAAAGAAATAATTAATTCCCCTTCAAGAATTCAATCATTCCATTCATCAAGGAGATCCATTGTTAGCTATTGAAGGATTCAATCTCTTTGGAACCCTCTTGTTGAAGATTTCTCCATCCACATCCATTCAAGCTTCTTCCTAGTCCAAGATCCATTCAAGATTGATGTTGAAGATCTAATGTGATTGATTTGAGCTATCCTACATTTGATTCTACATTCATTTGGAGCATCCATACTTGTGGATTCAAGGATTCGAATCCTCCACAAGAACGTAAACATAAGCAAGGTGAATAGTTCCATTTACTTTGTTTATCTATATTGCAATTTCAAATACATTTTAAAGGTTGATTCCAAACCAGGGTTTGACCAAGGCAAACCCCTCATCCAAAAAACAAAACCCTTTTTCTTGTAGGGGCAGGTGTAGAACATTGAATATCAGTGTAGATCTGAGTACCCTTTTCGGCAAACTTTCAAGATCTACGAACAAAATTTATGTCGGAGCAGTACAGGTCAAGGATGAATTTTTGGGGTAAGATTGTACCCCGGGGTAAGATCTTACCCTGGCTCTAGGTCAAGGATGACCTTCCTCAAAAAGACAAAAGGTTTCTGGGTTTTCTCTATTTCTGCATTTCCAGCTCGGATCCGATCGTAGAATTTCCTGAAACTATACACAGACATCAGAAAACATTATTTTCCAGATTTTCCCTATTTTGAGGTTAGTATTTACTTTCCATTCAAATCAATATTTTAATACATACTTTACATAACAAAATATAAGGTCTTTTCCTTTGTTCATATTCTCCACAGATTGATTCTTTTGTGTATTAGCCTTTTGGTTGATCAATTTGGATCTCTCCTTTAGGAATTTGGATTTAAAGGTGAAATCTTATATTTTCACATATACATCCCTTATCATATCAAAACAAAACAAAATTTCTATTATTTGTGGGAGAACATTAGTTTCTACCTTACATTTTGGTGAACCCCTTTTGTTACCCTACAATATCATAATTACTCCTCTCTTCAACTTAAATATTTTTTTTCTCAAATTAGCTAGACTAAAGAATGGGTATACATAAAATAAACATAGAGGATAACATGGGGTATGTGATATTTTATTACCAATTTTGCATGTGAAATAAATAATTAATCATAATAACAATAATATTAATGAATAAAAATGAGTGCACAGTTACTTGGATAAATTGTAAGAAATGATCTATGCCATGTGAAGATCTCCATATAGGTGAAAAATGCTTGTGACATCCATCATATTTAGTTGATGTGCTAGGTGTCTAAGAAGATGTGGGAGTTGAGTTTGATGTGACACCATGTACACAAAAATTAAATCAAATGGAAATTCCTTTAGTACATGTCTAGGTGTTAGCTTGTGGTGACTGATCAGGAAAGTACTATACACTTTTCCTCCCAACCTCGCCAGTGAATTTTGTTGAGGCCGACATATTTTCGGTAATTTTTGGGCCGACATGTTGTAACTCATTCTAACCCTAAAGTGGAAAAATATTGTATAATATGGCTTAGGGTTAGGGATTTCATTATGTATGATTTTAGTACTTGCGGTGGAATTGAGCTGTAAGGGATTACGGATTGTAATCAGATTATAATCACTGGATAATAATAATTTTGGACTCACTATTGGTGGACGTAGCCCAGGGATTGGGTGAACCACGTTAAATCTTTGTGTATTGTGTTCTCTTCTATGTGGTTTATTATTTTCTGATATTGGTTATATTTGCATGTAATTGTTATTTCTGTCTTGTTAATCCTAACAAGTGGTATCAGAGCGAGATTGTTTTTTTTTAGTTATCCATTGCAAGAAGATCTCATGGTTTAGTGGGAGACTCATTGTTGAGTGGGAGCAATGGAAAATGAGGGTAGGCTGAAGGTTGACAAGTTTAATGGGCAAAACTTTCAGTTATGGAAAATGCAAATGGAGGACTATCTCTATCAGAAGGATCTATGGCAGCCGTTGGAAGGAAAAGCCAATAAACCAGCAAGTATTTCTGATGAGGACTAGGTAATTCTTGATAGAAAGGCTCTTGGTAGTATTTTATTATGCCTAGCACAATCGGTGCCATTCAATATTACACAAGCAATGACGAATGAAGATTTGATGAAAACCCTTAAGAAGTTGTATGAAAAGCCCTCTGCTTCAAATAAGGTATTTCTCATGAAGCATTTGTTTAATATGAAAATGGTGGAAGGTGGGTCATTTTCTAATCATTTAAATGAGTTTAATATAGTTACCCATCAATTAACTTCTGTCAATATTATTTTTGATGAAGAAGTCAGGGCTCTCTTGATTTTGTGTTCTTTGCCTGAAAGCTGGAATAGCTTGGTAATGGCTGTTAGTAATTTTGTTTCTAGTTCTAATACCCTAAAATATGATGATGTTATTGGTGTTATTCTGAGTGAGGAAATTCATAGGAAAAGCTCAGGTGGATCCACATTAGGTAGTGTCTTAAATGCACAAAGTAGGGGTAGAACCAATGAGAGAGGAAACAACTCTAGAAATCATGGGAAATCAAGAGGAAAATCAAAGGGAAAGAGGTCCAAATCCAAAGGGCCAAATGATTGCTAGTACTATGGAAAACTAGGTCATAAGAAGAAAGATTTCTGGTCTCGGAAGAATAAAGAAGGATACAAACAAGAAGGTAACAAGGAGGTAAATGTGGTAAGTAATAAATCTGAAGAGGATGCTCTGATTCTTTCTTTAGAATGTATTGATGATTCATGGGTTTTAGATTTGGGGGCTTCATTTTAGGCTACACCCCCATAGAGGTTACTTTCTTGATTATGTCCAAGGGGATTTTGGGCTAGCTTATTTGGGAGATAATGAACCTTGTCAGATAGTTGGAAAGGGAAAAATTAAGATTAAGTTGCAGAATGGGAATCATTGGCTACTACAAGAGGCAAATATTTTCTCCTCCTATTAGATTAAATGCATCAATATATTCTTCATTGACTCCTCTCTAAAATACAAGCTTGATGGATTCAAGAGAGATTTTTTTCTATCTAGATTCTTTCAATGCAAATTGAAATATTTCCACATAGTCTTCAAGGGGTTTATCCTCTCTCTGATTCATCCTAAATATATCCTCCTCCTTTATATCCTCATTTCTACAATAGTCCTAGTATTTCTATGGGAACTTTTATTTTGTTTTACCCCAACTAGTAATAGCATTTCTTCCTCAACCCATAAAAACATGTCAATGAAGTATCCTTTAGGATGGCTGGAAAGAGCTTAAGCTTGTGGGTGTTAGTGGTATAATCATAACTATGACATTTAGAATTAAGCTCAAATAGATTATTATCAAGGTCTTCTATTATTAGGTCTTAGAAATTAGGAAAGGTTGATGGGGGTATGTTCTTAAGGGTAGAATATTTTTCATGGTTAGAGATAGGGAACTCAAAGGTAACTAGTTTTGCAAGATTTTCTAATTCTTCTTCAACCATTATTGAGGGTTTCCCTTCTATGGATTTAGAAGAGTTAGTTGGATAGGCTCCTCAAAAGGGTCTCCACAACCTTTTTGTTATGTCAAGTATTATTTTCTGGTTCTCCTGTCAAGTCATAAAAACATGTTGATCTATTGTCATAGTGTTTGAAATGTCCTTTTATCTTTTAGTAGAGGGAAGGAACCTTCATAGAGCATATATATATATCACTACATTTAATTTAAATTGAGAGCTTGTGAGCTTCATTCCTGTACTTGTTATTAAAGAGATTTAAAATCAAATCAAAGTTACTTATTCTAATGATAAAAAAGAAAAGATCTATCATGATATAAGAAAAGAACTAGAAAGAAAATATATCCTTGGAATCCTAAGAATTAGCACCATTCCAAAAAATGGTTCCAAAAATGACTAGTCTACACTATATAAAATTGGTTGGTGTAGACAACTTGATGCACACTCCTAATGAGGAAACTAATCCTCCATTAAGTAACATTTTTCTTTTAGGAAGGCTTGTTTAAATATCAACTAGGGATGTGTGTATTTGGATGATACTGGAATTGTATGTGTGGATGATGCTAGCACTATATGTGTAATAGAGAGTTCCTAGTTATCTATGAATGCATGAAAACAATTAATCTAAAAACATAAATTGAAGAAAATAAAAGTAATGCTAACCATGGTATAGTCTACACACAAGTGGTTGTGGGTAAATAGCACAATGAGGGCAACATTGGATGCGGGAAGACTAACTGAATCATTAATAGTATACTTATTTATGACCAAATTATATACTTAGTAAAATATAACACAAGAATTGAACAGAGTTAAAATCATTATATAATTAATTGTTAAATAAAAAGACTACTAAACATTAACAATGCAACTATTATTTTAAATTGAATAGGTTTAATCTAATCTACCAAGAGAGTTACTCCACTTAAAATGGCCCTTTCAATAAGTGTTGCAATCTTAGACAATTGGTACTCAATTCATGTTAGTACCATTCATTAACTTGCATTGATAAAAATGGTATACAGTAACAAACATTATCATCTATCCTACATCTACAGTCTAAGTAGAATCCAACATAATTAGAACAACATAACCCTAGACCAATATGGAATTTATAGATAGTCCCAAAGATAGTGTTCATAATTTCAATTTAATTCTTGTTACATAGATTTCACTCTCCTATATAGATGATGACTTATTCCTTAACTAGATCGACAACTACCTAATCATCAATGTTTGAGTTCTACTAGGACTCAAACTTTATATTGTTAACATAATAAAATCACATAGAGTAGAGTAAATATATAGTAGATCATATAGTCAATTCCATGGATTACCCATTTCGATTACATATACTTTGTTCCCATTCATAACATTATGCCATTATAATCAACCATAATAATTGTACTACATAAGACCTATCATACATCACATTTATTATAGATAAGGTGTCAAAATAGGTCCAAAAGGCATAATGTGAAGCATAAAAGTCTGATGAAGTTTGATAAATTATAAAATATAACTATTAAAGGAATCCGATTATTGGGACTCATTAGTTATTTGCTGATTTATACATCCTAAGGGTGATAATTTTTTTGTCTCTTAGATCTCAGCTTCTCCAACATGGTATCAAGGTATACTTGTGAAATCTCCCTTTTAGGTTTGATTTTGAGAGGTTTTCGATCATAATAAAATAAAAAAAAAGTGTGTTAGAGAAAATTGGACATCACAATTGTACCCAAAACAGTAAAAAAACCTTTTCCATATAAGGCACTTTGAATATGGAGGTTAGAAAATTTTTAGTTTTTTTTGGACCTTCCTAAGTTGGGTCCTACAAAATTCCATAATAGTAGTATCATGGTTAGCATGCAAGTTGTTCTTTTGTGCATACCTTTTTCCCTTTTTTTTTTAAAAACATTGTTTAAAAAAAGCCAAAAAGAAAGAAAAAACAAGAAAAATTTCTTATCTTGTATCTATAATGGTACCTAAGAAATGTATAGCACTGGTTTAGTATCTATCTAGGCCCCACACAATGTACTCCACATGCACAATATTGTTGTATGGTATTGTATAGTACCTATAGTACTAAACTATCTATGTACTACCTATGTGCACTAAGTCACTTTTAAATTTTTATGTTGGCAAGAATGTTTCAAGTAATATGGTATTTTTTCCTAGTCAACCTACCATAGTAAACAATGTCTAGTTAGCCTTCCACCTTAATGTCATATTAGCCAACCTATCTAGTGGGTGCCTTGTCATTTCTTAGTCAACATGTTGACACCAATATGACATCAACATTTTTGGCCCTGCATTATAGGCCTTCCCTTTTTATCTTTGACTTTAGGAGGTCGTCTCAAATTCATATGCAAGATTTTTTAAGTGATTTTTTAAACTAGATGCATATTTTTTCATGTTCTATCTAGTGGTGTAGTTTATTTTTCAAAATTATGTATAATATTTCCTAATTATGTTTTGTTTCTCAAAGGACACCTTGCACAATTCTAGTTTCTAGAACTTTCAAAGGCTTATTTGGGCTTATACAAACACATTTTTGGGTGTTATATTTTGAACCTACGTGATTTTTAAAGCTCTATTTAGTGGTGATATTTATTTACATGACATTATTCCAAAATGTTAAATTATGATTATGCCTCTTTTAAGGCCTTGTACATATTTTCTATTTTTTATATGCACCAAAATAAAGTGTTGCATCATCGTATACCTTTAGGGGGGTTTATGTATTTGCATCATGAAGGTTTTATTTTAATGTTTTGGTCAACTTTTTGAGCTTTGAAGGATAACTTGATCTTTTTTTATTTTTCCACCTCTTGACAAGGGAGAGGGATAGGGATCGAGAGAGAAGAGGAAATGGGGATAGGGGAGATTGCAAGACAAGGGGAAAGGTAGAAGAGGTGGAAAAAAATGAGGGGAGAGAGAGAGAGAGAGAGAGAGAGAGAGAGAGAGAGAGAGAGAGAGAGAGAGTATCACAAAAAGAAGAGGGAGAGAAGGGGAAAGGGAGAGGGATTGGACAAGGGAGCTCAAGGGGAGAGGAGAGAGAGAGAGAGAGAGAAAGGAATATAGGGGAGATAGAAGAGGTAATTAGGGGGAGGAGGAGAGGGGACTAGATGAAAGTATCACAAAAGGAAGAGGGAGAGAAGGGGAAAGGGAGAGGGATTGGACAAGGCAGCTCAAGGGGAGAGGAGAGAGAGAGAGCCCTCATCTCTAAGAGACCCCAAAACCTCAAAATGTCTCCATCTAATTAGAAGATGATGGTAAGAAATCTTGGAAAATCAAAAATCTCCACCTCCATAGGAGACTTTGAATGAACAACTAGTGAGAGAAAAATTGAGACCCCAAATTGGAGCTCCAAGATCACAACCACCAAAAAAATTTCACCACTAAACCTATAGGAGCAATGTTCACCTCAATAGGATTTCTAGTAGTACAAGAAGAGACAAAGTGACTCCACCTTAATAGGATCCTTTGAAGGAAAAACTAGGTCGTGCACAACCAAGACCCCAAACTGGAGCCCTAGACCACAACCTTCAAAATAGGGCCACCACCTGACCTATAGAAGCAACATCCACCTCTATAGGACTACAAGGAGTGCACACAGAGACATGACAATGGATGGGACACCCTTTTCCAATCAAACATACATTAGAAGGAATATCCTGGAGCCCCAACTAAAAGGAGATAACACTCTACCAACAAAACCCTTCATGTCAATGTACAAAATAGAGCAAGGAAACAAAAAGGTAGCCTCTATTAGAGAATCTTCATAAGCATAAAGGTGTACTTGACAAGAGCTTAATGAAATGCCTCAAAGAAATGTGGTTTCATGAATTGCAATGATTGCAGGATATGCACACAATGGTGTTCTTGACAAGAGCTTAAAGCTTTTCAAAGAGATGCCTCAACGAAATTTGGTGTCATGGGATACCATGATTGCATGGTGCTCTTAGTGAGGCTTTAATTTCTTTCATAAAAATGCCTGAAATAAATGTGGTCTCATGGACTACAATGATTGCATCATATGTGTAATACCCTAAAATTGGCACCTAATAAATTCAATCAATTTTGGTACATTTTAGTTAATTTTACATCTCCAAAGTCCTAGTTTCATAGGCAATTTTCTCTCTCCTACCTAACTTAATTCGACTTGATGTCAATTGCAAAGATCCTAAATTGCATTAATCAAATATTAAAATTAATTCCTACAATCTTCAATTTTTATTAGCTAAATTACCCCTATGATAAATTAATTTAATTCTAAAAGCCCTAAGTGCTTTAAATTAAATTAAAACCCACCCCATTTGGCTAATATACATGAAAAGGAATTAATAATTACTTGTTATTTGAATGGACACTCCTTTTTGAATTAATAATTCATAATATTCGAAAGGTCACCCTGTGTGGCATTTTCCATTCTTTTAATAAGTAATTTATGCTTTTTTGTCTCAATTGGGAATGAAGAGTCAGGAGTTTCAAATCAAGAACCCCTTCATTCTCTTCCCAGGCTTGTCTATTTAATGAACCTTTTTTCTTCATTCAAGGAGGACAATTTTTGAGAGTAATTGAACTATAGTATTTTTGTGTCTCAAATTTCATTAATTCAAAGCTTTTTGTTGCATATTAGTATAATTTTCATTTAGTCTAATATTGCATTTTCATTATAGTTATTTTGTCTATTTGCTCATAGCCTAATCTAGTCTCATATTTCTTTTCAAGTACCTTAGAATAAATCTACACTTCATATTTCTTTCCAAGCTATTTAGATTAATATCATATTTCCTTCAAAGCATCTTAGATTAAATTGCACTCATTCTAGTTTAGTTTCAATTTTCTTATCATTATAGCTTTTGAAAATCCTCCATTGTAGTACTAGTCTTATGGTTGTTAGCTCTTGTTCTGAGAGTAATTAAACACCTCATCTACATAGGAGGCAACAGGTCTCTTCACAATGGATTTCAGATTGAGTAATTCATACTCTCTTGTAATTTGATCATGTGAGTAATGACCATGTTGCGTGTGTAGTTGGATTAGAGGTCCACATTGGACTATATACATTTTGGCATCCACCGTGGGGCCGAAAGATCAATTTCTAGCCTCATTCTCAATTTTTTTTTACAGGAAATTTAAGCTCTGTTGTGCGTCTATACTATCTATGTACAGATTCTCACACAAGAATCTAGAGTGTATTGCGTGAAGTTTCGCTCCTTGTAGCACTCTCTTGCATGAGCTAATGCATCCTCGCATGGTGCCCTATACTTTCTTGCGCATTGTGGAGTACTTCCTCGCGCAAGATTTAGATATAGTGTTTTAAAATTTTCAATTTTTGTCTTTCCTATTCTAGATTTATGATAGTTTCCTATTTGTTGTTGTTTACTATTTCTCTTTTATTTTCATAGTGTAACAGTTTTCTGTAGGATGTTTGACCAAGAACATAAAACATGCTAATGGTTTGATTGTAGGATGATAGTCGAAGACTTGCTAAAATGTTGTGTTTGTTTCTTGCTTTCATTTACATAGTCTAAATAGGGCTCCGTTAAAATTTCTTGAGGATTTTGATAGTGAGTAGGGAATTTGGCTCTTCATTACATGGAGGTGATGACCATGAATGAACTTGAAATCCTAACGATCTTACTAATATGACAATTTATTGGGGAAGCGGAGAAAGGTAGTGAATCTTTACACTTCTACTCGCCAGGGGATTATGCTCTTCTCTCTTTGAGAGAAACAGAAACCCAAAAGCTTGTAGATGTGGTGGAGTGAAGCTAACTTAGTGATGAATATTCTTGATGTGTTTGGGTGAAGTGATGAGGTATAGAAGTATGCTCTTCTCTCTTTGAGAGAAACAAAAAATCAAACCCTCAGATCTAAGCCAAGTCGTGTCACCTTTAGAGGGCCTGTCGGAAGTTGAACCTTCGGGAATGACCCAAGTGAGTACGCACCTATCACCGGTGATTCTACCTCACTCTAATAAAGAACATTTTATTGATTCTAAAGACTCCAAAACCATGTTAGCTTCCTTCTCAAGACTTTGACTATCATCTTGAGAAGGCTCCGTCTGTTATACTGAGTAGCACCGCTCCTAGCCTTGCTTGCGGGGGTGCATGACTTTCAGGTTTTGGTGTGGCTACAAAACCTCAACCCTATATTAGGGGAACCAAAGGTTAGTGTGAATGGAAGCCTATTAAAAAAAATTTCCTTAGCTAGTGGCCTACCCGGTTCACCTTCGAAAGGAGTCATAATCTTTTCACGGGGAAGGGGAAGAATCTCTCCCATAGATTCCCATCATAGGCATACACCTAGATGCTTGAAGGTGGTTGCAAAATTGGCCCCTACTATAAGGGTAACCTTTGAATGTACACTATCGAGTCCTTAGAAACACTAAAAACACAGGTGCCCTCTAGGGGGTGACACGGCTATGTGAGGTGCACATATGCGCATAAGCAATGGGGCAAAGGTTTTGTCTTCTCACCATTTTTTTTGTAGGACTAAGCTATGTGTTTGTTATCAAGTCTTAAACATTGTCCAATCATTATCAAACAAAGACTCCCCTGATGCTATCTGTAATACCTCTCCTATGGTGATACTTAGACTTTTCTGATTTGGACATTTTATTATTATTATGGTCAAGACTATACATTTACATTTATGTTTTGTGGATGATGACCTGATGAATATGCTCATTTATGGTTAGTAATTACATGTTTATGAGATTAGAAAATTATCTATTTTTATATGGATCTAACCCAATTATTTGAATCTAACCACTATCATGATGTTTTATGTTTCATGGATGTGTCTGATATGTTTTTCATGACTCCAGGATGAAGTCGTAGTTACTCACTTAGTTGAGGTCCACACGATGTATCGATCCTGGTCATCTGCTTGCATGTATCTGATTTGTATCTCCATATGTATATATATGTATCTCTTCTTGGTGATGCAGGATTGCAGGTACCGGGTGTCATCTCCACCTGGCTTCACAGGTCTGAGCGATCCCTCAAAATCCTTGATCGTTGTTGTTGTTACGGATGTATCATCAGGTCCACAGGAAGAAACTTCACCTTTGATCCTTTTATCCTTAGGTGGGAAGTGTCGAGTCAGTCCCTTGTGTGAATGTCTTATGTGGTTTTGTAGTTGATGGAATTGTGGATCTTGTAGCTAGTTCTTGCCTTCGTGATATGTTCAATTCTGTTAGTAGATCATGGATGTAGATTATTGTTCATTTGAGGGTATGATTTAGTAGCGTATCTCATTAGGAGCGATTTTGAGTGCAATTAAATCATGTGGTTTTAATACCCATGATAAGGATTAATTTTATGGTATTTTAATGTCTAAGGAAATATTAATTAAAAAAAAAAGGGTTTTAAATAATAGTGGTAAAATTCTAACCTATGTTAGTGGCTACTTAATATATACATATATATTTTAGAATGGGGATTAAGGTATGAATAAACAATATAGTTTATAATAATGTTATTCTAATGTTTAACATTAATAATAATGTACCTTATTTATGGTATTATTTTATAATACTAATAACGACAAAGAGTCTATAGCAATAAAAACAATAATATGTTTTATAATAATAATATTATGCTTGTAATAATATTTATAATAATAATAATATATGTACACATAGGCATATGGGTGCACACATATGCATATGCATACATATATTTATATATAATTATTACCATCTAATTATTTATTATATTAATAAATAATTAGATCAATTAGCGGTATGGTAAATAGGATTATCCTATTGCCATAGTTAAATAATTTAATAAATTGTTTTAAGATTATAATATTTATTTTAATATCCTTAAATTTAGGGACTTAGATTATAGTTTATTTATCCCTTTTCGGGAATGAGTTTTCAAAACCATCTCTTTAACGGATGGATAGTTGAGATGGTTGCACCGGTTGGATTACCTGTGCAACCACCTCCTCCATCCTATTTACAGGAAAGATTTCCTTTGTAAAAGGAGTTGGGAGAAGAGTTGATTGGGAGAAGAGGATTATTATTATTATTGTAGAAAATTTATCTTGGGAGTTTGGCATTTGGATTGTTACGGGTAGAGGATGGAAGATTGCAAGCAAAGGGATTCAAAGGAGTGTTGGAAACATTGGAGAGGGTTTGATCTTCCTTCTTCTCCAACTGGTCTTCGCAGGACTCCAGGTTGGAATCCATCCCGAGAAGTAGATTTATTTTGTAGAATGAATGTAAAATCTAGATTTCTTGAAAAGTTTCTGTATATTGTACTATGGTTGCAAAATATATATATGCATTATTGTAGTATTATTATCTTGCGTAATAGTATTGCAGAATGTTTGTGTGTGCATTAATATTATTATTTTGTGTAATATTATTGCAGAGTGTTTGTGTGTGCATTAAATTTATTATTTTGTGTAACATTATTGTAGAATGTCTGTGTGTGCATTAATGTATTATTATTATATTGTGTATTACTTTTACGGAATGTTAATACACTAATATACCATGTAATAACGTATTAAGGTATTCTGTAATAATGTATTATTACAGAATATTGATACAACATTGCATCATTACTGGTTATATATATTATTGCTGGTCATATACATATATATATTAATGTGCAATGCTAGCCATTCAATGTTCATGCTGTGGGATTGTTTTCTGTTTCCGTTTGTACAAATTACAAGTTGCAAAATGTTTATGCAAATAGGCCATTAAAGTTTAGGATATATATTATTTCTCCAGCCATCTCTGTCGTTTATAGAAAGCCAGCCGTTTATAATACACTGTCATTTCAATATAAACAAGAAAACATGTCGTGAGGCCAGCCAGGCTGATGTAGAAGTTTATCAGGAATGAATATCTCTGTCGTTTGGCCGAATAATATGGTCTGCGTACGTTGTTTACGTGTGTTTAGTTGCTGCGTGTATATTAGGGTTAGGGTGGAAGAATTTTAATATTAAAACCGAAGTAAAATTTTTAGACCCACTAGCACAATAATTATAGTTTCGCTTTATACAAGTATAACATTTAAGTATAAGTTTACGTTATTTTAATTTAATTTCTTATACTTTAAGTTATACTTGTATAAAGGGTTTACGTTATTTTAATTTAATTTCTTATACTTTAAGTTATACTTGTATAAAGGGATTAGGTACCCTTTGAATCCATTGGAATAGGTTTCAGGTTCCTAGGAGTTAAGTTGTAACTTTTAAATTTTAGATTTTTAATTAAATCAGACTTAGTCAATTTTCAAGATTAGCCAGGTTTTAGGTTTAGAAATAAATTTTGTATAAACCTAAAGATTGTTCATTCCTTGTTTAGTGGAGATTATTTTCAGTACATTTAGATGCCTTTATTGAGATAGAATGTTTGTAAGGAGCAGTTTAGGGTTTAGAGTCTTCTAAGAGGATCAAGACATTTTAAACATTCTTAAACGTACCTAATTTCTCTAAACATACATAACTATCCTATTATTTTCAATTCTTTGTAGTAGTTCTCAAATGTGTTTATAATATGCTTTTACTATGTGCATGATGTGATTGCGATATGTGGTTTGAGGGTAGAAAACCTAACGACACCTAGTGAGTGGCTCTCAGTGCGGGGCCGGGGCCCTAAGTGGCTAGAACCAGGATAACCGACTGAAGAGTTATTTAACAAGTGAAAACCTAATTAAACTTATGGGAATGGGTTAAAATATTAAAAAGATTAAATATGCCTCACCCATGCCATTAGCTAGTAAAGGCTATGGATGGGAGTGGGAGAAGGTACCTATGCGTAGGTACGATTGAATGACGCTTGTCAGTACGAAAGGCATTCGATCCCGCATGTGCCTACTTGGGGGCCGGGGCCCAGAGTGGCTAGTACCAGGACAACCCAAGGGGTGAGGGCTATACGATGACACTCACTTAGGTTGTTGCTTAGAGTTTCTACCAAGCCTTAGAACCTTTTGGGAAAGATCTATACTTTGACTCTCTTTTCATTTGCTATTTTGGGAAAGATTACCCAACCCTAGGTTTGGCCTAGCTATTCCTTCTTTGTGGACCTTGGTGTTTATCTCCTAGCATGGGGGAGTGGGCCTTATAGGTATCCAAGTGGTTGGGTGGTAAACATTTTTATCGAGGTATCTTTTGCAGATACAGTGCTTGAAGATTCATGCTTGCTTATGTACCAATTTTGAAGAATGAAGGCCTTGTGATTATATTTCATGATGCAAAATCTTGTTACCTCTTATGAGGAGTTGAATGTAATGTAATCAATAATGTATTTCAAAATGATGTAATTGGAATGGGTAGACTTAGGAAGAAGGGAAAAGGGAAATGTGAACTTTATGTTTAAGATGTATGTTGGGAAAGAAAGAAAGATTTTGAAAAATTCCAAGTTATGTAGTATGTTTTCATTATTGTTGTTTAAGTGAAGCTTTTGAAAAATAAAATGTAGTATATTTGTAATGTATCAAATGAGTTAGATAAATTCTATTTGATTTAAAAGTTATGATGTTCATAAAAGATTCTTAGGAATATAGATGGTGTTAAGAAGGAAAAAAAAAAAATTGAAATGAAAGTACTTTGTATTTCATAAAGAATCTTCTAATGATATGACATAATTTTCTTGAGAAGTTATCTTGTTGTTAGTTTAATTATGAACTTAAATGAATCATGGATTTAATAAGAAGGGAACCTAGGAGGAATCTATGTTTAAGTTTTGATTACATATCTCTTTTCAAAGTTCAAAATTTTTCATAAATTTTTACTTAGGTTTTCTTTTGTTAAGAGAATCTTTGTTCTCTTCCCTGGTTCCCTTGTGGGGCATGACACTATCAAGTTGCTTTGTCCTTGATAGGTTTGTTAATGACTGCTTCTTGTATCACAACTACTTGATTTGAACCTTTGTGTCTTTAAATGAATGCTTGAAATCCCAAAATGAGATTGCTGATTAAATTGTTCTTCAATCCTGACAGGAAACTAGATTATCTATCAGACATCAATTTAGGTTGTACCTCAAAATTCAACTTTTACCTTGAAAACTATGTCAGATTGTCAGATTTTAGCTTTTTCCCATGTGAAGTTTCGCTCTTCAGAGCACTTTCTCGTGTGAGACTTTGTTCTCTCGCATGAAGGTTTGTGTTCTCTCGCGTGGCCTAGTACTCTCTCGCACAAGACTATAGCCCAGTTTTGAAAAATAGAGACTTGTTTGCCATTGACTGTTTGACTTGTTATCTGATCTGCTTTTTGTTTGAGGTCTATTTTTCTATTTTCCTGTCGTTCACTATCAGAAACTAGTTGTCTCGAGTTAGGAATCGATCGATCTTTTCTTTGACTCATGTCATCTCTCATTTGTTTACCTTATCTCTTTATGCCTTTTGTATCTTGTGTTGTGATAGTCTTATCTCAGCTGTTCTAGCCACCTCTTTTAATGATTCGTACCAGGTCCATCTCACATCTTGGTTGTTCTAGCCTTTATCTCCTTTGTGTTGTTCTTAGAGACAGAGTCTAGCATTATCCTGAGTCTTCTCTCATTTCATCTTCGTCTATGATTGTCATGACTAGAAGTTGTAAGACTTATCCCATTCAGAATACTGATCAAGGTAGAAGCAAACCTCCTAATCAAGAAATAGATCATCCTGAATCTATTGCAAAATCTAAACTTTGTGAGATATCCTTGATTTCCTCATTGAATACTTTGAAAGATAGTCCGTCTCAACTGTCACCTCCGGTGTTTCAAGAGTGTTTTAACCCGTTGTTTGAAGTGCAACCTGGTTTCTCATTTCAAGAGAAAGACAACTCATTCTTCCAAGACAACTCATTGTTTCACAACTTTGGAAGACCTCTTCCTCGAACTAATCCTATCATCCTACCTGTTGATCCTGCTGAGAATAGTTCTATCATTGAACCTAGTGATACTGTTGACAATATCTTCTCACCTGAATTTGTTAAATATTTTGATCTTGTTCATTCACCAAAGGTTATCGTGGCCATGCCCTTTCAACACTGGACATATCATTTCACTAAGAATTCATGTACTGCACAAGCCTACAAGAAGATGGGAGATCCGTTTGACTTCCAACCTAGCAAGTATAGTCAAACCTTTGATCAATCTCAAAATAATCAATATCATGGTCAATCCTCTAATGACCTATGTCATGCTCAACCTCAGAATGAGCAGCCTCATGGTCAAACTCAACATGACCAAAATCAGTCCCACAATGATGATCAATCTCAAAACAAGCCTCAAGGTGATCGACAACCCACCTATTTCTATCATCCTCCTTCGTTCGATCAAAACCAAGATGATCAGCAACAAGATCTAATTTCAAGTATTTATGAGATACTTGGAAATGAAAATGAGGTGATAACTCAACAGGATATAGATGTTGCCAAAGCTAATAAGGGTCTCATTAAAATGATGGAGATCCTTCTCCTAGAGGAGAAAGAAAAATTCTTCCTTGAGTTAGCTAAACAAGGGGCCAAGTTACCCCGAGACTATCAAGTTGAAACACTCATAGCTAAGGAAGAAGAAAATGAGACCGCAAAGTTGCAAAAGATGGTCTGAGACATGCAAGATCAGATTAGTCAACTTGTCAAGAATAAAGACAAACCCGCTCAATAATTTACGATGGAAAGTATTTTTCCTTTCCCTTTTGACAAAAGTCTTCATATGCCACCTTTTCCCAGAGGTGGAGAACTCCCTAAATATGAAAAATACTTGGGTGCAACCAATCCCCAAGATCACTTAAGGGAGTTTGGCACATTTTCTATGGAATTCATGCACGATCAAACATATCTTATGCGCTTGTTTCCTCATAGTTTGGGTAGACCAGCTATGGAATGGTTCTCTAGATTTCCTACTGGTATTAAGACTTTTGACGAAATGGCTAATCTTTTTCTCTAGCACTACTCACATAATATTTAGCATCTGGTCAACATCCGGGATCTTTGCAATTTAAAATAGCAACAAGGACAATCTTTCCTAACATTTCTCCAAAGGTGGAGACAATTATGTACGAAGTGTCCTCACAAGCTACCAGAGTCTGAGAGACTCGACATTTTCTTGGATAATCTTGTCCTAGACTTCAGATACCAAGTGCAATTGCAAGGTTCTCTAAATTTTGATAGTATGATCAAACAAGCAGTGTGGATAGAGGCCTTTATGATCAAGAAGGGAGAATTAACTTTGAATAAGGACAATAAACAAGGATTCTCCACAAACAAGGATAAAGGAAAGACTGTCAATAAGAACAGAGATGTAGTAAATTATGGAGTGGTGGATAATGTTACTGTGAAGCCCTCAAAGCCTACTTTTAATCTTACTTCTAGTATACAAGCAGCTAAGGCTATCGAAAAGACCACAACGGATAATCAGAAAACTTCAAGATTTGATAGGAACAAACCTTGGGCCTCTTGACCCAAGCATGAATTCACCCCTTTGGGAGAGCCTCTTCATGTGGTCTATAAAACTCTTATAGAGAATCAGGTTCTTACTCCTTTGGAAAAGCGTACTTATGACCCACAACCACAACCTCATTGGTGGAATGATAATGCTTACTGTGACTATCACCAAAACATTGGTCATAAGACTTCTACTTGTCTCCAACTAAAGCATGAAGTTCAAGATCTCATTGACAATTGTGACATCCTCGTGGAGAACCATAATAAGAATTCAGACCATCAAGTTTTTAAGGATCCCTTCCCTCCTCATGAGAAAGGTGAGTCTTCAAACGCCAAGAATACCAATGCTAAAGTCAATTACATGTACACTAATAATGACAATGTCATTGGTATGATTGAACCTGTCGAGATAGAGTATTGTGACGTGATCACTTCTAAAGGGAGCAGTGATGCTCCCAAATCTAAGACTCCTTTTATTTTGCATAGTTCTACATCTCATTCGTCTAAATCTGAACAATCTCAAGACTGTGCTAATGTTGTCACTCAATCGCGAGGAAGAGTTGTTTTGAAAGGTCCTGATACTTCTACATCCACTCCGAAGAAAATAGCAAATAAGAGACCCGATACTTCCACATCCATTCCGAAGCAAACAGTGGATAAGAGACCCGATACTTCCACATCTACTCCAAAGCAAATTGTGGATAAGACTGTTGTTGGCCCCGCCAACAAGAATATGAAATCTGTTCCTACAGCTAGCTCGACTAGTTATAGCATCTTAGATAAACTACAATGAACCAATGCTCAAATTACCATTTTTGCGTTGTTGAAGATCTCCCCTGCTCATAGGCAGATTTTGGATAAAGCCCTCATTGAGGCAAACATTCCCAAGGATCTCAATCTCAACTAGTTCCAATCTATGGTGGGTCATTTGACTTTGCCTCACTATCTATCCTTCTCTGAAGAAGATGATCACTCTTTGAGTCACCCGCATAACGCTCCCTTGCATATAGAGGTCATGATAGGTCCTAAACACGTCTATCGAGTGCTCATAGACAATGGTGCTAGTCTTAATATCTGTTCCGCTAAACTACTCACTCAGCTAGGTTATGATGAGAATTGTATAGACCCCCACAAAAAGATTACCATCAAAGCTTATGATGAGGAAGAATGCAAGTCCCAAGGCCTAGCTGTACTACCTATCTACGTAGGTCCTGTTGAAAGAGATGTTACTTTCCAAGTGCTCAAAATTCCTCTTGCCTACAATATCTTGTTGGGTAGGCCTTAGATTCATGAGATGTAGGTTGTTCCATCCACATACCATCAATGCATTAAGTTCCCATTCCATGGGGCAGAAGTCACTGTACTTGCTAATACCAATTTCTCTTGCAACACTCTTGCGCAATCTGCAAATAGCTTTGTTCCGGAAAATAGAGAATCCACTGAGTTTTATGATGCTAGGCTGAAAGAAATGGAACAAACTTTGAGACTTAAGGATACAGGCATGGGAGAATACCGAATTGAACATGTGCTATCACTTGTTGCTCTACCTCTATCCCCATGCTCTTATGGGAGACCTTCTGAGAATAACCAACCTTCTAATGCTTCTCCTCAAATAGTTTATGATGGCACCTTTGTAAGAGCCTCTATACCTTTAGAAGATGAGGATGAAGAAAGAGCTATCAGAGCTTGGATCTATAAGGGAAAAGAAATAGCTGAAACAAGTACTCCACCTCTAGATTTAGAGCAAGAACCATATAGTGAGGCTTTCAAGATCATGAAGCACTTTGGTTATAAGGGGAGTGGTCCTATAGGAAAGAATGATAATGGCTTACTAAAACCCATTGAAGCTACATGCCTTCGCACAAAAGATACTAGTGGCTTAGGCTTTAAAAAGACTCCCTTTCATTTGGGGACCAAGAAATTTGTGTCAACTCCTAAGCCTGAATTTGAACTTGAACAAGAAATTGAAGATACCAATCCAAAAGTGAATCTAGAGGCCAGCTCTAATGAAGACACATTTCCATATCCTATTCCTCTAGATCTTGCGGCACTCTTTGCCAAACTTGATGAACCTATCATACCTATTCATATGGTAGAAACTGATACTGATACCGATACTGATTCTGATAAAACTTCTTCAGTGTATCAATTCACATATGAGGAATGGAAAGCAACACTAAATGATGATCCCAATTTTATAGGTGAACAATATAGGCCACCACATTTTCAAAAGTACTTTGAACAAGAACAACTTCAGCAAGCTATCAATGCCATAAGGGATAATAATGAGTTTGATGATGCTTCTAATGAAATTCCCACATCAAGTACTTACTCACATGAATATGAGTTTGACTCTTTGTCTGATGCTACTTATGATGTAGACATAGATACTGTTCATGTGTATGAAAGACTCCTTGAAGTAGGTGAAGGGTCTAGCGCTAGGCCACATGAATTAGATGCCACTAGTGTTAACATGTCCTCTACTTCTGATGTAAGGTCTTATAGGGATTCAAATGCTCCTTTGGATGAGATCACTCTAGGTCTTGACTTGCTCATTAGCACTTTTGAGGGTTATACTATGAACGCAGTTGAACCAGTCACTACTTCCCTTTCACTCTGCCATCCTGATCTGATAAACTGGAACTCCCCTTCCAAATCTAATGAAGTCCTAACATTCCAGAATGATTATGATCTAGCCTATTACCTCCATGCTATTGAACCTATGATGTCCCCCACCAGCGAAAGCAGTGTCAACATGACAGAGGCGGATATCAAGTATCTTAGTCAAAAAAATTAAAAGAAGAAAAAATAGATGCTCTGATGGTGAAAACCACTTTGTGGCAATATCAGAGCCAAAAATAGTAAAAATAAAAGACGTATCCGCGGGTAAAAACCTCTCTGAGGCACCCAAGGATGAGATACTTGATACACTTCCAAGCCACTTTCAAGAGAGGTCATCAGTATTGATTGAGCCGACATAGCTGGTAAATTTGGGTACAAAGGCTACTCCATAGATTATTCATCTAGCACAATCATTGTTTGCTGAAGAAAAAGAAGAATTCATGAGCTTCTTTTAGAGCAAGAAAATAAACTTTGCAAATAAAATTTGCATGGACCTACTCTAACATGCCTAGATTAGACCCCAATCTAATCATGCACCATTTGTCCATTGCACCAGGTATCAAACCTGTTAAACAAAAGCTGCGAAAGATGCATCCACACATAGCACTTTTGGTCAAAGCAGAGCTAGAAAAGCTTCTTAAGGCTGGTTTCATAAGAACTATTGATTATGCAGAATGGATTTCAAACATTGTTCCAGTCACTAAACATGATAAATCCATTCGTGTGTGTACAGATTTCAGAGATCTCAATAAGGCATGTCGAAAAGATGACTTCCCACTGCCTAATATTGATATGATAGTAGACATGACAGTAAGATATGAGATGTATTCCTTGATGGATGGATTTTCTGGCTATAATCAAATAAAAATTGTGCCAGAAGATCAAGAAAAGATTTCTTTCACATGTGCCTAGGGAACCTTTTGCTGGAATGTCATGCCTTTTGGGCTTAAGAATGCTGGAGCAACATATCAGAGAGTTGTTACTACTATTTTCCACGATATGATGCATAAAATGATGGAGGATTATGTGGATGATACTTTAGCCAAAAGCATGTAGCAAAGAACTCATCTCATAGATTTGGGTCCCATCCTTGACCACATGGAACAATTTAGTCTCAGACTTAATCCAAAGAAATGTGCTTTCGATGTTACTTCTAGGAAACTCTTGGGTTATATCATTTCAGCTAAAGGGATAGAAGTTGATCCTGAAAAGGTGCAAGCTATTATGGACATGCCTCCACCCAAGAATATCAGTCAAATGAGAGGATTACAGGGAAGGCTACAATCTATCTGGTGCTTCATTTCATAATTGGCTGACAATTTACAACCATTTACTAAAACTTTGCATAAGAATGTGACCTATGAATGGAATGAGGAATGTGAGAAAGGACTCAACCAAATAAAATAGTATCTTGCTAATCCACCAATTTTGATGCCTTCTATTCATGAGAAGCCACTTATACTATACATCTTGGCAACAAACACATCTTTGGGTGCTCTCCTAGCTCAAGAAGATCAGAACAACAAAGAGAGAGCCATATACTATATCAGCAGAACATTGGTTTCCTATGAAATGAATTATTATGTCATTGAGAAAGCTTGTTTAGAAGTGGTATTTGCTTCTCAGAAGTTGCGGCATTATATGCTAGCTCACACCACAAAGCTTATTGCAAAAATTGATCCTCTAAAGTACTTGTTGAGCAAGGCTACCCTCATGGGTAGATTAGCGAAATGGGTGATGATACTTAGTGAATTTGACATTGAGTATGTGGAAAGAAAAGCTATTAAGGGACAAGCAATTTTTGATTAGCTGGTGGAAGCTCCTTTGAAAGATCACCATCCTTTGAGTATTGAATTCCTAGATGAATCCATCATGCTTCTCACACATTAATCTTGGAGCATGTTCTTTGATGGATCATTCACTCAGCAAGGATTTGATGCAGGCATTTTGTTTCTTACACCTCAAAGATACTCATTGCCAAAAGCTTATAAAATGTTGTTTCCCTACACCAACAACATAGTTGAATATGAAGCTCTCATTAATGGGATGAAGATAGCCCTTGAATGGCATGTGGATGAGCTCAAGGTCTTTGGAGACTCTCAGTTAATCATCAACCAAGTCAATGATGTTTACCAAACAAAAGATGACAAGCTAGTACCTTACAAAAGAATGGTGGATGATCTCAAATAGTACTTTGCACACATTTCTTTCCAGTAGATTCCAAGGGCAGACAATAAAGTAGTTGACACTATGGCCACTCTTGCTTCAATGTTACAAATGCCAGAAAATGACTTCAAACACAAATTCTTGGTGGAGGCATTACACTACCTTGCCTATGATATTCCTGAATCTAGGATGATCTATTTAGTCATTGGACATGATTCATCCCACTACCACCATATCTTTTCTTACCTTCGTGACCAAATCATTCCTAACACCTATACCCGAAATGAAAAGCGTCACCTAATTTGTACTGCTTCACGGTATGTCCTCATGGAAAATGACTTGTATAGATGGGGTCTAGACGGTACCCTCCTTAGGTGTTTAGAACCCGATGAGTCCAAATGTGTGCTAGCTGAGGTACACAAAGGTATCTGTGGGTCTCATTCTAATGGTCTAACGTTAGCCTAGAAACTTATTAGAGTTGGTTATTACTGGTCAGACATGGAAAAGAAGTTGTTCAATATGCTAAGACTTGCAAGCAATGTCAATTTCATGGAAATCTTATTCATGCTCTTGCTAAAGAGCTTAGTCCTCTCATCAGTTTCTAGCCATTTCAACAATGGGCCTTTGACTTGGTCAGTCAAATACATCCTTCTTCTTTAAGAGGACATAATTTTATCATCGCAACTACTGATTACTTTACCAAGTGGGTTGAGGCAGTACCTCTAGTTGTAGCTAATAGCAAGACTATTTCTATGTTCATACTAAACTATATCATTTGCAGATATGGTATACCTTCATCTATTATCACTGACAATGGGGGAAAATTCAAAAATAGGGACCTGGCAGACGTATGCACCAAATTTAGAATTATTCAGCATTAGTCATCTATCTATTATCCTCAGGGTAATGGACAAGCAGAAGCTTCTAATAAGACAATTCTGAAAATCTTGCACCGAACAATTCATAAATTTGGTAGAGATTGGCATCTCTAGATTAATCCAACTTTGTGGGCCTACAGAACAAGTAGTCGAACACCAATGGGGGCCACTCCCTTCACCTTGGTTTATGGAGCAGAGGCAGTATTACCTATTGAGGTTGAGATTCTGACATTGTGAATCTCTCTGAGGGGCCTCATCACTAATGAAGAAAATAGAATATCCTGGCTTCAAGAGCTTGAGTTACTTGATGAACGTCGAAAGGTGGCATTCGATCATCTAAGAGCATACCAAAAGAGGATGTCTAAAGCCTACAATAAGAAAGTTAGACAAAGAGAATTCTAAGTGGGTGATCTCATCCTAAGAGAGAACCCCAAAAATCAGCAACAGCGAGTCCCAGAAGGCAAATTTGAACCAAACTGGCTTGGTCCGTATGTCATTACTGCAGCATTTGGGTCTGGCACTTATCAACTCTCCACCACTGAAGGAGAACAGCTCAAAGAGCCTATCAACACTCTTCACTTGAAGAAATTCTATAGCTGAGGCATTCTCTATGTGCTCATGTACATAGTTATTGGTCCTGAAAAAATCCTTAAAATGATATATTTGTAAAAAATCCTAAAAATTACAAAAATATCCTAAAAAAAATGATCATCTTAGTGAAAACCTGGTAAACAGGCACTTTGATGTATCTATTATCTTGGTGA
Source organism: Chamaecyparis obtusa (assembly GCA_027943335.1). Lineage (NCBI taxonomy): Eukaryota > Viridiplantae > Streptophyta > Pinopsida > Cupressales > Cupressaceae > Chamaecyparis > Chamaecyparis obtusa. The sequence continues at coordinate 464,031 of BSBK01008284.1, read as the reverse complement.
AAACCTGGTAAATAGGCACCTTGATAATAATAATTAAAAAATAGAAAATTGGAAAAATACAAAAAAATCAAAAAAAGAGAAGTACAAAAAATTTTTAAAAAGAGGAAAATGTGCCATTAATGAAAACTTGGTAAACATGCATCATGGTAGCAAAAATAGAATCTCTGCCAAGATGGTGAAAACTCAGTAAACAAGCGCCTCTTGTTTCCTAAAGCTACATCTCATCTTAGCATCACATGGCTCTTAGTTTCCTACTTTAGTTTGCTTTCCCGCTTTCCTGCTTTTAGTTCATTTCCTGCTTTAGTTTGCTAGCTCATGCACTTGCCTTCGGTTGTCTTCAAGATTTTCCTCAACTCTTCCTTGATTGGAACTGGTTCACACTTGGGGGCACCTTCTTGGTCTAGGGGGCATTGTCCTATCGCTTTTAGAAGTTTTGTTTGTGCATCGGTCACCAGCAACTCCCGTTGCGTCTGTCTGCTGATGCCTAGCTACTTTTGAGATTTCTCTCCTTGAGGATATCTCATGTATCGGTCACCAGTGGTTCACACTATGCCTACCTACTGATACTTAGCTTTCATTCGAACCCCTCTCTTTTGAGATCTCTTCCTTACATCAGTCACCAGTGGTTCTCACTGTGTCTACTTGCTGATGTTTCACTCGTACTTTATTCTCTTTTTTGAGAATCTTCCTTGTATCAGTCACCAGTGGTTCTCACGACATCTGCCTGCTAATACTTGGTTCACACTCTAATATCTTCTTGAGACTTTGTCTCTCATGATGGTCACCAGTGGTTCTCACTACATCTGCCTACTATCGCTATCCCATTGAGACTTCAAATGTTGTTCACTTCCAATTCGACTTCAATCTGCTTGAACACAAACTGAAATTGAAACTAAAAATTGACTTTGTGTTCCTTTGAAACATGTTGAGCTTTTCCTTTTCTTTTTTTTTGTTTTCTTTATCATTTCCCCTCGAGCGAATCTAAGACGTCTTTCTTGACTGAGAAATGCGAAGACTAGAGGCATGATCTTTCCTTTGTTTTTTGTTTGCTGGTTTAGTTCCAATAATCTAATGAATTCATATAAGAGGGGTGTCTGTCTGTAAGAGCCTTCATCTCGTATTGGATGGCCATATGTACCTCGACTCCTTTTATATGGATGCTTTGGTGAGGTTGGTTCTTCTCCTTGTCTGTTTTGAGCGACTTCTTTCTGCTATAAGTAAAATTGCTAACGCTCGTCCTACTAAGTAAATGTAAGGGTCACTATGAGAACTCTTTGGCAAAAGAAGGAACTCTTGCATGTTTGGTGTGTTTTTTCACAAGTAGCATTCAGGTCATTCTAGCAATTGTGCTTTAATGCTTATGTTAACTTGCTAAATCAAAAGGAATAGGTGTTCAAGTCATTCTGGCTTCTTGTGCCTTAATGATTACATCTCATTCTGAAAAATCTAAGGCTTATGTCATATTCATATTCTCATGATTGCAATGTTAGTGAGGATTGTATGGCATCTTGCGATCATCCCATGCTTAAATGAACTCGATGATGATAAATACGGTGAGTCCAACAACCAAGTCCTAGGGTTTGCATCTTCATTCTAGGCTTGCATTTTCATGCTAAGCTTGCATTTGAGATGATATCTTGGTACTCTCTTGATTGCTTTCTGTTCATCAAAGATTCTCATATTTTGTCCCGAGTTCATCTTGGCTACACAAGTGTCCGATCCTTGCTCTCGATCATCAAAACGTATTCCTTTTGGTTAGTACCTGTCATATATTGCGACAATCCTGCATGGGATGATTAGTACCATATACATTACATATCCATTGCATTTTCATTTCATTTGCATTTACATTCATAAACTCATTTGCATCTACATATACATGTGCATCCACTATAAGCATAACTCAAATCATACATTATACATATGCATACATTCTATCCATCTATCAGTGCATTTCACATTGCATCATCATAACAAATAACCATGTGCATATTCATATTCATAAAAGGAAACATGTGCTCATACATTTCTATCCATACATCTAAGCATATAGAAACATCTCATTACATCAATATCAAAGCAATATGTCAACAAGTACGATGATATCAAACTGTCTATCTCATATATATATCTCGAACAATGTTGTGTACAAAAAGAGAAGGTGTTACTCGAGCACAGTATAAAAAATGGACTACAATGTACAAGTATATCAAAATGTTCTAGCTAGGTCCCACACTACCTGGAGGAGGTGGTGGCAATGGTCTCTATGGAAGAGGCATCAGCCTCTATGGAGGTGCTTGTTGTGGTGGTGCCTATGGTGGTGCCTATGGAGGTGCTGGTGGAGGTGCCTGCGGAGCTCTAGCATAATCAGCAAATGGCAGTACCTACTTCCAACATATTTGGAATGACCCTGTAGTAAGTTGCATAGTAATATGCTGCCTGAGCAGCCTTGTATCTCATCTCAATCCTCGATTGTGCTAGCTCCTCCCATAGCTGCCTGATCTCAGCATCCCTATCAGCTACCCGGGTCTCCTCTTTGATGACTCAAGTGTGGTAGTCATCCCGCTCTCACTGGACCTATCTCATCCTCTCATGGCTCTTCTTGAGAGCCTCCTACAGTTGTGGTGTACTTGCTCCTATTGAAATATCAGGCATATCAGTATCATCATCCAATGGTGCCTACTGTGATGTATCACCTATCCACTGCCTAGTGGATCTCTGTTGGGCCCCACTACTCCCAGCTCCTGCATCTGAGCCCATCATCCTAGCAGGGATGCTAGTCTATCTTGCTCAAGGTCTCAACACTCTCTACTGATGTCCCTGTTGTGCAACCTGCTGTTGAACTGGTGCTTGTTGGGCTGGTGCCTTCTAGGCTAGTACCTACTACTACTATACAGGCTGCTGTTGTGATCGCATACCAATAGGATCTATGAATCTTAGATGTGGACGTGCAATCAACTGGTCCCTATATGCAGGCATCACCCCAGCATTGGTGACATCCACCATATAGTCCCATCGTGTTGCTGGAATGTGTGCCTCTATCGCACACCACCCTGGATCCAATCTCACATGCCACCCCTTCTTCTCCTCATCAGAGAAGCAGGCATAAGGGCAGTACTCATGTGATATGTCTTGCTACCTGCCAAACTGGCGCAAGACGTGTGTAACAAGGAATCTCTCAATAATGGTGACACTCTATCCAATCAGTGGACGTGAAACAAACATATGTGAAAGCTCTCTCTGAGCATCATCCCATGGGTTAGTAGCCACCCAAGGTCTCCAAACTACAACTGCCATGTCATCTAGCTATCCTCTCCACTGCTCTATCTTACCCAGCAGAGGCTGAGTCATCAGGCCTGCGTACCTATAAATGTAAGGCTCAAGATGCTGTCGGGTGTCATGAAAAATAGGCCTCCAAATAGGGAGATGCTCCCAGGCCCAGATCTGTAAGATGAAGACTCCTGCTGCCATCGTCCTCACACCCTGATACATGATCTCATGGAGCTCATGGTACATCTGTGCAAGCATACACTCACCCCATCCAAATCTAACTGCTGGTCTGGCTAGCATCCTCTGCAGCATCATCCCCCAGCCACACTCTAGACAATGCTGACCTCGATCTGGAACAAGGTAGCAACTCAATAACATTGCAAGTACAATGGCTAATGGGTGAGCACCATTGTATCTACGCATCATATCCTCCCAGGAGATGGCCCGACCCATCACTAGATCATCCTTGAAGATAGTCCTCAAGGCTACTGTACTCTGCCATGACTATGTGTCATACTCTACTCGAGCACCATGGACTGGTATCCGCAGAATCTTGTATACGTCCTCAGGAGTCACAGTCATCTCCCCCATTGAAAAGTGGAAAGTGTTCATCTCCGAATGGAAATGCTCTATGAGTGCACCAAGAAGACCATGATTTACCTGAATGTTGAGTAGATCACGCAAGTATCCCAGGTTGAGTCCCTCAATATGAGTACTCTCTACATCTGTCAATCTCTACACTAATGTAGTAATAATGAAATGGTGTGTCTTGAAAGCAACATCGGGGAAGTCAACCTACAAAGCAAGCAACGACATTGGATCAGTATCTCAACATGATGGTTTTTTGACACAACAACAACAAATGCAACAAGACATCTATCCTAGACATGACTCTGCAATGCTCTACTTGGCTGATTTCATGCAAATTTCACAAATTTTGACCAAAAGCATTCAAACTCTGCAGCAGCTTTTCACTCGAGGAAACTATTTCCTCGCGTGAGACAGGACTTGACCTTGCCCGAGCAGGAGAAATCTCGCGCGGGGCCAGCTTTCAGCTCGTGCGAAGAAGCCCTAACTCATGTGAGGAAACTACTTCCTCGCGTGAGGGGAGATCTAGGCAGGTGCAAAGAAAATACTTCCTCACACGAGATTGGAAGAACACGACATGAAACTATGCTAGATCACCCTAAATTGACCTTAAAAGTAGTACGAATTGAAATGCAAGGAGGTTTATTAACTACTTACAGGTGCTTCATACTCCACTGGCTGGGCATGTCATCAAGAGTGCTCAAATCAATGTGTATGCAGTGGAAGACCCTCCATTTCTCTCTCAGAGCTCAAAATCACAAGAAGACGAAGGTGAATAATGAAGTGAAAATGACCCCTCCGGGCCTTATATAGCTTTTGACCTAATTTTCAAAAGTGCTATGTTTTGCGTGAAAATTGCACCCTTGGATAAATCGACTGCTCTGAATCCATTTTTGGGATCAAAATCTAAATCTAACATCTCTAGATAGCTTGAAATCATGTTTTAAATTCAGGGACCCTTTGGGATCAGACACTTGTGCAATCAGCCTTCTGGCATCATCTTCTTGCCAGACCCTCATCTTTGCATCATGTTCTCAAGATCTTTTCTCTTTTCATCAAAGTCAACTCTAGTCAAATCTGGTCAACCATGGTCAAACTTGGTCAACAGGACCTTTGCATTGCTCTGATTCGCTTCTGTAGCTTCTCGAATCTAGTCTAATTGCTTCTACTCTGCAATCTCTTATTGTCAATCATCCTTCTGATATGTCATCTTTCGATTTCGCTCCCGAGGGGGTAGGATGATTGCATCATTGAATCTTGTTGAATCAATTCTTGAAGCAGTCTGATCTGAATCATCAGCTCTCATTGCTAGGGGCATCTCGGTGCCTCACATCTTGCTATCTGGTCATCTATCTTTTAGGTATCTAAGTAATCTAACTCGGATCCTCGGGAATCAGGCTCCATTCTGGAGATGGTTCTCAAAATCTTTTAGGTATTGGGGCAATCTAACCCTAATTCCTGGGAGTCAATCTTCGTTTTGGAGATAGCTCTTGAAATCTCTTCTAGATCGTTATCTAGGCAATCTAACCCAGGTCTCAGAGGGCTAAGCTTCATATTGGGGCAATCTAACCCTGATTCTGGAGACAATCCTAAGTCTGCATCTCTCATCAATTGGTATTGGGGCAATCTAACCATGATTCTGGTTCTTTCAAGACCATTGTCTTTGCAATCTAACTTAGACTTCAGAAAATTCATGCTTTGATTTGTTCGGTGTCTTGGCAACCTAACCTAGACTTCTGAATTTCTTGTCATTTGTCACTTCATGCTATTCTTTGAATCAACGCGTTGTTTGCACATCAATTCAAAGAGGGGCAAATGTAATACCCTAAAATTGGCACGTAATAAATTCAATCAATTTTGGTGCATTTTAGTCAATTTTACATCTCCAAAGTCCTAGTTTCCTAGGCAATTTTCTCTCTCCTACCTGACTTAATTCGACTTGATGTCAATTGCAAAGACCCTAAATTGCATTAATCAAATATTAAAATTAATTCCTACAGTCTTCAATTTTTATTAGCTAAATTACCCCTATGATAAATTAATTTAATTCTAAAAGCCCTAAGTGCTTTAAATTAAATTAAAACCCACCCCATTTGGCTAATATATATGAAAAGGAATTAATAATTACTTGTTATTTGAATGGACACTCCTTTTTGAATTAATAATTCATAATATTCGAAAGGTCACCCTGTGTGGCATTTTTCATTCTTTTAATAAGTAATTTATGCTTTTTTGTCTCAATTGGGAATTCAAGAGTTTCAAATCAAGAACCCCTTCATTCTCTTCCCAGGCTTGTCTATTTAATGAACCTTTTTTCTTCATTCAAGGAGGACAATTTTTTAGAGTAATTGAACTATAGTATTTTTGTGTCTTAAATTTCATTAATTCAAATCTTTTTGTTGCATATTAGTATAATTTTCATTTAGTCTAATATTGCATTTTCATTATAGTTATTTTGTCTATTTGCTCATAGCCTAATCTAGTCTCATATTTCTTTTCAAGTACCTTAGAATAAATTTGCACTTCATATTTCTTTCCAAGCTATTTAGATTAATATCATATTTCCTTCAAAGCATCTTAGATTAAATTGCACTCATTCTAGTTTAATTTCAATTTGCTTATCATTATAGCTTTTGAAAATCCTCCATTTTAGTATTGGTCTTATGGTTGTTGGCTCTCATTCTGAGAGTAATTAAACACCCTGTCTACATAGGAGGCAACAAGTCTCTTCACGATGGATTTCAGATTGAGTAATTCATACTCTCTTGTAATTTGATCATGTGAGTAATGACCATGTTGCGTGCGTGGTTGGATTAGAGGTCCACATTCAACTATATACAATATGCACATAATATATATGTTAAAAAGGCTTTGGAGATTTTTTTAAAAAATGCAAGACATCCATCACACAATAATTGAATGGGAGATTTGGAACATGGCATGGACATCCATCACACAATAATTGAATGTGGATTTTCTTCAGATATGATAATTTTTAGTCCCCTAGTAGACATGTATACAAAATTTGGAAGGATACACTAAGGTTCAGGAATTGTTTGACAAAATGCCTCAAAGAAATGTTGTATCATGGACTGCAATGATTGCACGCTATGCCGTGCATGGATTTTGTGAGGATGCTCTCAAACTTTTTGAACTAATGAAGCCCTCTGAAATAAACCTTGATCATGTAAGCTTAGTTTGTGTTTTATTTGCATACATCCATGCAGGTTCAATAGATGAGGGTTGTAAACACTTCAATGACATGATTCAATCTTATTGTATAATGTCTACTATGGATCATTGTATATGCATGGTTCCTCAAAATTTGAAAGAGGTTGACATGGGTTTGAACATCTTGCTAAAATCAAAAGGTTGTTGCACTATTCAAATTTAGGCCCCATTTAATTTGTGGGGTGCGTGGCACCTCTCAAGGTACGAGGTGACCTGTATCTCACCCTTTTTCCTATGGGCAACTTTTTCCAGCCAATCGAGGCTCACTATTATAAATATATCTATTCATAATCACTAGCCATTATTTTTATTTTATGTGTTGAAAATGTATTTTAATTTTTATATATAATTTATATTTTTATATAATATAAAAAAGCTATATATTATAATATATAATTATTATTTTTTAATTATAAAATATCAATAAAGTATTAAAATATTATATATTAAGAATATCTTTATTCTTATTATTAAAACAAGATGACTTGAGGTTGACAATCAACAGTCAATATTATATTGACAATGCAAGAATATTGCAACTACTCCAACCATTAGATATTTATTCCAATCATTTTTTCCTATTCGTGAGATGGCCTCCTACACTTGTGTAGGCTCTTATAATATGGGAGAAAGGGCTAGTTGTGATTTTTCCAACTTTTCTATTGTGGAAAGTAAAACCCTCATCAACTCTACATTTGCACGCACCTACTCCATTAGTTCTTGTTCATATTTCTCCATTTGAGCCACCAACTCCTTCGCAAGATTTTCCTCATGTTGTTTTCCTTATGCCTCCATTTGTTGCTCCTTTGCATCCATCTTCCTTACAAGATCCTCCTTTTGTTGCCTCTTCTTTGCAAGAATCACCTGATATTGTCTCATTTATGCCATCATACATAGGAGATAGACTTCACAAGCTCTCTTCTCCTACTCCATGTCAAACCTTTATTGTCTCTTGATTTCATTCATCTGTCTAGTCCATTGCTTTGATATAATATGTTGTATAGCTAAATTGTATTTGATTATCCATATCAAAATTAATGTAATGTATTATTATGCATACAATATGGCAATCCAAGACTATTACAAACAAAAACAATATATAAATTAATATATAATTTTATAACAATATGTTCTATTAACACTATATTAAAAATTTTATATTACATAAAAATAAATAATCATAATATTTTTTTTTTATAATAAAATAGATTTAGAACTAAATAATAAATATATCTAAAGTATTAAATATTTAATATATTTACTAATCTTATCTCGCTTTAAAATAATTTTTACTTATCACTATTTTTAGGTTGCTTCTTTTTATTGACATGCCCTTCATATTTGACTAGAAAAATGAATTTGCAGGGGGAGGGTACTTTGAACATTAATATTTAAAAATTAGACTGATCTCTTTATATGATTGACAAAGATGGTATATCTAATCTTTTTATATTGCTCAATTTGAAGAACTTACTTGTCTTTGTACTCATCCTTATTTGCATCATGAGAAATTACTAATATCAAAGAAAATACTAAACAAGTTATGGTCATTAAAGTAGATCCAACTTATTCTCTTGAAGAAGTGTCATGTGTTGTTCATTTCATATGGGAGAAGAATTCATCAATTTTCAAATCTTGTATTCATTATTCATTCTATAATGGATAAATAGATTTCTTGTATTCCTTATCCATCTCCATCTCTACACACACACACACACACTATTGCAAAGATAACATGGCTTATTGGTATTGGACCCTAATTATCTTCCTCATTGAGAGTTTTTGTTTCAATCATGTTTGGGTCATGTATGTGGATACATAGTTGACACACATGTCATTTGTTAAAGGCCTCCCAATTTACTTCTTGCACATCACAAATTTATGTAACAAATAGACCAATTCTCTTTAATTAAATTGAAATTATCATGTATGTGGATGCATAGTTGACACAAACATCATTTGTTAAAGGCCTCCCTATTAACCTCCTGCACATCATAAATGTATGTAAAAAATATGCAAATTATCTTTAATTATTGAATTTCTATATCTATTTGGCATACCCATCACACACTAAGGTGCAATTACTAGTTCTTACCTCCAATTACATTACTTAATATAAACTAACTTTTTTGTTTCTACTACATAACTTTACAATAAAGATAACTAAAAGTTTATATTTTTACTTGAATAATAATCTATTTTAATACCTAAAAAAAATAAATTACAAGAACAAACCTATCCACAAAATTCAAAGTCAATTAAAAGTAATAAAAATAAATGATGGTCAAATTAAAATAAAATTAAGATATTAATTAAATATATAATAGAAATATTATTTACATCTAATACATTTATTATAAATTATATTCTTTATATATCAAAATTGTATAGCATATAATACATTGTCATTTTGTTTCTTATCAACAACAAAAATATAATATTACTTGAAATTTAGATAGAAGTAACCATTACACTACCTTAAGACATAATACCAATTGAATTTATGGAAATGTTTAGAAAGGGAATTTTATTTAAAAATTATGTGTACTATAGTGATAACGGCAAAAACACTATACACGTCATGAGAAGATAAAGTCTCCACGCGCGCTTAGATTCACGTTGACGTAGAGAAGGATATTCGTGATAAGCATTACCATAAGAATCTTTACGTATACAATGATCTCTTTTAGAAATAAGGAAGTGGTTCCATGAGGTGACAATGCAAATCTAATGATAAATTTTAAAGGATTTTAACCAATATTTTATTGAAAGGAAAATTTAAGTGATTTGGTGAAAAGGGAATGATTAATTTATACTTTATTATCAAAAAGTTTAACATTGAATTGTTATTTGTTTAGTAGGCAATTTTCACAAATCACATTTTTATTATGTGTATTTATTTATTTAATGGTATATTTTTTATAATGCTTAATCCACAATATTAAGATATATATTGATATTTATATAGTTTAGTTGACTACACTAAAAAATGAGTTGATATTAATCATGTAAATACAATTGAAATTATTAAAATAGTTCGGAATTTTGTGTAGTGATGTTTAATATGTTTGATGGTTAAGATTTGAGTTATATAATTAGATTCATATTATTCTAACTAAGATATGTATAATGTGTTCTTTTATTGTTCAAGGAAGAGGTCATACCAATAAATTAGTCTTGGGACACATTATTTTTGTGCAAAGTTATCATTTAGAATTTTAGTATTTTATACATTTTAATGTGTTCATGTGTTAGTTGGTACTAAAAAGCACCTTAGGTGAACTATTCTATTCAAAGGGAATAATAAGGACTTCCTTGTTGGAAGGTAAATATTCTTAACCTATATGTACAATGAGTGAAGATATGTCTATCAAATGTGCAAATGCCTAAGAAGATGATGTGGTGTAGTATTTATTGTAGACTACATCGACAATGATCAACTTCCTTGACCATAATTGTTTCCCTTGATCACAGTCTCGTCCCTTACTCCTTCAAATATGTCACCATGTCATGATCTATCACATTTTCAATGCACTCCTTTTTTATGCTCATCATGGACCAACTTGATGGTTTCCACCTTGTTGCCACGTGGTGTCACCTTGCTTCTTCTACCCAACTCGAATGAAGGAGCTTTGAAAACTCCTACTAGTGTGACACGTGTCCCAACCAAAGCCACAACATTCAAATATCAAATGGAACCCACATTCCTTCACACTAATATCACCAGCTATTCATTCTCAAGGATATCTTGATGAAGATTCTTTCCTAATTGGGAAAAATCAACATGCACTTAATAAAGAATTAAAAACAATTAGTGGAGGTTAACTCTCTGCCCCACGATGGCAAAACGGTTAAAAAGGCGGGACAACTGATGCCCATACCTTGAAGCAGTAAATATTAATGATGAAAAGTCTCAACGTGGGAATATTTTTTTGGGAAACTATTGTGATCATATGAGACATGTTTTCTACATAATTCACAAGGGAATAATCTATAAAACCCCAAAGTCTACATTGTAAAAGAGGATCCATAATTTCTAGTTTGGGAATTTTACATTATTAAGAAGTCTTTCAAGCCTTGGAGCCAATTGCTTATCATTATAGGATGTATTCTGTAATATTTGTAATTTGTAGTTTGATTTCTAGTCTTGGCATATTTTCTCTTAATAAAACATGGAGACCATGCCTATGTCACCTTTCTTCTTTTGTTAATCAGGATGTTCAGTACATTGATTTCTTTGTGTCAGGTTTAGTTCATTTATGTTGGTCTTTTTGTCTTCCACTTATTCCAAGTGTTAATAAATCAAGTAGTTGTCTTGCTCTTTCAATTTTCTCTAATATGGGCAATAAACTATACCAATTAAAGTTTTTTTCCCTAGAATGACAAACTAGATGGGTGTATGTGATTTCATTCAACCCTTGTAGGATCTATTTATATCTAAGGAAGATAAACACTTTAGGGCATCTCTTCTTTGGATTCCACTTCCAAATAATTTTCCTACATCATGTCCTCCCTCTTGTAAATCCTTACATTTGTAGGGGTATATCTGCCTTTATTCAGATCCTTGTTTGCGTATCGTGTCCATCCCCAAAGGCAATATATCTTGGGAGCAAAGGATTCTAAAATTTTGTAAAAGTTTGGTTATGGATTTGTAAAGTGTTGCAAAAGCTTTGGTGGATCACCCTCTTAGTTTAGCTTATGCTTTGAGGATGCTTCCTCTCCTGCCCCCCAAGGAATGAAGAGTTGACTTCTAAAACCATGGAGGTTGTTTCATAGGCACACAAGGTCCCACTCTTGTGGAATTTCCTAATTGACCTTATTTAGGTACAAGCCTCTTAGGGATCAATATTTATTAATAAAAGTAGAAAAGTAGAGTGCCGACCCTATGGAGCAAAGGCCCAAAACATGCCAAAATAAGCCACTTACAACACACATGTTAAACAAGCCACTAATAACACAAAAGCCAAACATACTACTTACAACACCAAATTACAAACTACAACAATATACACCAAGAGTGGGGTGAATTAACAACCAAACCAAAAATTAACAGAACATAAGCTTGGACAAGATGTGTGTGTGTGTGTGTGTGTGTGAGAGAGAGAGAGAGAGAGAGAGAGAGAGAGAGAGAGAGAGAGGAGAGAGAGAGAGAGAGAGAGAGAGAAGAGAGAGAGAGAGAGAGAGAGAGAGAGAGAGAGAGAGAGAGAGAGAGAGAGAGAGAGAGAGAGAGAGAGAGAGCTAACATCCTCATCTCTACGAGACCCCAAAACCTTGAAATGTCTCCACCTAATTAGAAGATAATGGTAAGAATCTTGGCAAATAAAAAATCTCCACCTCCATAGGAGACTTTGAATAAACAACCAGTGAGAGAAAAATTGAGACCCCAAATTGGAGCTCCAAGATCACAACCACCAAAACAAGTCCACCACTAAACCTACAAGAGCAATGTTCACCTCAATAGGATTTCTAGTAGTACAAGAAGAGACAAAGTGACTCCACCTTTATAGGATCCTTTGAAGGAAAAACTAGGTTGTGCACAACTAAGACCCCAAACTGGAGCCCCCAGACCACAACATTCGAAACAGGACCACCACCTAACTTGTAGAAGCAACATCCACCTCTATAGGATTACAAGGAGTGCAAGCAGAGACATGATAATGGACTGGCCACCCTTTTCCAATCAAACAAACATTAGTCGGATATCCTACAACCCCAACTAAAAGGCAATAACACTCTACCGACAAAACCCTTCATGCCACTATACAAAATAGAGCAAAGAAACAAAAGGGTTGCCTCTATTAGAGGATCTTCATAAGCACAAAGGTTAAACTCAAAACTAACCAGACCAACAAACACAATGCCTCTAGGAGTGCCAAAGACCTAGATCCAGGTACCTCACATGACAAAAAGCCTAGCAACATAGGGATACAAGATCCCATCTTCAACATTCACCACAATAAGATCCATCAAAGTTTTTCAATATTTCATTTTAAATGAGCTACAATTAATTATATTTCTCTAGTTGAGCTCACATTGCCAACTAATGAAAATATAATTAGATAGAGATTCACAATATTTATCATGATGAATCTAGACCTTACAATCCAATATGCCACATCATCACCTTAAGATGGTAAGCATCAAGATTTAGATTCATTGATATGCATTGGATTATTTTACTTGCTTTTATTGTGCTATTTGTGTTTTATTGTGTTATTTGTGTTCTCATACTTCTTTACTTTACACCTTCCTTGTTGAAAATACTTATATATCTTCTATTTGAGAACCATACTAATATATCTTAAGTACATTTATCTAAACATGCCAAGAGATATCAATCTTGAAATATTTTATTTATTCAAAAGCCTTTTTCCCAAAAGACATCAATCTTGAATTGTTTTATTTATTTAAGAATCATTTTTCCCAAAAGACATCAATCTTGAATTACTATATTTTATTTGCTTAATATCTTGTTTTTTTTCGTTTTGAAACTGTTTAAAAACTAATTTATTTTAATTACATTGTTAGTTTATTTTTATTTGAAAAATTAGTTTTATTTTATAAAGAGACATTCTATAGTAGGTTTAGAACACTAATGTAGATATCTTAAATATATCTATCTAATTAAATGTCTAAAATAATAATTTGTGCTATTTTATTTACCTTAAATTTTATTGTATCTACAACTTTTTCCCTAATTAATGTTATAAATATACGTGGTATAGGTAGCAATGATGATCCATGAGTTGAAAGAGATCTAGTATAGGGCATGGGTAAGGAGTTGGGTAAGACTCTCCTCCTTAAGCCAAGGTCGGTCCATTAATATCTCACCTAAACCAATCACTCACACTATTAGACAATCAAATTCTTAAATACAATATATATCAATTAGAATTATTTTATTTATCTTTAATTTTATTAAATCTACAATATTCTTTTTCTCTAATACAAATTTTTAAATAATTTTTGTTAACACATTAAATAATATCTCTCAATATTAATCAATAATTGAATAATTTTTGTTACCATATTCACACAAGTTACCTTGATATACTTTAAAAACCTTTACTTCATTTTGTTGGAAGATGAACAAATTTATTATTAGAGAGATAAACATTCAGTCACTTTTTGCAAGCGTGGCCAAGTATTTGGAATCGTCTCGAAAAAGTACACCTTAAATCTCTCGTTAGAAAAAATCTTTAGACATGAACGACTTTTAAGATTCTATTGCTGATTGGACGAACACACATCATCTGAATAATGAAAAGAAATAGCTGGTCTAACATGCTCACGTTTTAAGTTATTCTATTTAACATTTGACTGGGTACGTATATTGCTGAGATCTTTACTGATCTTTTTAATATAATGAAGTACAGCATTCAATCCTCTCCCTCCACCGCGCAAATGTACACGGTAGTTACGCGTAGGGTTTCTGGTCGAGATAAACGAACAGCTGGCACTTGTTATTTTTTCATCGCATATTCTGCACGTTGGCTTTTAAAAACCGTAAATTATCCCAAATATTATTTATTAATTTTTTTCAAATCTCGTTAAAACGGTGTCAACTTTGAGATCCTTCTCCCAGAAGACGAGAGATCGATTTGGATGAGTTGAAGAAACTGTTTCAGCATATTTTTAGGTAAGCTGTGTTTGTTGTTTTTCTGCTTACGCTGTTGATTTTTGAATGTTTGGGTCGCCATGGAATGAATATCTTTGCATTTTTCTCGAAAGGTTTGTAGGACTTGGTTATTCACTGAGAAAGAAGTTTAAGAGATTTTTCGGCTGATTTGTGGGATGAGTAGATTTTTTTTGAAATTTCCCCTTTTCACCATTTCAGGTTCTTTTTCCCTAACTTAATGGATTGGCTTTACTATCTTTATTGTGTTTTTGTGCTTTCATTCGATGGAGTGAGCTATAATCCTTGAGTTTCTACATCTATGGCATGCAATTTATAGTTTTAAAGATTTTTTTTTTCTAAAATATATTGTTAAATACTCTTTTTCTTCTTCTTTTCCAAATGGTTTATATGATTTATGGGTTTCTTTTTAACTCAATCTTCTTCTACTTGATGAAGTAACAGTTCACAATAATATAGCTCATGGCAAATGATAATGATTAGTTCAATTGGCACTCACACCTAGATGATTCTTGTAGGGTTAGAGTATTAGGATTTCCCTATAGGTTACCCATCCCAACACTATATTTGCATGCAAAGAAGTCCACCTGGTTCAGTACCTCATTTTGTGAATGTCAGATAAACTCTATAAAAAAATTCTATCTGAGTAGGAATATTGTTGTGATAGGTGATTTCTTTGAAATTAAGTCTTGGGATCTGGACATCTTGTGGCTGTGATGAGTCCTGGATAAATCATTCACTCTTATGAGAGACCGGTTCCTGTGAACTGTAACTAGTGGAATATGACATCTGATGATTAAGGCGTCTTATTCCTTAAAAGGTGACAATATATCTTGGAATGTTGTTCAGCTTTAGTTCTGGTTTGTGGCACAGCTGGCCTGTCCTGACTCACCTTTCTGCTGTTGAATGGCGTGGAATAATAAAAGCATTTGGCATATAATGCCCAGTATCTCTATTCAGAGCAATGTCCATTAGAGATCAAGACTGGAAAATGTAGGTTAAATAGATCTCTATACAATTTACTTAATGAATGTATTGATTTGCTTGATAAGTAGGTTCTTCTGCTGCTCTCAACCACTTGACAGATACGATAGGTGAGATCCTACATGCTATCAGTCAGAGGGTCTAAATAGAACTTTATACAATTTACTTTATGCACATATTGAATCGCTTGATCAGTAGTTTGAGGTTCTTCTGCTGTCCTCAACCACTTGACAGACAAGATGGGTAAGGTCTAAATACTATCAGTCAAAGGGACTAACCAAACTAAAGTTGGCTGGCTGCGGAAATGACCTGGAGTTAATTGAGGAACTGGCTTTTAGAGGTGAGGGCCATGCTCTATGGGTCAAACACCTCAATAGATTGGATTCATTCAGATTGTCTTACCCTTGATGCATCTTCAGAAATCCACGATTCCATGCTATAAGTTGGTGAACCTGGAGTTGTTGTTTCCATTTTATCAGTAGGTGAACTTGCTTTTAGGTTACCCATTTTTTCTACGAGGGTGATTTTTATCAGCCACACAAGGCATGGGTGTCCCATACTAATATCAGTAGCATGCCAAGTAAGGTTTCAAATCTTATCCTTAACTATGATATTCTTGCTAGACTAAGTTGGCTGGTTCAATATGACATTTTTGTTCTCTAACTTATAATTTGTTTTAATAAAACTGTATGTATGGTTCTCCAGTACTGGGGAAGTTGCAGACCACATTCATTTTGATATCAGCGAGCTTGGACTGTACTGTATTCTTAAGGATTTTAAATCTAGATCACCCTTCCTTGTACATAATAAATTGGAGGGGTATGCTACATTGCTGCTTGCCTTTTAGAGTAATGGGCTGTCTAATTGCAGGAAGGGTATTTAAGGTGGTTGTTGCTATTACTAACACTGCCATTACACCACATCTGGTTGAACAAGATAATGCCTATTTCAGCTGTAAATGTTCCCATTTTTCCTTTTCTTTTTTTTCCATATTTATGGGTTTTGAGCATCAAAAAAACATGTTTAGCCACAAGTAAGCTGACTTTTTGCACTTGTATTGGTGGTTTTTGACTCTGAACATACATATGGAGATATGTTTCTTTTAAAGATCAGGGTAAACTTAAGATCAGTTTCTTATTCCCGTTTTTAGGGGTTTGCATCATAATAGTGGAAACTGCATTGTTGCTAGTTTTTAGTCACCAATGCTACTTTTGCTGTTTAAAGAGTTTTGATTCTTGGGCATCTCAACAGTGGCAATGAGTCTAACCTGGCTTTATTTTGATCATTCATTTTATAGAATGAAGATTTGGCCTGTTTCTCCATGCTAAATCTTTGGTGAGATTATGAACTTTATTTAATGTGGTGTGGGATAAGGTTGGACAAAATTCTTGTCATGGGTGCTCCTTTGTGTTATTTGTCACCCATATACTTTTTCTTAGTTTCATTGATTTTTTCTGGCCACTTGTGGATTAATGTCTAAATTCAGTTCTTAAGATCAATTGGCCAAACCTATAATATATCCAATTAAATCTGAATCACAACTGAGTGTAACTTCCCTGCTTTTCTGTCAGATTAGAGGTTCTTTTGAATATTTTAAATCTGGGCATTTGAAGTGGCAAGGAACATTGTAAGCTATAGCCTATTGGTTGTGTCATGTAGATTTATTTTTCTTTTACTTGTCAAATTTGAAAGTTCTTCTTTAAACAATATTTAGTTATTTTTCATTTCAGTTATTTGCATAGCAACCCCCACATACCTTATTTGTTTGGAACATCCTGGTCTACCTTATGCAATAGCATCCATTTTTGGTGGTAGAGATATGGCTCTTAGCTTTTTGCTTCAAAATGATGGAGGTTTCTTAACCAATTGCTGAATTAGTACCCAGTCCTTGACTAACTGGTTTAGAAAACAATCTTCCCATTATTATTGTGTGGCCAGGATCACTTCCATAACATTTTCTAAATTTCTAGTTAATGGTAGCATCCTCTCACAAATTCTTTTTTCTTTTATTTTTTCTTCAGCAATGTTGATTTGTTGAGTAAAGAATCTGTGATGGTGTAAAATATATTATCCTCTATAGCAGAGCATTTTCTATTATCAGCTTTTAGAGTCTGATATTTGGAGCAATACAAAAGTGAATATCTTTATCCAAACTCTGATGATTTTTTTTGCAGTTGGATAGTCATAGCTATTGCCTTTCCAATTCAACTCGATTTTTATGTAAAAACTAAAAGCCCAATAATTACTATCAACTTATCAGCCTAGAGAGCTATATTACATTTGCATTTTTATAGTTACTTCAATTTTTGAGCTGTCTGACATCCTCATTTGTTCATTTGAAGCTACAGTGTAAACTACAGAAGAAGTGTGGATATGGCTGCTTCAATCAAAATTTCCACTGTTTCCTTTAATTCCTCTCAGCCTTCGTCTGGTTTCAGACAGCCTCTAATGACGACAAAGATAGGATATCCAAAGTCAGTAGTTTTGGTTTCTCAGAAGAGGAAACAAAATGGAAAGCAAGGTCACTGTCCAAGGCATTTGAAAGTTATAGCTTTGGATGCTGCACAGCCATTTGATTATGAATCCAAGATAAGTAATGAAATTAATAAGAATAGTAAGTTAAAGATTGGCATAGTGGGGTTTGGCAATTTTGGTCAGTTTCTTGCAAAGACCATTGTCCGGCAAGGTCACACAGTATTGGCTTATTCTCGAACAGATCATAGTGAGGTTGCGCGCAAGATGGGAGTTTCTTTTTACACAGATCAAGATGATTTTTGTGAAGAGCATCCTGAGGTTATATTGCTGTGTACATCTATCATATCGACAGAGTCTGTGTTGAGATCGTTTCCAATTCAAAGATTGAAAAGAAATACATTATTTGTAGATGTCCTTTCAGTCAAAGAGTTTCCACGCAATCTCTTTTTTCAGGTGCTTCCCTCAGAATTTGATATATTGTGCACCCATCCTATGTTTGGGCCTGAGAGTGGGAAAGCTGGGTGGAGCGGTCTTCCTTTGGTCTATGATAAGGTTAAGATTGGAGAAGGGTTGAGAGCTGAGCGTTGTGAACGGTTTTTGAATATATTTGCAAAAGAAGGCTGTAGGATGGTTGAGATGTCCTGTGCAGAACATGATCGCCATGCAGCTGAAACACAATTTATTACACACACTGTTGGGAGGATGTTAGGGAAATTGAATCTGGAATCCACCCCAATAAATACTAAAGGATATGAGTCACTACTTCGAATTGTTGAGAACACTTGTGAAGACAGCTTTGATCTTTATTATGGTTTGTTTATGTACAATGTTAATGCAACAGAGCAGTTGGAGAGGCTAGAAATGGCTTTTGATGCTTTAAAGAAACAGCTTGTAGGGCGGTTGCACAATATTTTAAGAGCACAGCTTTTCGATGGGGTTACCAGGGGAGAAGTGTCTGAGCAAAATTCTACTCTTGCAGATCTAAAAAACACTAGTGCTTCGGACACTGCAATTTCATTAAGAACAAAATAAATGAATTATCTGATCTTTAGAAACCAAGTAGAGCCATGCAATTCCCTTCTTATCTGTAGCCTAGCAGAGCTCTGGTTGTTTAATATAATTGTAAAACTTTCTCCCTTTTTATTAGGAGACTTTTCTCATAAAATTTCCTTTTTTCTATTGTCTTGTCATTGCATGTCCTTTGAAGTAGAAGAGCAGGCACAGCATATTCTCTATGTACTTTTTGGGGTTATTTTGTCTTCAGAAATAGCCAACCTAGAAGTCTCGGGATAACAGGGTATTTTGCATGAGGGTATTTATTAATTTGTATTTTCTGTATACTTGCCTTTCATCTTAGCATACTTAATTATTACCACAAGGAGATTAATGTATTAATGAGTAAAGCTATCAGTATTTCCTCAATGTCTGGTTCACAATTTTTAGTATATCCAAATATAATATCTGTTCCATATATCTTTCAATGTTTACACTTACAGCATGCAGCCTTATTGCAAGCACTTGATTTTATTAAATGCAAAATACATAAATGACAAAATGTATCAGTTATATAATGAGAGGAGGATAGTTGGAGCTGGGTAGTTGACATAGGTTATTGACCCAAGGGCAGGGTAGAGGCAGGCAGAATCAGGGTTAATTGAGACTGCTTAACCTACTAACAAGCCCTGCAAAGAGTTACACACAGAAGCAATATGAATACCACATGAAATCAGTGAAAACACAATGGATATGAGACAACCAACTGGCAGCAACAATAGAGAAATTATATTATATCTTCCAAGATGCCCGGCTGTGAGGCCCTCCGGGTTTTGGCCTTATACAATAAAATTTATGAATTCAGAGACTCAGCTCGCATGTTATCTTGTCTTCTACTATCCTCTAACTGGAACTTCCTAGAACTGCCTAGAACTGCCTCCTACATCAACCTAAGCTCAAATATATAGCCAGCAAAGCCACAAATCGGTCAGTCAGACATTTAATTACAATATAGGTCCACTTAGGAGGAGAAACCAAAACTAAAGCAAGAAATAACAAAACACGATGCACCTTTATATTTAGGTCCACACATGATCCAAGAACTCATCCTCAACCGTGCAAGATCCAATTTCCCCACACGGAACCATGCAAGGCGAAATACCACACGTTTCATGTGAAATTAGCGGCAAATCGATATCCGAGGGAAATGGCAATAACTTCTAGGTCCGAACGAATTAGGATGTGTGCCCTTAGGAGAATGCTCAAGATTATGTCCATGGTAAGCATTAACTGCGCAAGGCAAGAAACCAACTGCAACAACGGCGACAAAACAAACATCAGATAGGTACAGGAAATATTTATGGTGATGCAAGATTGCTCAAGACCCAAGATGCTCCTACATCAGTTATTGCTTGGTTAAGTATTATTCTCATTGCATTGTTGGAGAATTGGAGCTGGAAATCTCTTTGGTTTGCTAGATGGTTGTACTTAGCTGTTCTTGTTTAGATTAATTATTTGTGGGTTCTATTAGGTCCTCTGCACTTGAAAAAACTACATTTTGTCCTAACTCCTACCACTTTTATATGTGAGATATTCAAATCATCTAGGGAGTGGCTTGCTTCTTTGATTTAGCTTTTCTATTGGTTATTATTGTTGAAACTCCTTTCTTGGGAGAACAGTCTCCATGTCATCATCCTTCTCCCCCCTTAACACCTTCATTAGATGGGAAATCCTCTTTAGAAGAAAGAGAATCAAGCCATTCAAACTCTTGCAATACTGACCATTCCACAGGATTGGCTGAAATAACTTTCAATAGCTTCAGCACTTTGGAACAAACCACTTTATTGCACATTTATTTGGCTTCATCTATGTGCCAGCCAATTGATTGAAGGCTTTTTTGACAAAATCAACTTACAGGAAGTAGACATATAATTGGAGATATTAGCCTGTGTGAATGCTAAAAGAATTGCAGGCTTAAAAATTCCTCTTGACATTAAACTATAAGATCAGATACCAAGTACTCTATCTTGACAATATTGCCTGAGCCTTCGAGCCTCTATTTGGCAAAAGCAACCTGCTAATGAGGTAAGCAGACATGTGGGAGCAACTGATAATTTGATATTGTAGGTCCATCTCTTGCTTGTTAGAATATATTACATCGTTAGTTTATTGTTTAGATTTTATAAATAAAACAATAGTAAGTCAATAATAAGTTAGAAGTTTCTGTTTTTGGAAAGTTATTCCCATAGGTTGTTTTGATAGTTTGTACACAGGGAAAGAAAGCTTTTATAAAGTCACATTGGAAAGTAATGTTTATGTCATCTGACAATGCCAAATTCATTATAGTATCATTTGCATATTATCTGTATGATTCATGGCATATTAACTTTGTAGTTGCATGCTCTTTCACTTTCTAAAATGGTATCAGAGTGATTCCGTGAGCCTTAGCAATATGTTGTAGCATCAGATCTAAAGAGATCCAACTGTTGCGTGTGAAGATTTCATTCCCATCGTAGTCGTGTGAATTCTAAACCAATCGCGTTGAGGGCATTTTCCGGTCGCAAGTGTCTTTCATGTGTGGGAAATTCAATATAAAAATGCATGATATCAAGCCCTTAATCAAACTCGATATGATATATGGCTTGAGCGATCTATGCGATATGAGCAGGATGGTAGTGTGAACAGATTGTTTTTATTATATCAATGAATCCGTAATTGATAGATGTAGAAAGTCAGCACACATCATTCACATTAAGAGAGACATGTTTGCCACTACTTGTACATTGGCACTTTTTCTGTGGCTCTTAGTCTAAAATGGTATGATATCATGCACTTTAGGAAAATCTTCTGTTTCATTTCATTTCTACCTAGAGTTAAGATGTTGGAATTGTTTCTTTAATAACATACCTTCTCGCTGCCTGTATTAATCAAATCGATATACTAATGGATGGATCATATGCTAAGTGCTACCAAAGTAGTTGTATTCAGTATGACTAGGAAATTGCAAAGGGTCTTTCACTACTTGGGTATATTTCCTCATATATTTATTGCTGTTGTGGAGATTGTGCATGATTGATGAAAAGTAGTAATTTGAAACATATTGGTGTACGGCGTGAAACTTGTTTATGATGTTTTGTGCACCATAAAAACTACATCCACTTGGGATGTATAAGTACTATAAGGATACACAAGATATAACTTATTCATTTTTTCTTGTCAAAAGGTGTATAAGGAATTACAAACTTTTATTTGTAATTTTGTTTCCAAGTCACAAGTACAAACCCTAATATAAAATATTTTAAAGATCTGAACTTTTGAAGTTGTTTAGAGTCTTAGACCTTTTAGAGTAATAAGATTATTTTTCTTTAAATGGAAAAATCAATTACTATTGCTAAATTTGAAGGAATGATTTTTATACATGGCAAATAAAGATACAGTTGCATCTAATTGAAAAAGATTTATGGGACATTGTGATTGGAAACACAAAAAGGCCACAAGTGCAAACGAAGCAACATAATGGCAGTCAAAGATTGCAAAGCAACAACATTTATTGGTTTTGGATTATCAGATGCTTACTTGCATTATATTGATCTTTCAAAAATGTCAAAAACAAATCTAGGAAGGTCTAAGTACATTATTTGGATCTCAAACCTTCATTGTCAATATGTCAATCAAACAAAAACTCTTCAGCCTCAAGATTAATGAAAAGGAAAGTGTTGTTCAACACATTAGTATTTTTCAATCCCTTCCAAATCAACTCGTTGGTATAAATTCCAAGTTAGAAGAAAATGGTGCTAAAACAATCTTATTGAGTAGTATGTCTTAAAGTTTTGATCATGTTGGTTTTTACATTCAATTATTGAGGTAACTACGTTGTTTGTCAAGAAGAAGTCTAACATTTCTATAAAGAAGAACAAAGAATTCAAATGCTATGTTTGTTAGAATAATGGATTTTTATAAATAAATTGCATTTATCATGCTACAGATCTTATTGATGGGAAGTTGAAAAATAAAGCTCTTGTTCCAATTGAAAGTGAGATAGAAGATGGTGGTGTTGTAATGCGTAAGGAAGACTCTCCCTAACATGATGATAAGGAGGAGTATCTTTTTGAGAAATTAAGTAGGAAACATTGGAGGCTGAGGACATCAGTCGTAGGATTTTTATCATCTCCAGTAGCTTCTTGCTCAGAGAGGATACATTGCTTGAGATGTGCCAGTTTCAATTTTCGCCCCTTCATGGAGCAAGGAGGGGCTTGGCATTTCTTGGTAGAACCTGTGGATAGTGTAATCTCTAAAATAAGGTGGGATTAGTGTGTTTACATTGGCTCAATTTTTTTTGTACACTAGAGGAGGGTTTGGTTCTCATGGCTTTGGAGGAGGGCATTGACACTTTAAAAAGAAAGTGGACTCTCAGAGGTGACTTGTTCTCTCATTGTGCATGGAAGATGGGATGCTGTTCCCTCATGTTGTACAAAAGATATGCATGTTTGACAGGCAGGCGATCTGTTGATGGATATTGTTTGGTGTTTCTGGGTGAGTGAGGAGAATTGATGGAGGTGTTTCATCAAAGTTTTCAGAAGGGCTGTTGTGTTCAGTCCTTGCAGCGTCCCATCCTTTGTTGAGATTGATGTAAGAAGGGGGAACGCTGGAATATATAACATCCCTAGGATATAGTTTAGATAAATAAGTAAAACAATTGTTAGCCAATAATAAATTAGAATAATTTTTGGGAAGTTTTTCCTGTAGGTTGTTTTGGTAGTTTTTAGTATTTTACATATGAAAATAAGGCTTTTTAAAGCCACATTTACAAGCAATGTAATATCACCTGAAAATGCAAAACTCATTATAATATCATTTTCATATTCCGTATAACTCATGGTGTATTAAATTTGTAGTTTCATGCTCTTACATTTTCTAAAATTGGCACCATGTTGCCTTGCTGGCTTTACGTTTATTATTTAGATGCCAACTTTAGAAGTGACCCAAGGCCAAGATAGCACCAACATCTAAAAGCCAACTTTGCATAATCAAGAGGTTGCTTCTAGATGACATCCCTAGTTTTTAGCTAGATTTCCACCAGAAGACTTAAAGATAAGTCCAAATCTACCAAAACCCATGCAAAAGTTGATTGGGATTGCCTTAGGGTTTCAAGGGAGATCGAAACAAATTTACTTGAGGTGTGTTGTCCTCAATTTTATCCACTAAAAATTTAAAATTTTGAATCCTCTAGTTGAAAGACTGTCACACAAAAATGTCTTTTTGGAAGTTGTGCTAAGTGCATTTATTTTTTTATAAAGGTTTTGTCATCGTATGATTGATTTGAAAATCATTAATTATCCACGGTCTCAATTGTGAGCAATTTAAACTTGCAAGACGTCTATATCCAATCATAAAGTCACTTGTCATCATGTGACAAACTTAATTGTATATGACAATCATAAAACAAATATTGTCCAAAGTTGCAGAGTGTGCCATATGTTTCAATTTTGTTGATATTGTGGTATTTTTTAACGTTTACACCAATGGCTTAGAATGCATTGAAAGCTTGGGGGCATACTAATTGTAATGTTCCCCTTCAATTAATTAATTTTGCAATGTCCCATAAGCTCATTTCTTTATATTTCCTGATATGTTGGAGGAAAAAGTCTCTTTAAGGGTGGGGGCTAATAGCTTGGGAGAATCAGCAATAACAAATAAATAATTTTTAATGGCATTTTCCTATTTGGTTTCATCAAATTTTGAGAGTCATTTTTTTAGAGTTACATATTGACTTTTCAAAGAGGGTAGTTATGCTCTCAAAGTGGGGGAGTTGAGTTATGGCGGCATTTTGTCTTGGATAGCATTTTCAATTTCAGGAATGTTTTTTATGGGAGAGGTTGGCTTTGGGCCCTTTATCGTGACCTAAAATGGGGCATTCGGGTATAGAACTAGAAGTTTCTACCCTTTTGTTATAGTTTTGCATTAGTGTTCTCTAGCTAATTTGAGAATGAAGTCCCTTGAATCTGGAAATCAGAGTACAAAACAGTTTTGGCTCCCTTCGGTAATCTAATCTAGTGGCTACAAGTATGCTAAAGATATTCTTTGGCAAGTGTTTGGTGGTCTATCATAGATGCATGTACTGAATTAGTTTTGGATAATTGTTTGTAGCTGACTGCATGCATTACAAGTTTGGCATGTTAGCATGCTATTAGCTATGTGTAATTCAGTTTTTTGTTGTCAGTAAAACATATTATTTCAGTAATGGCATGTCTATAAATTCGGGTGTAGTAACAATTTTTGTAGAGGTTATTACAGTGTTCTCAGAGGTAACATCTTGCCAACATGTGGGGTATTGCAAAAAATTAAAAACAAAGGACCCATGTCAAAGGAGGAAACAGTAGACCTGTTTCAAGATATCATGATAGTTGGGGCAAGAAAGAATGATTGAATTGCTGACACAATCATTGTAGCCCATCACCATCCCATTACAAAATCAAGAAAATACTAGAATGCCACAAAATGGGGAAAGCTAATATGCACACCACTGTCCATTAAGTTCAATTCCAAATTCCTCAAAACCGATGTTCTTATAGAGGGAAGAAAAAGTGGAGCCAGAAACATTTTCCATGGAAGAGGTGGATAGATTATTTGGAGAATATCAAAGAAAGACTAATGATTTCAAGGCATCTATAATAGGGGTATGTGCAGAAGCGAATGAAATAATTAAGTTGACCATAGAAAGGAATTGAAGCATAAAATAAACAAATTAAATTGCACCCACATTTGATGGTACAAACAAGATTGCTACCAGGATTTGGTTATAGAAATTGTAGACATATTTTATACTTAAATCCATGAAGGAAGAAGAAGCCATTCAATATACTCCATTTCTCTTGTAGGCATAACATATGATTGATGGCACTATGACCTTATCACACTAGGGCATAGCCTTTTGCAAACTTTGGAAAGTGTCAACCAAATTTTGGGAGATTTGAGTAGAAGGATGAGGAAGAGTATTATAGAGAACGAACCATAATAAAACAACAAACCTCATTGGATGCATATGTAGCAAAATTCCAAAGAGTTGTAGTAATGGTACTTGATATTTTAGAGAAGATTATTTTCTGCTTTGTTGATCACAAAAGGGCATAAACTTCTGGAAACTTTGAAAGTTTCATCCAAATTTTGACAGATTTTAGAAGAAGGATGAGGAAAAGTATTTTAGAGAGCTAACCATAATAAAACTACAAACCTTGTTGGATGCCCATGTAGCAAAGTTCCAAAGAGTCGCAGTAATGGTTTTGAACATTTTAGAGAAGATTATTTTTTGCTTTATTGAGGGCTTATTTGAGCTTCTACGAGAAGTTACAAGAGAGTCTCGACACTTGAGCCATTTGAGTTAGGAAATTTTTTACATCATAGTTGAGAAAAACTTACTGTAAGATTCCATAAGGGAAATCTTTAAAGGAGTGGATTAAGCTCGTAACTTTAAAAGATTACTCAATGACCATTTACATTAGGGCAGGTCCCCATGCAGCTGCTAGGCTTATTTTGGCTAGCAGCCACTGCTCAACATTTTAAGGAGTATTTTGTGGAGCGGGTGGCCCCATTGATATTAGAAATTCTGCTTACTTTTTAGCAGTCAACTTTAATTTTTTTTTTATTATAAATTATTTTTCAATTATTAATTATTAACTACGTTACCACATTCGCTCCCTGAAGGCTGAAGTCGAGATTCGATTCGGTGCAAATTCTGCCACAGACACTCAAATTCGCAGTAGAGTCTGTCAGAAGGACCCTGTCAGACTTTCAGACGAATTTGGCAGAATTTTGAAATGCACAGAAGGACCCAGAATGAATTTGGAGAGAATTTGAGGCGAATTTGACTGAAAACGTCGCTTTCCTTGACTTTTCCGTAAAGTTTTTTTGCCATTTTAGGTCTATTTGACCCTTGAACCCTAAAAGTGACTTTTCTATAAAGTTTTTTTGCCATTTTATGTCATTTGTGCATTTGTGAATGAAAAGAAAAACTTATTTGCTGTTGCTGCATATATATATATATATATATATTATACGGACGAACCCAAAATGAATCGAACCCAGCCCCAAAAAAATTTGGACGAATTTCGAACCCGAATCTCGAACCCGCATCTGAGCCGGAATCCAAACCGGCAACTTAGATTATTAAAGTATAAATTCAGAGTTTTATGGTGTATCCAACTGATGCATTTAAAAAACGCAAGAATTTAGGAGTTGACCAAAAGTGCAGGCTGACTGAAAAAGAAAACTCTTTCAAGAATTTCTTCCATTACAATACAATTTACATTATTTACAGACTCGATAAGCATCATGTATGATTAAGGAGACATAACATTTGTGTAATTTTTATTTACTTGAAAAGCCTTTTACATTTTAATCTAACACCTCTTAAGTATCCAAATGCTTTACATAATTGTTTCTGTAATGCAAAATACAGGAACTACTTATAAAAATCAATTAAAATCATATGAACAGAGTTTTTTTCTGTAAGACAAGATCATATCAAGTTATAAACTATGAAAATGTAAGATGAGGTTGAACATATTTGGATGCTCTTTCACGTATTCTCCATGATTTCTCATACATCATCTTAGTTATGACCTTTAAGAACCTCTGCTACATCATTTATATTATGACCAATGTTAACAGTGTGGTTTCAACATAAAGATTCACTAATTGTGCCAGGCTGCCAGCTACAGTAAAAAAATGAAATAGTGCCCCTTGGAAAGGAAGCTGAATATATGCAGACTTTGATTATATTTTAGGCAATGAGTTGAGCAGCTTCCCTAAATTAAATAATCCTCACTTTACATACAACCATACAAGAAGAGATCATCTACCAATTTGATAACAATCACCCTATTTAGTAAAGTGGCTGCAAGTGCAAGAAATCGTCCAGTTTTATATAAAAATTTTGTGGCATGTGGAGAGCACTAAAGATTGAAAGAAAGATCGTTTCATAAAGAGATCACACTGTTGTTGTCGAAACTGCTAAGGGAAAAAGATTTCAGGTCAAATAAAAAGGGCATGACTTGTGAGGTGCCAGAAAGAAAGATCTGAAAGTAAAATTAAATTAAGTCCTTAGCTGACAGCATCAAGGAATCAATCCATAAATTAAGTTATCATGCAGCAGAAGGCAACAATTTGTAGAAGAGCTATGTGGATATAGAAGAGCCACGATTGTATTTAAATTAAGTTTTTAAAATCAAAGAAATTCAATCTTCATCTTGTTTAACATCGTCTGAGCTCTCAGGCCAAACCATCCAAATACGTTTCAGCAAAACCCCCTGAAAGACAACAAAGAAAAGAGAGAATATAACATACCTCCAAATTTACAGTCTCTGAAATATTTTCCACAAAATGTCTGCAGCACCCAGGGATGTTGAAATATGAAGGGTAATTTGTATTTATAAAAAAATATGTATATAAATTTTGGAGGGAGAAAGAATGGAAGCAAATGTGAAAATGGAGGGAAGAAAAATTGTGAAGACACCTGGTCTTATTTTTAGTATGCAGTCGCTGCATAATTTCAGCCCCTCCTTTTTTTAACAGCCTAATTCTAATTGTCAAGCAGCAGCTGCTCCATGAAAATGGGAGAAGATTCCAAATTATCCTTTTGTGCTAATTAAAAAATCACATCGAGACACTTTTATGCTTATTTTAAGCACAAAAGAGACTTAAGCAGCTGCATGGGGACATGAGGTTACCATACTAGAACTAAACACAAGAGAAAGACGCAATGTTTAATTTGTAGAGAGCCATGGGAATTTGATCACAAATGTCTTGGCAAGGATCAAGTACAATACACAAAGGTGGTGTTTGATGAAGAGAATGAGTTTGAAGAATCAAAGCCACAACCAAACATAGAGGAGCAAACCATAAAAGGTAGTAGCAACACAGCAGATAGCAATAACACTCTTGCAACTCTTTCAAGAGCATAATGGTACCACCTAGTTAGACTTCATGGGGTATTATTGAAGCAATAAATTATTGTGCTGATAGATAGTGGGGCCACCCACATTTTCATTGATAAGATCATGGTGACTAAGAGGAGAGCTAGAGGATTTTTTGGGGTTTGACATCATTGTTGTAGGTAGACTCAGAATTCCATGCATAAAGATCATCCAATAGTTCAAAATAACCCTTAGTGACTATGAGGTATGTGATGATCTTTATGTTGTGGGGTTAGGGAAAACAACTATTGTTTTGAGAGTGCAATGGTTCCATTCCTTTGGGGTATTCTCTTATAACTATTAGTCCGTGAAGTTGAATATTAAATCTTAAGGAAAATGTGTGACTCTTAGAGTTATGCTTGAGGGGTCACCATAAGTGATAACTAAATTTTGGAAAGAGCATTTTGCAAGGGACATGTTGCAAGGGAGCAAGTTTCTTGGTGATGTAGGGCATGCACACTATTTAATCTTTTGGTAATCAACATAGTTATCAAGTTGATATCCAAATTCTTTTAGATAAGCATAGTGGTGTATAAATGATATGCCTTCATGATTACCACTAGATAGAGGACTCTAAAATACTATGGAGTTGGAACCAAGCCCTATGCCTTTTATGATCACTCCTTATTGTCACGTAAGGATATATCAAGATGAGATAGAGAAGGCTACTAAAAAATTGCTTTAAATAGGGTACATCAAACCCAACCCTTGCCCCTTTACTTCCTTAGTGGCCCTTTTGAAAAAGAAGATGGCACCATGAGATTGTGCATAGATTATAGTCTTGAACAAGAGGATATCACATTCCTAGGATTATTGAGTTTATTGATGAATTGTATGGGGTAGCTTATTTCTCAAACATCAATTTGATATTGGGATACCATCAAATCCATGTTTGCAAGGAGGATGTGCACCAAACAACTTTCATGTCATTATTGACACTTTTGAGTTTTGGTCTTGCTACTTGGTTTGACTAATGCATCAACCCCTTTCCCATCCATTTGAATCATGTATTCATTGGTCTATTAGAAACCATTTATTTTAGTATTTTTTGATGGTATTTTGATATATAGCAAGACATGGGAAGATCATCTACGACACTCGGATGGACTCCTTGAAATTTTAGAGCAACAAGCTCTAAGTGTGGCTTTGGGGCTGTAGAGATATTATACCTAGGACATGTCATTAATGCTCAAGATGTGCAAGTGAATTAGGAGAAGATTCAAAATTTCAAATGCTTTGGATTGGCTACCTCCTACCACCCACACTAACATAGTTGAGAAGATTCTCTAGTTTATGTAGCTATTATAGAAGTTTTGTTAAGGGGTTTGCACAACTATCAACACTCTCAATTAACATGACAAGGGAAGGATCTTTTGCATGGATGAATAAAACACGAGAAGCTTTTGATAACCTTAGCTCATGCCCTATACTTGCCATACCAAACTTATCACAACCTTTTATTTTAGAATGTAATGTTTTACGAGGGGAAGTTGGAGTTCTAATGCAAATGAACCACCCCATAGCATTTGAGAGTAAAAAGTTGAAAGGTTCAAAAGGGTATTTTCTATTTGTGATAAGGAGATGCCTGCTCTTTTGCATGCTTTTGCAATGTTCAAATGATATTTGGTTTGTGGTAGATTTGTGGTTAAAACGTACCACAACAATTTGAAGTTCATCCTAGCGTAGCAAGATGCAAATGATATACAAAATGATTACACTCCAAGCTTACAACTTTGATATATAATATATAAAGGGTAAAAAGAATATAATTGCTGATGCCCTTTCTAGAATGCCCACTCTTTGTTCTATTTCTATCATTTCTGCTGATCGGAAAGTTTTTATTGTGGCCAAATATGCTAAAAACACATTTGCTATTAAAATCTTAGAGGGGAGTGCAGAAGATGATAGGAATGCAATAGTGGAGGGTCTCATGTTGTTTAAGGACATAATATTTTTAATACTTGAATCTAAGATGAAAGATAAGACTTTGAAAGCATAGCGTGGTTCACCTTTGGCTGGTCACATTAAATTCTACAAGACATTCAAGTAGATTAGGGAAAGGTTCTTTTGAAGTGCCTTAAGGTTGATGTATATTGATACATTACATAACCTATCAACAAAACAAGGTAGAACATGTTTTTCCTGTAGGACTATTGCAGCCATTACCTATTGAAATCACAATTTGGAGAGCATATCAAGGATTGAATTATGTGATAATGGATAGATTAACTAAGTATACACACTTCTTTTCCATTATTTCATATCTTAGATGACACTAGGTAGCTGATCTATTTTTCATAGAAGTATTTAGGTTACATGGCATGCCTAGAAACAATGTCAGTGATAGAGATGGGAGATTCCCGAGCTTCTTTTGTTAAGATTTGTTTTGTTTGACTAATACTAAGCTCACTCCTGTACTAGTTATCAACTTATCATCCATAGACATATGGTTAATTAAAGATAGTGAATAATTGATTAGAAGGATATTTAGGAAATTATGTTACAAATCAGCAGGTGGCATGGGTCAAGTAGTTGCACCATGGAGAGCATTGCTACAACCCAAGCATCACATGTCCACTGGCATGAGTTCATTGATGACATTATATGGGTATGACACATTGATTTCCATTGATTTGGTGTTCATGGACAAGAAGGTATTCGCATCTAGTGACTTGGCGGGACAGAGATGAGGCATTTTTAGATCACTTAAAAATCATTTGCAGTAGGCCCAAAATCAAAAAAAGCTTTGTGAAAACCAACACTATACTAAGAGATCGTTTGGGATATCTGCATCCACAACCTTAAAATAGACCTCCATTAACTGATTGGGGGATGAAAAGCTCAAAGCTCATTTCTATTGAACAGAACGGACAATGTTTTGAGGAGATTCGGTGAAGTGGACTATGAATTGGGGTTGCATGTAGGTAATTGGATTCACAATGTTTTCCACATATATTGCCTCAAAAGGGCATTGAGCTCACGTGTTGCATAACTAGTTAATCGACCACCCTTGAATGATTAGGAGAAACTTATATTGGTGTTGGATTCCATCATTGACATATGGGAGAAGAATTTGAAGGATGGGGCTGTCATATAGTACTTGGTCTGTTGGAAAGGACTACATGTAGTGGATGTTACTTGGGAGGGGCCAAAAATATTTGAATTTCTAATGCCCCCTTTCCATTTATTCATCTTATACTGTCCCATATGCCCATTCGATTAGTTTTTTCGATGGTTTGGAGGAAAAAAATCTCTTTAAAGGGGGGATCACAATTTAGGAAAATTAGCAATTACAGTTATGTTGTCAGAGTGGGGGCTTTGAGTTATGGTTGTATTACGATTTGAATAGCATTTGCTATTGTGGTAATGCACTTAGTTTGCAGCCCTCCTTTTTGCATTAAAATGAGGCATTAGACTATTAGAAGTCTCTCCCATTTTGCTTTGATATTTCTGCATTAGTGTTTTGTAGCCACTTTCAAAATGGAATTTCTTGAACTTGAAACTAGAGGATAAAAACTCTTTGGCTCCCTTTGGCAGACTCATCAGGGGCTACACCTGTGCTGAAGATATTCTCTTTCTTCATTTCTGGCTCGTGCTTGGGTGAATTAGTTTTAGAAAATTGTTTGCAGGTCATTCCATGTGTTGCAGGTTTGGCATGGTAGCATGCTCTTGTCTATGCAATCCAATTTTATGTTGTCAATAAAATACAATATTTCAATATGGTGTGTCGTTTATAAATTTGGGTGTAGTAAGTTGTATCGTAAAGGTTATTACAATAATCAAGATGATTCTTCTAATTTATTGTGGAGTTTTTCTGGTTGAAAAGGTTACAAATGTATACAAATGTGGGAACCCAAAGATTTGTCTGCTAAAATTATTGTGAGTTGGAAAGTGGGTATATATTGTAATTTTGCAATTTTGTGATATTTACAAAGGCAGTCAAAAAGTCTGACATTGAAGTGTAAGCTTGCAGAGATGAGAAGTCGCGATGCAATTGGACAGTTTTTATAAAGCTACATGCGATATGAAAACTCCAAATGATCCAAAGGAAACGAGATCTCATTGAGGATCCTATACCCTATTTCGGATTTCTCAGTTATTGCATTCTACTAGGTGTTACACCATTGATAATTCTTTGTATTTGCCAAGAATATCGTCTTAGGAAATTGTGGGAACGTACATGAGCATGACAAGGAGAGGAAAGACACGGAGTTAGGCAATGTTTTTGCACAAACTTGACAAGAGGTAGACTTCTGGACTTCTCCACACCTTTGTAAGCTGCACAACAATCTTGAAATCTCAACTCTTTATTGTAACCCCAAAATCTTGTGTAGTGTTGAAGTGGAGGGGACACTGGGCATTTGCTGCAGCTTTGTAATGTTTACAAATGTGCACAAAAGTTAAGAAACCCTATAATGTATATAAATGATGGAGATTCAAGTTACAAGTTTAATCCAAAATCATGCCATGGAATTATAGGTTGCATATGCAATTGAAAATCCCACTCATGAAGAGTTAATGTGCAAACAACTTGAAAGCCTGGAAACGAATTAACTTGCAAACACAATTCAAGAATCAAAACCCCACCATTTGTTTGAAAGAAAGTCTCAAAGAGATATGCTCCCACAGAATGGTCTGAATACAAGATAAGGAGCCCCCCTGGAGACTCCACATTTCTTAACAATTGCAGACCTGCTTAGTTGAGAACATAACGTCACATGAAAACTCACAGCCAGAAACAAATGTTGCAATTGAAGAATCTGCATTGAGACAGTTTATCAAGCAATCTACTGGATAATGCATTGTTATGACCTGATGGTGGCTGGGTTAAAGATGAAGCTGAGGAAGTCCCACAAAATGGTGTCCTTGTTGTGATTGATGGCAGTATACCTGATATGGGTTTAATGACAAAAACTGAATCCTTGGCGCCTTTTGGATCTAACCTCCCTTCTTGAAAGTATAATTTTAGATAGTATTGCATGGAACTTCATGGCTGTAGTTGCTATGGCTCAACAAGAACAGGATATGCACAAAAACTGTTAGGAAAATTAAACTGGTGGGTGTAAAATCAAACTCAACAACCTTTTGCTAGCGTCTTACATATCTGTGGCTGTGCTCATTGGGAGTTTTTGAACAGCATATAGACGTCCATTGAAGCATACTAAAATATGGTTATAAGTTCAGACATAATTTCTGCAGCCACTGTGTTAGATATATGTAAAATGTGGAAATTCAGACAAAACATGTAAACCTGGTGGAAGCAAAGCCATGATAGTGGGCAAACTATTTGATAAATATCTCTAAAAAATGTGTAGCAGATTGTGTGTAACATAAACATCCATTGAAGCATGAAGGATGGGAACATCATCATATGTTACAGTTCCAGGTGTCTTTGTAGATTACATGCGAAATACAGAAGTAGACATAAGACTTGTGAATTGTTAGAGAGCTGTGTAAAATGTGAAGCTAGATATAAGGGATGTAAGCTGTTTGCTGAAATGTAGGACACTAGATCGGAGCATGGACAAGGCATGTCAATGGGTTAACATGTGTACAAAATATGAAAACAGACACGACACCTGAACTATTTGACATATCTCCTTGAAACCCAAATCTTTCGTTGAATGCAGTGATTGTAAGATACACATAAAATGATATGTTGACTTGTCTCTAAACTGACCAGTGCGTGTTTGCCAGCATACTCCTAGCCAATGCTAAATGGAAGCCTTTGAGCAGAGTATTCAAAATATGAAAGCTAGATAAGACAAATCAACTGTTTGATAGAACTCCTTCTCATTAAACATGTGCGAATTGAATCTATTAATGAATGCTTGGAATGCAGTTAAGCTTTGAATTTAAAATTTGGGGCAAATACTCTAGTTCTCCAGCTAGAGTACAATATAGAGTTTTTGAGGCGATGGGAACCATGGAGGAAGATCAGGCATTCAAATTTGGAGAATGAATACTTGGTTCCTTGTGTTCCTGCATATATTTGGTTTCAATATTCAACATCCAATGTGCAATATAATGGCATGCTACAAAAAATTGTTTCAGGGCAAAAATGATGGGGTCATGATGAGTCAAACATAGTGGTCCTTATATAGAAGTTTGAAAATAAAGAGCAGGATAAGGAATATGTAAGATCAGGCCCTTTTGGTTACTTTTGAGATTAATTATCTGAGACATTTTCATCCATTCTTCAGCATGTGCTAATTTGAATAGTATGGTCTGGTCCGTCCTAAAGACTGAGAACTATATACTTGTCACATACTGAGAAAATGAAAATGAGCTTCAAGATTTCACGTTTGCTAGCATACTCCTAGCGAATGCTAAATGGAAGCCTTTGAGCAGAGTATTCAAAATGTGAAAGCATAGATAAGACAAATCAACTGTTTGATAGAATTCCTTCTCATTATACATGTGCGAATTGAATCTATTAATGAATGCTTGGAATGCAGGTAAGCTTTGAATTTAAAATTTAGGGCAAATACTCTAATTCTCCAGCTAGAGTACAATATAGAGCTTTTGAGGCGATGGGAACCATGGAGGAAGATCAGGCATTCAAATTTGGAGAATGAATACTTGGTTCCTTGTGTTCCTGCATATATTTGGTTTTAATAGTCAATATCCAATGTGCAATATAATGCGCCCATGCTACAAAATAATGTTTCAGGCGAAAAATGATGGGGTCATGATGAGTCAAACATAGTGGTCCTTATATAGAAGTTTGACAATAAAGAGCAGGCTAAGGATTATGTAAGATCGGGCCCTTTTGGTTACTTTTGAGATTAATTATCTGAGACATTTTCATCCATTCTTCAGCATGTGCTAATTTGAATAGTATGGTCTGGTCTGTCCTGAAGACTGAGAACTATATACTTGTCACATACTGAGAAAACGAAAATGAGCTTCAAGTTTTTCATGATCAAGCAACTATGAAACTAGAGGGAATGTATCATTTGAATTAATCACCACAAATCTTGCATGATCATGTCATTGTTAAAAATGCTAAAGTATGATTATTGCAAGCAGCCAAAGAATATTTGTTCAAATTTAATCATACATTGCAACAGTAAGTATGGGCAAAAAATATATTATGAAACAGAGATTGTTCCAGCTGAGCCCACAGAGGATACCCCAAAACTTCGTCTCCCAAGCCAGACAAATAAATATATTTGTTTGGAGCTCCCAGGTTTTTTTGGCAATTTCAAGTTTTTTCATCAGAAAGAAGGATGCTAAGATACTGCTAAGATAGTCTTAGATATGCTGGTTACATCTGCCAACTGCAAATAATTTCTTATGATGAGAGATGAAGTGATCATGATGGAGAAGAATGGGATGACAGGGCATAGGAAAGTGCTTACACATGATCCATTTGACAAATCACTTCTAAGAAATGTAATCTTGTAAGCTGGTATGGTTGCAAAACAACAGTTTTATGAAGGCTTGAGGTGGAGGTGCTGAAAAGAAGACAGATGATGATTAAGATTGATCAGCTGCGAAGAAGCCAAATTCTTTGTAGAGTAAACAATGCAAACGGTTTCAAATTTTGACCACCGAGTAGACAGTTGTGAGATTCTCACACCATCGCCCCATTGCAAATGGGGACCCCCTTTTTTGGCCGTCTTGCTGCTGTTAGTAAGTGAGTGGAATCGAAGATTGACTAAGTATTGAGATGGGATTGGTTTGATTGTCATCTTGGGGATGGGCGAAGTTGGAGGTCGAGCAGGGATAGAAGTCGAGGTAAATTTGGCTAAGTTTAAAATATTTCTGGAGATGGGACTTGTTTTTTTTGTTCAAGAGAATCGATGCTCATCTTCGAGCCAAGCACATTTTGCTTCCATCTAAACGATGCTCATCTTTGAGCCAAGCAGATTTTGCTTCCATCTAATCGTTGCTCATCTTTGAGCTGAGCACATTTTGCTTCCATCTAATCATTGCTCATCTTTGAGCCGAGCGCATTTTCCTTCCATCTAAACGATTCTCCTTTTTGAGCCGAGCACATTTTGCTTCCATCAAATTGTTGCTCGTCTTGAAGCCGGGACCCTTTTTCGTACATCAAATTTGTTGTCTCATCTCGCAATGCACTATTTTAAGGCCTGAGTTTTTTTATGACAGACTTTAGTTAGGCCCTGTTTAGGCCCTCTAGGTTGTTCATTACGAAGTATATAGCCCGGATTTCAAAGGGCAATGGTTGTACCTACATCTGCCCCTATAAATTTGATAATACAACTGCAAAATTTGAAATTTTGACCCTTCTAAATGAGTTATATCCAGAATCCGAATTTAATCTGCAAGACAAATAAAGTGGATTGAAATGGCTTTGAGTCTCCTTTTTATATGATGCGATTTGCATTTAGATTGGGCCAGGCCTAAATCACATGGGTTAAAACATCAAACAACCCCTTAATTAATGAAAATCTGGGCACATTAAACAGGATGTCTGGCCTTAAAGCGTGAAGACGTGTGGCCTAATTAGCCTTAAACTAATTCAAGACCAAGCCCAATCTGGCCGCTCAGGGCCCAATTTGAATTTTGACTCCTAAGCCTCAAACTTATAGGTTCTAAATTCGATGTATGGGTCCCAAACGGAGCCTACATACTAAGTTCAATGCAAATGCAGCTCTATTTCCTATCAAAGGCTCAAAGTTCTGTGCAATTTCAATGCAAAGAGTAAGTATTTAAATATGAATCCCTCCAATTAAATTCATGCAATCAGGTCGGTCCCCTTAATTAGCAGCAATTTAATTGTAAATTTATTTATTTTAAAGGCCCAGGTCGGCCCTAATCAGGATGGCCCTGTCTATTATTGAAAGTGACGCCTATATGAGGGGGGGACTTGATCATTTCAACCCCAATTCAAACCCAAAATCCCCTCTGCTCTGCAGTCGCGAATTTAGCCCTAAAAAGAAGCAATTTTATCAGTAGCAGGTAGATAAATTGAAGCCCTAATTGGGCTGCGAATTTGATTATAGTAGGCCTGTATATACTCGGCAACGAATTGGCTTTATAGATAGCAACTTGATTGCAAAGAGGAGAGAGATAAGGATTCAAATCTGGGCTATTCACTTCGTGATTCCCAAGAACATCAGATATCAGAGGGGCTGCAAAATGTAGAGCTGGGTGCGAAGTTAGGATTTAGAAAGGGTGAATCATATCAGGTTAAGCCTTAAATGCAAATACATTGAGATACATCAATGTTAAAGGTTAAGAAAATCAGAACATTGTGGAGGAGGATAAGTGCTGAGAAGGCTGATTACAAGACATGCCAGACCTAATTACACAGATTTGCAGCATTCTTAGCACGTTTCCAGACTTATAATTGACCCAGATCCACCAACCAAACTGAGTCACGCCACCAAGATGATGTTGATGTGTTGGAGTATCATTGATCTGAGCATATATTAGATCGTTCAAAGCTTACAAAACCTCAGGTCTGTTCCTCAATTTCTCATTACAGCAAGGTATATTATTATGGGTACACTTACTTGGCATTCATATCATAAACTCATAGTTGTGAACAAGTTCAAAGAAGTTTCTTTATAATTAACAGTCTGAAAATACTTGCTATTGGATTTGTAATCAAGTCTTTAGATTTTGTTCTTGCAGTATCATCGAGGTTTTTTAAGTTAGGGATTAGGATCTGGTTTTATTTCCAGATTTGTTGAGAAATGATTAAGTTAAAGTCTTATTAGAATCCTATGTGACAGGTTGTGGAGTGACAAAGCTTAAAGGAAGACACAACAAGTTCAAGAAAAGACAAGGAATTCTACCTTGAAATTTCCCTTGGAAATCCAAGATCAAGATGAAGAACCCAATTATCACAAGAAGGCAAGATTCAAGACAAGAACCATTTGAAGAACAAGAGAGAAAAGATACTACAACATAAAAGAAATTTCAAGAAGAAGCAATTACGAAGATGAGCCATCATAATTGAAAGATTAACAAATGATTTCTCATCAAAAAGTTAAAGGCTATTTATCAAGTTTAAAGATGAGTTTGCTGAGGTGGCAGCCATATCCTCTATCAATAAAAACATGCCAAGTGTCACATAGTGACGATTTGATGAGATTATGTCCAGGTTCATTGAATCTTAAAGGAGGATGAGGATAAGGAACACATTTCCCAAGGTGATGAGGTGGTTTCATGTACATGTGCCCTTTTCTTAGTGATCCACATGTCTTTGATCCTTATCTGGTTGTTAAGGATTTGAATTTTCTTATTAGCCCATGAAGGCAATGTAATTTTCCTATTGGCCCACATGGTGGTGCTTAATTGTAATTGGGTGGATATTAAATATTTGTAGTAGGTGGTTATGAAAACCCTAATTAAGGCTTTTGTCTCTTAATCTTTGTAAGATCCAGGAATATCTAGTTGCAAGAATAGAAGATCTAATGAACCAGTAAACTAAAAGAGAATTTTTTTTTTTTTCGTAACATAAATGAACAACTTCCCTACATAACTAATCATTAAACATAATCAAACTTTAAACAGACTAAAAGAATTAGGAATTCAATTTTCTACATGAAAAGAGTTACAGAATTAAATAAACTATCTAAGGTAAAATATTCTTTCCAGTAAGGCCTTTTCTCATAAATCTAATCTATCTTTTGAACATACAATGTAAAGTACTTTTTATGAAATTAAAAGAGAAGGAGAAAGTTTCTCACTGTTCATTTGCATACAAGGTAGACTGAAAGATCTTGGTTGTCATTTGGAGGGAAAGGTAACACCAGGGCGTTTAACCACCCAACCAATGAAACTATTGTTTCGCCCTTTGTCCATTTCTACTAAAATGGACCCGACCCCTCCATAGAGGAAAGAATAGATCAAATAAGAGTAGTCAACTGGAACTGGTGGAACCCTACTGTCTCAGACGGTTACTCCCTGCAGCGACTGCTACCCTGGATTAACGCCTGTCAAAGAGAGTATCCGGGTTACTAGGAAATTGGTTTAACATCTGCTGATGCACCCTTGGCCAAGGTAATTTACTGCTCTACTGAGCCTTACCCAATTTCCCACCCTATCCGACTAACTCTGGTTTCACCTATCAAGGTTCTTGTGTTTCCTGGAAACTCTCACTGTTCCCTATTGTACACATTTCATCCTACTATTTACAGCCTTCTGACTCTTTGACTGTTACTATTAGTTTTATAGATTGAATCAGAAAGAGCGATGAGCTCATAACAAACGTTTCCGTAACCTTAGAATTTACTATCTCAGTTAGAATCCTGTTTATTAAGAGAGGTCTGGTTTATAAGCGGGTTTAGCAAGGTTCTTTGTTTTCCTCTTATCAATGCTACTAGTGCATGCCGTAAAGATGAACAGAAACAATATCATAATAAATGAACAAGTCGAAATAGAAAAGACCCCTTCTTGCTAAGTTTGCTTACTGGTTTAACAGATTGTAAGTAATCATGAAAGTTAATAAAGACCTCCACTCATAGCGTAGACGTAAAACACAGGTGTAACTTTAGATGACTATTTGACAAAACTTCATTATCTGTATGCGACATAGCTGAAAGTAGCATTCAAGCTTCTTAGTTCTTATATGCGATTATGCTATAACCGCATTCAAAACTTTATAGACTTACATACGACACTTGCAAGAGACGGCTAAATGAACTTCACAACTTGTAATATAGCTCTGCTAAGAAGGCAAAACACGACTCAGCTGTACATAGCGACACTAGCAAAAGATGACTCAATGAACTTAATAACTTGTAATATAGCTCTGCTATGAAGGCAAAATACGACTCAGCTGTACAAAGGCAAAATATGACTCAACTATACAAAGCATTTATAAACTTATAATATGACACTAGCGTAACAGTTAATAGATAAATTCTTAACTTGTATTGCAACTCTGTTGTATGCGGCAATGAAATTCTTCTTAAAACTTAAAAGTAAAGCAACTCAGGAATGTACAACATTCATACTCATACGTTCACGATATCTCAAACTTCCATTTCACCAAACGAAATTGAAAGACTCATAATCGTTTCAGTTCTTGCATAATTTAAAGGTAGCTTAGGAACCATTTCAAACAGATTCAATAGTAAGAACATGAAGAAAGGAACCATGCCTGTAACTATGTCTGCTATCCTTCTCTAATCAATGCCGTGCCAGCTCCTTCCCACACTTCACACCTCTAAAACGCACACCTAAACTCTATCCAACCCCCAGCTTAAAGACGTTTCTTGAAATCCCTAACTACCTTCCCCCGCTCAGAAAGGTGGTGAAGTGGCACCACTATCCGCCCAACTCCATCGAGAATCATTCCCGCATAATATAGTTTAAATCGATCCCAATTTTAATGTCTATGCGATAAAGACTTGGTGAAAGGTTAAGGAGACCGAGGTAAATAATCAAAAATATTAAAATAAGAATCTCTACATAAATTGATATAAGACTAAGAGCTTAACATGAATGACCATAGAGATTAAAATAGATGGAACAATAATAGAACACTATTATTATTATAGTAGATCGACGTGAATTTTTATTATGACAAATTAATTAGATTAAAACACCATATCTTCTTGTACCAAAATAATTTCCCCAACAAAGAAGAAATAAAAGCTCGAAAGATTAGTATAATGAACGATGCCAAAATATTAATGAGATCGCCCCTTATCCTAAATGACACATGCGGTTATAATTATGGCACAAAATGATCATTGACCGAGAAGTCACTTGAGAAATTCGCTATGAACCAACCTAAGCTTGGTCATTGCTATCATAAACAAATTCCCTAACGGACCTTATTAGGGTGTGGCCATCAAAATATTCCAATTCCCTTACCAATTCAGAACCAGTTCCTCATCTTATTTTTCACTATCCTTTCCTCCTTTCCTGGTGTTAACTCCCCCCCTTTCTAGGCGTCCCTGTCAGTCCTGCAACCACTTGCATACAGAAAAAGTTAATCCATCTTTTATATCCTGTATCCATAAATCAAAATATTTAGCATGCAATTTAAATCCAGATAAATTATTATGGTGCATGTTTCCCAATAATTCTTCTTTGATCTTTAATAAACAATAACAGGAATAACTTTCCATCAATAGCGAAGCACGAAAAACATTAAACCAAAAATCCATTTAAGCACAATAACCAAAAATATTAAACAAGATACCATTTAGGGCACATTAAATCAAAATGTTAAACCAGATACCATTTAGGGCACATTAAACCAGAAATGTTAAACTAGATACCATTTAGGGCACATTAAACCAGAAATGTTAAACCAGATAACATTTAGGGCACAAAATCTAGAAACCACTGTTTCAGAAAAGTTGTTGAAGAGGGGTGTTACAATCTTGGCCCTTGATTTCAAGTTTTTACATCTTAATCTTGGCCACTCATTGTACTTGAAGCCTCTATATAAGGCCATTTGTTCTCATTTGTAAGGGGGTGTTATGTTGGAGAATTGGTGCCAAAATACTATCAAAATTGTTCTCTATTCATTGTTGTGGCTTGCATGGTGGATATACATGATCATTTTGGTGTATTTGCATGGTTCTTTACATCTCTCAATTAAGATAGGATTTTATTTCAAAGTTG
Source organism: Chamaecyparis obtusa (assembly GCA_027943335.1). Taxonomy (NCBI): domain Eukaryota; kingdom Viridiplantae; phylum Streptophyta; class Pinopsida; order Cupressales; family Cupressaceae; genus Chamaecyparis; species Chamaecyparis obtusa. The sequence goes on along the minus strand of BSBK01008284.1, from coordinate 421,320 downwards.
TTAGAGCAAGAGTAGAAGTAGGTAGATTTTGTGATGATATTGGTGGATGTTTGATTGGATTTGATAAAACTAGGCCACTAGCTCCTTGTAGATGCAAGAGTGCCCTGTGTGGTAATCTAGTAATTGTGCTCAAGTTCAATTGGCATTGGATTCTTGATTTGTACTCCAAGTTGGATTGAGGGGAAGGTGTCAATATGAAAACCATTTTGAGATCATTTGAAGCTTTGCACTAGGTGGAGTTGAAGTCGTAGGCAAGCCTCCATTTGGTAAGAGTCCTAGTCCATCCATTAATTTCCCATCCATAGTTAGAAATAGAAGTAGTCTAGATAGTAGAAGTTTGAAGAGAAAAGTTGGAAGTGATATAAATCACGGATATACTTTATTATATGTTGCAAAGCCAAATCTTTAGAAGTGCAAATAGTTGGCAACTCTTGAAAGAACCAGCGTAAGTCCCCCTTACGTGATTAACCAAAAAATCACATCATTTCAACTGAGTTAGATATCCACAAGTGTAAGGAACCTTGGAGTCATTTCATGATCTTCATTGCAAAGCTTAGCATGGGAGATGACTTTGTTTAAGAGAGGATTTAATGTTTTATGTTTCTCGAAGCATTGAATATTTAGTCTTGCATGTTGTGTAAGTGGAACAAAACTCACATCAACAGAAATTGGCGCTAGAAGGAGGGCATGAACAATGTTCGTTCGTGGACTATCAGCAACAATGAGCTTTCACGTTATATTTGAGATGTGAGAGATCTCTTCAAAAGTTAAAAAAAATTTTAAAAATTGAAAAATTAGAAATTTAAAAAAAGGAAAAGACTTCTCAATGGATGTGCAGTGGTTTCATGGTCAAGGCATTCATCCAGTTGACATTGCTCGATTTCGGGAGGCTTTGAATGCACAATTGTATCCACAGAATTTGTCCAAATTGGCATCATCTTGCGAGTGCAGGATTCATGGGACAACCATGCATGATGAGCTTAATTGTTTGACATTACTGTCAAGAGTGGAACTGGTATTGCAAAGGAAGATGTCTTTTTGGGATATCCTCAACCCAATTCCATTTGCCGAATCAAATGATAGAGTTAACATGTTTGTGAATAATTTCAAGGAAATGATCAAGAAGCGACTAAGTGAGGAGGAACTATATGTGGAAGATATGTTGCTCTCTGGTTGGTGTAGACTACATAATGTAAGACATTCAGAATATACTTGTCAACCATGTCGGGATATCATAAAGCAGGCCAAGCAAGAGATGGGATGGTTTGACTGTGAGCAACCAAATACAAATGGAATTTGGGGTGCATACCTTGAACAAATGAGTTTGGCATCAAGGATTGCATTCATCACTTAGGTTGGAAACCAAAAGATGAGCATATTTTATCCTCATCTGACAAAGAAGAAAGCAACTTGTGAGAAGATAGCGTGGTTGAACCTAATGACCAAGACATTCATGTGGAAGATGAGCCTTCACACTTTACTCCTCAAGAGGAAGAAGTTGACAAGAAAATTAAGGAAACAATTGAATTCATCCAAAAAAGAGGAAGCATATCAGACAAAGATCCACACCTTGAGGAGCTACAAGAAGATCATAACAAGTTTGAAGAGGCGATCCTTGGTGAACTTTACCTCATGCTACAAATTTGAATCCTTGAGGATGAGTTGAAAGAGGTCTCTAGCACCCTTCATGAAAGAAGCAATCAAGTGGACAAGTTGAACAAGGAATTGCAAGTTACTACAAGTGAATCAAGATATGAGGAAAAGTTTGATAAAGCATTCTAGGACATCATTACCACCATATTCTTTGGGGGGATGCTTAAGGATCTTACGGAAGAAATACGAATGGATTCATTGCCAAAGGCATCCCAAGACAGACAAGTTGTTGCAAGTGGCATAATTCATCATCAACTCCGACCTCCAGAGGCTTTGCCATTTGGGATTGATGAACTTATGAAGACATTTGAGGACCTCCTTGTCAGTTTCGAGGATTCCAAGGGTGATGAGATTCCAGATGATGAATTGCAAGATGTTCCTAAAGAGAAATCTACATGTAGCTCCATGGAAGAAGAAAGTGAGGAAAAATTTGGGTTGATGCTATTGTTGGATGTTGCATTTGATCAACTTGAGGAGATATTTGAGGGAGGACTCATCATGGAATCCTTGATTTTTGAAGATACACTTAGTGATGTTCATAAGGATGCGTGGTTCATGCGGTATAGGGGCAAGCCGACAATATTCCAAGGCCTTGATTTCACAACTGATCCTGCCTTGATCACTCACGAGTTTGATGCTGATGTTAGTGGGATGATCCATCATCAACTTCGACCTCCTGAAGCTATGGAGAATTTGCAGGTTCCATTTGAATTTGAATTACGCCAGGTTGTTTCTTTCCCGGCTCTTAATGTTCAAAGTTGTGAAAGTTGTTATTTTGATTATGAAAATTTTGGAAAGAAAACTTGTTTATGGATTGATAATGGACCCAATGAATTGCCTCAATTATTGATCCCACATGATAATTTTCTTGAGTTTGAGTTTGAGGTGACTAAATTTTTTTTGGAGTACAAGGATAAACTTGCAAGGTTGAGAACTATCACCCTAGCCTTGTTGCTCTTGAACATCTTGAGAAACCATGTTAGGTCAAGTGTATATATTGGTCTAGTCAGTATCGTCTCTTTAGAGTCTTGTACATAGTTAGAGTAGGTTTGTCTTGAACCATTTGGTTCAAGAGGGTTAGAGTAGTTTTCCCTTTTTATCGATCAGTTTAGTTGTCTTAGGGAGCCCAAATAGTAATTTGCCTTGAGTCAGTTGACTCGAAGTTTGTTTGAGGGGCTTTGGTTTCCTTAGAAGGTCAGTTTGTAGGTTTGCCTTGAGTCGTTTGACCCGATAGGTTTGCTTTAGTCTAGGAGCTTGCTTTGGTTAGTTCAGTTTAGAGGGATCCAAATTTGTGAGAAGGGTGATGATTATACAAGCACACTCTGGTGTTCTCCCAGTAGTTTTGTTCGGTTTATTTCTTGGGTGTATCTTTGTGGGGTTCCCTTGAATTGGAGATTAGATTCCTAATAGCTTTATCCCGCGAAAAGGATTTGTCCTAAATTTGGATTGGGACATGATTGTGTTTTGAGTACCCGAGTCTTTCGATTACAACATTTTACTCACAGTTAATTGCTCCGAGTTCTTTGGTAGTTTCAAAGTGAAGTTGGATTTAGTGAAAATCATACACCTACTCCAGCGCCACTATGGTCTTCCAAATCCTCTACGGGTTTCATTGCCTACAAGCCAAGCAAAAGATTGAAGTAAGGAGAAAAGAAATATCATGAGAAAATAGAGAAAAATGAAAAAAAGATGAAAAAGTGAAATATCCAGTAAAAAATGAAAAGGTAGATTTGGCTCAAGGGTGTGCAAGCATTTCTACCGGTGCTATAAAAATAATCACTAAAGGTAGAATCATGTTTGTGGTGCCACAACAATAACCTCGTCAGGGCTATGGACGCCTAACTGGCAGCGAGGCTCTATCCAAGATGCTTTTGGAGTAAGGATATGAAAATAGCTAAGTTCAATGGATCTAAGAGAATTTCTAAGGTTCTGGTCGAGCAGGAATGAATCACTTGCACACACGTGGATAATCAAGGATGGAGGCTCTTGGCGCAATTCATGGTTTCTTCCATTTTGAGTGCATTTTCTAGTTGTTAGATAGGTGAAAATGGAGTTCATCAAAGATTTTTTGGTTCCAAACAAGTTTTATCCTTGAAATGTTTAGGAACATTGCTTTGGGTGGATGCTAGATGTTGTGAGATTCTCACACCATCACCCCATTGCAAATGGGGACCCCCTTTTTTGGTTGTCTTGCTATTGTTAGTGAGTGGAATCAAATATTGACTAAGTATTGAGATGGGATTGGTTTGATTGTCATCTTGGGGATGGGCAAACTTGGAGGTCGAGCGGGTATATAAGTTGAGGTAAATTTGACTAAGTTTAAAATATTTCTAGAGATGGGACTTGTTTTTTCTGTTCAAGAGAATCGTTCTCATATTTGAGCTGAGCACATTTTGCTTCCATCTAAACGATGCTCATCTTTGAGCCGAGCATATTTTGCTTCTATCTAATCGTTGCTCATTTTTGAGTCGAGCGCATTTTGCTTCCATCTAATCATTGCTCATCTTTGAGCCGAGCACATTTTGCTTCTATCTAATCGTTGCTCATCTTTGAGCTAAGCACATTTTGCTTCCATCTAATCGTTGCTCATCTTTGAGCCGAGCACATTTTGCTTCCATCTAATTTTGCTTTCATCTAATTTTTCTTCCATCAAATTGTTGCTTGTCTTGAAGCCGGGACCCTTTTTTGTACATCAAATTTGTTGTCTCATCTCGCAATGCACTATTTTAAGACCCGAGTTTTTTTATGATAGACTTTAGTTAGGCCTTGTTTAGGCCTTCTAGGCTATTCATTACGAAGCATATAGCCCAGATTTCAAAGGGAAATGGTTGTGCCTACATCTGCCCCTATAAATTTGATAATACAACTGCAAAATTTGAAATTTTGACCCTTCAAAATGACAGTTATACCCAGAATCCAAATTTAATCTGCAAGACAAATAAAGTGGATTGAAACGGATTTGAGTCTCCTTTTTATATGATGCGATTTGCATTTAGATTGGGCCAGGCCTAAATCGCATGGGTTAAAACATCAAACAACCCCTTAATTAATGAAAATCTGGCCACATTAAATAGGATGTCTAGCCTTAAAGCATGAAGACATGTGGCCTAATTAGCCTTAAACTAACTCAAGACCAAGCCCAATTTGGCCGCTCAGGACCCAATTTGAATTTTGACTCCTAAGCCTCAAACTTATAGGCTCTAAATTTGATGTATGGGTCCCAAATGGAGCCTACATACTAAGTTCAACGCAAATGTAGCTCTATTTCCTATCAAAGGCTCAAAGTTCTGTGCAATTTTAATGCAAAGAGTAAGTATTTAAATACGAATCCCTCCAATTAAATTTATGCAATCAGGTCGACCCCCTTAATTAACAACAATTTAATTGTAAATTTATTTATTTTAAAGGCCCAGGTTGGCCCTAATCAGGATGACCTTGTCTATTATTGAAAGTGATGCCTATATGAGGGGGGGACTTGATCATTTCAACCCTAATTCAAACCCAAAATCCCCTCAGCTCTGCAGTCGCAAATTTGGCCCTAAAAAGTAGCAATTTTATTAGTAGCAGGTAGATAAATTGAAGCCCTAATTGGGCTATGAATTTAATTATAGTAGGCTTGTATATACTGGGCAACGAATTGGCTTTATAAATAGCAACTTGATCGTAGAGAGGAGAGAAAGATAAGGATTCAAATCTGGGCTATTCACTTCATGATTCCCAAGAACATTAGATATCAAAGGGGCTGCGAAATGTAGAGCTGGGTGCGAAGTCAGGATTTAGAAAGGGTGAATCATATCAGGTTAAGCCTTAAATGTAAATACATTGAGATACATCAATCTTAGAGGTTAAGAAAATCAGAACATTATGGAGGAGGATAAGTGCTGAGAAGGCTGATTACAAGACATGCTAGACCTAATTACATAGATTTGCAGCATTCTTAGCATGTTTCTAGACTTATAATTGACCCAGATCCACCAACCAAACTGAGTCATGCCACCAAGATGATGTTGATGTGTTGGAGTATCATTGATCTGAGCATATATTAGATCGTTCAAAGCTTACAAAACCTTAGGTTTGTTCCTCAATTTCTCATTATAGCAAGGTATATTATTATGGGTATGCTTACTTGGCATTCATATCATAAACTCATAGTTGTGAACAAGTTCAAAGAAGTTTCTTTATAATTAATAGTCTAAAAATACTTGCTATTGGATTTGTAATCAGGTCTTTAGATTTTGTTCTTGCAGTATCATTGAGGTTTTTAAGTTAGGGATTAGGATCTGGTTTTATTTCTAGATTTGTTGAGAAATGATTAAGTTAAAGTCTAATTAGAATCCTATGTGATAGGTTGTGGAGTTATAAAGCTTAAAGGAAGACACAACAAGTTCAAGAAAAGACAAGGAATTCTACCTTGAAATTTCCCTTGGAAATCCAAGATCAAGATGAAGAACCCAATTATCACAAGAAGGCAAGATTCAAGAGAAGAACCATTTGAAGAACAAGAGAGAAAATATACTACAACATAAAATAAATCTCAAGAAGAAACAATTATGAAGATGAGCCATCACAATTGAAAGATTAACAAATGATTTCTCATCAAAAAGTTAAAGGCTATTTATCAAGTTTAAAGATGAGTTTGCTGAGGTGGCAGCCATATCTTCTATCAATAAAAACATGCCAAGTGTCACATAGTGACGATTTGATGAGATTATGTCCAAGTTCATTGAATCTTAAAGGAGGATGAGGATAAGGAACATATTTCCTAAGGTGATGAGGTGGCTTCATGTACATGTGCCCTCTTCTTAGTGATTCACATGTCTTTGATCCTTATTCGGTTGTTATGGATTTGAATTTTCTTATTGGCCCATGAAGGTGTAGACACGAAAAATGGACAAGTGCTTTTAAATTGCAAAAAACAATAAAATTGCTCAAAATCATCAAAATGGACATAATTAAATCAAGTTGGACAAAATCAATAAAGCAAAGGAAAAATCCAACAATGATGTTAAATAATTAAATCAAAGCTTAAAGGGGTGAAAAACACTATATAATTGATTTTAATCAATTTGTTGTATAGTTGTTTAAATAAAAAATCAAAATGAACCTATTGCCCTTACATGGCTAAATTTAATTACTTAATTGAATTTAATAATTCCTAATATATTTCAACAAAGTTGAGCAACCAATGAAAATTGAGGACAAAAATACATAAATCACTCAAAAAGGATGAATCTCAATCACTCATTTTAAAGTTTCAATCTCAATCACTCAATCTTGTCCTTTTGTCCAAAGCTTTGAGACAAACCTTTAAATTGTGCCCCCATTTATGAACAAAGCAAAGTATTTGACTCAACCAAGGGTTAATTATGATTACTTCACTGCACCCCCTACCCTTGGGTATTTACTATAAGTATGAGGCATTTTGAAGCATAATAGAGGATCTTGGAAATTCATTTGCAAAGCATTGTTACTATAGGCAATTGAAGAGCATTCTAAGAGCAATTAAGAGCATTTAGAGCATTTGCATTATACTTTTGTCAATTTGAGCTAGAATCATCATCATAGAAGCATTGTAGAAGCATAGAACATCATACATTCTCATTTTTGAAGTGTCACTAGTGGAGATTTGAGCTGAGAGCTTCACTTACCACCTCTTTCTAGAGAGCCATGATATGCTATAGATCTTAGTTTCATTTTTAATTAGATTTGCATTGTATTTACTTTAGAATTGTTGCTAATTTGATCTTAATTTCATGAAGGTGATTATCATCATCACACAAATGGCGCCCACCGTGGGGCCCTAGGCCTCATTTTATCATTTTCATCATAATTTGCATGCTTGTATTGTCTATTTTTCGTGAATATTTTGCAAGAAACCGGTGAAGTCATGCTTACAAGAGATTTGTTCACACCTGCAGTCATTTTACTATCGCCTAAGATGTCTGCCCTGATGCCTGTTAATTGAATATTCATGCCTGACATACAAATTCTATACGGTCTTGAGTACTTTGTAGTCGCCTGGAGATCATAAGCTCACGCCTGTGAGATTAAAGCATTCAGCCTTTGGTGCTTAAAGTCACGCCTATGACTTAGGAAGTATCGCTTTGTCACAGTCTGTTATCACCTACCTTAACACTTTGCTCCACAATTTTAAATAACAGTCACGCTTCTAATCTTTCAATTCACACTTATTGTTATTAAATTGTCGCTTAGTATAAATCATTTTTTGCAATTTTAAATTCTGTTCATGCTTGGTGATAATTTTTTCATGCTTGTGTAATTTTCAGTATCACCTGTGTTACTGCAAAGTGTCGCTTGCTATCAGTAAAGTTATGCCGCTAACAATTTATTTATGCCTATTAGCTAGACAGTGTTGCCTACTACCTGTTGCCTTTATTTACTATTGAATTGATTAAATCATTTGTCTAACTCCCTATTTACATGATTTAACAATAAATGAGCAATCACAGGAAATTACAGAAGCCAGAAAGTAGATTTAATCAAGAAGGAAAGGCTTTAGCAAATAGGATTAAGAAGGAGAACTTTGAGCACATCAAGGCCGTTCTTGAGATCACACAAGAGGAGGACAATCAAGTATTTTAGAACTATCTTGCAATTGTTGAAGCATATAAATCCAAATTTGTCTCCTCAAATTGGATTTTTAGTCCCTAAATCAAGTTTTTCTTTGAAAATTTGCAAATAAGTTCTCTAAATTCATACATAATTGTTGCTTCATCAATTTTTTATTTTGGTTTCCCCTCATTTTGAATGGATATGTTGGACTAACTTGTTGGAGGAGGGAGCGAGAACGATTGCTACTAGGTAAGTAAAAGTAAGAGAAAAGGCAAAAATCACAAAAAAGTGCCTAGCCATTGCTAGCTACAAAGGAAAAGGTATTCATCAAATCAAGCTTGCACTTGCTTAAATTATGGCATTCATTGAATCTAGCTTAATTAAAATAAGGAATTTGACCAAACACCTCCATTATATGAATCTCTTTGTTACGAGATTGAAAAAGAACTTTGTTGCTTGAGTGTTTGAGGAATTAAAGGGAAAGTTAGGGATATGCTCTTCACCTTCTAGGTGAACCAAATTCCCAAAAGCTTAACGTTAATTCCATTTTTCTTGCTTTATATGAACATGCTAGTTAAAATAGAGAATTAGTGGGCTCGCCTCCCGAGTTGTGCCTTAACGAGGCCGGTGAGAGGGACAACCCAAAGTGGGATACGTTCACTTTTGCTTCGGGAATCCAACCCACTATAAAATGAAACACATGCATCTTTAATGGGCTGTGTGACAAACGGATTTTAAATTTTTCAAATTTCCTCTAGTAGTCTTCACGGATTACACAAAATCGTACCTTGGTGCATGTGGGAAACCCCTTAACATACTTGGGGGATGAAAGTTTAAGATCTATTTGAACAGAATCCACAATAAATCCTAGATAAAGTAGCAAGACCACCTTTTAGAGCCATGTTTACAAGCCAAATTTGACTATAGGTAGGCTGTTTGGAATTCTTTCTTGTGCAATACTTGTGGAAAATGATCGAGAATATACACTCTAGTGTGTTTTAGGGACATGATGAAAAATTGATGTGTGTGTTATGATTGTATTCTATTTTCAAACTGGAAAATTTCATAAGACCTGATCTTAAATGTTTAAAAAATTCAAAAATTTACAACCTGGTTAGCAAAGTGTCACCTGTGCACAGAGAAATATCACCTATCAGAGGTAAAGTCATGCCTATGATAGTTTCAAAACCACTTATCAATCGGGAAGTCACACCTGATACAAATTGAATCACACCTGTCAATACTGGAAAACCACTTATCAATAGCAAAGTGTCGCTTGCACCTTGCAGTGTACCGCCTAACTTCATTACAATCAACATGTAGGAACTTTTCAGTCACGCCTACACTTTGGCAAGTGACACCCAAAAACAAAGAAGGACAAATAGTGGACATTTCCCGAGGGTTGGGAAAATTTTTGAAGTCATATTTGGATACCCTTTTGTGGAGATATTCTTTATCAGTGCAACAAATAAATCATATTCTTGAAAAACATCTATAATGATGAGTCTATTTGAGAAACAAATCAACCCTATTATGGAGCATAGTTATTGAGTCAAGATCAAGATCTCCATTGGAATCAAAATGAGGGAGTGTCCGAAGATCAAATTTTAGAAGCATCCAAAGATCCCGTATTTATGGAAAAAATGGAATTAACTTTGAAGAGGTATAATGAAGTGTATTCCCTTTATTTAGCTGAATCAGGAGCTAAGCTTCCTCATAATTTTGACACATTAGCCTTGGGGAAGAACGAGGAAAAACAAAAGATACATCATCTAAAGATCCATCATTAAGATCAATTTGGCTATTTCTTTATGATGATGGGCCATCCATATCTTCATTCTCCTCACAAAAATAAGTGTTTGAGAGCAACAAACCTATCTTGGATCAAGGGAAATCTCATGATAATTCTATTTGTGATCAAAGTAATAAAGAGTATGAAGAGAGAGGTATCACTCTCAAGCAAGATCTAATGCACAAACCTCTATATAGAAAGAGTAATCCTTTCATCCTTTGTCCATCTCACAAACCTCTATCTAGCAAGGTTTTTCCCATAGCTTGTACGCCTTTCATCCTTCATCTATCTCACGAACCTCTATCTAGAAAAGATTCTCCCATAGCTTGTACGCCTTTCATCCTTCGTCCATCTCATGAACCTCTATCTAGCAAAGAGTCTCCCATAGCTGGTACTCCTTTCATCTTTTGTTCATCTCCCAAAGCTCCACAACTATCCAAAATTCCTCCACCAAAGAGTTAGTCTAATGATGACACTTTTCACATTGACTATGTCTACCCTCAAGGGCTACCCCTAAAAGAAACCCAAGCTAACTTACATCTTACTGCAGATCGTTTCCATGATTCAAAGATCTTGGACCCCAAAGCTTCATGTGCTTCAATGCCTATTATACCCATTCAAAAGGATCCTACATCATCCCTCCAAAAACCCCCCACACATATCCAAACATCTACCTTGTTCTTAGAAGTGGCTCCATGTCAAGAGGATAATACAAAGAGAAAAGAAACAAATATCGATAAAGATCAAGATCAAGATCAAGATTATATACAATCCCCTCCCATATTTGATGAAGGTCCCATATCCATAGAACCTTGTGATGATCCCCTTGCATCCTTTCATGGATTCCAAGATGATATCCTTCCATTCCAAGAACAAAGTACCCTTCCAAGTTCCATATTTTCTCCACTTCCCAAGCAAGATCAAGATATCCCTTCCACAATGTCCAATGAGCATATTGAAAATCAAGAGCAAAATACCTTCTCTACACCATTCAAAGATCCTTGTCAAGATCAAAGTATCCCATCATTTCCTTGTCATATTCCTCCATGTTCACCTCAAGAAACCATCATTCTTCCAAATCCCTTACATGATAATAAATTCTTTCAAGCTTCAGTTGATCCTATCAAACTTGTTCCTATCAAAGCTACTCATGAGCCTATTGGCATAAAGATAAATCTTAAAGATGAGAACCTTGGCAATGTAGCTCCTTCCAAAGATGTTGATATCCCTTTCACACCTTATTTCCCTCCATTCAAATGAAACATATGCCTTCACTATCCTCCAAATCCATTTTGGGTTCCTATGTCCCAAAACAAAAGTCTTCATCCCTTGCATCCATATTAGGTCCATATATTCCTCCATCAACCATTCCTATCATCCCTAGCTCTCCATTCACTTACCCTACCATGTATCAAGATCAACGAAGGCACACATACTTGAAGAATGTCCAAACACCAATCTATATGAACCCTCCATATTATTCCTATTCATCCACAATTCCTAAGTCTTTTGGAAGCAATGTTGATGCGCAACATAACAATCATAAATCCAAGAATCCATATGTGTATATAAAAATCATAATGTCTCATCTAATCGACATGTGAATGAAAAGAAAAATGAAATATCAAAAAGATCGCAAAGGTCCACCAAGAAAAAAGAAAAATCAAATAAAATGTGGGTTTCTAAATCCCTCATTGAAGAAATGCATTCAAAAGCATCACAAAAGATAGAAAATTCAAAGACTATGTAGATTTCCAAGTCATTTTTGAAAGAATTGCACACAAAAGAAAAATCAAAATTGACATTCAAGCTTCCAAAGGCTTCCACTCCATCTCCTTCCAAACATCCTCCACTTTCCAAGTCTAATTTGGGTTCCTATATCCAAAAATCCACTACCTCAAAAAGATCCTTACCTCCTTCATCTATTGTTCCTCCATCATTTCAACACTCTTCAAAGTGTGTGTCAAAATTGATCTTGCCAACATTTCCATCTACAACATACCTTCTTCTTATCCTCACATTCATTTTCCAACACCTACTTTCCATATTTCCATCCCTCTTATCCAATCTATGGCATAAAAACTTTACTACCACCTACCTTTATCCTCCATATCTATCCTTTGTCACCACCTTATCAATATATTTGAGCATCCTAGTCATACCCATGGTTTATTACAACATATCTTTCAGAGGAGCATTGTCCAAAGATTTTGATGTTGGGAAAATATTTAAAAATACAAAAAAAAAAGAGAAAAGAAAAAGAAAAAAAAGAGAGAAACAAATACCATGATGAAAACCTAGTAAACATGTGTCATGCGTAATTCATCCATGCTTTCATCCATATTTCCCATCTCACCTTCATCTTAACAAGGTTGAACACATCCATGAGCATTAAGTATCTTGACATCTGTTATCCTTTCCATCAGCTAATTTACTTGTTGCATCCATGTTACCCTATCATGATCTTGCTTATCCCAAATTCACCTTCATTATTCCTTGACAGTCTTTCCATAATCCCAAAACATCCCTTCATAGCCTCCATCAACCCTTTACCCGGATTGTGTTATCTTATCCACATCTTATCCAAGTTGATCCTTTGGTCTTGATCAAAATGAAGAACTTAAAGTACAAAATTTATTATCAAAAATTTCTTGACGTGTCCACCTCTTTTGGATCCCGCATTTTCATGACAATAGATCATTATCTTATAGACTATCTAGTACTGCATAATTGACTTCCATGGCTTATCCAAAAACATGCTTCACATTGCTATATCATTTTTTCCTTAGCTTGGGTAATCTTGAGGAGATAGTCCTATGGGTCACATTCGCATGCTTCATCCATCATGGCCTTTCCATCTCTAATCCATCAGCTCGCAAATCCATCCTTCATGTCCTATATCTTGCTAGACATTGGGGGCAAACCAATGTGATCTTGTTTGAGAGCTGGTAATATTTTGGAAGTTTGCCCAAGTCCAAAATTTTTTCTATCTAATTAGGGGCATTTGATCTTAATTAGTGGATTTCAACAAACCAACATCAATTCACATGAATCAATGCATTCAACTCAAATGGATTCAATAGTGCTACATTCGATCACACATCAGAGAGAGACTTATCAGAGCTTCAGAGAAGAGAGAGATTTTTGTTGAAGCTTTGATGGATATCATTGTTCACAACCAAGTATTTTGATCCTATAACTTGATCCTTGAACCTTCATTGACTTTATTATTCAGGATTAAAAATTGACATCACTTAAATGATCAGAATGTTTGGAAGTTCTTTTTTGAAAATCTTGATACATGGAAAAACACTGGAAGTTTTCTTTTTGATAATCTTAATTGGGTTTTTATCATGCCTTTTTAGCTAATCAATGATGTTCCGACTAGATTGGCGATGATGGAGACATGATATTTAATTGCCTTTGAGTGTCTGTCTTGAGGGAGATCCAACAACTTATGTGAATTCATCTAGCAACATGGTCATCAAAGAACCATCGAGGACTTTCATATACGGTGGAGGGTTGACCTTTTTTTGTTTATGCAACATTGAATCCGATAAAACCTGGTATTCATACTCTCATAGTTGGTTTATTCGACTAGTGTGGGTTGTACTAGTTCAAAAAGAGGTTACCAAATCTGATAAAAAGTAGTATTCATATCATCATGATGTGGTCAGTGATGGTTGTACTTTCTTTTTGGCCGACAATGCTCAATGATGAAAATTTATCCTCATGACATTTCTTTGCTAAAAGCTAGTGACACTTAGCTGCATTGCATTGCATTATCATGTTAGCTTAATTGTATGTGAATTGTTTGTAGTATTATTCCAAGGGAAAAGGGGGTTCATTCAATCAAAATCTTGATCAATCATCAAATGGGGGGTTTAATTCAACAAGGAAAGTCCATAAATCATAATAAAGTGTCCATAACATCAAAGATCCATAAAATCTGTATAATCAAAGATACAATGTCATCAAAGTGATACATCCAAGTCCTAATCAATAACTAAAACATGATACAATATCAACAAACTAAAGGAGATCCATAATCCATCATCTCAATAACCTGTACTCTGGCTGGGTTAACCCATGACTTAAATCTAAATATCCAAGAAGCTAAGGTCCGTATATATATCATTTACAGAAATGTGCCTGTTTTGCAAATCAAGGGAATTATATCAGTATTCTATATTAGTGAATCATTTTACATCAATCAAGTCAATCAAAGAAATCAAACCTATCATCATTTGTTTGTGTCTCTATGTCTTGAGAGCGAAGTATCGGTTTATCAATCCTATCAGGATCCCATATCAGTTTTCACACTGATCAAGATCAATCCTATCAACTGTATCGGTTTTCACACTGATCAGTTATCCCATATCAGTTTTACTATCCTATTAGATTGACAAATCAAACATTCATTGGTACCATTATCCTGATATCCTAATCACTTGTTTCGCTTAACTACAACAGACCTATCTATCTTGGATGTGCAAATTGCAAATCATGGCATATCATCAATATTTTTCAGAAATGAAAACATATTGGACCAATCAATCAAAATCATTCAAATCAAGCAATCAATATGTTTTATATCTGAGGGGGCATCAAAGTATCAAATTGGCATCACATCAAATCTGGGGCATCAAAAATTTTGAATCATTATCATATCAACTTCATATCATAGAGGTTATCATATCATATCAGGAGGCTTATCAGTTCTGTAGCAGTTTCATATCAGTGAATCAAGAAATCAGGACCTAAAAAGCGATCAGGACTAAATGAATCTTTGAATCAATGTTCTTCACACATCAATTCAAAGAGGGGCATTTGTAGACATGCAAAAATGGAAAAGTGCTTTTAAATTAGAAAAATCAATAAAATGGCTCAAAATCATCAAAATGGACATAATTAAATCAAGTTGGACAAAATCAATAAAGCAAAGGAAAAATCAAATAATGATGTTAAATAATTAAATCAAAGCTTAAAGGGGTAAAAACACTACATAATTGATTTTAATCAATTAGTTGTATAGTTGTTTAAATAAAAAATCAAAATGAACCTATTACCCTTACATGGCTAAATTTAATTACTTAATTGAATTTAATAATTCCTAATATAACAAAGTTGAGCAACCAATGCAAATTGAGGACAAAAAGACATAAATCACTCAAAAAGGATGAATCTCAATCACTCATTTTAAAGTTTCAATCTCAATCACTCAATCTTGTCCTTTTGTCCAAAGCTTTGAGACAAACCTTTAAATTGTCCCCCCATTTATGAACAAAGCAAAGTATTTGACTCAATCAAGGGTTAATCATGATTACTTCACTCTGCCCCCTACCCTTGGGAATTTATGAGGCATTTTGAAGCATAATAGAGGATCTTGGAAATTCATTTGCAAAGCATTGTTACTATAGGCAATTGAAGAGCATTCTAAGAGCAATTAAGAGCATTTACATTATACTTTTGTCAATTTGAGCTAGAATCATCATCATAGAAGCATTGTAGAAGCATAGAACAACATACATTCTCATTTTAGAAGTGTCACTAGTGGAGATTTGAGCTGAGAGCTTCACTTACCACCTCTTTCTAGAGAGCCATGAGATGCTATAGATCTTAGTTTCATTTTTAATTAAATTTGCACTGTATTTACTTTAGAATTGTTGCTAATTTGATCTTAATTTCATGAAGGTGATTATCATCATCACACAGAAGGCAATGCAATTTTTCTATTGGCCCACATGGTGGTGCTTAATTGTAATTGGGTGGATATTAAATATTTGTAGTAGGTGGTTATGGAAACCCTAATTAAGGCTTTTGTCTATTAATCTTGGCCCTTGATTTCAAGTTTTTGCCTCTTAATCTTGGCCACTCATTGTACTTGAAGCCTCTATATAAGGCCATTTGTTCTCATTTGTAAGGGGAAGTTATGTTAGAGAATTGGTGCCAAAATAGTATCAAAATTGTTCTCTATTCATTGTTGTGGCTTGCATGGTGGATATACATGATCATTTTGGTGTATTTGCATGGTTCTTTACATCTCTCAATTAAGATAGGATTTTATTTCAAAGTTGTTAGAGAAAGAGTAGAAGTAGGTAGATTGTGTGGTGATATTGGTGGATGTTTGATTGGATTTGATAAAAATAGGCCACTAGCTCCTTGTAGATGCAAGAGTGCCCTATGTGGTAATCTAGTAATTGTGCTCAAGTTCAATTGGCATTGGATCCTTGATTTGTACTCTAAGTTGGATTGAGGGGAAGGTGTTGATATGAAAACTATTCTGAGATCATTTGAAGCTTTACACTAGGTGGAGTTGAAGTCATAGGCAAGCCTCCATTTGGTAGGAGTCCTAGTCCATCCATTAATTTCCCATCCATAGTTAAAAATAGAAGTAGTCTAGATAGTAGAATTTTGAAGAGCAAAGTTGGAAGTGATATAAATCATGGATATACTTTATTATATGTTGCAAAGCCAAATCTTTAGAAGTGCAAATAGTTGCAACTCTTGAATGAACCAGTGTAAGTCCCCCTTACATGATTAACCAGCAAATCACATCATTTCAATTGAGTTAGATATCCACAAGTGTAAGGAACCTTGGAGTCATTTCATGATCTTCATTGCAAAGCTTAGCATGGGAGATGACTTTGTTTAAGAGAGGATTTAATGTTTTATGTTTCTCAAAGCATTGAATATTTAGTCCTACATGTTGTGTAAGTGGAACAAAACTCACATCAACATGACCCCGCCAAATTGGGGTGATTTTAACAAAGTGTTGTTAACATACTTTTATCATGTCTTTAAGTCCTTTTAGAAAACATAGATCAAAACACCATTTTATTACATTTTGATATATATGAAGTGACTTTTGAAAAGTGAGTATATTGTAATGCATAATTTTTTTTTAGTCTACAAAGAATTTATTATTTTGAATTATATTTTTCAGAATTCCCTTAGTAACAAGAAGCTAATTGTTCTGGCTTTATAAAGGGTTGTCATGTAATCATAATGATACTTTTCATGATTTTTAAGACTTTGTACATGAAAAAAGAAAGGAAAACCTTTTGCATCCTTTTCAAAGAAATCAGGATACATCTGCAAATCTTTATTTCTCTCATTCTTCATAATTTTGTGATGCTCTTGAGTTCAATATGAAATTCATTTCTTAGCCTTTATTCTTGGTTTGTACAACATGTAAACTAGATAAGTGGAATTGATCTCCAAATTTCTACTTAATTCTACACATATCTTTACTTTTTCCATTCTTTCTTGTGATTTTTAAGACTTTTTACTTGAAAAAAGAAGGGAAAACCTTCTGCGTCCTTTTCAAAGAAATCAGGAGATATCTGCAAATCTTTGTTTCTCTCATTCTTCATAATTTTGTGATGCTCTTGAGTTCAATATGAAATTCATTTATTAGCCTTTATTCTTAGTTTGTGCAACATGCAAACTAGATAAGTGGAATTGATCTCCAAATTTCTACTTAATTTCACACATATCTTTACTTTTTCCATTCTTTCTTTAGTAACCATTATGGTTCTCTGCATTTATTCCATCTAGGGTTGCTCCTTTCTCCCTTTCCTTTCATTTTCTATTTTGTGCCTTCTTTGTACTATCTAGTTAGAAGCACTAAATGTTGATTTTGGTAGCTATGATAGAGATCAATCTACCTGTGATGGCTTTCAATTTTGGTTGTGCTTGTGCCTTTTTATCTCTGCAGTATTCAAAATTGTTACATTCTTCTCAAAGAATTGAAGACTTCCTCATTTATGATTATCTATGTTCGTGGCTTATGTTCGTTGAAGTATATGTTATTATATTATATTTCTCTAGTACTGGCGGGTTATTATCTATATAATTTCAGGTCTGTTATATTGCCAGCGTCAGGTTATATTCCTCCTAACATGGACACTGAGAATCTATTGACATGACATTATTGGCAGTGGAGTCTCTTTTATTGTTTGTCAGTTTATTATCTCGGCACCGTGACTCTTGATATAGCTATTGCCATCATGCCATTTTTCACCG
The DNA here is from genome assembly GCA_027943335.1 of Chamaecyparis obtusa. NCBI lineage: Eukaryota > Viridiplantae > Streptophyta > Pinopsida > Cupressales > Cupressaceae > Chamaecyparis > Chamaecyparis obtusa. The sequence goes on along the minus strand of BSBK01008284.1, from coordinate 403,274 downwards.
GTTGATGTTTAATCTCATAATATTGACTATGCTCACGATTGAAGTTTTCCATCTTCTTTTGGCTCCGTTGGTTCACTATTTTTCAGCGGATATTAATTGTTATTTAATATTGCTTCTTTGTTGTTGTGTTCGAGTACTCTTGTAACAAAAGAAAATTTGATTATGTAGCCTTTATTCAAGTAAAATGAAAAGTATCAGAAGTCTTGGTATAACCACATGCACCGAGTGGGGATGGAGATGATGGAGGAGGGGGAGGTGGGAGGAGAGCAACAGTAGGCCAGGAGTCCTGATCAGGTGGCCACAGATAGTCATGGGTATAGGTGGTGGAGGATGAGGAGGAGGAGGAGGAGGCGAGACCAGTTTGCCGATAGGTTGAGGTAGGGTAGGAGTAGCAAGCAGCCAGAGGAGGAGAGGATCTCTAGGCTAGGATACGAGCCTTAAAGGCTGAGGTGCAGTAGCTGTAGACCACCATTGTTGTTCATGATCAATAGCTCATGAATGCGCGAGCTGAGATAGATCTGTGAGAGAGAGCATCACATGCTGATGCCGCAGAGATACAGAGGGAGGCAACATGAGAAACATATTACCATGGGTTGTACATAGCAGCCATGCTAGAGGGTCAACAATTGCCACTCTACTTTGAGAGGGCAGGGAGGTCAAAGATGCTAGCTGACAGGATAGGACCAGTGGCTCCACCACCACCTCCTACACATGAGGGGGAGAGTCAGTCCTAGGTTTAGGCTTTTGATGTACAGACATGTCTTGAGACTTTATCCAGATTTTGGATCTCACATTGTATTTGAAATCATGATGTATAAATGAGATGACTGGATTATGATATATCTTGTGTACTTGTCTCATTGTGATGGATGTTTCAGCATTATTATCTTGTTATATTGCTCAAATGTATGATATATGCTTATAAATGCTCATGTATAGTTTCTCTCATGGATGTATGTTTAATTCTCATGTTATGATATAGACTCATGTTTTTGAAAATGATCTTTTATATATGATGATAAGATTAACCCCTCGTGATGACAGGAATAGAAAAGGATGCACTATGAAAGACAAGAAGCAAAAGACATGATTGAGAAGAAGCGAAAGGTGAGCGCAGTTGACTGACAAGTCTGTGAAAGATGAAAGGAGAGTTGTCTCCATATGCAAGATGCAAAACTAAACTAACATGAACCTAAGAATGCAATCTACTATGAAAAGTGGTTTACTTGCAAGGTTACAAAGCTGTTAGACTCTAATAATCATCATCGAGCTTTATTGGTAGCGTCGCAAGATCATACAATATGCACTAGTGTAACTATGGGTATATGAATATGATCTATATCAGATAGGTATGTGGGAATCCCACCTAAGCATCAAAGACATGTAGGTCAAGATGACTAGTGCAATGAGGTTCCCTAAGTTTAGTATAGCAAGATTATGCTCTCATCGAGACACAAGAAAGTCAAGATGACCATAAGCATGCACTTACAGAAAAAAGTCAAGGATAATACCCTATAGATCCTCAGTGTCAAGTGTAAAAAGCATAAATGCTCATGACAATTAGGATCAACAAGATATACCCATAGGCAGAAAATAAATAAAACATGTCCTCACGCCCCCAGTCTTCTAGCTATGCATCATCGAAAACTATTAGAGAGAGAACACTCATCAAAAGAAATCATCATAGACAACACACAAAAGAAATAAAGTCAAATAAGTCTCAACGAGTCAAGTGTTTAAGTGTGTGTGTGTAGGTCATAGAGTCAAACTTTGAGTATCGCATTTGCTAGTGAGAAATATTGTATCATTCTAGATTGCGGGTAGGATATCTGATAAGTGTTGAGAAACACTTGACACTAGGGAAGTGTTGAAAAACACAGTTGGAAAGTGTTGAGAAACACTGTTTGAACCAAGTTTCCCAAGAAACCTTGATGCACAAAGAGACCCAAGATAAGCTAAAACAACGTATGCCCCCTAGACTAAGACAAGAGTCAATTTCAGGCTAGGAGAGACAAAGTGAGAAGTGGAGTGAATGAGTGCCACACAAGACTAATAGACATAGGTGTAAGGGTCCCAAGCAGTGCATGTTTCCAGGTTTTCACTACTTGGCATATTTTTTTAGGACTTTTTATATTTTATTTTGTATTTTTGCTACCAAGGCGCTTGTTTCTAGGTTTTCACCAAGGCACCTTTTCTATTTTTTTTGAATTTTTGAATTTTTTTGGTGAGACATTGAAGTGCCTATTGCTAGGTTTTCACTAGGATGCTCTTTTTTTTTCAGGACTTTATATGCTTTTTAGGATTTTTTCAGCATCATATATGAATTGTTTTGGAATTTTTTCAGGGTCAATAAAATATATACAAAGAGCTCAAGAACCTTAAGCATAGAAATTCTTTAGATGTAGATAATTGATAGGCCCCAGACCCAAATGCTGCCATGATGATGTAAGACCCTAACCAATTTGGCTCGAACTTGCCTTTCTACTCTCTATTCTGCTGATTCTTAGGATTTTCTCTTAGAACTAATTCACCCACTTGGAACTCTCTAGGATGAACCTTCTTATTATAGGCAACAAACATTCTCTTCTGATAAGTGCACATGTGATCAAAGTTGGCCTTGCGATGTTCCTCCAAAGTAGTAAGCTCCTGAATTCTCATGGTCCTATGGTCTTCATTGGTAATCAAACCATGTAGAGAGACTCTCAGTGATGGTATTTTGACTTCTAATGGTAAGACAGCCTCAGAACCATAGACCAAGGAAAATGGTGTGGCAACTGTAGGAGTGTGAATAGAAGTTCTATAAGCCTATAGCGCAGGATTGATCTGCAAATGCCAATCCTTGCTTGATTTGTGCATTGTCCTATGAAGGATTTTCAACAATGTTTTATTCGAGGCCTCAGCTTGGCCATTTCCTTGAGGGTAGTAAATAGAAGACCAATGTTGTTTAATTTTGAATTTTTTGCACAATTGTTTTAGGTCTTTATTCTTGAACTAGCCGCCATTATCCGTGACTATGGAAGAAGGAATACCATAGTGGAAAATGATGTGATTCAAGATAAACAAGGAAACATGTTTTCCCATAGCTGCAGATAGTGGGACAACCTCAACCCATTTGGTAAAATATTCAGTAGTTGTAATAATGAACTTATGCCCACTTGAAGAACTAGGATGAATCTTGCCTACCAAGTCAAAGGCCCATTGCTGAAATGGCCAGTATGTAACAGAGGGAATAAGCTCACGTCCAGGAGCATGAATGAAATTCTCATGTAATTGACATTTCTTGTAGGACTTGGCATATTGAACGATGTCAGCTTGCATAGTAGGCCAATAGTAACTAGCCCTAAGCAATTTATGAGCTAGCGCAAGACCATTAGAGTGTGAACCACATATGCCATCGTGGACTTCAACTAGCACTTTTTTTGACTCCTCTATTTCTAGGCACCTAAGGAGAGTTCCATCTAGACCCTTCCTATACAAGTCACAAGAGACGAGGGTAAAATGTGAGGTATTACAGATGAGTTGGCGCTTCTCATTGCACGTTAGATTTTTAGGGATAATATGATCTTGAAGATAGGAAAATATAGGATCATAGTGGGATGAATCATGACCGACCATAGTGTAAATAACATGGTCATCAGGGGAATCATAGGTGGGATAACACAACTCTTCCACTAGGAATTCAAAGTGTGACTCATGTTCTTCCAATTATAGAATGGATGCCAAAGTAGCCATGACATCAGTAGCCTTGTTCTTAGCTCTAGGAATTTGTTGGATTGTAACAGATGTGAAATAATTCCTAAGCGAGTCTATCATTTTCTTGTAGGGAATCAAATTGTCATCCTTTGTCTGATAATCATCATTTACTTGATTTATGACAAGCTGTGAATCTCCAAAGATATGCAATTTTGTAATCCTCCATTCTAGGGAAAGCTTAACACCATTGAGAAGGGCTTCATATTCAGCTATATTATTGGTGCATGGAAAGAGAAGTTTATAAGATTTAGGAATTGTGTATCCATGAGGCGTGACAAATAAGATTCCAGCGCCAACCCCATTTTGTGTATGAGAACCATCAAAGAACATTTTCCACGTATGCTCTGTGAAATTCATGATTGAAGCATCTGGGAAGTCTATCTGAAGAGGAGAATTATCAGTCATGGGAAATTAGGCCAATTGATCCATGATTGCTTGTCCTTTAATGGCTTTCCTTTTGACGTACTAAATATCAAATTCTAAAAGAATCAGCATCCATTTAGCCAGTCGTCTAGTAAGCACAACTTTACTTAAGAGGTACTTTAAAGCATCAATTTTGGCGATCAGCTACGTAGTATGTGCGAGCATGTAATGTGTGAGTTTTTGAGACACAAACACTACTACTAGACAAGCTTTTTTGATGCTGGTATAATTGAGCTCATAAGAAACCAAGGTGTGATTGATGTAATAGATAGCTCGTTCTTTGCCCATATCATCTTGTTGTGCAAGGAGAGCTCCTAAAGAATTTTTTGTAGCAGATATGTAGAGTATCAAAGGTTTCCCTTGGATAGGTGGCATATGAATAGGAGGTTTTGCTAGGTAATTCTTGATTTCATCCAAGTTCTTTTGACACTTCTCATTCCATATGCAAGTAGCCCCTTTATGAAAATTCTTGTTAAAAGTTTGAGCTCTATCAGCTAATTGAGACATGAACCACCTAATAGATTAGAGATGGCCTTGGAGACCCCTTAATTATTTTATGTTGCGAGGAGGTGGCATCTCCATGATAGCTTGCACCTTTTCTGGGTCTACCTCTATTCCTTTTGCTAATATGATATAGCCTAGCAATTTCCCAGAAGTGACACCAAAAGCACATTTCTTAGGATTCAATCCGAGTTGAAATCGTTCCATGTGGTCCAATATCAAACTCAAGAAAATAAATGAGTGCTTCTTTGTTGTGATTTAGCAAGTGTGTCGTCAACATAGTCTTCCATGTTTTTATGCATCATATCATGGAATATGGTAGTCATAGCTCTTTGATAGGTTGCACCGGAATTCTTAAGATCAAATGGCATAACATTCCAACAAAAGGTACCCCATGCGCATGTGAAAGCTATCCTGTCTTGGTCTTCAAGGGTGATTTTGATCTGGTTATATCTGGAGAAGCCATCCATAAGGGAATACATTTCATAGCCCGCTATCATGTCCACTATCATATCGATGTTTGGAAGTGGAAAATCATCCTTAGGGCATGCTTTGTTTAGATCTCTGAAGTCAATGCATACGTGAATGGACTTATCATGTTAGGAAATAGGAACAATATTGGAAATCCATTTACCGTAGTCAATAGCTCTTATGAAGTTGGCTTTTAGAAGTTTCTCAAGTTCAGCCTTAACCAATAATGCCACATGAGGATGCATCTTTCTAAGTTTCTATTTGACAGGCTTTATCCTTGGAGCAATAGAGAGGTGGTGCATAATAAGCTCAGTATCCAAACTAGGCATGTCTGAATATGTCCATGCAAAGTTGATCTTTTTCTCCTAAAAAAAGTGGTAAATTGTTCTTTCTCCACTGTTGAGAGGGACTGAGCTACCTGAATTATCTTAGGAGATTCCTTTGTTCCTAAGTTGATTGGCTGTGTAGGTTCTATCAAAACTGAAGATCTTTCCTGGAAGTAGCTGGACAAACTACTAAGTACCTCATCCTCAGGTACCTTAGAGAGGTTTTCACCCTTAGATACATCTTTATTTTTACTATTTTGCGGCTCATACACCACCACAATGTGGTTTTCACCATCTGACCATTTCTTTTTTCTTTTGATTTTATGACTAAGGTACTTGATATCTGATTCTATCATATTTGTTACTGGTTCACTAGTGGAAGAGGTGACAGGTTCAACGACATTGAGGTAACAAGCGATCTCATAGTCATTTTGGAAGGAAGGCAATGTAGGTTTTTGATCTTGGGTGGACCAATCTATGAGATCTGAGTGTATGAGAGGAAGTGAAGTGATAGGTTCAAGGTTATTGATGCGATAGGTATCATCTCTAGTGACGAGAGAAGTCAAACCTATAGAGTAGGCTCCAAAAGTATCAAGATCTAGATTTGGCATAGAAGGACCAGCATGGTTCACTAAAGAAATAGACAGATCGAACTCATCAGACCCTACGTGAGACTCATCAACTACATCAGGTTGGGCACTATAAGTATGAATCATATCAACTTCCATATCCATTGTGGAAGATCCTTTTGAGAGAGTGTCCCATTCATACTCATTTGAATCTGTTGTTGAACTTCTACTGGGATGTTTGCACCAAGAAGGTTTAGGATGCCTAGAAGTAGAGGCACTCATGCCATTATGTGTGAGATCTCCTCTTTCTAGTAACCGCAAAATATTTCTACATTGTCTACCTCTGAAGTTAGACTCATCATGCAAATTATTTCTAAACGTAGAGGCTTCATCTATGTCATCATTAGGCATGCATTCTTCTCCCCAAAGGAGTGAGGTAGAAGGGAGACTGTCTCCCATTTGGGCCATAGTGTATAGTGGTGATTCATCCATATCTGTATCTGAGCCACTAATCATTTGAGCATTTTTGGAACATTCAAGGGGGTCATCTTCGGCACTGTATCCTAGACCCATGGTACCTTAAAGTGTCGACCATCAGTATGAATCAAAGGTTTAGCTAGAGCATGTCCATTATTACTTAAAGGTCCTTGACCTTGATAGCCCATTTTCTGCAAAAAAGTGTAGACTTTACCATAGCGTCTAGGGGAGATGGGAGTGGCAATTGTAGTACTGTCTTCTTCCTCTTTATAGATCCAATCCCTAACAACTTGTTCTTCTTTTTCTACCTCTAAGGGTATGGACGCTTGAACAAAGGTACCAAAAATTATCATGGTAGAAGCAGAAGGATTCGTCTTGTCTGAAGGTCTACCTTATGACTTAGGAGAGATAGGTATAGAAGCAATAGAATCCAATGTGTATTCACCCATACCTATACTCATCATTTTTAATTTCTGCTCAGCAGAAATAAGAGATGCACTAGGATCATGAGAAGGTTTATTATGTAGGACAAATGTTTTAGTGGTAGTGAGAGTATTAATAGAAATAGCATTGTCCCCAGGAATCACAATTTCAGCTCCATTGTACGAGAACTTGACACATTGATGGTAGGTAGAAGAAATAGCTTGCATGTCATGGATCCAAGGATGACCCAAAAGAATTTTGTATGTGAGTGGGATGTCTAATACTTGAAACACAATATCTTTCGCAACTGGACCCACTCGAACACGAAGCACAATAAGACCCTTTGAAGACCTCTCCACTTCATCATATGCTTTGATAGTGATCTTTCACCTAGGATCTACAACAATTTTAGACAATCCCAATTGTTGTACAAAATGAAAGGAAACAATATTCAACACCACACCATTGTCTATCAGGACTCGGCAGACTCGAGTATGGTAGACTTGGACCTCAATATGTAAAGCATGATTATATGAGTGACTAAGGGACATGTCATCCTTTGTAGAAAATGAGAAATAGTGAGGAGATGAGATATGATTGACCATAGCCTGGAACCTATCTGGATCAATGTTATTAGGGGCATTTGCTGTGTGTAGAGCCTTTTCAAGGATCTCTTTGTGCAAGGGAAATAACTCAAGCAACTTGAAAATGGATAATTGGGCTGGTGTTCATTGCAACTAGTGAACAAGATCATAGCTAGACATGGCTGAAGGAGCCTCTTGTTTAGAAGATGAGACTTGTTTAGGATCATGAGCAGTTTGAAGGATAATTTTGGCCTACCCCCTAGTAACAACATTCAGTGTCTCACTTCGGGAGGCTAAAACATCAAGCGTTTGCAAGACCAACTTGGGTGTATCATGATTGATGTCACTATTACCTTGAGATCTCATCATAAAAACATTCTCAACAGGCTCTACCATGTTGATCACAGTCTCATTGTTAGTATATGTATAATTGGTCTTGGCATTAGATTTTTCTTCTCTGCTTGAGAGGACTCCCCCTTTTCATACTCAGATAGAGGGGTTTTGAAGGCCTTGTGATCAAAATTCTTAACCAAGCCATCTGTGAGAACTGTGCCTCCATCAATAAGATCTTGAATAACATCTTTGAGCTTGAAACAATTATCCGTGCTATGTCCCTTACTTCTATGGTAATTGTAGAAATGATCCTCTCTCCACCAATCAAGCTTAACTGGTGGATTGAAGGGATGGGAATTGTCAGGAAGCATAAGATACTTGTTGGTAACCAAGGTCTTAAGAATCACATCATAGGGTTCAACCAACTTGGTGTAGACTCAGCATTGATATGACTTCTTGGGTTTGTCTACATATTGAGGTTTAGATGTACTTTGAGTGTTGGTAGCCTCTTGTTGTTTAACTGCATAGATAGCATTGGAGAGGTGGAAAGTGGACTCTTTAACTTTAGGAACATCCACAACCCCATCATTGACAACATATTTGTTTTTGTTCCAGGGTTTGTTTTTGTCCTTTCCATAACCTCTGGTATCTTTGTTGATGACAATATCCCCTTTCCTTATGGCAACATCCTCAATACAATATACACTTTCAACCATGTTGTTGAAAGAGGAAAATAGTTGTTTCCTTAGATCGTAATATAATTTAGGTACAAGAGTGTTCACAAAGATGTCGATCTTTTCCCTCTCGAGTAGTTGATGAGGATATCTAGAATATAATGACCTCCAACATTGCAAGTAGGTAGCGAATGCTTCACCTTGATTTTGCCTGAGAGAACCTAGATCTATCATGGTAATAGGTTGGTGAATGTTGTACGAATAATGTTGAGTGAAGCGCCTATCCAATTCATCAAAGGTTTTGAGAGGAGGTGTCAATTTTTCAAACCATTCCAGAGCTTGTCCTCTTAAACTCCTAGGGAACAACCATAGTAAAAATGTGTCCTCATGAAGAAAGTCCATGCTAAGAGTGTAAAAATGATGCAAATGGTCATGGGGATCACCATTTCCATCATACTTATCATATTTAGGAACCTCAATATCCCTAGGAAATGGGACCATGTATAGACTCCTATCAAAGGGAAGAGCACAAATAGATTCTACCAAAGAGACCTTTGGAGGCTCCTTTTCTATTGTAAGTTGGGCAAGATGCTAATTTGTTCATTGCAATTCTTCTCTAAGAATTTCATACTTAGTTGGCACTCTTTCTTGAATGATTTGACGAACATCATAACTAGCAGGGAGCTTGTATCCTCTAGAAGTCATATATTGAAAGTATTGATCTCCACTACACTCTAAAAGTTTATGCATCAAATGTTGGGAAGCCTCATCCTATTCAAACCTCATAAGTTCTTCACTAGAAATGTCATCATTGGCCTCTTCCTCATGATGAGAGGGAGGAGGTCTAGGAGGTGAAGAAGGTGCGGCAAAAGTTCATCTTGGAGGGGACCTTGGTGGCGTATTGTTACCATAATTGCCACTAGTACCAAAAGGAGGTCTATGTTAATAACTGTTATACACTAAATTTGCACCTCTGATATCAAGCTCTCATAGTCTTGATAATCCAGTATAACATGGGAATCATCTCAAGGTTGTGGGACCTTTGCTAACCAAGATGAGACCTCTAGATTCTAGGCTGGTTCCTCTTGGATAATCACCTTAGTTTGTTCTTAGACAAGAAAGTAAACTTTTTGAGGGAAAGGGATAGAAGGAATGCATGAAATGGAAATAATAGGAAAGTAAACTACCTACTAGGTGATGCACCAAAACTAGGGTGTGGATCTCAGTATAGAGGGATGAGATCAATGGAGGAATCAGGTCTAATAAGTCACCACTCACTAGATAGGTTTGCATAAGTATTCCATAGGAAGGCTTGAATAGAAGACTCAACCTATGACCTGCAAACAAACATCCTCCTTTGCAACTAGGTGTAGGAATGAGACAAGACTATTAGGGGTTGTAGCATACTCACAAAACATCTAAATCAGATCAGATATAGTAACACACAAAATCACAGAAAGTGAGAGGGACCAGGAACCCCAATTTCTATTGACAACATTCATAAACTTCAATCCAATAAGAGATAACTCACATAAGAAGGCATGAGGACAACAAGAGTGTCACAAAATGCTTTTCCATATCTGAATTATCAATGGGAGATTACTAAGAGTAGAAAACTAGAGGACATAAAAGTGTCTCAGATAGCTTTCTAGGAAAGAAACTTTTCTTTTTACAAAATGTGAACTCTCTGAGCACTAAGGCTCCAAAAAACAAATTATATACACCCCCTACACATAGGCAGGAATCAAACTTTTAGGGCTACATAGATATGCATAAAATAATCCAACCCTAAAATAGTCACTTCTGATCATAAATGAATCTCTAAAAATATCCATGCCAATCCAATCTGATATGATCTGCGTATCCATGCCTATACTGATCCTGCCTGCAGATCAACAACCTTGATCCATCTACCTCCCTACAAGCCCACTAAGTCATTAAGGATCCAAATTTGATCTTTGCAAGAATGAATTTGAAATTACAGAAGGCACCAACTCTTTAATGTTTCATCGGCGTAAGAACACCACACTATACCCTACAAAATCCATGGCACCATCGACCAGATCATCCATCATCACCTTCGCAACAAGAAAATGTCCTCAAAAATCAATTCCAAGCTATTGCACCGCTGCAACCATCTCACAGAAAAAAGCCTGCCAAAACTAGCTGCACTGCTTGAAAATACCATTGGTCGCATGATCGCATGAGATAAAAAAGCCTCATGCGATCATGCGACAAGCTTCACTAAATCACCATCCGGTCACACAAGACACCTCAAGCTCACTCTCCCTTTGGTCACCAAGTCATTTTTACTTTTCTCAACCCCAGGCTCCACTCAACAACCATGCGAAACATGTTAACCGTGCAACCACACTATTGCCAAGTCTGGAGGCCTGCTAAATCATATCCATGAACATGCGAACAAAGAAACCCTTTATCGGACACCGCTAAGTTAGAAGAGAAAAGAATGACCTCCTCTAAACTTCTGCCATTAAAATCTGGCCCTACTTACAACTACATCATCACCACCAGATCAGCGTATGAGAAAGTAGCACATCAGCATGACATGGCACATTGGACCCACGATAGAAGGATCTCATCGAAAGGTTGTCACATGATCGCATGGGGTCAAAAGATCCCATGAGAACATGTGACCACTGTTAGATCTTTACCACACTTGCATCTCAGGCCCACTGATCGGTTGAAGATTCTCATCCAACAGTAGTCGCATGATCGCATGTCAAGAAAGATACCTTAGCGATCATGCGACCACCGTTGATGCCTTTTGAAACAAGATCCATTGATAGAAAGGTGAGATGAAATGACATGAATGAATCAGGAGCCACTGAATAGGATTATGTGGCCTGGAAAAACTAACACCAACATCACATCGGAAGGAAGATCAATGACCGTCGTTACACCATGCGCTTAAATAGGCAACATCTTTCCTTAGCGGTGTAGTGACAACCACAAGATTTTTCCAAGCTTTAACTTTTGCAGAAAAAGAATGGGCCCACCGACAGGTGTCATCCTATCACAAGATCACAAGGGCAAGGAATATTCCTTGCAAACATGTGACAACTACAAGAATTTGAGGAAAGCTGGCCACGGGGCCCCACTAGGTCAGAGTTGCGCAATTAGGGAAGTGTCAACTCCAGAGTAGAAGTGTGAAACATGAGGGGTCGAAAACATAAAGGGTGTTCAGACTAAAGATCAAAAACATACTGGGCTTTTAGGGCGAATGTCGAAAACATCCTGAGCTTTCAGACCAAAAGGCAAAAAACACACTAGGTTTTCGACACTTGAGCACTTCTTTGGAAAATAGGACCGTGGCCAAAAATAAATGATAGGGAATTTTTGGGTAACATTTTGGTGACCTCTGTGGGATGTCAGCCTGCTAGACATGGACTAGTGACCTTGACATATCCATTGGGCATAGGAGTCATCACAGGAACACAAAACTTTGACAAAGACAAAACTGAACCAGTAAGACAAATTGTGCATGGGCACTTCTTGGGAAATAGGAACTAACCTAGAAAGTAGGGAAAGAAAGCAAGAAACATGTTTACAAGAATTTACAAGAAGGACCTATAGAGAGGGATTAACCTCAAAGAAAGGCTTCAAGTGGAAACCATTCACTGAGATTGGCAGGGCATCTCCTTCAAGGGTTGAAAGATGAAAAGCGTTAGATCCTTTGCACTCTGTTATAACAAATGGTCCACCCCAAAAGGAATCAAACTTTGTGTGCTTACCAGGTTTTGACCTGAACTCATCCCATTTGAGAACTACATCTCCAACCTTGAATTTTTTGACCCTGGCTCTTTTATCAAAGCTTCTCTTTGTTTGACTCTGATGGAATGCCATATCTTGCATTGATTTATCTCGGATCTCTTCTAGCTCCATCAACTGGGCATATCTGATTTGCATAGGATCACTTTCTTCAAACAAGGCATACTGAGTGGCCAAGTCCAAAACTGGTAATTCAGTTGAAATAGATAACTTAGCCTCTCTACCATACACCAACATGTATGGGGAATTACCAATGATTTTCTTTGGAGTAATTCTATCTAACCACAAGGCAGATCTCAATTTAGTATGCCAGTCCCTCTGATTGTCTTGCAGGGTCTTTTTGATTATTCTAATCAGATTCTTATTTATTGATTCTACCAAACCATTCCCTTGAGGATAATAATTGGAACTTGTATTTAGATAGATGCCCTTCTTGACTGCCCACTCTGAGACTTTGAGGCCTGTAAATGCTAATGCATTGTCTGAAACTATAGAATCTAGAATGCCAAATCTATGAATGATGTCATCATAAAAAATTAAAACAACATTCTCATTAGCTTCTTTTAAAGCAACTACCTCTGTCCACCTAGTGAAATAATCGGTTGCAGTGATTATCCACTTGTGTCCTGCACTAGATGGAGGGTTAATCATGCCAATGAAATCTATACCCCACTTCATGAAGGGCTGCTCTTTTTTGACTGGCTGTAGGGGCAGAGTTGCAAGTCTTTCTTTCCCTACAAAAATAGCACATTTGACGCATCTTCTAACATAATCATGACTATCTTTGAATATAGATGGCCAATAGTATCCAGTCCTCATAATCTTAAAAGTTGTAGTCCTAGGAGAGAAATGGCCACTAGAAGCTCCATCATGAAACTCAAATAAGACATCTGCAACCCTTTCTGAATCTATGCATCTTAGAAGGACACCATTGTGATCCTTTCTGAAAATAATTTCATCTATCAGCACAAAAGGAATAGATTTTAACCTGTAATACCTCCTTTTTGCTGAATCTAGGCCTACAGGATATTGTCCTATCTTCAAATAATTGATCATATTAGGCAACCAACTAGTTGCCTTGGCTTGCTCTCCTATAGAATGCACCACCAAGGATGCATCTATGTATTCCAATTTCTTTGAACTTCTGTCTTCTGCCAGATTCTCACAAAGACCTCTTCCTCTAACTAGCTTGGTAGTCTGAATATCTATGTCATATTCCATCACCTTAGTGATCCAACCAGCTCTTTTTTCATTTAGGTCCTTAGAAAGCAAAAATTCTTTGACACTTGGATGAGTAACCATCAAATGCACCTTGCTATGGGTCAAAAAATGTTTGAATTTTTTGAGGCTCTTTACCATAGCAAGAACATGTTTTTCTACAAAAGAGTATCTTTGTTCATACTCTTCTAAACCTTTGCTAAAGAAAGCAATAGGCTGCTCCAATCCTTCAACATTTTCTTGAGTCAACATTGTAGATATGGCATCATGACCCCCATAAGCATAAAGGATAAAATCCTTACTGAAATTTGGGTTTAGGAGAGCATGAGCTTCTATTAAGGCTTCTTTAATAGCTTGGAAGTTAACTTTTCCTTCTTTGGTCCAACTGAAGGCTGAACCTTTCCTCAACATGGCTGTCAAAGGCTTGAGTAACTCTGCAATGTTAGGCAAGAATCTCCTAACAAAGTTAATCTTTCCTATGAAAGATTGGAGACTTTTCTTGTGATGTGATAATGGTAGTTCTAAGATAGCTACAATTCTCTAAGGATCCACTATAATTCCCTCTTTGGATACTACATATCCCAATAGTTTTCCTTCATGAACTGCAAACACACATTTCTTGGGATTAAGGGATATCCCAAATTCTCTGCATCTTTCAAAAATCCACCTCAAATGTTTGATGTGGTCTACTGCATGCTTTGAGTAGATAGTTATGTCATCTAGGTAGACCAGCACAAACTTGTACATGAGGCCCTTAAAGACCATATCCATTGCCTTTTGAAATGCAGCACCTGCATTTGACAAACCAAAGGGCATCTTCTGATATGTCATGGTGCCCCACTTGGTTGTAAATGTAGTCTTATATTGATCCTCTTCTTTCACTAAGATTTGATTGTATCCTGAATAGCCATCCAACAATGAGAATCTCTCAGATCCAAAGACACATTGTAGAATTTGTTCCATAGAGGGTAGTGGATGGCGGTCTTTTAATGAGGCTCTGTTCAAATCCCTGAAATCAACACATAACCTCAGCTCCCCATTCTTCTTCCTGACAGGAACAAGGTTGGAAACCCAACTAGTATGTTTGATGGGGTAGATGATGCCACTTTCTATTAGTTTGAGTACTTCCTTATGCATAAGTGGTTCAAGCTTGGGATTAACATGCCTTTGCTTTTGCCTTACTGGTTTAGCATTAGGCTCCAATTCAATAGTGTGTTGAGAAAGGGTAGGATCAAAACCCTTGAGGTCTCCATACCTCCATGCAAAAACATCACCGAATTCTCTGAATAATTTAGTGTAAGCTTGCTTTTCTGAATTAGTGTTTACTTTTCCAAATTGTAGGCTCTTACCTGGTTCCAACTTTAATTCAGCACAATGTTCTTGTTGGACTACTAGGCCAGCTTTATTTTTCTTGACTTCATCATCCTTGTTGAAGATAGTCTCTAAGGTGACAAGACCTTTAGGCATCTTATTAGATCTAATTTGTATCACTTGATCACCATAGTTCTATGATAACCTCTTTTGATTGTGCCTTGAAAAGACATCTTCTTCAAACAAGAACTGCAGAATTTGTTCATCATTGTCAAACACTTGCCAATTAATATTACTATCAGGAATTGAAGGTCTGACAATAATCTTGATGTGTTGCTAATCTACTTCTTTTGAAATGCTATAGGGGATGTCAAATTGAGATCTAATAGAAACTAACCTATCAACATTTTGATTTAATTTTCTAGGGATAGCAACGATATTGAAAGCATGGAAATCTTCAATTGCATCCAAAACTCTATGTTTGTATTCTTTCATGACATCATTTTTGGTTGCACTCATCCCTCTTACTTGGCTGACAACAAGTTCATTGTCACCATATACTTTTAATGCTTTAAGCCCTCTTTTTCTAGCCCATTCTAGTCCATTAACCAAACTTTCATGCTCTGTAGTGTTGCTAGTGCAGGAAAAACTGAATCTAAAGGTAGTATAATACCTTTCTCCTTTTGGGGACACCAGCATAGCACCTCCACCAGAACCATGTCTACTTCTAGCTCCATCAAAAAATAGTTCCCAGACTTGACTATCCCGATCATCCAAATCAGTGTATTCTTTGAGAAGGCTTGGTTCTATGGCTCCACTTTCTTGAATCAGATAACTCCCCAAACCAAAATCTCAAATAAGACTCCCTTGGATCTCTTAGGTTCTTTCATCTAGGAGAATATCAGGGATATTCTCTATTTTGGTGCTTGCTTCACTAGTGGTTGGGAAATCATTGTCATCAAATATAGGACAATTAGTATTGATGGAATTGGACACATATGGCTCTATATGATGTATTGCTAAGGCTTCTAATTTAATGGTGATTTTGGTACCATACCTTGTATGAAAGAGCATGTGAGACTAGTCGGAAGAAAGATAACCTCCTATCTTGGCTGTGAACTCTCTTGAGAGGCATATGGAAAACAATGCATGGAGATCTATGATATATATGTCAAGGAGAATGGAAAAATTAGGACTAGCATGGAGAATTAGACTGGTATCCTTGGCCACACCTATAGTACTGATTGAGGATCCATCAAGTTGTGTAACCTTCTTTTGGAAGGGTTCATATTTAAGTCCTAATTGATTAGCCACTTTCCTGGGCATTACAGTGCTAGTAGCTCCACTATCTACCATACAATTATGCACTAAAGATTTCCCAATAATTAAAGATATGTAAAAGGGAGGTGGCTTTAAATTCCTACCTTGAATGGTATTAGCCTTGGAGTTTCTAGTTGGAGTCTCCTTTTCTTGATCAGTGTTGACCAACACTGGTTTTGCAGTTTCTTTTGCAGGTTGAGGATTTGCTGCCTCTCTCATGGCCTTCTTCAAAATTTTAGGTTGTCCTGGAATAGACAGAAAGTCCCACATAGACATGCTGACATTCACCTTCTTCATGTTGTCTACAATATTATAAGGTGTCACAGTGTGTACTCTTTGTTGTGCTTTTACTATGATGGGTTCTGCCTCTTTTGGAACTTGGCCTTCTTTGCTTGTGACGACAGGGGCCTCCTTGGATGTGATAGGGGAAACTTGCTGCAGTGGCTCTATAGATGTAGTGGCCTTAGTACTAGAATCTACTCTCTCCATGTCTTGGGCTCTCCTCTTTGCTCTTGTGTAGGCAACAAAAGTAGCTTCATCATTGACTCCATTGAAATCTGGTTGCTCCCAATTGAAAAGAGCAGTCTCATTCTCTTATGTTTCTTGTTGAGGAGCTATCCCACTAGAAGGAGCTTCTGTTTGAGCTTGTGAAGAATTTTGAACCATTAGTGCTTGGTTCATCCATCCATTAGAACACATAGCCTGATTGTGAGGCTGATTGCAAGGGAAACACCATTCATTATCCATGGCCATATTGTTTTGACTAGGAACCATATCCCTGACTAGATTTACGGAATTAAGAGGTGTAGGGTTATACGATTGGAATGGTCTTTGATTAAAATTTTGTCTTTTCCCTTGATAGCCTCCTTGGTATGGTGGCCTATCTTGTCGATAAGGCTGTCCTTGATTTTGGTATTGTTGATTAGGACTTTGGCCTTGTGATTGGAAGGGTGGCCTGATGCCTTGGTTTTGTTTCTTCAAGTTTGTGACCTCTTTGGTTAGAGTCTGCAACAAGTTTTTCATTTCTTGTATACTAGTTTGGTGACTACTCTTCACCTCTTGCAACCCTTGGGAGAAATTTGTTGTAGCATGTTCCTGACCACTGGTACTAGCTTGAGGTGCTGATATTGTGGGAATAGGGGTAAATGGGGGTACCTGTGCAGGTGCAATGGGCTGAAGACTAGGGAAGATAGGCATGGGAGGTCTTCTCTATATCATGCCTACTTGGATCAAACAATTTTCAGCAATGACAGCAGTGTCAAAGGCTTGGGGGTAAAGTGGTACCACCCATAGACTGGATCATGACAGAAATTTGTTTATTTAGACTTTGCAAGTAGTACAGGAAGGCATGGTCAGCTGATGGCCTTACAGAGACTAGGATTCTATTCCATGTTTTAAGGAATCTACTATTATAATCTATCATTTTCTCTTGAGGGTCTCTCTTTATAGTTGTTAATTGCTCAACTAGAGACAAATTATCTTATTTATCCTCAAAATTCTTTCTTAATGCATCCCCTAATTTATCCCATGAAGTAATAAAACCAACAGTTAAAGTTCTAAACCAATCTAGAGCCTTACCTTTCAGAGATGCTGCTAATAATTTGGTGGCCACATCCTCTTGAGTAATGTTGTGTATGCTGCAAATGGTGGTCACATCTCTTATGTGCTCAAAGGTTGTTGTCTATCCCTCCCCTATAAAATTAGGTATACTCTTTAATGCCACCAAGGGCACATCATGATGCACTGCAAAATTTAATGGGCTCCCCTGATTGAAAGGTGCAAAGGAGAAATTTCTAGCCATTGTAGGAGGTGCAACCTAAAGATTAACAACTATATGAGCTGTATTTGCTAGATTTGGATCTTCTTCTTCTTCTAGATCTCTGGTCAGAGATTTGCCTCTTCTTCTGAAATGAAAGAGGAAAGATCTCCTCTCTGAAGTATCAAGAGGTGTAGATTGGACTCTTATTGCAGGAGATTCTCTCTGAGTTGACCTACCTTTGTAGCTTCTTTTTAAGGGCAACGCTGAAAATTTAGTAGGCTTTGAGCTTCTAGTCTCGATCTTTCTCATAAACCTTAAACTAGGTTGGCCTAAATCTTTGAAACCAGTGGAGTCGCCAGATATACTTGATAGAAAAACCTCTAAAGGTCTATATTATGCAATTTGCATATTAGAGATGACACAATCTTCAACAAATGAACTTCTTTACTATCCCACCGAGCATGCCAGAAATGTTATACACTGGCACCAAGGTGGGGAATCCTTGAGCTTGAGTCTATACTGATAGGCCTTGTGTACTAAATTTCTTTGATCCTTTTGAAGATGAACCAACAGGAACACCTTTGAACTTTATTTTGATCTTCACTGTGGTCCCACCAGGCATGCCAAAAATGTTATACACTGAATTTGCACCTCTGATCTCAAGCTCTCATAGTCTTGATAATCTAGTATAACATGGGAATCATCTCAAGGTTGTGGGACCTTTGCTAATCGAGATGAGACCTCCAGATTCTAGGCTGGTTCCTCTTGGATAATCACCTTAGTTTTCTCTTAGATAGGAAAGTAAAATTTTTGAGGGAAAGGGATAGAAGGAATGCATGAAATCAAAATAATAGGAAAGAAAACTACCTACTAGGTGATGCACCGAAACTAGGGTTTGGATCTCAGTATAGAGGGATGAGATCAATGGAGGAATCAGGTCTAATAAGTCACCACTCACTAGATAGGTTTGCATAAGTATTTCATAGGAAGGCTTGAACAGAAGACTCAACCTATGACCTGCAAACAAACATCCTCCTTTGCAACTAGGTGTAGGAATGAGACGAGACTATTAGGGGCTGTAGCATACCCACAAAATATCTAAATCAGATCAGACATAGTAACACACAAAATCATAGAAAGTGAGAGGGACCAGGAACCCCAATTTCTATTGACAACATTCATAAACTTCAATCCAATAAGAGATAACTCACATAAGAAGGCATGAGGACAACAAGAGTGTCAAAAAATGCTTTGCGATATCTGAATTATCAATGGGAGATTAAAAAGAGTAGAAAACCAGAGGACAAAAAAGTGTCTCAGATAGCTTTCTAGGAAAGAAACTTTCCTTTTTACAAAATGTGAACTCTTTGAGCACTAAGGCTCCAAAAAAAAAATTATATACACCCCCTGCACGTAGGCAGGAATCAAACTTTTAGGGCTACATAGATATGCATAAAATAATCCAACCCTAAAATAGTCACTTCTGATCATAAATGAATCTCTAAAAATATCCATGCCAATCCAATCTGATATGATCCGCGTATCCATGCCTGTACTGATCCTGCCTGCAGATCAACAACCTTGATCCATCTACCTCCCTACAAACCCACTGAGTCATTAAGGCTCCAAATTTGATCTTCGCAAGAATGAATTTGAAAGTACAGAAGGTGCCAACTCTTTATGTTTCATCAATGTAAGAACACCACACTATACCCTACAAAATCCATGGCACCATCGACCAGATCATCCATCATCACCTTCGCAACAAGAAAATGTCCTCAGAAATCAATTCTGAGCTACCGCACCGTTGCAGCCATCTCATAAAAAAAGCCTACCAAAACTGGCCACACTGCTTGGAAATACCACTGGTCGCATGATCGTATGAGCTAAAAAAGCCTCATGCGATCATGCGACAAGCTTCACTAAATCGCCAGCCGGTCACGCAAGACACCTCGGGCTCACTCTCTCTTTGGTCGCTAAGTCACTTTTACTTTTCTCAACCCCGGACTCCACTCAATGACCATGTGAAACATGTTAACCATGCAACCGTGCTCTTGCCAAGTCTGGAGGCCTGCTAAATCATATCCGTGAACATGTGAACAAAGAAACCCTTTATCAGACACCACCAAGTTAGAAGAGAAAAGAATGACCTGCTCTAAACTTTTGCCATTAAAATCTGGCCCTACTTACAACTACATCATCACCACTAGCTCAGCATATGAGAAAGTAACACATCAGCACGACATGGCACATTGGACCCAGGATAGAAGGATCTCATCGAAAGGTTGTCACATGATCGCATGGGGTCGGAAGATCCCATGCGAACATGCGATGACCATCAGATCTTTACTACACTTGCATCTCAGGCCCACTGATCAATTGAAGATTCTCATCCAATGGTAGTCGCATGATTGCATGTCAGGAAAGATACCTTAGCGATCATACGACCACCGTTGATGCCTTTTGAAACAAGACCCACTGACAGAAAGGTGAGACGGAACGACGCGGATGAATCAGGAGCTATCGAATAGGATTATGTGGCTTGGACCCACTGACACCAGTGTCACATCAGAAGGAAGATCGATGATCATCGTTACACCATGCGCTTAAATAGGCAACATCTTTCCTTAGCGGTGTAGCGACAACCACAAGATTTTGCCGAGCTTTAACTTTTGCAGACAAAGAATGGGCCCACTGACAGGTGTCATCCTGTCGCATGATTGCAAGGGCAAGGAATATTCCTTGCAAACATGTGATAACCACAAGAATTTGAGGAAAGCCAGCCATGGGGCCCCACCAGGTCAGAGTTGCGCACTTAGGGAAGTGTCGACACCAAAGTAGAAGTGCGAAACATAAGGGGTCGAAAACATAGAGGGTTTTCAGACCGAAGATCGAAAACACACTGGGCTTTTAGGGTGAATGTCAGAAACATCTTGAGCTTTCAGACCAAAAGGTAGAAAACACACTGGGTTTTCGAGACTTGAGCACTTCTTTGGAAAATAGGACCGTGGCCAAAAATGAATGATAGGGAATTTTTGGGTAACAATAACCACTAGTCTCGAGTTGATCATGAGACATTCCCCTTGAAACCATGTGCCTAGTGGCCCCCATTACGCTTTTATTATGCTCTTTATCTAAGTGTGCTTGGTTGTCTCTCTACTCAAAGTGTTCTTGCAAATGGTGATATTTCTCTTGTTCAGTCATGGTAAGTGAGACATTGTCTATTCTTTTGGGGGTCTTGAATGCAGAAAAAAGGAAGCCTCCTTTGTACCACAGGGTGGCCTTGGAATCCTTATATTTTTCTGGGCTAGAACTATTGGCACTAACTAGCACTCATGAGCATCTTGTACGAGAAGGTAACTATGTATATTTAAATAAAGGGTGACTCCCTTGCTCAATTTGAAACTGAGTTGTAATAGGCATGAAAAAGAAATGTTGTTTGACTAATAGAATGAGGCAAAGTGTCTTAGATTTTGAGATAAGCAAAGCTAATAAAGATCACTTGTCGAGATAGCATAATAGAGATGGCTTGTCAAAGGTTCTCAAGAATTTATAGTAGTCAATTGACTCAAGCCGAGATATGAGCAAGAAGCTCGATTAGCAAATAGCTAGAGAGGTAACCGTAGTGTGACAAGTGATCAAAAGTAGCATTTGATAGGCTCAAACCCAATAGTTTTAACTCATCTTTCTCAGTCTAGAACAAACTTAAACATGTAAATAACATACCAAATTCTAGTAAGAATAGGAAAGGACACTTTGTGACAAACTAAAATTCAAATTTGACAACTTCGGATTGCAGACAACAGTAAGACAATAGACTAATTATGTGCAATAGTTCACAGGATAGCAGCATAATATAGTTCGACCAGACGATATTTCACACACAACAGTGTGATAGTAACCAAGCAATTGATGCAAGAGAATGTATAACTTTCATGCAATACAAAGTTAGCAGTGAAGTATCACATGATAATATTCAAGCAGGTGGTGCGATAATTATCTAGTATCACACGATGTTTGACCAGTGAGTGTGTAAAACCTAGTTTTGAAGGAAATTTGATCAAAGTTGCAATTTGATAAGTTCAATTTCTCAGTTTGGAACATAGTAACAGTAGAAAATAGATAGGTTTACAAACAGTGAGGGATCAAACATGTCATAAAACACTTGAACAAGGGCAAAAGCAACCTTGCCAAGACATGCACTTGGGATATCAAAATGAAAAAACCTATGAACACTATCGTGATGTTTGATATTCAATAACATTTACACGGGTAGATCACAATGAAGACAATTCAAGCACTCGCTAATCTAGAAAGACAAAGGCTCAATACTCAACAACTTAGCCCACACTTGATGTCCCATTGCCTCACACAAAGTGGTTACCCACAATAGATATTGGCTTTTTCATGGAAGTGCCAATGGCACAACCAAAGGAACACAAATGGTGAGTGTAAAATCTTGGGGTCATCCAGGTAGTCCACTAGGATCGATCCTTGCACCAAGATGTTGAGCAGAAAAATCAGGTAGCTTCTATCTAAGGTTTGTAATAAGGGCTTTCATTCGCAATACCCCTCTTGCTCCCTAAAGGGACTCCTTACCTTGCGGCAAGTAAAGGACCTCGCAGCCACAATAGTACCTTAAGCATTCTTGCTTAGCATTTTTCTCATGGTCACAATCCCACAAGTACTCATACTAAGCAAAGACAAGTATTACATCTACCAAGGTTTTGTCTCCTTGATAGCCTTGAGTTTATAGTGGGTCAGAATAGCCGGGTATCAGCTTGTCCCCACTTGGGTCATTCCTCTTGATTGCTCAAGAGCAGGCTCTCTAAAGGATTCTAGACTAAATAAGAAGCGGATCAACCTTTGAAAGTTGGGATTTCTAGTTCACCACAAGGGTGAAGATCATACTCTCCTATCTCAAAAGCCTTTCCCAAACATGCCAAGCAATGTTCAATTAACCCTCTTGCTTTCAAAATCTAGAGGTGGGTCAAGATTTCTGGTTCACCACAAGGATGAAGAGCATACTCTCCTACCACCAAAAGACTCTAATGACAAGATATTAAGTGCCTAAGAAAATGAACTAGTATAATGCTGCACTTAGAAATGGAAAGAAAGAACAAGCACTTGATTGTTTGGTTTTTATGCTTTGGGCAGCCCTGCAAGAAAGATTAGTAGCCCTTGTGCATTTGAAGCTTTGACATGTGTTCTTTTAGAAAACTATGTAAGCAATTAGAGCACACCTACAAGCACAACTTGTTAGGCCCACAAGGGTTAGTACAACAAAACTAGGTATAATCTGCAAATAAATCTCTATCCTACCACAACAAATCAAAAACTAGAAAGTAGAAAACCCAAACTTTGCAAAAAAAGAACCAAGAATAGTCACTTTCAAGCTTAGGTGATAGTTCTTATTGGTAGAAGTTCACATGATACTTTTCAGCATAAGGGTGTGATACTTCTGTCCCAAATGACACTTTGCACTAATTCCAGGTGACAGAATGTTGTATAGCCGTATGATAGAATTCTGTATGGGCACATGATACTTTTGACTGGAAAAGTATTACACGGGTATGTAAGAAATTGTCATAGGATACTGAGAAAATGTCGTATGACACTGTGTCATAAAAAAAAAAAGAAGCTAGAACAACAAGATAAAAGTGATGCAAAAAAACTGGAAATGCAAGAAAAGAAAGGCAAAACAAAGCTATTCTGCCTCACGGTGGACACCAAAAATGTACACTCAAGATGTGCACTTCTCTAAGCCATTGATCCCAAGAGCATCCATGGATTGGAAGCCTTGAAAAGCGACCTAGAGCTCCCTAGGCATGGAGTGCAAGGGTGTTTAGAGGGCTCTCAACTAGAGCTATTAAGCATGCAACCTTGCTAGTAAACCATGCAATGGGAGATTAAAAGAGACAAGAGAAAGAATGCCAATATCTTCAAGAATCACAATTGAAAATGCAATGCAAGCTATGCTAGAATGAGAATGAAAGAATGCAACTAAACCATGCAAATGAGAGTATTACAAGCCATTACTAGTTGAGCTATGTGAGTTAAGCTAGAAACATGAAAGGAGACAAAGATAAGAATGCCATAAAAACTAAGCTACAATGCAAATATGAGAATCTAAATGCAACAAGTTCTTCAAAAGCTCCAATTGCACCAAGAAACCTATAACATCACATTAGCATCCAGAATGGGATCCTTTGAATGAGGAGAGAGCTCTCCTTTTAAAGATAAATGGACCATGGAGATTAAGAGGAAAAAGATTTGATCAAGGGTGGAGTTTGAAAGTGGGAGCAATCCTTGTGCACAAGTCTCCTCCAATGAGAAAGAAGTGTTGACTTTTGTGCCCCATGTGAGACAAAAAGATTTTTCTTCTTATTTATAAAATAAGAATAATGCTTTACTTGTGCAACTTAGGATAAGAGGTAAGTGGGGATTTTTATTTAATAAAAGGGGAGGGAATTCCTTTTAATTAAATAAAGACTTAGGATAAAAATGGTTAATCCATAGAATATAATCAAATAAATGATAGAATTAGGATTTGATCAAGAATAAGCAATTGATAAATTAGAAAATAATTCTAGCAAGGGGCTAATAGTCTAGATGACCATTTTTGGGTGATTACAGGTGTCAGTACACCTGGCCAAGCCAAAAGCCAAAGCACAGGCCTAATCGGATATCCGAATTTTGCTAGAAAATTATATTTCTAGCCTGCGGTCGCATTCAACATTTTCATTGTAAAAACATTAAACACAACTTTAGGTTTCAGATATCCGATTGATTCTCATATCCAATTTTCTCAACAAAAAAGGTAAGTTAAATTTTTTAAATTTTATTGTTTTTATTTTTATTTTAATTGAAATTTGTAGTTTTTTATATACAAATTAGGGTTTAAATGAGATTTTTTTATTATTTTTAAAATTGATTGTAATTGTCTATTTGGGTTCAAACTGTAATCAGACATGGACTCAAATCAATCAGAAAACCCTCCTAATTATCCCATAAATAATCTAGAACCACCTCCAAAAAATCCCCCACTTTCAGAAGACGAACCAATCTCAAACCCTCACCATTTAGAGGATCTCATAGGAGACAATCTAAATCAGCTTCGAGGATATCATACCACATATGAAATATCCCCACATTGCACCCCATGTTTTCTACATTGAACTCCATTATTGAAATCATGGAGAAACTTATAGAGAAACATAATGTTGCACTTCTTTGGCACAATTCCATGCATGCCCAGTTTGACGATGGGCTTGACTATGATAGAGTTATGAACCTAAACATAACAAAACATGAAATATGTAATCTTTTTGTGGATCCCAAAACCAGTTTAAAAGTGGAACCTAAAAAAACCAAGTTGTCAATTAAATGGTGCACAAATGATGCAATACGTGATAACTTTTGGGACCGCTGGTGGATGGTTTTTGATAGATCACCTCACAACAATTTGGATGTCCCATTTTATTTCATTAAAAAATTGTATGCTAAATTTGTGCTCGGTCACAAGGTAAATTATTGGAGTATGAGACCGAACTAGGGTGTAGGCTTAGGCATTCCTCAAGATAGGCCATGGGCACACCAGGTGAAATCCCACACATATGTCCCCCCTCCCTAGATTTCACCACCTCCTACAGTGAAACAACTTGATATTATTGCTAAGGCCAACTCATAGACTATTTGAGCCATTCATGCCTTGAGTGATCGACTAGTTACGCAGAGCACAACATTGTTGCCTCCTCATGCTAATGCTTCTAGCCCTTCCACATCCTCCACGAGCTCACATGTTTGTCTGCCCCACACTTGCATTATGTGCAAGAATCTATTCTTAGGTCCCCTGAATGATAGTGATGCATATAACTACATCTTCGAGATGGATGATACTACACAACACACTACAGGCACTAAAGCACCTCATGAATATGTGTATCAGGGGCATAAAGAGCCATGGACTCCTACTGTTATGGTAAGAGTAAACAGTTCACTTTTTTCATTGTATTTAATTTTAAACGTTCATATTTTTAGTACAATTTTCTTATAATGATTTCCCACTTATATTTTTTTATGTGTTACATTTATGTTCAGTTGATGACAAAGGAGGAGATGACACAAGTGGAGGGGTCCATGCTTTTGGCCATATCATTTGGCCTTGAAACTTCCATGGTAAATATGTTTTAATGTACTCATTGGTTTCCTTTTATTATAATAGTATATGTACATGTGTTTTCTAATTTTTATGATCATCTTATTACATACTGATGCAGGTGTCACCAATTACCACTGGGGGGAAATGTGAGGGGGTTTAGGTGTCAGGCGTTGACAAGGGGAAGATAAAAAGTAATTTAGATTGTTTATGCATACATGTATACTTGTTAGTTGTGTGTACTCTTTTTTAATTTACATTGTTTATTTGACAGAGGGTGGTGTCTGATGATGTCGTGAGACCCTTTTGCCATGATAGAGTCATAGGCATCTCAATTCACAGTGATAGCCCCATGGTACATATATTTCTAAAGTTATTTGTGTGTATTTTACTATCAAGTATATATAATATGATCAAGTCATGATTGTATGAAGTATCTGTTTGACTTTTGTAGGTCACCCCTGGTTTGAGGGAGGTAGAACACTAATGGTTTGTATCATTGATGACTCAGCCGATATTTCCTAAAGAAAGTTTAATATAGTTAAGTTTTAATGTTAATTCAGTTATTTTGTAAACATACATTTTCTACAAAGGATTTAATATTAAATATTATAACTCATAGATCAATCTCATGTTCACAAATATATATAGGTCAGAGTTGACATTGGTGGCATTATCCCTTCGCTACCAAGGACATATATTAGGTCTCCTGTCCACATGAGGAGACAGAGAGGCGAGGTACATGAGAGTTCAATTTTAGTTTTTTTTATTTATTATTGTTGACTATGATTTTGAATTTTTATTTTTTATTTGTAGAAACCATATAAATTAAGTAATCTAACTTGGGGTTTCACTTTTGTGTTTGAATGTAGGATCCATCAGAGCCAAAGAGTACTTCAAAGAGGCTACATTTTGATGATCCACCAGTAGAATAGGATGTCCTAGAAACATTTGTAGTTGAACTTCTTATTTTGAGATGTCATATGACACATTTTGAGATGGTTTATGCCACATTATATCTAGATATGTTGATTTTGTAAATATGTACAAAATTATTATTCATTTTGATATATATGAAACTTGATATTCAATTCAATTTGTTAATTTTGTGTTCATTTATTCATTGTTAGTATGTAAATATGCTTGTGTGTATATACTCATGTGTATGATTTATGCCTTAAGTATATTCATGTATATTCAAGTACATTAGATTGATAACTTAAATTCATATGTATGGGCTATGCACATGACTTAATTGAATTCATGTGTATGCTTTATAATCTATGTGCTACATGTATGCTTCATGACTTAAGAAAATTTATGGGTACAATTTATATGCTAAGTGTGTTCACATGTGTAATTCATCATTTAAGAGAATTCAAAATTTATGTGCTACACTATATTCATGTGCATCTCATGCTCTCAACCAAGCAAATCCTTCAAAGTTCACTTCACAAATCCGGTGATCACCTTGTCAAATCAACTCTTATGAAATATATCAGGTTAGAACTCTATTATACATGTCAAAGACACATCATTCCATGAGAATCAGCAAGTACATTCATGGACTGATGCTTCTACATCAAGATTTTGTCAAACTATTATTGAGAAAATAATGACCTATCATTCTGGGTACCAAACCCTCCTTTCTAGGGTCTGTAGGCCAGGGTTTGTTCAAAAAGATTCATCTCTAGATCCCCCCAATGGATCTAACACATCCCTATGAACCTTAATTGCATAGATCCATCACAAAATATACTCATCCATTGGAGTATGTGCTCACAACAATGACCAGTGCTTCTTCATGCTCCTTTAATCAACATTTACCACCATTTGTGGTCTCTTCACCACCATATATCCTGCATATCCCTGCAACCAAACACTATTGTAGAAGATATTAGTTAATTCATTTCCTTTAAATGCCAATGAAATGATGCAATATAGACATGGAAGTGATAGCAAGATAATAGACAATCAATTTACTCCATTTCAAATCACAGACACATTCCACAATGCATTCAAATGACCATCCTTGGTCTCTTTACATTTGCCAATGACCCTTTATGGTCATGTCCCCATCTCCATTGGAGCAAAAAAATCTATCCATTGTGGGCACAAA
This sequence comes from Chamaecyparis obtusa, assembly GCA_027943335.1. Taxonomy (NCBI): domain Eukaryota; kingdom Viridiplantae; phylum Streptophyta; class Pinopsida; order Cupressales; family Cupressaceae; genus Chamaecyparis; species Chamaecyparis obtusa. The sequence goes on along the minus strand of BSBK01008284.1, from coordinate 375,066 downwards.
TAGATGCTTCCATCATGTCTAGTTGGGTAGGTTTACCCTAGGAATGGTTCCACTTTGCCTCTTGACACACCAGAATGCTCGCCAACATACGCAATGGTGCTTAGTGGACCTTGGGAACACTTTGGTCTAGCATGTTCATGAATGTTCTACTAAATTCATGTTCTGAATGAGGTTGTCACTAGCGTTTACCCTCCCACTGAGAGATAATGGTGCATACCATTTGGTGCCAGGACAAATAGTTTGGAAGAAACCTAGTGGTGCAACTTTCAATTGACGCTCACTGCAAGTTTTGGCATCAAGCGAGACTAGTGTGCCAAATTCAAAAAAATTTGAATCTCCCAAAATGGACAGAGGTTATTGTAGGCTTTAGAAACATAGTCCTATAGCATCTCACTGATCATTAATACCTCTCACGGGGTCTGAGATACGAGCCTCAAAAGATCGCTGCCCAATTGTGCTTAGTGCACCTTGGGGACACTTTGGTCCGGCATGGTCACGAATGTTCTAGTGACTTAGTAGTCAAAATAGGGTTCTCACTAGCATTTGCGCACCCAATTGGAGCTAATGACACATACCATTTAGTGCCAAGATGAATGGTTTGGAAGAAACCTAGTGGTGTAACTTTCAACTGACCCTCACTACAAGTTTTGGCATCAAGCGAGATTGGTGTGCCAAATTCAAAAAGTTGAATATCCCAGAATGGAGAGAGGTTATTGTAAGCCTTAGAGGTGTGGTCCTGTAGTGTCTCATAGTTTTCCTATACCTCTCATGAGGTCCGAGATACGAGCTTTGAAAGATCACTACCCAATCGTGCTTAGTGCACCTTGGGGACACTTTGGTTCAGCATGGTCATGAATGTTCTAGTGACTTAGTGGTTGAAATGGGGTTGTCACTAGCATTTACCCACCCAACCAGAGCTAATGGAATAGGCCATTTGGTGTCGGGATGAATGGTTTGGAAGAAACCTAGTGGTCTAACTTTCAACTGACCCTAACTGCAAGTTTTGACATCAAGCGAGACTGGCATGCCAAATTTTAAAAAAATCAAATCTTCCATAATGGAGAGAGGTTAATGTAGGCCTTAGAAACAAATTCATATAGCATCTCACAATTCTCCAATACCTCTCACGGGGTTTGAGATATGAGCCTTGAAAGATTTATGCCCAATCATGCTTAGTGCACCTTGGGGACACTTTGGTCCGGAATGGTCACGAACATTCTAGTGACTCAGTGGTCAAAATAGGATTGTCACTAGCATTTACCCTCCCAATTGAAGCTAATGGCTCATACCATTCCATGCCAGGATGAACATTTTGGAAGAAACCTAGTGGTGCAACTTTCAACTGACCCTTACTGCAAATTTTGGTATCAAGCAAGATTGGCATGCCAAATTCACACAAATTCAAATCTCCAAGAACAAAGAGAGGTTATTGTAAACCTTAGAAATGTAGTCTATTATGATCTCACATTTTAGTGATACCTCTCATGGGGTTTGAGATACGAGCCTCGAGAGATCATTGTCCAATCATGCTTAGTGCACCTCAGGGACACTTTAGTCTGGCATGGTCACAAACATTCTAGTGACTTAGTGGTCGAAATGGGGTTGTCACTAGAGTTCACCCACCCAACTAGAGCTAATGGAATAGACCATTTAGTGCCAAGATGAATAGTTTGGAAGAAACCCAGTGGTGCAACTTTCAACTGACCCTCACTGCAAGTTTTGGCATCAAGTGAGATTGGCGTGCTAAATTAAAAAAAATTGAATCTCCCAGAATGAAGAGAGGTTATTATAGGCCTTAGAAACATGGTACTATAGTATCTCATGGTTCACTGATACCTCTCACGGGGTGTGAGATACAAGCCTTGAAAGATCGCTGCCTAATTGTGCTTAGTGCACCTTGGAGACACTTTGGTCTGGCATGGTCATGAACATTCTAGTGACAGTCATCAAAAGGGGGCTGTCACTAGTATTTAACTACCCAACTAGAGCTAATGGTGTGGATAATTTAGTGCCAAGATGAATGACTTGGAAAAAACCTTGTGGTGCAACTTTCAACTGACCCTCACTGCAAGTTTTGACATCAAGTGAGATTGGCATGCCAAATTCAAAAAAATTCAAGTCTCCTAGAATGGAGAGAGGTTATTTTAGTTCTCAAAAAAGTGGTCATGTAGCATCTAATATTTTTACAATACCTCTCACAGATCCAAGATACGAGTCTTGAAAGATTGCTACCCAATCGTGCTTAGTGCACCTTGGGGACACTTTGGCCTGACATGGTCACGAACGTTCTAGTGACTTAGTGGTTGAAAAAGGGTTGTGACTAGAATTTATCCACCCAAATAGAACTAATGACATAGACCATTTGGTGCCAGGATGAATGGTTTGGAAGAAACCCAGTGGTGCAACTTTCAATTGACCCTCACTGCAAGTTTTAGCATTAAGCAAGATTGGCATGCCAAATTCAAAAAAAATTGAATCTCCCAAAATGAAGATAGGTTATTGTAGGCCTCAGAAACATATTCCTATAGCATCTCACCTTTTTTCAATACCTCTCATGGGGTCTGAGATACGAGCCTCAAAAGACCGTTATCCAATCGTGCTTAGTGCACCTTGGGGATACTTTGGTCTAGCATGGTCACGAGCCTTCTAGTGACTCAGTGGTCAAAAAATGGTTGTCACTAGTGTTTACCCATCCAACTAGAGCTAATGACATAGACCATTCGGTGCCAAGATGAATGGTTTGGAAGAAACCTAGTGGTGCAACTTTTAACTGACCCTCATTGTAAGTTTTGGCATCAAGCAAGACAGGCGTGCCAAATTCAAAGAAATTTGAATCTCCTAGCATGTAGAGAGGTTATTGTAGGCCTAAAAAACATGGTCTTGTATCATCTCATGGTTTAGTGATACCACTCACAGAATCTAAGATACGAGCCTCGAAAGATCATTGCCTAATCGTGCTTTATGCACTTTGAGGACACTTTGGTTCGGAATGGTCACAAACGTTCTAGTGACTTAGCAGTCAAAATGAGGTTGTCACTAGTGTTTACCCACCCAACCACAACTAATGGGGTAGACCATTTAGTGTCGGGATGAACGGTTTGGAAGAAACCAGTGGTGCAACTTTCAACTGACAGTCACTGCAAGTTTTGGTATCAAGTGAGATTGGCGTGCCAAATTTAAAAAAATTAGAATATCCTAGAATGAAGAGAGGTTATTGTAGGCCTCAAAAACATGGTCTTGTATCATCTCATAGTTCATCGATACATCTCATGAGGTCCAAGATATGATCCTTGAAAGATCGCTACCGAATCATGCTTAGTGCACCTTGGGGACACTTTGGTCCAGCATGGTCACAAACTTTCTAGTGACTTAGTGGTTGAAGCATGGTTGTCACTAGAGTTTACCCACCCAACCAGAGCTAATGGCATAGACCATTCGGTGCCAGGACGAACGGTTTGGAAGAAAACCAGTGGTGCAACTTTCAACTGACCCTCACTACAAATTTTGGCATCAAGTGAGATTGGCGTGCCAAATTCAAAAAAATTTGAATCTCCTAGAATGGAGAGAGGTTATTGTATGCCTAAAAAATGTGGTCTTGTAACATCTCATGGTTTGTCGATACCTCTCACAGGGTCCAAGATACATGCCTAGAAAGATCGCTGCCCAATCATGCTTAGTGCACCTTGGGGACACTTTGGTCTGGCATGGTCACGAACGTTCTAGTGACTCAATGGTTGAGGGTTGTCACTAGCATTTAACTTCCCAACCAGAGCTAATGGCATAGACCATTTGGTGCCATGATGAACGGTTTGGAAGAAACCCAATGGTGCAACTTTCAATTGACATTTACTACAAGTTTTGGCATCAAACGAGATTGGCGTTCCAAATTAAAAAAAATTCAAATCTCCTAGAATAGAGAGATGTTATTGTAGGCCTAAAAAGCATGGTCTTTTAGCATCTCACAGTTTTTTGATACCTCTCATAGGGTCTGAGATATGAGCCTCGAAATATCACTACCCAATCGTGCTTAGTGCACCTTGGGGACAATTTGGTTCGGCATGGTCACAAATGTTCTAGCAACTCAGTGGTCAAAACAAGGTTGTCACTAGCATTTACCCACCCAACTAGAGCTAATGGCATAGACCATTTGGTGTTAGGATGAACGGTTTGGAAGAAACCCAGTGGTGCAACTTTCAATTGACCCTCACTGCAAGTTTTGGCATCAAGAGAGACTGGCGCGCCAAATTCAAAAAAATTTGAATCTCCTAGAAAGGAGAGAGGTTATTTTAGGCATCAGAAACATGGTCCTATAGCATCTCATGGTTTTCCAATACCTCTCACAGAGATATGATCCTTGAAAGATCGCTGCCCAATCAATATGCTTAGTGCACCTTGGGGACACTTTGGTCTGGCATGGTCACGAATGTTCTAGTGACTCAGTGGTCAAAAAGGGGTTGTCACTAGTGTTTACTTAGCCAATTGGAGCTAATGGAATAGTCCATTTAGTGCTAGGATGAACGGTTTGGAAGAAACCCATTGGTGCAACTTTCAACTGACCTTAACTGCAAGTTTTGGCATCAAGCAAAATTGGTGTGCCCAATTCAAACAAATTCTAATCTCCTAGAATAGAGAGAGGTTATTGTAGGCCTCAGAAATGTGGTCCTGTAGCATCTCACAATTTGCTGATACCTCTCATGGGGTCTGAGATATGAGCCTTGAAAGATCACTTCCCAATCATGCTTAGTGCACCTTGGGGACACTTTGGTCCGGCATGTTTGTGAACGTTCTAGTGACTCAGTGGTCAAAATGGGGTTGTCACTAGCGTTTACCCACCCAACTAGAGCTAATGGCATAGTCCATTTGGTGCTAGGATGCAATCCTTCAAAACTATCCCTTCACCCCAGTGAATCACCATTTTACTTTGGACACATTTGACCAATTTTGACTCAATGACTCCAACTATTACATCATTTGACAATAAAAATGTACATGGAATTAAGACAATAAAAATGTAAGGATACAAAATTAAGATGATAAAAATATAAGGATACAACATTCATAGTAAGGAAACACAATTTTTGCACTTTACATGGCATTAAGAAGATACAAATGTGGGCTCTTAATATTTGCAAATCAACCCCATGGGCTCTTTAATGTTTCAAATTTTGCATCAATTTTTTTATATACAAAATTTGGCATCTAAATATGCACATTACATTCAATTGTTGTTTTTATATATACAAAATTTTACATCTAAATATGCACATTACAGTCAATTGTTGTTTTTATATATAAAATTTGGCATCTAAATATGCACATTACATTTGATTGTTGTTTTTATTTACAAAATATTGGATAAACAACTGTATATAAAAAATAAGTGTCCTTTCCGCTCCTAAAGTGTATAAGTTTAACACATGGTACTCAATGACATCTGCATTCCAATCCTTGCATTCGGAAGGAAGAATACAAGTTAATAGAGAATATAAGAAGTTTATATAGGTTGAATAAAAAATTATGAATGTATAAGTAACTAAATGAACCAAAGAACATGACTAGCCAATGCATAGTGAAGTTTACCATCATAAAAGATGGGCTAATAAAATGCACACCTCGATCTTATATATTTATCATAAATGTATCCAACTGCATTTACAATCTACATACAAAACAAAGTTTATTGGCTCAAGCAAATAAAGCAAAAAACTATAATTAATTTATTCAACGTAATCATAATAAACATGGAAAACCTTGCAACTTGAGTTGAACTTACCTACTGAAGTGTGCATGAAGGGTCATCTCTTTGCTTGAGGGTATTCAATATTGCTTCATGATCAACAATAGTAATAGTCCAAAGTTCCTTTTTCTTTGGTTTTCCTTGATGTTTCAACAACTTAACATTGGATTCTATAACAAGGTGTGAATACATGAGAATGGTTTTGTGCTTCTCATAGTCTTCAAATGTAGAAATTCCATTATTTCTAATCATATATGTGCCCAACCATGTTCCCACAACAACATGTGATCCTATTGGATATGTGAACATATCATCATTTGTCATCGGTTGTGCAAGTTTCTACTTTCCTCGTACACAACGTGCTAACCAGTAATTTGATCTCTCATCATACCCTTGTGGTGCAACGAATGCAAAAACATGTCCTAGCTGTAGAAGATCTAAAAGATGGTTGTAGTCAAGTGAACAATCCATGTCATCATTTATTATAGAGACTGTGATAGATAAAGGAGTTAGATAATGTGGAACCCACGTATCAACCCACTCACTTGACTCACACTGAAGAATCTCTCTCTCTATCTCTATCTCTCTCTCTCTCTCTCCCTTAGGTATTATTGAACATATAATATAAATATTTTAATAAATATTTAATACTAATATTATACTATTATACAATAGAGAAATAAATAATAGTAATATAATACAATACTAATATAAAAATTTATATAATACTAATGCTATGCTATTATCATTTAATATTAATATAAAAACATTGTAATATATAACTTAAAATTGAAAAAAATAGTCAACTCATTTAATATTAAGATAAAAAAAATTGTAATATGTAACTTAAAATTTAAAAAAAAAAGTCAACTTGAAATGTTGAATTTGGTGGGAGATTTCAGATATCCGATTAGGCTTGGTATTTGCCTTGGGCAATGCCAAATGTGAATGGTCAACCCATAAGGTGTGTTCACCAGATTTGTTTTGATCTTGAGAATTTGACCATGTAGCTGACGACCTTTTTTTTACCCGAAATTGATGAAACGAAAAGGGTTTCTTAAAGACATTATCAGCTTTCAATCAATATAATTGTTGTCAAATTTTGAATTCAGTAAGTAATTATTACTTATTTTTAATTGAGTTATCTTTAAAGTCCTAATTGACATACTGATTAAAAAACAACTATAACTTTCAAGCCGTTTAACCTTTTTGAAATATGAAACAGCGTCACATTCTATGCTTTGCCTACTATAAGAAAAAAAAAGTTTTCAATTTTGTAAAGTTTAGAATTAGTTAAGGTGGTCAGACACGAGAGTTTTTTTATTCTGAATAAGTTGTAGCTAGAAAATTCATAATTAATTATTTATTTAGGAAAAAATTACACAATAAAATGTGTCACATCCAGGCATGAGTCTACTACTTATATCTAGAATCTTGTGAAAATATATCATCATTTGATTGTGATTAAGGTGGTCAGACATACACGTACTTTTTATCTTTTCCCTGAAGTTTTTATACTATTGCATTGAAATCTAAAATTTTGAACAATTAGATTAATTTTTTTTTTAGACAAGGGCTAGTAGTTTAGAAACTACATTCAATTTCCTATAGATTCTATTCTTACAACATTTTCACATAAGGTTGATAAGATGTTCAAATTTTTACATCAAGTTGACTAACCCTAATTTTTTGATTTTTCATTGCCACTTAAGGCCATAGTTTGGTATACTATGATCCCGCGCATACCCTCCTATCAATAATTCTAATGTCTGGTTGTTTGAGGACTTTGAGACACATAGACATATTCTTCATTACTCTAACCTTATTGTTGCAACAAATATTCAATTGATTAAGTATCATGGTAGACCTCTTAATAAGAATTTGTGGAAAGTTCATGAACTTGATCACAAGGAAATACTTGACACAATAAGGGTTAGAGCTAATCCAGAAGGTTCTCTTGATTAATTTTGGGGAATATAGAAGAATGATTTTACAATATGGTAGAAAGATTTTGACAATTTTTTGTATATCTTTGAGGTTTTTCTATGTGCATATTTAGAGGCTAAATTTTGTATATAAAAATGACAATGAGATGTAATGTGCATATTTAGATGCCAAATTTTATATAAAAAAGGGCAATGAACTGTCATGTGCATATTAGATGCTAATTTTTATGTAAAAAAAGGGCAATGAGCTGTCATGTGCATGTTAGATGCCAAATTATATATAAAAGGTACAATGGGCCTGATTTGAAAACATATTGTTGAAATACATTTATTCAATCCTTTCAATCCCTTCCTTAGAAGAATATGGCATTTACTTTAGAACTTTACCTTTTATTTTGTACATTCAACAATAAATAAGTGTGAAATCTATTTAAAAATTTCTTACTTAAATATTAATTACCATTAAGCACATGTTCAGACATATCTTTAAAAAATCTACTCTTTAAACACTATAACATGGATGTGACTGAAAAATCTAAAAATATTTATACGTAGTTCTTAAAAAAGCTCATGTCATATCAATTAATGGAACACATTAAGTTGATAAGACAAAAATGTCATTATTGGAATTGATTTAATGGCTATATATTGTTATGTAGACTATTGGTGCAGGAGCACCCAATGAATCATGCAAGTCCAACAAGCCTATTTCACCCATGGGGTCCCTTGAACATTCGTGAGAACACCTGACCAAAGTGTCCCTAAGGGTCACTAAGCAACATTGGGTAGTGATCTTTCTTGGGACATATCTCAGACCTCATGCAAGGTATCAAAAAATCATCATGTACTATAAGACCATGTTATGGAGGCCTACAATTACCCATATTAGTTTTGGGAGATTCCCCTTCATTTTAATTTGGCATCCCTATCTACATTTATGTCAAAAGTTGTAAGGTTGTTTAGTTGAAATAAGAAACATTGGGTACCTTTCAAACCATTTTCCATGGGATTGAATTGTCTACTCCATGAGCTCTGATTGGCTGGGTAAATGCTAGTGACAACCCTATTTTTCTCACAAAGTCCATCAAATGTTCGCGAGCACACCTAAACGAACTGTCCCTAAGGGTCACTAATCAACATTGGGCAGTGATCTTTCTTGGGGTATATCTCAAATCTCATACAAGGTATTGATGAATCATCAAATGCTATAGGACCATGTGATAGAGGCCTACAATTACCCATCTTAGTTTTGAGAGATTCCCCTTCATTTTAATTTGGCATCCCTATCTCAGTTTATGTCAAAATTTACAATGTTGCTCAATTGAATTGAGAAACATTGGGTAACTTTCAAATCGTTCACCGTGAGATCAAATCATTAGCTCCATTAGCTCTAGTTGGATGGTTACACGCTAATGACAATCTTGTTTCACCCACAGAGTCCCTCAAACATTCAGGAGCACACCTGACCGAAGTGTCCCTAAGGGTCACTAAGAAACATTGGGAAATGATATTTATTGGGGCATATCTCAAAGCTCGTGCAAGGTATCAATTTTTTTTAGGTGCTATAGGACTATGTTATGGAGGTCCATGATTACCTATCTTAGTTTTGGGAGCTTCCCCTTCATTTTAATTTGGCATCCCTATCTCAATTTATGCCAAAAGTTGCAATGTTGCTCAGTTGTAATGAGCAGTATTGGGTACCTTTCAAACCATTCACCATGGGACTAAATCATCGACTCCATTAGCTCTAATTGACTAAGTAAATTCTAGTGACAACTCCATTTCACCCAAGGAGTCCCTTGAACATTCACGAGCACACTTGACCGAAGTGTCCCTAAGGGTCACTAGGCAACATAGGGTAACAATCTTTCTTGGGGCATATATTAGAGCTCGTACGAGGTATCAATGAATCATTGGGTGTTACATGACCATGTTATGGAGGCCTAAAGTTACCTATCTTAGTTTTGGGAAATACTTCAATTTTTCATCCCTATCTTGGTTTATGTCAAAAGTTGCAATGTTTCTCAGTTGAAATGAGAAACATTGGGTATCTTTCAAACCATTCACCATGGGATCAAATAATTGGCTCCATTAGCCCTATTTGGATGGGTAAATGCTATATATAACCTTGTTTTACCTATGGAGTCCCCCGAACATTCACGAGCACACCTTACCGAAGTGTCCCTAAGGGTCACTAAGCAACATTGGGCAACGATCTTTCTTGGGGCATATCTAGGAGCTCGTATGAGGTATCGATGAATTGTTAGGTGATACAAGACCATGTTATGGAGGCCTACAATTACCTATCTCAATTTTCCAATATTCCCCTCCATTTAAATTTGGCATCCCTATCTTAGTTTATGTCAAAAGTTGAAATGTTGCTAAGTTGAAATGAGCAACATTGGGTATCTTTCAAACCATTCGTTGTGGGATCAAATCATCTTCTCCATTAGCTCTAGTTGGTTAGGTAAACTATAGTTCCCACCTCATTTCACCCACGGAGTCCCTCAAACATTCATGAATACACTTGAATGAATTGTCTCTAAGGGTCACTAAGCAACATTGGTCAAATCAAGTATTTCACACTTTTCATGAACTATTTCATAATAAATTGCCAAAAAAATTAGACTTCCAAATACCCTTTTGGAAGTTAGTCAATATATCTGAAAACCAAATACTTTTCTTTTCGACCAACACACAAGACCAATACCTTGTAATTCTCAAATTAGGCCAAATGAGCCCAAAATCAGCCAAATACAAAGGAAATATATCAAATACATATTATGCAAACCAAAAACCATTGGGACACATTGATTTATGTTGCCAAACCAAGGAATTTATGGGTTTTAATGGCTACCATGCTCTCATGTTCTCCCAACTTACATACCTTCACTTTTAGGCCTTAAAACCTAGGGATTTCTCAAAATGCACTTTCCAGTCACTTCCATACTCTAACCAGAGTTGGTTCACCATCCAATCAACATATATAAACTTATTCCATCATAAAAAAATACTCTCATTAAGGCAGATCTCTCAAACCTTCACCATAGCACCATCCATGCACCCTTTTCACAACCAAACTTCCACCCTAGGGTATCAACCATCCATTCAATGATCCTTTCTATAGAAATATCTATTAGTATACATTAATATACATATTCCATGACCCAATCCACAAGAAATAACAACCACATAAACCACCCATTAATATACATCTTCCTATGACACTGATTTGGTCAATTAGGACAATTTGACACAATAGACAAAACCATTACATATTTTTTATTTTCATGCCTTATTACATCAAATTAAGTCACATAGGAATTTGATTACATTATCCATGCCACAATGGCTTTGATAAACATGTTTCAATTTTATTATATTAAATAATGAACAAACATGTTTGATTAATTGTAAAAAATTAAGTTTTGAAGTACAAAGGTATGCACACAATGAACAAATTGGATCGAATTTCAAGTTTCATATATTTCAAAATGAACAATAATTGTGCACATTTCTAAAAATGGCATACATGCCAAATCAATAATAGAGTTACCAAAAGATGGCATCTGCTATGTCAATGTTCATATATACAATACAAATTTTGAATATATATAAATGTCATTTAATGACCACAACTACATCTATATATCTCTATCAATATCTATAACTATGCTACATCATCAAAATTGAGCCTCTTTGAAGTAGTAGGTGCCTCGCTAGGTTTCTACACATACTATCTTATCTCCAAATACTATCAAAATAACTAAATACTATCAAAATAAATAAATATTGGACTGTAAATTGTTGGTAGTTGAATTGTTGATTACCTCATCTCTTTCTTTTGCACTTGGACTGTATAGTAATGCTGATGGGATACTTCATGGGTGAGGAATCCTAACAAAATGGAGAGGTAGAGGATCTGTGGGTATTCATGAAGGGGGCTATAAGAGGTAAAACAAAATTAATACAAATTAATAACATATATGTCAAAAAACAATACAAAACTAAAAATGAAGGGACCAAAAAACAAATGCATACCAGAGCCTCAAATGGATCTTCTATTCTGGTAGGAGGCACAACCACTATGACCATTTCCTATATGAAAATTATAACATACATCATAGTCATACAGGAAGGATTTCTAAGAGATTTTGAACAAACAAGAATGCAATCGAAAGTGAATATAAAAATGTTACCTCTTCCCACTCCTAAACATCAAAGACATCTAGTGCATTCATTAATTTTGTAAAACCCAACTATTTCTATATATAGAACAAATAAGATAGGTGCATTCATCAGTATACATGTACACATTTAATCACAATGTATTTCAACAAATAAACTTAAATTGTACTAAATTACCTTTTGTACTTTAGGTGTCCTCGAGGATTTCTTTTTTTGTCCCGATGTCCTAGAGCCAGGTGGGGTACCCTAGCAAAAAAAAATTAACATAAGAGAAATGGATATGATAACGCATGGGTTCAATTAAAATTATAAACAAGAGGTGTGAAAAATATGATACCGCAAACCTCTCTAGGCCAAAGTCAATGGCAAAAAGCATCACACCATCAACCTCAGACATCTGAACCCCCAACAAGCCCTATAAAATATCAAATAAATGTACATATTAAGAAAAGATATCTTGACACCAAGAAATTATTCTATTTTTATGATTATTTAAAAACTACACCTCAGGTATCGAAGTTACCTGTTGCACCCTATAATGCATATTATTCATATATCAATTTAATTTTTTCTCTAAATAAAAATTTATTTACTTTATAAGATTTAGGTGATTAATTAATAACATGTCAAAATATGTCATATAAAATGTGATTTGTATTGATGCGAAAATGCAAAAGGTGTGAAAATCTCAAAAGTAGATCCTTAGGCTAGGGCAGAATGTAGACTTGAGTATAAAAGCTGGATTAGTGGGAAATGGAAGCCCTTCTCTGATAGCGACTGTGATCTCTGTTAGAATCTCAGAAATTCATAATGACAACACTTCTATTTAGGACACTAGCCACATTGGTTTCTTTAGGTACTATTTTAATTGCTATCTTTATGGCCATAAGGTTACAGATTGTAGGAAACTGGATATGCATTCTGAAAGGCCCACATATGAACACCTTAAAGTTTTTATCAAAAAGAAAAAGGAGAAAAGCCAAGAAAAAGAAAATAAAGGTAGGGAATTAACGATTACCCGAAACAAGGGTATCTTGTCAAAAAAATTGTACTCCAATCCAAAGGCTCTGACCCATACTAGAAATTTGGATTGGAGTAGAATTTTGATCCCAAGGATTTTCAGTGTTGAAACCCTGGATCATCAAATTGAAATTTTCTCCAAAACAAAATATGCACAATCTTAATTATCCAACCCTGGGACCACTAGGGCTCTGAAGTCTAGGACAACTCTGGCTAAATACTCCTATGATCCCCATTCTGCATTGGGGGAAGGTGGACTTAAAGAGGCTCAGGTGTCTCCTGGGGTTGTGAAAGCAAAGGAGAATGAATGGCATCTGGTCAAAAGAAAAAATATGGTAAGATCTTTCCCATCAGATCTCTGTAGAAAAGACATAGTTCTAAAGAATTCCTTTGAATCATTAATTAAAGAGCAAAATCTTCTAGAATCAGGTTTGTATTCACCCCCACATAAGCGTAAAGGGGTTTTGAAAGGGAAGGGCAGTTATAGGGATCAGTCACATCGGGACTGTGTCCAATCATAGCCCAATGTGAAAAGGATCCCCCCCTCTATTTGCAAAACCCTAGATCTCCAGGCCGGTAAATCTATAAAAGGAGATAGAGAAGGGTTATCAAATTTTGAGTTCCATATGCAAAAAAATATGAAAGATGGCCCTAAGTAGGAATTCAATTTGGATTGTAAGGTATCTAAGGTTCATTCCCCTCCACATCGAAGAGGGAATGGTAAGAATCATTCTCAAAAGCCCCACTCAAACTCAGGTAAGTCTTTCTGTGATATAAATGCATCTCCTAATGGGAAATCCAAGTCAGTTTATTTGCCTCCTCATAGATGTAGCAGCAACTACAATTACAATCTTTCTAAAGTAAGAGGAAGTTTTAACCAGAAAACTAATATGATCACTCTAGATGATAAATGTATTATACAAAAGCAAAAGTCTTACGCAGATATAGGTATAATATGTCGATGGAATGGAGTTGGAGAAACTATTCTAGATATTGCAGATGGATTGACAACACAATTACTCAGAGAGGTGAGTATAACAATCCTTGTGGATAAGTTCTTATTCATAGATTGTAAAATCTTTGAACTTAAAAGTTAATTTTATGAAAGATGGATGTCTTAAATATAGGCAAGAGTCCTTTTCTATGTTTAATTGGGCCCCCCTCTTCAGTCCAATTAATCTTGTAGATTTCAAGGTAGATAAGGCTATCAATCTCAGAAATCTACTACTGGAATTAGCCAGCCAAGAAATTGTTAGTCAAATAGGCAATAGGATTGGAAGCTTCATAAGACTAGTTGAAACCAAATATAATCAAACTGAGAAAATCATTATTGTCAAGATGAATTTTCACCAGAAAGTTGTCTCTCCTATGCATCTCTATTTTAATTCTAATTCAGTAATAATTAATCCCATCATTTTGGATGAATACATAGAAATGTATAATAATGAAAGAGAGAATGATCTAGCTTTACATATGATATCTAAGGACACTTCTTGTCACATTCATAATTATTGGGATGTTGGAGTAAATTTCTATAAAGACAAAGGGGGCTTTATTCTTACTAATACATTGGACAGAAGTACAGTTAGACACTCTCCCTCCCCTACTGGAAATTCCCCCCTTAAGCATATCCCCTTGGAAAAATCAACAAGAAGCACCATAAATACCAATATTACTCCTTTGGAAAATTGGGATGTATTAGATCCTAGTAACATTCAGATAATAGTCCCCAATAATGAATTAGAAATGGATAATCAGATTGATAGAAATAATGCTAATCCAGTCATGGAAAGGGTGGTCAATCAAATAGAATTACCCAAAGGATTGCATTCTCCCGACAGTGAAATTTCCAATAAGGAATAGTGTTTTCAAAACAAGGAATTCATTGTACCTAACAACAATATCATTCAAACTCTATTTGTCTCTGAGGATGACTCTCTAAAAGAACAGGGTAAGAAACCAGCAAATTTGTTAATATCAGACAAATGTTTAGAAGAAGATAAAGGCAATAAGGAAGTTAAGATAAGTACATACTATTTAGGAGAAACACTTATAGATGAACTAATGGATCTTTTCATTAATGAAATCTATGACAAAGAAGAACTAATGTTTCAAAAAGAAATTCTGATAAGAAAGATCTTATTAAATAGAAAAGGTGAAAAGACAAAAGAGGAACCAATGGTGTTCCAGCAAAAAGATAATGAACCAGCATTTTCAACCCCCATAGAATTGGAAATTCTAAACAAAGACCTTCCTGATAATCTAGAAAACATTGTGGAAACATTTGGACAAGATATCTTAGATCAAGAAGATGCCCTAATTAATTTAGAGGAAGATCAGAAGAATATAGGTCAAGCTGATATTTTAGATAAACTTCCTATCAACAATGATCTTTCAGAGTTTAATAAAGAATCAATTAATGGCCTATCTGGTATAACAAACAAGGACAAACAGCTTGGAATTGCCATAAATAAAGAAGGTCTAACTCACCCCAATATTTATAAGATTAAAAAGAAAAGAGGAAGAAAGTGCTCTAATGAATTGAGAACCATAGCTGGCAATGCGGGTAACCAATAGAAGCTTGTCGATATTCTAAACATTGGGAAGGGGAAGTGCCTTCCCTGTGAACAATGAGAGTCACATCTTGGAATGTTAGGGGCCTAAATGTCCCTAACAAACAAAGACTTATTAAAAGATATCTTAAAAACTTTGAATTGGAAGTTATAATATTACAGGAAACTAAACTTAGCAAGGAAGAAAGTGTGAAATTAAATGGTAAACTAGGAATATGGAAATCAGAATTTGTACCATCCAAAGGAGCATCAGGAGGACTAGTAGCTTTGTGGGACCCCCAAAAAGTTACAGCCCAAATCCTAGTTACAAATAGTAATTGGATGACCTTGGGGATCAACAACCTTAAATCAAATCTAAAATTTAGATTGATAAACATATACGGACCTATTCAGAATGAAGAAAAAAGGAAAGTTTGGCAAGAAATCCAATCCATACCACAATCTAACAAAGAGGAAATACACATATTAGGAGGAGACTTTAATGCTATCTTGGATGTCAAAGAAAAATATGGAGGATCACATTATATTTCACAAGCACAGGAAAGACTTCAACCAATGGGTTTTGGACAATCATTTAATAAATATTAACACTATCAATGGTGTATTTACTTGGAACAATAGAAGATTAGGCTTTAGTTATATTGCAAAAAAACTAGATAGATTTCTAATTAGTGGAGATTCTAAAGATTTCAATCAGTTATTAAGTGCTGAAATTCTCCCAGAAACAGGTTCGGATCATTTCCCAATTAGATTATCTATAACAGAAAGCTGCAAACCATCCAAAAACCCCTTTAAATTTGAATTTATGTGGTTTCAAAATCAAGAACTTATTAGCCTCTTGGAGCAATGGTGGAATCAAATATCGATTGAAGGATCTAAGATGTATAGTCTAGTGGCTAAACTAAAAATTATTAAAAACAAAGTCCTAGAATGGAATAAAAATGAATTTAACAATATCTTTAAAGATAAAATTCAAATTGAACAAGAATTAGAAAATCTCGACAAAATAGTTATAGCACAAGGTATGAATGAATCCAACTACCTTAAAGAAAAAGAGCTTATGTCTAAACATAATGCGATTCTTCTAAAATAAGAGATATTCTGGAAACAAAAATCCAGAGAATCATGGTTGAAAGAAGGAGACAACAACAAAAAAAAATTTCATAAAACCACCAACTTAAAAAGAAACATAAATAGAATATCAAAAATTAAGGATGAAAAAGGTCAACTCTTAGAAGACCCAAGCCACATTTCAGCACGTCTCACATAATTTTATCACTCTCTTCTTAATAACACAGAAGCTATTAATCTCAAAGCTCAAAATGAAATGTTAAAGGCTATCCCTAAATTGATCTTGAATACAGATAACAAGATGATTAATAGAAAAATCACTCTGGAAGAAGTCAAAACCGTGGCATTCCAACTTCATTTAGATAAAGCACCTGGTCCAGATGGGTTTCAAGCAGGTTTTTTTCAAAAATGCTAGCACTTTTTGGGAACTAAAATTTGGCAAGCAATAGAAGCAACTAGAAATTCCAACTCAATATTAACTGAAATTAATAATACCTTCTTTACACTCATCCCCCAAAAAAGTGAGTGTATGGATCCAGGGGACTTTCATCCTATATCTCTATGTAATACCATCTACAAGATATTATCAAAATGCTTGGCTAATAGACTCAAAACTCTCCTTCCCATTATTATCTCAGAAGAACAGACATGTTTTGTAGCCAATCGATCAATCCTAGATGGAATTATCATAGCCCAAGAACTAGTCCACACAGCTCAATTAACTAAGGAACCTAGTATGTTTATTAAAATAGACATCCAAAAAGCTTATGAAAAAGTAGATTGGAGATTCCTCTGCAAATGCTTGGAAGCCTTTAGCTTCTCCAAACAATGGATTAACCTTATTTGCAATTTTATCTCCACTCCAAAAATTTCTATTCTTATCAATGGCACACCAGAAGGCTTTTTTGGCATCTCTAGAGGCATCAGACAAGGAGACCCCTTGTCTCTCTTCCTCTATGTTATCATGGCAGAAGCCCTAGGTAGAGCTATAACCAAGAAGTAGCTACAAGGCAAAATCATAGGTCTAAAAGAAACAGAAAACATCCCCAATATAACCCACCAACAGTTCATGGATGGCATGATTCTTCCTGGCTCTACCAAATGTCAAGAAGCCAAGGGCTTTAAAGAAGTCCTTAACCTATATATGAAAGCATCAGGTCAACAAGTTAATCCTAATAAATCTGAGATTTTCTTTATCAATACTACCTCGGTGATGGAAAAGAAGATTTGCAACACTCTTGGTTATAAATCTGGCAAGTTCCCTTGCAAGTATTTAGGTATTGACCTAGACAAAGGTCTACATACTTCCAAACTTTGGCAACAAGTGCTTACAAAGGTTCAAAACAAAAAAGGCTCATGGAAAGGAAGATGGCTTACAAAACCTGGCAGAACCACAATGATTAAATCAGTCTTGTCAGCCATTCCTACGTACCATATGTCAATTCTTCCCCTTCTGATTAATATCAAAAGTAAGCTAGATAAAATTCTTAGAGATTTTTACTGGCAAGGCCCTACAGAAGACAAAAAATTAGCTCTCATTAAATGGGATAACCTATGTAAATCAATCTCTCAGGGAGGTCTGGGAATAAAAAATCTTCTATGGCAGAATAAAGCATTAGGGGCAAAACTCATCTGGAGACTCTTTAAGGAATCAAAGAGTAAATGGGCCTCAATCTTATTACACAAATACATCCCTGAGGCGGACCTTGTTAATATCTTTAGGGCTCAATCTCATGTTAAAGGTTCCCGCATTTGGAATTTTATAAAAGAATCTAGAGGGATTATCAACAAGTTTCTTACTTGGGATGTAGGTAAAGGGGATAAGGCCTTGTTTTGGGATGATTCATGGGCTGGCCTCTCCCCCCTTAATAAGTTGGGATTCTTGCAAAAATTTATTAAAGAATGTAAAGAGAAGATAGGTTTATATTTAAAAGACTACATATGTATCACAGAGAAAACTACCTTGAGATCAGTAGATAGTACTACTACAACATGCCTAGAGAGACAGAAACTCATAGATATCATAAAGGATAGAGAAATCACATGTAAAAATAGATCAAATAATCTCATTTGGGCAGGTTCTAATAATGGAGAATATTTAGTGAAGGATGGTTATAAAACCATAGTTCTTGAGCATAACATGGACAATCTAGACATCCCCTTGAATCTTTGCTGGAATAAAGCTTGCCTCCCTAAGGCTGGAATGTTTCTATGGGCTGCCTTGCAAAACAAGATCTTAACAGTAGATAGACTCAAAAAGTTGGGTTTCGAAGGGCCATCTAGATGTCCCTTATGTGAGAACAATATTGAGGATACCAACCACCTACTTCTTAACTGTACCTACACCCAAAAGTGTTGGAATTGGTTACAACAATGTCTAAACTAGAAGACTGCATTCCCATCTGATTTGTTAGGACTCCTTAAAGCGTGGCCGGCTCTATTCAAAGATAACTTATATAAAGATATTTGGACAATCTCCCCCTCTATTCTAGTTTGGGAAGTATGGAAAGAACGTAACAAAAGGATATTTACAAATCAAAAACTAGAATGGAAGAATATTATAAATAAAATAGAAACAACAATCATTGAAATTATTAATAGTAATCTACGAGAACAAATATGTTATGAGGATTCCTTTAAAAATTGGGATAACAAGATCAGGTTAAAATGGTCTAAACTAGATATCCCACCACTATATGGTAAAGGAGGCCTTAAAATGAAAGCAGATAGATCTACGTGTAAATGGACCCCTCCTAGTGAGGGTTGGTACAAACTGAATTTTGATGGGGCATCAAGAGGAAACCCTAGAACAATAGGTATAGAAGGGATCATTAGAAATTGGAAGGAAGAAATTATCACTAAATTTGCAAGCCCCATTAAGCCCACAATGAATAACATGGCAGAATGCAAAGCAGCCCTCGAAGGCCTTAAACTATGTAAGAAACTCAATTTATCAAAATTAATCATCGAAGGGGACTCACAAATAATCATTAATGCTATACGAACCAAAAAAACACCTAATTGGTCACTTAACTCTAAAATTGAAGAAATTAATCTAATTCTCAATACCATACCTGAGTTTGAAGTCAAACATACTTATAGGGAAGGCAATACAGAAGCATACATGCTAGCTAATCAAGGAGCCAATGGTGTCACATTAATTGACTAGTTAACAAGGAATAGCAGTAAAATTTACATGCTAGCAGGGTTTCATCTCTATATTGTTGTACCCCTGATTCAAATTAGCATATTTTGGTAGACCTATATAGCCTCCCCTATTTTACTATTTTATAATTCCTCCCCTTATCTAGATTCACCCATTAGTGTTGTCACTTACCTTTTATTATTGTTATGTCCCCTCTGGCCCCTTATTACTAGCCTACCATTCTCCACTCTAAGGCCTTGCTCATATAATGATTATCCTTGATTAACTGATTTGTTTCTTCCAATACTCAAAGTTGTCTTCAAGAGGAAGTAGTCTGGGCTTTCTGGAAAGTACTAAGGCCAAAAATTCAATGAGTAGCCCTCTACGGCTTAACACCATTAACAAGCATACAAGCAAGGTATAGATTCTCATATGGTAATTCATCGGAGCATGATTATCCACACTGAGAGCTATAGACAATAATATGAAATACTTGTAATACAAATAGTTAATCCCAGCTGTCTCTATCATATGAAGAATAGTTATTCTTCTATACAATAATTTTTAGTAGTGATCATCCGCACTCCAAACTTACACAACATTATTACACCATACAAAGAAAGATAATTAAAAGGCGGGATAGGTCCTGACCCTTTTTTTGGTATGAGATAAACTCACCTGTATAATAGCCTGTCCAACACTTCAATTCTCAGTCTGAACCATGGAAACAAAATTAATTACTTTCTCTAAGGGAGGATACCAATCCATGGCCTTTAGAGGAATAGTCACGTCGGAAAGATGGAACCAGATGCTTGTTCCCCTCTCGAATTCTTCTAGGTGGGCACTGGAAAAGCTATGGGGGAACATGTTCTTGATAATGAATATACCTTCAAAACCAATGGAGAACACTATGCCTGGATATTATGTAGAATCATTCTATAGTTTAGCTTGGATATCTTTATTTTATGAGGTATAGCCTTGGGTTCTCTTTATATATGTTGATAGGTAGCTAGTCAGAATTTGTACAAGACCTTTATTTTGGGCTCACTTCAAATTGCACAAGCAAGGGTTTGGCTATTTTGATGCATGCCCATCCTATATATTTGGACTTTATTAGTAGGTGCAGAATGTAGCTCTTATTGTTGGTATAGCCATCAAGGCCTAATTTCTATAGCGGATCATGATATACAGGTAAAGGGTAAGATTTTTCATTTATATCATGTATTTATGATGTAGTCTTTTTATGATTTAACAAGTGTGGCAAGGAGAAATGGGTATGTGCTACAGGTTCAAGAGATATGGAAGGAATGCGACAATGACAAAGATCCTTAACAAAACATGAATGGAGACTTTCTTTGAAAGCTATTAAAATATTTAAATTTCATGTATCAGTGATAGGTCATATTGACCTTTGTCTATATATGTAACTAAACAAGCTTTTTTAAATTTGTTAAAATTTCTTGATAATTATCGAGTAGAGGGTATGCCCATGATATCTTTGTATCAGAATTTGGACTTTTAGTCCTAGGCACAGTTGGAGGTTTTCTTGACCCCGCTCTTTCCTACCAGTGCCTACATTGAGCGGGGTTACATGTAAATTTATTTGAATATTAATAATAAATTATTAGCTTTGGCCGTTTACCGATCAAAAAATAAATTAATTAATAACATGTCAAAACACAAATAAACATACCTACGTCCACCTCCTATAAAACACCATCATCAATAGGTTGTTTGTGAGGGCCACATCCTTAGCAGTGAATGCCTAACATCTACTCCCACAATGTGTACATGAATGGGATGTTGAATCATCCTCATTCACATCAGTATCTACCCTGACACATATACCCTGACAATTGGGTCACATATGCTCAATGGGATGGGCTGAGCCAAATGGATCATCTGATGATGATGGAGGTGGTTTAGGTGTTGATCCACCCTCTTCCTTGACTAATTGCGTGCCATGCTCAATAATGACATCAATCAATGATGTAGCTTCCTGAAGGGTCTTTAAAAACATAGAATCCTTCACTACTATCGGGACCACAACATGAACTATGGGTTTTTAGCTAGACACATCCTATGTCACGGCTCTACCATCCTATGGTCTCCAACTCTATCCTGCATAGAGCCTCTCCCTCTACCATGAAACTTTCAGATGTCAAAGTAATTTGGCTTCTCATTGAGGATAAACTCACAATATAGTTTTCTCATAAAATATAAAGGCAGCCCCCAATTATTACAGGGTGGTTGGTCAAAGACCATATACCACCTATCCCAAAATGAAGCTCTCATCCTATTATGAACACACCAATGTATGAGAAACCGATTTGTAGTTAGTTATAGGGAGTTACTACTAATAGGATTAGTGAAAATATAGCACATATGTCATCTTTAAGTATCCTATATTTTTTTTCACTTGATCATATGAAAACCCATCAACATAAAATGTATGACTTCTATCCATCCATGAACTCCATTGTATAACCTCCCTAGACACCTCATTCACACTATTGACCATTATTTCTAACGTAGTGGTGAGGGATGAGTGGTGCGCAAGACTAGAGGACCTCAACCTCTTAACCAATATGGATATTTGGGTAGTGTTTTGTTGAAGGTGATTGATAATGTCTTCTTGTGTGACATCAACGCAATCTATTGTAGGACATAGAGGGTTTGGATTTGGGTTTGGCGGTGGATTTGTGTTTTTTTGAGGGTTTTCTTGTTGTGGGGCTACATTTTGAGGGTTCTCTTGTTTCTCATTTCCAACATTATCAATATTTTCTTATGTTCGAAGAGGTCTTGGCTGTCTCTTTCATGGTTGGGGATTTTTTTCTGAATCTAACATCAAATTAATTAAAGAAAACTTAAATCACTTCAACAAACCCTACTCAATCGAAATTAAAAAAAAATTTTAAGAAAAAAAATTATTACATGTTCAACGACATGGCATGCTTGAAAAATGATCAATATGGCAACAAAATCCAATAACAACAAGAATGCACTCAGGTTTAGGCATTTTCCCTTCCTCATCTCTCCTTCAAACTTGGTTTTGGAGTAAAAAAACAACAGTCAAATGCGGGTTTTAAGAAAAATTTTATGATATTTAAAACACGATCATATCTTGTAAAGCATTTTTTTCTTTGCAAAACACGATCACGTTTTAAAAAACTTAAGTTTTTTTTATTATTTTTGTGGCTTGGAAAAGGCTTAGCTTTGCTGAGCCTAAATTTTTCAAATTTTGAATAACTCGATTGCCTTATGAAAAGTTTTGGTTTTTTTTAGGAGGTGACCACTTTTTTGCACACCATCTTGGTGCACTTACCCCATAATAAAACCTAGAACTTAGTAATTGAATCTAAAAAAACTTTTCTACTTTTATGTTCATCATTATAAGTCTCTTATTTCACATGAAATTTAAATATGTATTTATTGAAAATGAATTTTTGTATAATTTCCCCTAGTTTGACACCATTGTGTTCTTCATGCTTCAATTCATTTGATTCCTTTTTTATAACACCCATAATCTCTTCTCTTTCTTTTCCAAAAATAGTAACCCAAGTGAAAGTTGTATGGTCTTGCACTTTAAATTGAAGCATATATATATATAATCACATTAAGGAAAACTCTTATTACATATTTGACAATACCAATTACCATTTCCATCAATGTTCACATTCTTTTTGCATTTCCTATCATAAAATTTTAATGGGCAAGCCATATAATTAAAATTGTCCACCTTTATAAAAGATACAATAGCTTTTCCCACAATCCAACAAGGTGCATTAGATCTACCAAGTCACCCATCCTTAATTTGTGCCTCACTTTTTAACATTTTAGCTTGTCCAATAGATGACATTTACTTTTTAAAAGAATGAGAAGCAAGATCTTTCCCTTATGTATCAACACTAGGATCTCAATTGATATTCCTTTAGAAGATCTAGATTTATAAGAAGTTGGGTTGTGTTGATTATCCCTATAGATTTTCCTTCAAAATTGTTGATGCGTCCAACCTTTATAGAAAGATTGGGAAAAGTTTCTAACTCATATAGTTCTTGGAGTTGTTGGCCTTCCTTATTGCAAAAACCACCCCACATTGTCAACTTCACTATGAAACTTGACATGTCTTTCAATTGAAGAGTTCTTTTTTGAGTTTGTGTGGCATTATTTTTGAATATAACATTTGATAGATTAACCGAAAAAAACCAATGATATCAACTATATAATTTATTTCAATGCCATCAAATTCTCCTATTGATATAAAACTAAAATGTTATTTAGGTGTAAAACTGTCTTCCTCCAAACACAACTAAACTGTGGAATTAATTTGTAATAAAATTTTCCAATCATTTTTTAAATGGTTGAAATTTTTGTGTGTAGGTTTGAGGATGTCATTTGAGATTTTAGACACTTTCCTATTCTCTATGCAATCAAAAAATTTATCTGCAATAGCATTAAAACACATGTCACTCTTATTTACCCACCATTAAAATCAACCAAGTTGAAACTAAAAGCTTTTTCATCACCTCTTGTATTTTTTAACTGACAAAGTTGAGTCTTTGTAGTAACTCTAGCCTTTATTGTCCACATGCTCCTATAAGGATGCACTGCGAAAATAGAAATGATTTTTGCAATAGTTTTATTTCTTGCAATAGTTAGTTGATCATATGAATTATTGGTAGAATTTATGCTCATGTCATCATAACATAAATAATATAATAGTCATTGTAGTAGCATTAAGGTACATTAAACACAATAAGAGTGAATGAATGCTATTAAATATGATAACCAAGAACACAAATCAACACATAAATACATAAGGTCAACTTAAATATATAAGTCAATGATAGAGTGAAAAATTCTAATACACCTAACACTTAGACAAAAACTTTAAAAAAAAAGTTGAATCACATTACCATATATTTAACATATATAATTTTTCTCATTTAAACATACATTAATTTTCTATAATGTTTGATAATCAATCATCTAAGTTAAAAATTAGATATTACTCTAGTTATTTAAAGAGTCAAGATATTTTTATATTAGTTATTATTCAATTTGATATTAGATATTAATCCCCTTCACCTCCTCCTTTTTGGGCCAAATCCTAGGTTAATCTTCTTATAGAAAAAATTAATATTTTTTATGGTTCCTTCTACAAGATAATGTGTTAAGCATTGATAATATTTGTAAACTTAGAGGCTAGTTCATGATGTTACTATAACCGATGGTGATGGTGATGAAGATTGAACAAGATCAGAGGAATACAAGATAGTAAAAATGTTAGATCAGTTATTATCTTGTCATTGATGTCAAGCAATTGATATCTGGTTTATATTGTGTTTCCATATCATTTAGAATATGATATAAGTGTGAATGAGTTAAGGAGAAGAAGAAGTGAGATGTTATGAAGTTGAAGAACTTAATTGGGCAACTGATACAAATCAGACAATGGTAAGGTTATGTTGATATAATTGTTTTCTACCTAACATATGATTATATCAAGTTGGTAAAGTATGGTAATGAAGATTTGTCAAGTCGGTAAGAAAAATAGTTTTGGATACCAAGGAGGAAAAGTCACTCGGTAAAGATAAAAAGTAAAAATAATTTTGTTTTGGTAAAGGAAAAGGAATGTAGGACACCAAGTAGGAAATTTTTAGACACCGAGCGAAGTTAACCAAAATTTAGAGTTAGCCACTGAGAAAAGAACTTAAATTAAATAAGGATTAGAAAGACATTTAATGATTAGCTATGATGATATGGAAGATCACGATGATAAGGAAAGTCAATTAGTGAGATCTACAGTCAGAAAAATTCAAGGTGATGATCTACGAATTAGAACTAAATGGTTAAAAGAGAAGGAACATGTTTCAAGAAAGTTCAAGTTCCTAGGTGATAAGAAAACATGTTACCGAGATCCAAATTCAAGGTATAATGAATTGGACGACTGAGATTAATCAAAGGAAAACATAATAGATGAGATTAAGAGGAAAAATATGTCTATATAAAGGATGAATTTGTATGTACAAATAGATGGAAAATTGAAGAGTTGATAAGTCACCAACTGATGTAGTGAAGAAGGAAAAGATAGAGTCTGAGTCAGAAAGTAGAATTTGATGAAGTTTTGAAGCCAATGGAAAGTGAAGGATTGAAGTGAAGATATAAGTGCACACAAAGGATCTGATTATGCAAAGGATAGTTGCAAATCTATAGGTCAAACTATTTAATTTTTCTTATTAGCATTTGTAATAGAGAAATATCTTAATCAAGTGGACTTAACAGTCTTATTGTAAAATCCTTCCAAAAGGTAACATTCTAAAGGGTGTTTGAAGCCCTCTATCAAGGCCACTCCTTAAAGGGTGAAGTTCCTAAAATATCTGAGGTAAATCCCTTGAATGGGTCACACCTAGCAGTGTGTATTATAATCTCTAATAGGATTGACTCTTAACCAAGTATACTTTAGAAGAGTATTTTCTTTAGTGGGTGACAATTCCCACAACGGTTTTTCCCAAAGTTGAGTTTCCACGTTAAATAATGGTGTTACATGTGATGATTGATTAATGTGATTGATTTACTGATGGTTAAAGTTTATTTATTGTTGTCGGTAAATAGTGATTTGTGTTTAACTAAGTTAATCAGAGAAATTTTTTTAAGGTACAAATAATAAAGGATAAATGATTCACCCCCCTCACTGCCCCCCACTATAATCCAACAATTGGTATCAGAGCTAAGTACTTTGAAGAGATAAGTTTGAAATATTTGAGTAAAAGATCCAAAGATGTATAGGAGAGAAGTACCTAAGTTGAACAAGGAAAGTTTCTCAACATGACAAAGAAGGATGATATTGTATCTATCTGGGATTGGAGAATCTGCACTAAATATTTTGGATAATGACTATACTCCACGACCTCCTGGACCCATGACAATTGATCAGATGAGAGAAAAGAAGGAACACAACTTGGTAATGATTGGAATTGCTTCCTCCCTGACTGATGTTGAATTCAATGATGTTAAGGATTATGTTAATTCAAAAGAGATGTGGGATATACTTACACTTATTTATGGAGGAGAGGGTGACCCCACAATAGTGGGTTACACTTTTTTAGACATGTTGATTTTTGTTGAAATAACACATTTTTAATAAAATATGATGATTTAAGCCTTGAGAGGTTCCATTTAAAGGAATTAATTACAAATGGTTAACTCAAAGCCTCTTAGATAAAAAAAAAACATTGATATAAAATCTATACTCCTCATTCATACCTACAATGGAGTCTCCTTCGCACCTATTAAAATGATGACAAAAAATCACTTTGACTTTACCTTTTGGTAGATCAAATGAATACATTTGAAAAACCTATCTATGTAGCAAGGTACTACTAAGAAAATTATTTCCAATGATTATAATGTTAATATATATTAAGTTTATTATGACTTTGTATTTTTAGTTTTACTAAACATAGATATTTCACCATATGTCTACCTCTATGTTTGACACTTATGGAAAAATAGTAAATGAGAAAAAAAATTCTAAACAATATCTATGCCCTAGGTATTTAAGTTCTCTTTCTATAAAAATAAAATTGGACAAATACGCGACATGTTATAAGCTATGTAGCCATGGTATGTCAAAATTACAGTTTAGTCAACTTCAAACATTAATAAAATATGCAATAATCATGATAATATCATCAAACCAATTGCATGCCCTCCGTATGGATGTTAAAAAACTAAATTTGAAAGAAGCACATTGATATCTATTTTAGAAAAAAAATTATGCTCTATGAAACCAATGTTACTCTTTGAAAATGATGTTTTCAACAACATACTAGTTTTCGCGGGAGAAAGAAAAAACCATTCGAATCAATTCAAAAATAAAAATAAAAAATATATTTAGAATCTACAAAAAAAAATTTAAAAGACTTTAATTTACTTCATCTTCTGATTTCAAATGGTTTAATGACAATATCCATCCGAATCTAAAAGCATTTTTCAAAATGTAGAGTTCAGTGTCTGTTTAGGAAATGAAGTGTAACCCACTATTGTGGGTTCACCCGAGATCAACGTGTATAAAAAGATAAAGTTGACAGTCTTAGAGGAAAATATAATGAAATGAGAATGGAGGTTAAAGAGAACATTGCTCAATATAGTTTCAGACTCAAGGAAGTTGTTAGTGCCATCAGAGGTGCTGGTGGAACATTGACTAATAAAGAAGTGGTAAGTAAGATTATGAGAACTCTTTCATCTAAGTATGCGATTAGAGTATCTACTACTCAAGAACTAAGATCCATGCCAAATAATTGTGTTACTCTTGAAGCCTTAATCGGTAAGTTGACTACATTTGAGCTAAGTAATTATGATAATAGTCTACCAACTATTGAAACTACATTAAAGTCATCTCTAAGAATTAGAACATCAAGAGAGGACAATGAGATTCACAGTAGTTCATGTGGAAGTGAATATGACAGTATCCTAACCGAAGAAAGAGAACAAGAAGAGTTAGAGGCACTACTGGCTAAGAGAATACCGAGAGGTAAATGAAAGTATAAAAGTAAATTACCTCTGAAATGTTTTAATTGCAATAAGATTGGCCACATTACATCTAGATGTCCTGACAATGACATGAATGATAAAAGTTATAATAAGGAGAACTGATACCAAAGGTTTAGAGACTACAAGGACAAAGGAAATAAGTCTTTCTACCTAGATGAGGAAGGTGTAACCAATGATGAATCAGATGATACAAAGGAAGGATATAAATTTTTCTATGTTGCTATGAAGGATGATTTAGAAGAAGAAAAGTGTGAAGATGAAAAAGCTCTTATTTCTCATGTAAGTAAAAATAACCCATGGATAATAGGTAATGGATGTTCACATCATATGACTGGTGATATTGATAAGTTTGAGAACCTATAAAAGTATGATGGAGGATTTGTTAGATTTGACAATGATTCTCCATGTTTTGTAAAAGGAAGAGGATCCATTATTTTGAATGAAAAAATGAGATGTGATGATGCATATTGGGTTATAGGACTGAACTATAATTTGTTGAGTATTTCAAAATTGAACAACATTGGCCACTGACTAGAATTTCAAAATAGAAAGGTGAAGATATATGATACTGATGGAGACTTGATTGGAACAGGTGAACAATCTAAAGGTAATTTATTTTATCTTGATACTATTGCAAATAGTTTTATATTTGTTAAAGTTAAAGATGTATGGCTATGATGTAAAAGAATCTATCATGTAAATTTTGATAACATAATTAAAGTGAGCAAAAAGAATAGAGTTGAAGGTCTATCAAAATTAAGAAAACCTAATAAAGTGATGTGTATAGAATATTTGATTGATAAGATGACAAAATCAAGTTTCACAAGAAAGTCTTGCTCATCTAATGATATTTTGGAATTAGTTCATACTAAGCTTTGTGGTCCTATGATAATTTAAATCTATTATGGAGATCAATATTTCATTTATTTTTTGATGATTATTCAAGAATGATGTCAGTTATGTTTCTGAAGGAAAAGTCTGATGCATTCCAAATGTTCAAGTGGTATAAAGCTAGAGTTGAAAAAGAAACAGGTAAACAACTGAAATGTTTAAGATCAGATAGAGGAGGTGAATTTATCTCTAATGAATTTACTATCTTTTTTAATGAAAATGGAATCAAAAGATAAGTATTTGCACTGAGGAATCCATAAAAAAATGGTATAGCTAAGAGAAGGAATAGATCTATAGTTGATTGTGCTAGAACATTGTTGATTGACAAAGAGGTTGTACAAACATTCTAGAGAGAAGCCATTAGTACTATTGTCTACACACTCAACTGAGTACAATTGAAGAAAGGAAACAACTAGACCCCTTATGAACTCTGGTATGGGCATACATTGAATGTAAGTTACTTTTAAAATTTTGGAAGTAGGTGTTACATAATGAAAGATGCTAGAAATGGAAAGTTTGACTCAAAAGGTGATGAAGGTATATTCCTAGGTTATTCATCAAAGAGAAAAGCATATAAATGTTTGAATAAGTCTACTAACAAAATTGTAGAAACTGTAAATGTAAGGATTGATGAATTTGCAGAGAGAAATGAAGAAGATAGCGAAAAGGAACCTGAGGATTATAAAAGATTTGTTTATGTACAGGAATGTAATTCGGTTGATGCAACCAATATGAAATAAGAAGAAACTAAGGAGCAAGATGAGCCTCCACCGAGAGATGAAAATACTAATGAATAGTCTACTGAGCTTGTATTAGTAAAATATGTGAGAAGACATCACTCACTAAGCAAGATTATTGGAGACAAAAATGTAAGAGTCACAAAAAGAAGTAAGTTGAAGGATAACACATGTTTGTTTTTTGTGTTTGAACCAAGATTAGTCAAAGATGGACTTGGAAATTAAGATTGAGTTAATGCAATAAAAGAAGAAAATAATCAGATTGAAAAGAACAACACTTGGTCACTAGAACGAAGACCTAAGGATAAGAATGTGATTGAAACAAAGTGGATTTTTAGGAATAAACTCAATGATAAAGGAGATGTGATAAAAAAACAAAGCAATACTAGTCTGCAAAGGGTATGCACAAGAAGAAGGTATTGACTATGCTGAGACTTTTTCCCTTGTTGCTAGATTAGAAGGTGTAAGGATATTACTTGCATATGTTGCCTATAAAAGATTCAAAGTTTATCAGATGGATATTAAGTCTACATTTTTAAATGTAATTTTTGAAGAAGAGGTTTACATTAAACAACCTGATGGATTTGTTGAAGATTCTAACAAGAATATGGTATGCAAACTACACAAGGCTTTATATGGATTAAAGCAAGCACCCTGATCATGGTATGAAAGATTACACTCTTATTTAATCAAGATTCGATTTAAAAGGATAAGTGATAACAACAATTTGTATTTGAAATGTGATAGTATTGATAAGATTTTGATTGCTAAGATATTTTTTGATGACATTATATTTGGAGGAAATGAATCAATGTCTAAATCTTTTGCTAAAGAAATGAGAAAATAATTTGAGATGTCTATGATAGGAGAGATTAAATTCTTTATTGGACTTCAAATTCAACAAGTCAAAGATGATATCTACATAACACAATCAAAGTATATTAAGGATATCCTAAAGACATTCAATATGGAAGAATCAAAACTAGTTGGTGCACTGATGACTACTGGTTGTAAATTATCAAAGGAAGATGAGACAAAGGAAGTCCTATTTTGTACATAGTAGGCCTGATATTGCACATTTTGTTGGTATTGTGGCAAGGCTTTTTGCCAACCCAAATGAGACACACATGTCTGCATTAAAAAGAATATTTATATATTTGAATGGGACTGAAGATTTCAATCTGCTATACACAAAATGAGATAATTTTGATCTTAAGGTGTATACCGATGCTGATTGGGCTGGAAATATTGATGAAAGAAAGAGAACAAGTGGCAAAGCTTTCTTTTTAGGAGAAATATTAGTGACATTGTTAAGTAAGAAATAAAGTTGTATTTCACATCACTAATCCAGTTACTATTTTATGTGATAATACTAGTGCTATAAACATATCAAAGAATCTAGTGATGCTTTCAAAGACAAAGCACATTTCTATCAAATATCATTACTTGTGTGAGAAAGTACAAGCTAAGCATGTGATATTGGAGTATGTGAATTCAAAGGAACAAATAGATGATATATTTACCAAACCAATACTGAAGGATGATTTTGAGTATCTCTGAGATAAGTTAGGGGTTCTTACCCTATCTAATATTCACCAAGGAAAGATTCATGCTACATAAATTCAAGTATTCATTACAATATATATCTTGTGAGTTGATACTAGTGTTTACTCTTTAGATGAATCCTAAAGTTGTGAAAATATGGTTATGTCTGCAATGAGAAATCTATACATTTGAGGTATGATTTACTTCCTGATACAAGTTTGCAGGAATATGCATCTTTGGAATTGTTGTCAAAGTGGGAGAATATCAATGATGATTGTAGAAGGAGAATACTATTGAGAATATAATTGGTGCACTAATAATGTAGATGGATATGAACACTAAAGATAAAAAAAATAAGTTGTCAAAGAGGGATAGTGAAGAAGAAGATTGTTAGTGATAGATGAACAACAAAGAAAATCAGTTAGAGAAAATTGAATAGTGAAAGAGGGAGAATATGAACAAACAAGATAAATCTTAGAGGGAGTACATAAATGACAGTGAAGTGTTACCATCATCAATTGAACACTGAATATTGTTAGTGTTTCCATCAATGCCAAAGAGGGAGATTGTTACTATACCTGATGGTGATGATGATGAAGACTAACCAAGATCAAAGGAATACAAGATAGTAGAAAGGTTAGATAATTTATTATCTTTTCATTGATGTCAAGCAATTGATATCTGGTTTATATTGTGTTTCCATATCAGTTAGAATATGATATAAGCATGAATGAGTTAAGGAGAAGATGTGAGATGTTATGAAGTTGAAGAACTTAATTGGGAAACTGATACATATCATACAATGGTAAGGTTATGTTGATATAATTTTTTTCTACCTAACATATGATTATATCAAGTTGGTAAATTATGGTAATAAAGATTTGTCAAGTTGGTAAGCAAAATAGTTTTGGCTATCAAGCAGGAAGAGTCACTCGGTAAAGGTAAAAAGTAAAAGAAAGTATATTTTGGTAAAGGAAAAGGAACAAAGGACACTGAGCATGAAATTTTTAGACATCAAGTGAAGTTAACCAAAATTAAAAGTTAACCACCGAGCAAGGAACATAAATTAAATAAGGATTAGAATGACATTTAATAATTATCTATGATGAACTGGAAGATCATGATAATAAGGAAAGTCAGTTAGTGAGATCTACAATCAGAAAATTCAAGGTGATGATCTATTACTTAGATCTAAATGGTTAAAAGAGAAGGAACAAATTTCAAGAAAATTCAAGTTCCTAGGTGATAAGAAAACATGTTATCGAGATCCAGATTCAAGGTATAATGAATTGGACGGCTAAGATTAATCAAAGGAAAACCTAATAGAGGAGATTAAGTGGTAAAATATGTCTATATAAAGGATGGATTTGTATGAAAAAATTGCTGGAAAATTGAAGAGTTGAAGAGTCACCAACTGATGCAGTGAAGAAGGAAAAGATAGATTTTTAGTCAAAAAGAAGAATTTGATGAAGTGTTGAAGATAGTGAAAAGTTAAGGATTGAAGTGAAGATAGAAGAGAGCACAAAGGATTTGATTAAGCAAAGGATAATTGCAAATCTAAAGGTCAAACTATTTATTGTTTCTTATCAGCATTTGTAACAAAGAAATCTCTTAACCGAGTGGACCTAACAGTCTTATTATAAAATCCTTGCAAAAGGTAACATTCTAAAGAGTGTTTGAATCCCTCTAACAAGGCCACTCCTAATAGGGTGAAGATCCTAAAATATTTGAGGTAAATCCCTTCACCATGTCACACCTAGCAGTGTGTATTGTAATCTCTAACATGATTGACTCTTAATCGAGTATACTTCAGAAGAGTATTTTCTTTAGTGGGTGAAAATTCCCATGGTGGTTTTTTCCAAAGCTGGGTTTCCATGTTAAATATTGGTGTTAAATGTGATGATTGATTTATGTGATTAGTTTATAGATTGCTAAAGTTTATTTACTGTTGTCAATAAATAGTGAATTATGTTTAACAAAGTTAATTAGAGAATTTTTTTTAAGGTACATAGAATCAAGGATTACTGATTCAACCCCCCTCTTTGTAATCCAACATATGATTCCTAATAGATGATCTCTCCACTATATGGATGTTGAAACTACTTCACATATTTTCCTTCACTATGACTTCACTATTGTTATTTGGGACATGGTGTTGAAGAGATGGAGTTTAAGTTGGGTTTTCCCAACTTCTATTTAGTAATTTTATTGCCAATGGAAAGAACATTCAAGTAATCAGATGATCAAAATACTATTGCCCTACATCTTTTGTCACCTAGCTTGGGGTGTGTGGAAGGAAAGAAATAACAAAATATTTTAGGATAATGCTCTTCCTTCTGAGGTGGTCTCTAATTTTTTTTTAAGAGAAATTGGTGACAATATTACCTTATTTGATAATATTACCTCTAAGGGGAAAATGATCTCTTGCTCAAGTTATGAATTAATGGTCTCTAAGGATTGGAAGATAAATATTGACATTTCAAAGTCCATTGGACTTGTTAAAAAATCTAGGGAAGGTGTGGTTTTGTTGGAAAAATGGTCAGTGCTCCCCTTGAGATTTGTGACATGGCTTAACCATCTCATGTGTCTTCTATAATTCTAGTGGTTGTATCAAGCATTAACATGTTGATCTTTTTGTGCAACAACAAACACTACTTGTAACAAGTGGTATCAGAGATTGGTCACAGGATCAAATCCCCTTGGATAATGCCAAGGGGGAAATTATTGAAAAAATGGTCAGTACTCCCCTCTCAATTTATGACATGGCTTAACCACCTCTTGTGTATTCTATAAGTCTAGTGGTTGTATCAGACATTAACATGTCGATCTTATGGTGCAATGACAACCACTACTTGTAATAGGTTTGGTGTTTCCCTCTTAAGGGACGGGTAAAAATCAACTTTGATAGGGTAGCTAAAGGGAATCCAAGGTTAGTTGGGTGTAGGGGAGTGATAAGGGATGAGGATGGAAGTGTTGGGATAAGAAAGATAATGTACCAAGAGGGGAGGGGTGAATCAGTATCCTCTAAAACTTTTACTGAATCCACAATCTGTAATAGTAGTGTCTATCTAACTAACTAAATTCATTGTTTGCAACACTCATTCAAATAAATTTGCAAATGTAAAGTGCATGAAATAAAACAATAAACCAATCATGAAATGTAACACATGACATAAGTAATTTGGTTACGCAAAAACCCTTGTTAGAAGGTAAAAACTGTGGTGGGGATGACACCCACAAATCTTCACTACTATAGTAAATAAAGTATGCCGGTTAAGGCTACAAGTGTGATCACTTCTGCTGATCTTACCTTATTAAAAGTAACAATGAGATCGATTAGATCTACCTTGTAAAAAGATTTAGCAACACCAATTAAGTGTGCACTCAGTTAAGAGATTTACAATCAAACTGTTAAGTCTATTCTGTTAAGAGATTTATAACTCTGCTATAATGATTAGAAGATAACAAAAAATATTTGTAAATGACAACTATGACTTGTCTGAATCAGATCTATGATATTCTGAATAAATATCACCTTTATGTGTATTAAACCATTCTCTATTCTGCTCAGTAGCCTTGAATATTTTTGAATAAATTGATCTCTATTTATGATAACTACTATTTCATGCAAACCTTGTCTGAATTCTGATAAGAGGCTACTACTTCATCATGTCCTTGTCATGTCTGATTGATCCTTGTCAAACTAACATCAATTAAAATTATATAGAAAACTACTATCATTGCTATGACCTAATTAGGGTTACAACATCTTAAAAAACCTAAGATCTACGGTGTACAAAATTAACCTAGATCTAACTATTACATAGGAATCATCACAATATTTAATGATTACATCCATAATAAATAAGCTTTGATCTTGGTAAAACATTTTATGGATCTGTGTAAATTGTTAGCATAGATAGATGTGTCATTCCTGATTACTATGTCATTTCCTGAATAACTTAGTAAACACAACCTTTTGTGTTTGGTGAATACACTGTTGCTCAGTGTGTAGACTACTCGGTGTTTACTGATGCTCAATGCTTGGTGTACTCTAATGTTTGGTAAACATACTTTGGTGCTCGGTTAAACCTGTTTCCTTTTATCTATCAATTCTGCCTTATGACTGCTTGGTATGAAGGCTTGTTTGTTCAACCGACTAGCATACTATAGCTTCTTATTTCATCCTTTACCGACTGATCAACATAGATAACCAACTGATCTAATTTGATACTAATGACAACATCTAATGCTCAAATAGAGATAACAATCTCCTCCTTTGGCATTAGTATCAAAGCTGTAATGTATATAAGCTGAAATTTCTCAAAATGTTCAAACTCTGCATATATACATATACATAACTGACTTTTCTACAAAACTCCCCCTTGGTGCATGCTCTCAGTATGTGTGTAGTACACTTGGCATATAAAATTACATTTGGAATATACATTATATTTCTCCCTTTTTGAGATTAATGCCAAAAGCAAAATTTGTACATACAGCTTATCAAAAATGTGCTTATGGGTTTTCTCAAATGAATCTAAGAGGTTTTCCCATTCCTCTTTCAAGTTAGTTAGAACAATGTGCTCAAGACCAACTTGTGCATGCATGTCAAAGATGTTCTCCAAAAAAGATATCTCTGGTGTGGTAACTAGCACTTGTGCCTTCACAATGTGTCTTTCTACTATCTTGAGGTTTGGAAGTAGCTTGGTGACTTGGTCACTTATTTTATCTTCCTACTTCCTTAAGTCATCTCTCAACTGCCTTAGTTCTTGAACTTTTAGAATATTCTTGTGAAAAGCATTTGGCTCAGTTAGAGATGCATTGGAATTGGCTAGGATGTCTGCATCCAACTTCTTTATATTTTCACTATCCTCAGCAGTGAAAGTCTCCACAGTGCATAACTTGAACAAAATTTGAATTATTTTTTGAGTAATAGATTGTAACTCGGTGATTACCTCAAAAAGCTTGACTTTGTTAATTGCCACTTCTTGGCTAATCTTCTGTACTAATTTATTCTAAATTTTTTCATTTTCCCTTTCTTCCATCCTCTTCTCAGCATCTATGTCTTGGGCATTTATTTGATTTGCAAGAGTTGCAAGTTGGTCCAAAATGGGTGTTTCCTCATTGATTTAGACATTAGGTACAATTTGCTGCAAGATGTCTCTCACATCCTCTAATTTCTACTTACTCTTTCTTTCTTTCCTCAGCTTCTCTTGTGCTTCTTTTCTTGTACATAGCTCCCCATATTTCCTCAATTCCTCAGGGTCCAATGTCCTCAGGTCACAGTCAATAATTTCTATGACTTCATCAAGAGTGACTGGCCCTTTTCCTTGTTTCTTCTTTTTCTTCTTAGACTCTTGAGGGGATGACTTGACAAATGGAACTATTGCCTTGACCTCAACACTTGACGTGTCTTTCTCGGTGGACACTATTTCTTCCTTCTTCTCCTCTTCAGTGACCTATGTCTTAGTCGATTGAGATGGAGCTTCCGATGTAGTTTCAGTTAGCGTGGTCTTAGTAGGCTTGGGGTCATCATGTGCCTGAGTATCTACCTCTTTTTCTATAGGTGTATCTGTCTCTGTAGTATTTGGAGTACTTATTCCCTATTCCTTAGCTGTATATTTTTGTTTCTAGAGGGTTGAGTCTTTAGGTTCCTCTTGTGCAATTATCTCAACTACTTGCACCAAAATTGGAAGGTCACTTGATATCATACTTACGGATGGCTTGGTGGGGGCTTTCTCTGCTTTTTGAGCTCTAGAAATTGTTACATCCTCATCATCATTGATGTCATTAGGATCACCATTTGTAATGTCCTCAATGAATACATCATCTGAATTGTTAGTGATTCCTTGTATTTGTACATACTCAGGTGCATCCTGGATTAAATCTTGGAACTTAGTGGCATCAGTAGTAGTATCAAGTACCTCAGTATCTGATAGCTCAATGGGGTTCTTTTCCAGATCTGCATCATCAACATGGATTCCTTTCCCTTTTCTTTGAGATTTCTTCTTGGGTATAATGGCCAGAACCAACTTATCTGCTTCAGATTGTTCTTAGAGAATAGTAGTCCATA
Source organism: Chamaecyparis obtusa (assembly GCA_027943335.1). Classification (NCBI taxonomy): domain Eukaryota; kingdom Viridiplantae; phylum Streptophyta; class Pinopsida; order Cupressales; family Cupressaceae; genus Chamaecyparis; species Chamaecyparis obtusa. Next base: position 337,581 of record BSBK01008284.1, on the reverse strand, counting down.
GAAACTAACTATTCTCATCAACCTATGCCATATTTTCATCAAGTATCTATAGAGCTCGACTCTTCACTAAAAATCTTTTATAATATTTCTTCATCAATTCATCAATCTCAAGGCTTGTTAATGTTGGAATCGCTAATACTAGGGATTGTTCCCTCATTGTATTTTCTATGGTCAATGCATAGGTCCATCTTGTTGAAATTTTGTCATATAATGCCTTAGGTACATATTTAGAAAATTCAATGGGTACCTTCTTGAACTTAATTATCATTTGATATACAACTTCTTCAATTTTATTCTAATCCTTAGTTGATAGGTGTTCAAAGTCAAACCGACTAATTTTAGGATCACTTAGACCTCCATTGTCTATTATATCTTGAGTAACTTAATCAATTGAATGGTTCTTATTAACAACAACTTTGAATTTCTTAGTATCATCTTCATCATCATCAATGTCATCTTTGCCTCTAATTAAATTTATTCTTTTCTTAGGGGCCTCTGAAGTAGCTTTTGTACCTCTTTTCTTATAAGTCTTTTTCGGTGATGCTACAGTTGGCCTAGATATTTTCACAACTCCTTTCTTTAGTGGAGGTGAAGCTACAGTTGTTGACCTTTTGCATGACCTAGTTTGCACTTCAGACTTCATCTTCTTTGGAGTGGGAGTAGGCAAAACCAGTGTAGAATCTACATCTTTATCAGACTCAGTTGCCTCATCATCATGTGGTTTGTCAAAAAGAAGTAACTAACTTTCGGTTCTACCTCAACCAGAATGCTCTTGGATTTTTTAGCATCATCTCCAAATTTATTTTCCAAATTGCTCATCATTTTCTTTGATTTCTTTTTTATTTTCCCAATGACTAGGTCTATCTTTATCCTTGACTTGGCTTCTTCATATGTGACACACCTAGCAACTTTTGGGTCCTTAGGCTCAACTAATAAAGCATTGATTGATCTAGATGCATGATCAATATCTAATTCATAACCCATAGGGGCTAACCATTTGGTTCTAGGTTCCACTTCTTTTATCAAAGTATGATCTGTATCAACTAAAAAGGAAATATCATGTTCATATTCTTCTACTAGTTTTCTCGGTATCCTTCTTCTAGAGTTCATTCTCTCCTTAAATTATTCAAAATAATTATCTACCATACTGACAAAAGTGTCTCCCAAACTATTTATCAAATCAGGGATCTGGAGTGTGACTGGCATGTCGATTGACCAATCTACATTACCGACCAAAGGGAAAAAGTTTTGCACATAAAAGAAGATGAAAAGTAGTAAAGATCCAAACTTACAAGTGTTGGACTTAGCTGACTGAAGCTGACTAAATAGTATTCATGTTTTCCTCTACTTGCTTCAGTAGCAACTCGGCAAGGTCCAACTAGAATCCCTTCTTAACTATCTTGTAAGCAATGTCAATTGCACCACATGGTACACTGTTTGGTCTACTCACTTGAAATATCTTATACCCTATGAAATATGCTCCAAATCTTATCTTAGAATGAGTGATTGTGCTGACTTTCATTGCTCTACCATCCCATTTAGCTCATATATTCTTTTCTAGCTCTGCCCTCGGTGCACTCCTTAGTGCCTTGACTTTATCTGTAGTTGGGTATTCGGTTACTACCTGTATGATATTCTTTGTAATCTTTATGGGCTCATCCAACCATAGTTTCCCATCATGATACCGACATAAAATGATTCTTATCCATTCATTTATGAAAACCTTAGGAAAATTTAGGGCATTTGTCAAACCTTTACACTACTACATTTGGGGCCAAATTTTGACAGACACTTCCAACAGGTAAAATTTTGTAATGAATTTGTTAGTTTTTTTTAAAATAGGCCCCGATGATTTTGGTATTCTAATGGGTTTTAAATTAACCATCAGAATTTTGACAGTTTCCAGTATACATAAAAAAAAAGTGAAGTGCCAAATCATTTTTATTTCGATTGGCATAGAAAAGGAAAGGGAGAAAATGAGCTAGGCACGTGCAAGAGGTATGTGATTTCTTCATCTTTCGAGCCTTTGGCATCATATTCAACCACAAATTTCATATGCATTACATTTTATTTGATCATGAATGCTCTCTAAAATGACCGCATTCTACTGGTGTGATGCCCTAGCCAGTGCTTTATCTCTATTATTTGATGTTACTAGTGTCATGCCCTAGCTCATGCTTTAACTCCATTATTTGATGTTATTGGTGCTTGTGCTCAAGGATATCCATTTTTTTGAAATGTTGACTGTGGTTATCAAATGGATATCCCATGAGCTTCTAGCTAGGTGCCATTTGTATTGATAGCTTAGGGTATCAAATGTATTGTATCATTGATAGTTGAGACTTTGTTAAAAGGAAATAGGACAAAGAACAATTTTGATTTAGTGCTTTAACTCCATTATTTGATGTTATTGGTGCTTGTGCTCAAGGATAATCATTTTTTTGAAATGTTGATTGTGGTTATCAAATGGATAGCCCATGAGCTTCTAGCTAGGCACCATTTATATTGATAGCTTAGGGAATCAAATGTATTGTTATATCATTGATAGTTTAGACTTTGTTAAAATGAAATAGGACATTTGAGCTAGTTTCTCTATTTTGATCCCTAAGTGGCTTACAACCCTAGAGAAGTATATGTAGATTTATAGATGCAGTTGCAGGATACATAGCAACTGATAATTCACAAGAAATCCATGCATCCAATTTGAATAGAAATTAATACAAAGAAATTGGGTCCTCAAATGGCCCAGTCATCTCGACCTTAACTGTCACCTCAACCAGTGACCCTTCAAAACTAGGTTATCATGCAATCAGTGAGTGACCCTTCATTCTCCCAGTTTGCCATGCATCCAAACATATTGGAAATACACAATACAATGATAAAAATCCTTTCAAAATCCCTCTTCCCTCAAGGAACACTATCAACATCTAGACCTTGACTGTCCCCTCAACCAGTGACCCTTCAAAATTGGGTTATCATGCAATCAGTGAGTGATCCTTCATTCTCTTGGTCTTCCCTACATCCAAACATATTGGACATACACAATACAATGATAACAAGTCTTTCACAATCCCCCTTTCCTCAAGGAGCACTATCAACATTCAGACCTTGACTATCCCCTCAACCAGTGACCCTTCAAAACTAGGTTATCATGCAATCACTGAGTGATCCTTTATTCTCCTATTCTACCCTACATCCAAACATATTGGAAATACACAATACAATGATAAAAAGTCTTTTACAATCCCCCTTCCCTCAACAAACACTATCAACATCTGAACCTTGACTGTCCCCTTAACCAGTGACCCTTCAAAATTGGGTTATCATGCAATCAGTGAGTGATCCTTCATTCTCCTGGTTTTCTCTACATCCAAACATATTAGAAATACACAATACAATGATAAAAATTCTTTCACAATCCCCCTTCCCTCAAGGAACACTATCAACATCCGGACCTTGACTATCCCCTCAACCAGTGACCCTTCAAAACTAGGTTATCATGCAATTAGTGAGTGATCCTTCATTCTCTTGGTCTGGCCTGCATCCAAACATATTGGAAATACACAATACAATGATAACAAGTCTTTCACAATCCCCCTTCCCTCAAGGAACACTATCAACATGTGGACCTTGACTGTCCCCTCAACCAGTGACCCTTTAAAATTGGGTTATCATGCAATCAATGAGTGATCCTCCATTCTCCTATTCTACCCTACATCCAAACATATTAGAAATACACAATACAATGATAACAAGTCTTTTACAATCCCCCTTCCCTCAATGAACACTATCAACATCCGGACCTTGACTGTCCCCTCAACTAGTGACCCTTCAAAACTGGGTTATCATGCAATCAGTGAGTGATCCTTCATTCTCCTGGTCTGCCCTCCATCCAAACATATTGGAAATACACAATGTAATGATAAAAAGTCTTTCACAATCCCCCTTCCCTCAAGGAACACTATCAACATCCAGACCTTGATTGTCCCCTCGACTAGTGACCCTTCAAAATTGGGTTATCATGCAATCAGTGAGTGATCCTTCATTCTCCTGTTCTGCCCTGCATCCAATCATATTGTAAATACACAATACAATGATAACAAGTATTTTACAATCCCCCTTCCCTCAATGAATACTATCAACATCTAGACCTTGACAATCCCCTCAACCAGTGACCCTTCAAAACCAGGTTATCATGCAATCAGTGAGTGATCCTTTATTCTCCTAGTTTGCCCTGCATCCAAACATATTGGAAATACACAATACAATGATAACAAGTCTTTCAAAATCCCCCTTCCCTCAAGGAACACTATCAACATCTAGACCTTGACTATCCCCTTAACCAGTGACCCTTCAAAACTATGTTATCATGCAATCAGTGAGTGATCCTTCATTCTCTCGTTCTGTCCTGCATCCAATCATATTGGAAATACACAATACAATGATAAAAATTATTTTACAATCCCCCTTCCCTCAATGAACACTATCAACATCTGGACCTTGGCTGTCCCCTCAACTAGTGACCCTTCAAAACTGGGTTATCATGCAATCAGTGAGTGATCCTTCATTCTCCTGGTCTGCCCTGCATCCAAACATATTGGAAATACACAATACAATGATAATGCATGGAAATCCTTTAATGAATCTCAGTCATTGGTAATGTATGGATAGTCAAACTAGTAGTCTCCAAAGCATTCAATAAGTGAATATGAATGTTTGAAAACTTTCCTCTCCACTTCCCCAACCACTCCGGCTAATCGGTTAGAGGGATATTTCTAGAATCTCCACTATTCCTATCCTTACCAATAATTATTAAACATACTTTATCCAATATGACAATAACATGCTCAACTGAACCAATGGTATGTTCTTCGTGTGGTACAAGGAATATTTGGCTATCAAATCTTCCTTCATGCAAGCTAAGCGCGAGAGAAGGTATGTGATTTCTTCATCTTTGATTGGTATCTTTGACAGGCAACATCTTTTGAGCCTCTGGCATCATATTCATCCACAAATTTCAAATGCATTTCATTTTATTTGATCATGAATGCTCATTGAAATGACCACATTCTACTGGTGTCGTGCCCTAGCCCATGCTTTATCTCCATTATTTGATGTTATTGGTGCTTGTGCTCAAGGATATCGATTCACTATTTTGAAATGTTTGGATTCACGTTTGTTGATATTATAATTCATCATATCAAATAAAGTATTCTTAAGATTTTTTAGTGTCTAAACACTCAATTAATCCCTCTAACCGATTAGGAGTGGTTGGGGAAGTTGAGAGGAAAGTTTTCAAACATTCATATTCACTTATTGAATGCTTTGGAGACTACTGGTTTGACTGTCCATGCGTTAATGTTTAGAAGAGATCAATAAATTATTTAAAGATATTCTTACATGTTTGGAGAGGTTTGAGAGGCACTTATCATGACTGTACCCTCACAAACAACAACATAGACTAGTTTTACTAAGTTTACTTTCTCTATTTTGAGGTTTCCTTTCTCTGCCGCAGGGGTACAATCAGAGGGTTCATTGACAAAATGATCCTTTGAATGGTTACTATAAATATGAATGATTTGATATAGAATATTTCTCATTTTACTTGAAGTTTGAAATATCTTGTACAAGGGTGAAAGTACTTTTGATCATTTTGGTCGTGACTGTTTCTCTACACAGTCAGGAAATGTAACTATCTAATGATTATATGTAATGTTGAATGGATTAAATACTTTATTCTTGGTAGAAGTAAATGGAAGGAATAGTGTTAATGTTAGGTTTCATTTATTAATAAATTCAATGTTTTCCAAGATGTGTTGAGGATTTTGCTCCTTGTTTAATGTTAACTATTCCTGCACAATCCACTCATACAATAGTGAAATGCTATGTGATTGACAATTTCATACAACTGGTCCTTTGGTGTGTATTAAATAGAATAGAATTTTCAGCATATTATTATCATTCTATTTCTTTGCTGTAAACATGCTATTGGTTCAGTTTTGTAAAAAAAAATTCATGTTAAATTTTTTTACAATATAGATTACAAAATACTCTTCAAAACAAAGGAAAAACTTAGCAAATTCAGTCTAACTTGCTGTAGATGAAGGAACAATCATGCTAATAGCTCCTCTAAGTCTTCCAAAACATTTATTGAACTCCCCTAAAGTCCAATTGGATCCCCAAATTGCTTAATCCAATCAACTTACATCAGGATCATAAGAAACTTCAAAGGATTAAAAACATTACTTGGAACAGTCACTGGTTTTACCAGTCAAAACATAAGGATCAAAATTTTAAAGTGCTCACAATACATTCAATGATGAAATGAATGCTTGGAGATTTCTTACTATTCAATCCTTGAATTTAGAAACTAAAACAATAAGTAAAGAAGCCTTTAAACAATGCATAACACAATGGACTTGCAGATTTAAACTTCTATTTTTATTGAATCTTTGTTCCTATCGTAGACTCCAAGCTTAAGTCTGCCATACAATGACTTACAAAGGTTACATATAACTCCATCACAACTTCCCCAACCATGAAGAACATAGGTGAAGAACATGATGGTTTCATGCTTTAATCTTTAAGAACTTGATCAAGAACATAGGTTTTAATGAAACATCAATTTGATTTGCAAAGTTTGTGTTCTTTAAAAATTTGAAAGGCTCTAATACTTACTAGGGTGGATGTGGATGTGCAACCTTATGATTTTACTACTAAGCCTCTGTTTGTTGGGCATACTGATTATAAGTACTTGACATATATCACAAATGTTGCTAATTAAGGTTGGTGGGATGATTATGCCTATCCTGAAAAAAGACTGTCAAATCATTATGCTTTCAAATTAATTACCCATCGACATATCCCTTGCGAGGGAGAGAATCCAAACACATAAAGATCATGCACATAAACATGGGAGCTAAAAAACTTAAATGGAATACACCAAGAAGTACCAAATGATGAATGCTCAATTGTTGTAATGGAAAAGCATCAGAACCGTCCATCTCTAGAACTTGATTTTCTAGTCTAAATGATTTTTCTATAGTCTTAATGATTTTTCTTTCATCCTAATGTTTGTGCTCTTGATAAATTAGGCCTTGAATTTGAATTTTTGTTCATTGTTTTATTTCAGCTTGATATTTCATTCATTTTTCATATACATAGAGACTACACATGTTGATAAAAAAATGAGCTATTTGATTAAGGTTAACTATTCATGATTGTAAATAGTCAATATTTCTAATGGTACTCCTTGGTGTATTCCATTTTAAAATAATCATGTTTCTATGGCTATGATAAATGTCCCTTTGTGTTGAGAAAATTAGAGTTGAAAAAATGGTTGGAAACAAATCATCCTTCTTACACCAACATTCTAGTCAATGTACAAGTAATGAGTCATTCCATTTAAGAAAGACTATGTCTAACAATATCAACCCAGAACAAAATAAGGAGTATGCAGAATTTAGTGATTGTATCTTCCATTAGAGCCACTTCATATGCACACGTGATAAACATGGATATTTTCCTTAGCGCTATTGGGAGCTTAACCAACAACACATGTACTATTGTGAAAATCACCACAAATCTATTTTCTACTGGGTCTAGCTCCCAATATTGCTTGGTCAAATATGCATGTTTTTCACCTGTGCATATACCTTCTATGATCAAATCTTATATGCACAGGTGATGAACATTCAGATTTACCTAAGTAGTACTTTGAGTAGTCCTCCAACACATGTACTATTGTGAAAATCATCACAAGTCCATTTGTTGGAGGGCTACTCATACTACACATGTTTGGAAGTCTGAAGGAAACAAGAGAATTTGAAGAGTCACGAGTCTTAAGATTGTACTTAATATAGGCAAGCTTCATTCAGTGGTACATTCAAACATGAAACAAACCATTCTTAAACCAGATTAAACTAGTAAACCAAAGGACATACTGATTATAAGTAAACTAGTAAACCAAAGGACATGATTTTACTACTAAGTCTCTATTTGTTGGGCATACTGATTATAAGTACTTGACATATATCACAAATGTTGCTAATTAAGGTTGGTGGGATGATTACGCCTATCCTAAAAAAAGACTGTCAAATCATTATCCTTTGAATGGTTACTATGAATATGAATGATTTGATATAGCATATTTCTCATTTTACTTGAAGTTTGGAATAGCTTGTGCAAGGGTGAAAGTACTTTTGATCATTTTGGTTGTGACTGTTCCTCTACACAGTCAGCAAATGTAACTGTCTAATGATTATATGTAATGTTAAATGGATTAAGTGATTTATTCTTGGTAGAAGTGAATGGAAGGAATAGTGCTGGTGTTAGGTTTAATTTATTATTGAATTCAATGGTTTCCAAGATGTGTTGAGGAGTTTGCTCCTTTTTTAATGTTAACTATTTCTACACAATCCACTCATACAATAGTGAAATGCTATGTGATTGACAATTTCATACAACTAGTCCTTTGGCGTGTATTAAACAGAATATAATTTTCAGCATATTATTATCATTCTATTTATTTTTTGTAAACATGCCATTGGTTCAGCATACTATTATCATTCTATTTCTTTGTTGTAAACATGCCATTAGTTTAATTTTGTAAATTTATTTTCGTGTTAATTTTATTTTTTCTATTTTTTCCATTTGATAACCACAGTCAACATTTCAAAATAGTGAACAACATCAAATAATGGAGATAAAGAATGGGCTAGGGCATGACACCAATAGATTAAAACTAAACCAATGGCATGTTTACAACAGAGAAATAGAATGATAATAATATGCTGAAAATTCTATTTTGTTTAATACACGCCAAAGGACCAGTCCCAACAATTCTTAAACAATAAAGTATGTTTAAGAATTTTTGGGAGTAGTTTTCAAACATTCATATTCACTTATTGAATGCTTTGGAGACTAGTGTTTTGACTGTCCATGCATTACCACTGACTGAGATTCATTAAAGGATACAAAACCCTTCATTTTGGGTTATTGTGTGTGGATTCAAATGTAGGTTTGATTTGGTTAATGCTTAGAAGAGATCAATAAACTATTTAAAGATAATCTTACATGTTTGGAGAGGTTTGAGAGGCACTTATCATGACTGTACCCTCACAAATAGCGGCATAGACTAGTTTTACTAAGTTTTTTTTCTCTATTTTGAGGTTCTCATTGCCAAAGTGGCCAAAGACTATGTTAGGCTGATAAAATATAGGGATTCTCTTTACCGCTGCAAATCTTTGAAGGTTGCTGCACTTGGATGGATGTGGATGTACAACCTTATTCTTTTACTACTAAGTCTCTGTTTGTTAAGAATACTGATTATAAGTACTTGACATATGTCACAAATGTTGCTAATTAAGGTTGGCGGGGTGATTATGCCTATCCTAGAAAAAGACTATCAAATCATTATGCTTTCAAATCAATTACCTATCGGTGTATCCCTTGTGAGGGAGAGAAGCCAAACACATAAACATGACAGCTGAAAAACTTAAATGGAATACACCAAGAAGTACCAAATGATGAATGCTCAATTATTGTAATGGCAAAGCACCAGAACTGTCTATTTGTAGAACTTGATTTTCTAGTCTAAATGATTTTTCTATAGTCGTAATGATTTTTCTAGAACTTGATTTTCTAGTCTTAATGATTTTTCTATAGTCTTAATGATTTTTCTTTCGTCCTAATGTTTGTTGCTCTTGATAAATTAGGCCTTGAATTTGAATTTTTGTTCACTATTTTATTTCAGCTTGATATATATTTTATTCTTTTTTCATATACACAGAGACTACACATGCTGATTGTAAATGGTACTCCTTGGTGTATTCCATTTTAAAACAATCACATTTTTATGGATATGATAAATGTCCCTTTGTGTTGAGAAAATTGGAGTTGAAAAAATGGTTGTTCAGTGTCTTTGTATCTGTAGGTTGCAAACAAATCATCCTCCTTCCACCAAAATTCTATTCAATGTACAAGTAACGAGTCATTCCATTCAAAAAAGACCATGTCTAACAATATCAACCCAGAACAAAAAAAGGAGTATGCAGAATTTTGTGATTGTATTTGCCATTAGAGCCACTTCATATGCACAGGTGATGAACATGCATATTTTCCTAAGCACTACTGGGAGCTTACCCAGCAACACATGTACTATTATGAAAATCACCACAAATCTATTTGTTGCTGGGTCTAGCTCCCAAGATTGCTTGGTCAAATATGCATGTTTTTTACTTATGCATATACCTTCTATAATCAACTCTTATATGCATAGGTGATGAACATTAAGATTGGCCTAAGCAGAATTGTGAGCTTTCCTTCCAACACATGTACTATTTTGAAAATCATCACAAGTCCATTTGTTTTAGGAAATCTCACAGTACACATGTTTGGAGGTATGAAGGAAACAAGAGAATTTGAAGAGTCATGAGTCTTAAGATTATGGTATATTTTGGAAAATGAAGAGTGGAAAGAAGATGATATTCCTGAAATCATGGATGGACACAATGTTGTAGACTTTATTGATCCAGATATCTTGCAAACACTTGAAGAATTGGAGAGGGAAGAAGGGCTTAGGATGGTAGCTGAGGGTGATGAGGATGATGAGATGGGGGAAGTGGAGTTGAATCTTGATGAAAAGGAAGCTTTGGCTGCAATTAGGAAGAAGAAGAAGATGCTTATCGTCAAACACAAGTTGAAGAAGAGTACTGCAAAGAGCATGCATATTGTACCAAGGAAGTTTGACAAGAATAAGGAATATGGCTTAAACAGAATGGGAAGACATCTTTCTAGCCTAGGCTTGGATCCTTTGAAGTTTGGTCATTGTGGATAAAATATACAGATCTGTCTAGTGATGCAAAATTAACTTCTTTAAGCCTTACCCTTGTTGTTTCAAATATATCATTTGGGTACGCATAGAGGGCAAAAGAATTGGGGTACACATAGTTCATTTATGGGATTTTCTTGGGAAGCTAATTGCTCATCTGTCATCTACATTATTATGAAGCTAATTGCCAAAGGATCCAGGCCCAAGCTAGAAAGATGTCTTCCCAAACACATAAAAACATGCACATAAACATGACAACTGAGAAACATAAATGTAGATTTCACAATAGTTGAGAAACATAATTGTAGGCATCATGGTCATAATTTTTTGGAGACAACATAATTGAGTTGTATACCCAAGTGATGGAGAGCAACTTCTGCACCTCCAATTCCAAATTGAATACATTTGTGTTGGAGGACCTTATATTCATGAGCAACATATGTAGTCAACTTAGAATCGAAGGTGTAGGAGTTGCTCTCCATCATCTGGGTATACAACATAATTGAGTTGTATACCCAAATGATGCAAAGAAACTACTACTCCTTTGGTTCTAGAGGAGTAGTGGTTGCTTTACATCATCTGGGTATACCACTCAATTATGTTGTCTCCAAAAACTTGTGACCATGATGACTACATTTATGTTTCTTAGCTATTATGTCCCATGACCCTTTACGGCCCTTTATGACCCCTAAGAACACACATCTTAGAGGTCTTAAAATGTCATAAAGGGTCATAAGAGGCTCCTAGGAGGGGCCAGATGAACTTCCACCTTCATGTGGTTGGCCCTGTTAAGTAGAGAATGTTAAACTATTCTCAAAATAGAGAGAAGCTCAATAATTTAAGGTCTCGGTCCATGGAGATGGTGAAAAATGACGGGAATCAATGCTGGATAGTTTTTAGATACTAAGAAGACGTATATGTAGTGGAAGCCAGAAGGGATTTTTGTGGATATTTGCTAGATGTGGAGATTTTCTAGAGAGGGTTTCCAAATTGAGTACCAGTGCAGAGATGATGATTCAGTACTGTGTCTATAAAACCTTCACAAATATCCCTTTTTTGGCCTCCACTCATACCTCTTCTCATAATCTAGAAACTTTGGATAGTGTTTCTCATCCATGCACGAAATATGCTAGTGATCGTATAAAATTACTTTTGTGAGACTGGGATCAATTATGAGAAGGTAAACAACAAGATAATTTTATTGTATCTTTCATTTCTTTTATCCATTCATATTTTCTACCTTCTCTTATATTGGATACTGTGCAATGTACATAAAGGAAAGGCGGTGATTATTCTCAATGATCGATAGGTATAAGTCTTCCAGCCCTTACCCAGTAGCTAGGACTAAAGATAGGATAGCTCAAGAGACCATCATAGTTGGTCTCCATCTTTGGTCCATATACTGACAAAACATTTTACATTTCATTAGCTCATCAAATGTAGTGATTTGAAAGAATTTAATGGATGGTATTTTCATGTATAACGTATATTATTTTAGTTTGACAGTGAACAAATTTATCTACTTCACGCACTTGTATACATCAAGCAAAGCCATAAAGAAGCATCCCCTCTCATGGCTTGATTGATGTAGGCCATGGGAGGACATGCTTCTTTATGGTTGTGCTCATAGTATACAAGTGCGTGGAGTTGATAAATTTGTGCAACGTCAACTTAAATAATATACGTTATCATGAAAATATTCTATTAAATTCTTTCAAATTCCCTCATTTGATGAGCTAACAAAATGTAAAATATTTTGTCAGTATATGGACCAAAGACAAAGACCAACTATGATGGTCTCTTGAGATTTGTTATTTTTACTATGCTAATTTGTCAATTTTTTGACATGTAGTAATCCTTTTTCGATAGAAGAGCTATTCCTCCAATGGCTACTTGTGTCAGAACTTGATTACTTATCATCAAACATTCCATAGGTAACCATGGGTGAGACCCCAATCTGACAGATGGTTGCAACAGGATGGCTATACCTCCGATAGGTACTCCTGTCGGAGATCTACTGAATATCCGTCACCTTTTCAACTAATGAAAAGTTGTAAGAAGAATTTTTTGATAGATCGGTCACATAGTAAAATTGCTATTTGTGTGGCCAATTTTGATGGGTAGTGATGTCGGAATACCGACAATTATCACTTATGTTGCCATTTCCAACACAAAAATGTTGACGGATAGATGTGTCATAGTTTTGACAAATGGCTATTGAAAATCTGACAAATGGCTATTAGAATTTGGCCTCAAATGTACTAGTGTTAACTCTTAGGTTCTCGTGATCAGTTTTCAACTTCCCATCAACATGACACAACTTCTGAAATGTAGAAATCATCTCAAAATCTCCAATTTCTCCTATTTTGCAGTGAATGTATGAACATACATCTTCAACCAGCAAAACCCTAGGTGGTATGCTCGAAAAAGCTCCCAATTTATCCATTTGTGATGCCACTTTAAGATGAAGTTTGTATTTAGTCTCATCATAAGTAGTAGAAACAATTAAGTTCACTTCCTCCTCCTCTGCATACTTAGATTTGTTCACTTTTGATGTAGACGCCATTGTTTCTCATTTAGGGTTTCGGTAAATAATAGATGAACAACTTTGTGATGATAGTACTTACTCGTAATGATGATAAGAACACTTGAAATTATTCAAATCTATGCTCAAATGCTTTGAAAATCCTTTACTCAATTTTGGTCTATAAACGCTTAGCTCTCCGTGATCATTATGTGGAAAATGAACTAAGTTCACCATGTATTTATAGCATTCAAATTCCCACTCAAACCTTTTTGCAATAAATGCTCAACCTAACACAACTCGAAGACAATTGTCAAACTTTGTGTATACCAAAAAATAACATAAGCTCGGTTAACACATGAAATTTTCACTCAGTTAATACTAGAACTCAGTTAACCTTGCTAATAGTTACCGACTAGCAACTTCTCACTTGGTCTAACATATACCGACTGTAAACACTTAAAGCTCAAAACTTGTAAAACCATAATGCATCTTTATTCATGTATATTTGGTATTAGAACACTTAATATAAGGAACTACATGATAAATATGATAAATTAGGATTATCAGTTCCATACATACCTTTTCAACTTAGGTGGAGGTGGCAATGTCACCCAATCCAATGGATGAGGTTTCACCAACTGCATTACTTGACTCAGCATTATCATTTGATGCTTTTCTCCACATAGTGTTTCTTATCCTCATGATATCTCAATTGTATTTCCATTTTGAAATATTTGTGTCTCTGGTGCTTGGTCTCTGCAATCTTTACTTAAGTGACCGACTTTGTGACAGTGTAAACATTCCATTCCAATACTTGTCCACCTACAAGATCTGCTTCTCCAATTCTTTCTCATGTAGTTAGCTGCAATATGTCCATATCTTCCCAATGCTGTGCAGTTAACCCATGTGTTATAATCCCAAGTATAAACATTACCTTGTCTTCTTGGTTGATAGGTCTTGTGTTGTCCTTTCGGTGTCTAGACTTGCTTCATCTTTGTTTTGCATTAATGTGAAGTATGTCCATGCATGTTGCAAGTGCGACAGTGTTTCTCCATGTAGGGTTTGTTAGAAGTCCTATTCAACTTAGATCTACACTCATGTTCTTGATGTCCATAATTGTTACAATTATAACAATGACCATTAAACTTAGGAGTGGTTTTAGGATTACCTTTTTCTTTACTCCTGCAAACATTTGATGTGTGGCCTAGTTTACCATAGTGATATCATGAAAGTTTCTTAGGTCTTTGACTCTTGTTGGTGTTTACATGTTTAGCTTGCTTGGATGATTCACCTTGCTCAATATAGCCTAATCTAGTGGTACTTCTAAGTCCTCTTTGACTGATCAGAAAATCATCAATTTTCTTGGAACTTTCTTCAGCTTCCTTCATCATCTCATTATGTTGATGCTGCATCTTTACTTCATTTTTCAATCTTTCATTCTCTTCTCCAAGTTCAACAATGTCTTCAAGTTTTCTTTTTAACTCACTATTTACTCAGTTGATCTCTTGGCTTATAACAACCATCTGATTGGATATCTCAAAGTGATGCTTGGTAAGTCTTAGTATATTTGATTCCTTCTCTTGAAGTTTTTCAGTCATTTGTCTTCTATCTTCAATTGCCAAATTTCTCTCTTGTTCAACTTGTCTTACATTATTCATCACATCATTCTTACCATTTGTGCTTCTTGACTAGTCTGTAGGGCTTTAACTTGTTTAGTCAAATGAAGATTTTTCTCAGATAAATTAGAAATTGCACTTTCAGATATGTCAGATATACTACCTGAACTGGATCCATAAAAATCAAATGGGTCATCAATATCTTCTTCATAATAATCAGTCTCACATTGTCGAATAGTTATATCTTTTCTTTGAACCAATAGCTTCTTCAACTCATCCTTTTCTTGTTTTTATTGTTCAATGAAGATTTTCATCTGAATCCTTTGATTCGCAATAGTCTTGTCAAACTTGTATCTTTCCATCCTGAGATCTTTCCTCTTCAGTGGTTAAACTTCAAAATAATAGATCTAGCTCTAATACCAATTGTTGGGATAAGAAAGATAAAGTACTGAGAGGGGAGGGGTGAATCAGTACCCTCTAAAACTTTTACTGAATCCACAATTTGCAATAATAGTGTCTATCTAACTAATTGAATTCAATGTTTGCAACATTCATTCAAATAACTTTGCAAATGTAAAGTGCATGAAATTAAACAATAAACCAATCATGAAATGTAACACATGAGACAAATATTTTGGTTATGTAGAAACCCTTGTTAGAAGGTAAAAAATTTAGTGGGGATGACACCCACAAATCTTCACTACTACAGTAAGTAAAGTATGCCAATTAAGGCTACAAGTGTGATCACTTCTAGTGATCTTACCTTGTTAAGAGTAACAATGAGATCGATTAGATCTACCTTGTAAAAGGATTTAGCAACATCAATTAAGTGTGCACTCGGTTAAGAGATTTACAATCAAACTATTAAGTCTACTCTGTTAAGATATTTATAAATCTGCTATAATGATTAGAAGATAACATAAAATATCTATAAATGACAACTATGACTTTTCTAGAATCAGATCTATGATATACTGAATCAATATCACCTTTATGAGTAGTAAACTGTTCTTTGTCCTGCTCGGTAGCCTTGAATTTTTTTGAATAAACTGATCTCTATTTCTGATAACTACTCTTTCATGTAAACCTTGTCTAAATTTTGATGTCCTAATAAGTGGCTACTGCTTCATGATCTCCTTTTCATGTATGATCGATCCTTGTCAAAATGACATTAATTACAATTATATAGAAAATTGCTATGATTGTTATGACCTAATTAGGTTTACAACATCTTAGAAAACCTAAGATCTACAATGTACAAAATTAACCTAGATCGAACTATTACATAGGAATCATCATGATATTTAATGATTACATCCATAATAAATAAGCTTCGATCTTGGTAAAATGTTTTATGGATCTGTGTAAATTGTTTGCATAGATAGATGTGTCATTCCTAATTACTGTCATTTCTTGAATAAATCGGTAAACACAACCTTCTCTATTTGGTGAATACACTAGTGCTCAGTGTGTAGACTGCTTGGTGTTTACTAACGTTGTGTGCTCAGTGTACTCTGATGCTCGGTAAACATACTCTAGTGCTCGGTTAAATTGATTTCCTTTTATCTCTCAGTTCTACCTTGTGACTGCTCGGTATGAAGGCTTCTTTGTTCAACCGACTAGCATACTATAGCTTCTTATTTCATCCTTTACCGACTAATCAACATAGATAACCGACTGATCTAATTTGATACTAATGACAACATCTAATGCTCAAATAGAGATAATAGCAAGAGGCATTGCAGTGGTGACACTCCCCATGGGAAACCAGGCAAATCATCTCGCTGAATCCATGGGGGCTTATCAGGCCCTGGACCTCGCTAGCCAACTCAATTGCAGAAAAGTGTGGATTGAAGGGGATTCAAACAATATCATTTGATGTCTTAAAGGTGGAATGTAAGGCTTTATGGACCATTTATGGTTTAATCTAGTCCTCTCTAAACATTATAAGTTCATTTTAAAAATGTTATATTTCCCATGCCTTTAGGGGAATTAACATAGTTGCTAATTGTCTTTCTAATAAAGGCGTCATCGCCAACTCTAAGATGATGTAGTATGAGGAAGAATGTTTGGAAAGTGATGTCAAAGCCCTTCATTTCTATGATAGAACATATGGAAACACATGTGATATACCCTCATTGTGCAATGATTTTGATGACTGATAGGGTTATCATACTTTTTAATGGCAAGTGTTTGATGGTTTGGGTGGCTATTGATGTCATCAATGGTTCACATGCTTTCTGGGTGCTTTGGAGTTTTTTGGGATTGTTGGGCTCTTATTTTTGGCCATTTCTCATCACAGAGTGTAGTTTTTGGCTGAAGTAAAAATGGGTGGAGATAGACGGAGGGTGGATCCTATGAGTTGTGATGTTTGGAAGGCTAATTCCACCATTAGGCATATCTTATAGAAGGGGGAAGTCACACAGTACATGGGAAGACTACATAGTTAGGACCCAAATGTTAGTAAGCTCTTCACAAAGGAGTGGAAGGAGCACAAGATAAATCTCTTTGGCGGGACTGCAATGATCGATGAAAGTCTCATTGCTGAAGTGACTGGCCTTTCTATGGAAGGCATGAAGTTCTATAGGGACAAAAATATTTCAGAAATGACTATCAATAAGTTCCCTAAAATTTCTTAGGAGAAGAAAATGTTGGTTAAGGTGAACAAGAGTTTCTATGATCCTAATAAAATCAATTTGGTTTGGAGAGAGCTGCTCAGAGCCATCATGGAATATTTCTCACTGGATGGTTGCTTCACGAGGGTTCATAGCTATCAATTTATGTTGTTAAACCATTTCAGATATGAAATGAAGGTGTCTTTCCCTTTTTATTTACTTTCATCCTTGAGTGCTAGTATTTCAAATCATAGGAAAAGCCCTAGCGAAAACCCGATCCTCCATGAAGGCCTAATTTTTCTTTTTTTTTTATCATTTTAAAGCTAGAGCTATTGGGTCTCATTCCCTAGCCATTTTTTATTTGAGGAAGATATGAAGGGTAATGATAGTTCTAAAGATAAGGATTGACATATAGATGTTGAGGATGAAATTATGGCCACCCCTCTCCTGGAGAAGCCCAAAATGGTTGGTAGGTCTCTTACTTTGTCTAAAGGAAAAACCACAACACTTGCCCCTGCCTTTAGGAATAAAAATGTTGATCAGTTCAAGCTGAGCCAAGGAAAAAGAAAGGAGGTCACCTTTTATGACACCTTGTAGGTTCAATTCCATGATGAGCCCATTTCCCCCTCTAATTTTGAAGAGTCTCTTAACCCTTCCAAGGAGAAGGATGATGATTGTCATTCCTTATTGAGCTCAGTGAGTCTAATTTTCAACCCAATAAGGACATGGCTATTGGGGTTTGAGAGATTTCCAAGTAGGGGTCGGTGGATTTTTATCATCTGATTAGATGGACCTTTCACAAGATTAAGAGCCTCAACCTTGAGCAGGGGGCCTTCTCAAGAAAATTGGAGGAAATCCAGCCCACTAGGGGTGTGAAGGACAATGTTCATAGTGCTATTGTTAAAGAGATCTGGATGAAGGATACAAAGAATTATGTGACTGAGTGCCTCTCAAAAATGTATGAAGCTATGAACAACCTGAAGAAAGATTATAATATCAAAGTTGGGGATTTGGAAGGAAAGCTGAAAAAGCTTGAGGCCACTCTATAGACTATTATGACACAGAATCACAAAGTTTTCAATTCCTCAGTGGGGAACATGAAATATTTGGTGACTAAGCTTGAACAAATGCATTAGGATAAGGCTATAGTTGACCTAGACCAAGAGAAGGAGACGAGACACAAGGTTTCTTCTGGCCCCAACAAAAGATCCCACGCAAATACAAAGAAGAAGACGATGAAGCTTCCTCCGGACATTATTGATCTTAAGAAGGCTATAGAGAAGATGAACCAGATCAAAATGGAGGCAAAAGAGATGTTGAAGAATTTGGCTTAGGCTTGTTTTGTTAGTTAATCCTGGTTTGTCTTTATGTTGGTATTTTGCTGGTGTCTTGTTTTGTGCTAGCTTATGATGTTATCCCCGTTCTTTTAACAAGCTATCTTCTTTGTTGACTTTTTTTCATGTTCTATTTAGCTATGCTTTAATGCTTTATCTTATGTAATCTTTATGTAAAGGGTTTCAAGTCCCTTCAAAACCTATTTTTGTTAGTATGTTAGACTTTTGATCTATCTATGAAGTAATAAACATTGTACTATTATACATTTATTTATGAAATTGCATTTCCAAATATATGGCGACATTGCCTTCCATATAAGTAATAAAAATAATATTCTAATTTAATATATTCATTTGTAAAATTATATTTCTATCCATCTAGCGACATTGCCTTCCAGATAAGATATAAAATATATTTAAGCCTTATAAATTTATTTGTAAAGTCATATTTACATCTATTATTCTACTTTGATATATTCATATAGAAAACAACATGGACATCGATATGGTGGCATTGCCTTTCACATAAGAAATGAACTTTCTACCTTTATGTATTGATTTGAAAAATTACAATAATAACTATCTCCTATCATAATTTTGAAATACATATTAATATTAGATTAGTATAGTTTAGAAATTAACTAGCCTTGAACAACACGCTCCTTTAATTTAAGGTGCAAAATTGAGGAAAATTTTTCGCTTTGTGAAGAAATTTTATAATTTCTACACAATTAAAAATTGAGAGTTAAAATGCTTTTAGAAAAGAAAGAGAATAAACTTTAGTCAAATTAAAGCAATTGAACCATGTTTTTAACTAAAAAAAGAAAAACATATATAGCTAGTAAATCAAATTGAAATGTAAATAATATAATGTAATGAAAACAAATGACATTTTGAAGTATAAAATAACTATAAATGAGCTCTTTAACTGACTAAAAGTAACTCTACAAACACAATATGAATAAAATATTAAGTAACTCTAAAAAAAAAAATATTTGATTTATCTTAACATTTTTATCATTTTTTATTATATTTCTTTTAATTTTTTTTAATCTATCTATCTACCCTCTTTCAAAGAAATTTGAAAACAAATTGAATTTAATATATTATATAAGACCTATTTATAAATTTAATTTTCTTCTAAGGTTTCTTACCTATTTTAAGGTTTCCTTCATCCAAATATGACATTTACTTTTTACTTTTAAATTAAAAATCTCTTCACATTTTTTTTACATTGCTCTTAAATTTTCATATTTTTTAATTAAAATTTTAAGTTTTATTTATTTATTTATTTTTTCACTCAACATTAGTCATCATAGTAGAGATTCATAATTAGATATATTATAATTTTAATATTTCTAAAATTTAAATCTAAATCTAAACTTTTAATGTTTATTTTTTCAATCATTTCTATTAATCAATGACATTAAAAAAACATTTTATAGTACATATGTTTTAATTTCATCAAATTCGTAGTTAAAACATTATCTTTAGACTAATCCGATTAAAAAACACACACTTAATTTTGCAGGGTTTAATAATAACTTGATTGAAAACATTGGATATCTAGAAAATGAATATTCTAATTAAAATGCCTGTAAAATTTTTTAATTCTTGAAAATAATAATGGCAGTATCTCTACCTGTTAATCTATGTTCCCACCTAAAGAAGCCTACCGGCTAATAATTTGAATAGGTTGACATATTCTAAATGAAATAAACTTGGAGGGTTGAGATTCCTAATAGGTTCTCTCTCTTCTATATGGATGTTGAAACTGCTTCACAAATTTTCCTTCACTATGCCTTCACTACTATTATTTAGGACAAGGTGTTAAAGAGATTGAGTTTAAGTTTGGTTTTCCCAAGTTCAATTCTGGACTTTTATTGCCAATGAAAAGCACCTTCAAGTAATCACATGATCAAAATGCTATGGTCCTACATCTTTTCTCACCTAGCTTGGGGTGTGTGGAAGGAAATAAATAACAAAATATTTGAAGATAATGCTCTACCTTTTGAGGTGGTCTCTGAATTTTTTTAAGAGCAATTGGTGAGAATATTATCTTATTTGATAATATTACCTCTAACGAGAAAAGGATCTATTTCTCGAGTTATGACTTAATGGCCTCTAAGGATTGGAAGATCAATATTGACATTTCAAAGTCCATTGTACCTATTAAAAAAGCTAGGGAAGGTGTGGTTCGGTGTTTCCCTCCTAAGGGATGGGTAAAAATCAACTTTGATGGGGCAGCTAAAGGGAATCCATGGTCCATTGGGTGCAGGGGAGTGATAAGGGATGAGGATGGAAGAGGCATTGTAGTGGTGGCACTCCCCATGGAAAACCAATAAAATCACCTCGCTGAAGCCATGGGGGCTTATCAAGCCCTAGATCTCGCTGATTGACTCAATTAAAGAAAAGTGTGGATTGAAGGGGATTCAAACAACATCATTCGATGTCTTAAAGGGGAAATATAAGGCTTCATGGATCATTGATGGCTTAATCCAGTCCTCTCTAAACATTATAAGTTCATTTGAAAAAAGTTATATTTCCCATGCCTTTAGGGGAATTAACATAGTTGTTGATTGTCTTGCTAATAAAGGGCTCATCACCAACTCTAAGATGATGTGGTATGAGGAAGAGTGTTTGGAAAGTGATGTCAAAGGCCTTCTTTCTATTGTAGAACACATGGAAGCACATGTGATATACCCTCATTGTGCAATGATTCTGATGACTGATAGGCTAATCATACTTTTTAATGGTAAGTGTCCAATGGTTTGGGTGGCTATTGATGTCATCAATAGTTCACATGCTTTCTAGTTGCTTTGGAGTTTTCTTGGGGTTTCTAGGCTCTTATTTTTGGCCATTTCTCATCGCAGAGTGAAGTTTTTGGCTAAAGGAAAAATGGGTGGAGATAGATGGAGGGTGGAGCCTATGATTGTGATGTTTGGAAGGATAATGCCACCATTTGGCATATCCTATAGAAGGGGGAAGTTACACAGTACATGGAAAGACTACATAGTTGGGACCCAAATGTTAGTAATCTCTTCGCGAAGGAGTGGAAGGATGACAAGATAAATCTCTTTGGCGGGACTACGATGATTGATGAAAGTCTCATTGCTGAAATGACTGGCCTTTCTATGGAAGGCATGAAGTTCCATAGGGATAGAAAGATTTTGCAAATGAATATCAAGAAGTTCCATAAAATTTCTTAGGAGAAGAAAATGTTGGTAAAGGTGAACAAGAGTTGCTAGGATCCTAAGAAAATTAATTTTTTTTGGAGAGAGCTACTCAGAGCGGTCATGGAATATTTCTCATTGGATGGTTGCTTCATGAGGGTTTATAGCTATCACTTTGTGTTTTTGAACCATTTTAGATATGAGGTGAAGGTGTCTTTCCCTTTTTATTTACTTTCATCCTTGAGTGCTAGTATCTCAGATCATAGGGAATGCCCTAGCAAAAACCCGGTCCTCCATGAAGGCCTAATTTTTCTTATTTTTTATCATTTTAAAGCTAGAGTTGTTGGGCCCCATTCCCTGGCCATTTCTGATTTGAGGAAGATAGGGAGGGTAATGATAGTTCTGAAGATGACAATTGGCATACAGATGTTGAGGATGAAATTATGGCCATCCCTCTCCCGAAGAAGTCCAAAATGGTCAGTAGTTCTCTTGATTTGTCTAAAGGAAAAGGGAAAGGAAAAGCCCTAACTCTTTCCCCTGCCTCTGGAAATAAAAATGTTGTTAAACTAAAGTTGAGCCAAGGAAAAAGAAAGGAGGTCACATTTGATGACTCCCCATAGGTTCATTTCTAGGATGAGCCCATTTCCCCCTATGATTTTGAAGTGTCTATTACCCTTCCAAGGAGAAGGATGATGATTCTTATTCCTTATTGATCTTAGTGAGCCTAATTTTTGACCCAATAAGGATATGGATATTGGGGTTTTGGAGACTGCAAGGTAGGGATTAGTGGACTTCTTTCGTATGATTAGAAGGACCTCTCATGAGATTAAGAGCCTTAACCTTAAGTTGAGGGCCCTCTTGAGCAAATTGGAGGACATCCAGTCCACTAGGGGTGTGAAGGACAATGTTTAGAGTGCTCTTGTTAAAGAGATATGGATGAACAATGAGAATAATTATATGACTAATTGCCTCTCTAAAATGTATGAAGCTATGTACAAAGTGAAGAAAGATTATAATATCAAAGTTGGGGATTTGGAAGGAAAGTTGAATAAGCTTGAGGCCACTGACACAGAGTCACAAAGTGCTCAATTCCTCAGTGGAGAACATGAAATATTTGGTGACTAAGCTTGAATAGATGCATTAGGATAATGCTATAGTTGATCTAGACCAAGAGAAGGAGACAGGACATGAGGTTTTTTTTGGCCCAACAAAAGAACCCGTGCAAATACAAAGAAGGTGGTGAAGCTTCCTGAAGACATTATTGATCTTAAGAAGGATGTAGAGAAGATGGACTAGATAGAAATGGAGGCAACAAAGATGTTGAATAATTTGGCTTAGGCCTGTTTTGTTTGCTGGTCCTAGTTTGGCTTTGTGCTAGTGTTTTGTTGGTGTCCTATTTTGTGCTAATTTTTTGTTGATGTTTTCCCCATTCTTTTGACAAGCTATCTTCTTTGTTGACTTTTTGTCATGTTCTGTTTAGCTATGCTTTAATGCTTTATCTTATGTAATCTTTATGTAAAGGGTTTCATGTCCCTTCAAAACCTATTTTCGCCTTAATAAAAACTTGGTATATTTAATTATGTTTAAAAAATTTATAGATAATTGTGATTAAAAAAATCTGGCAGCATTGCCATCCAAATAAGATAAATGTTACTTTAATCAAAAGTTCAAAAAATTACAAATTGACATAGAAGAAAATGTTGTTTTTGTTAGTATGCTAGAATTTTGATCTATCTATGAAGTAATAAACATTGTATTATTATACATTTATTTATGAAATTGCATTTCCAAATATATGGCGGCATTGCCTTTCATATAAGTAATAAAAAGAATATTCTAATTTTATATATTCGTTTGTAAAATTGTATTTCTATCCATCTAGCCACATTGCCTTCTAGATAAGATATAAAATATATTTAAGCGTTATAAATTTATTTGTAAAGTCATATTTACAACATGGACATCCATATGGTGGCATTGCCTTTCACATAAGAAATGACTTTCTACATTTATGTATTCATATAAAAAATTACAATAATATCTATCTCCTATCATAATTTTGAAATACATATTAATATTATATTAGTATAGTTTAGAAATTAACTAACCTTGAACAACACACTCCTTTAATTTAAGGTGCAAAACTGAGGAAAAATATTGGCTTTGTGAAGAAATTTAATAATTTCTTCAATTAAAAATTGAGAATTAAAATGCTTTTAGAAAAGAAAGAGAATAAACTTAAGTCAAATTAAAGCAATTGAACCATGTTTTTAATTAAAATAAAATAAAATATATAGCTAGTAAATCAAATTGAAATGTACATAATACAATGTAATGAAAATAAATGATATTTTCAAGAATAAAACAACTATAAATTAGCTCTTTAACTAACTAAAAGTAACTCTACAAACACAATATGAATAAAATATTAAGTAACTCTACAAACAAAATAATATTTGTTTTATCCTAATATTTTTATAATTTTTAATTATTTTTCTTTTTTATTATAATTTATTTATCGTACATATTAAATTTAATAAAAAATTATATTAAAATTAAAAATATAATTATATATTATAAATATAATTTATATAATTTTATAATCTATAATAAATCTTTTTAAAATAATTTAAATTTAAAATAAATATTTTTAGTAATAATTCTATTTTTAACTCAATAAAAAATTATTTACTATTAAACAAAGAAATCCAAAAATCATTACAATAGTACTTGCTTAGCCTATAGGCAAGCACTAATAAAAACTATTTATACAGTTTAGTTTTCTTCTAAGATTTCTTACCTATTTTAGGATTTCTTTCATCCAAATATGACATTTACTTTTCACTTTTAAATTAAAAAACTCTTCACATTTTTTTACATTGCTCTTATATTTTCATATTTTTTAATTAAAATTTTAAGTTTTATTTTATCTTTTTTATTTTTTCACTCAGCATTAATCATCATATTAGGGTTTCATAATTGGATAAATCATAATTTTAATATTTCTAAAATTTTAATCTAAATCTAAACTTTTAACATTTATTTTTTTCAACCATTTCCATTAATCAATGACATTAATAAACATTTTATGGCACATGTCTTAATGTCATTAAATTTGTAGTTAAAACATTACATAAATGTTTATTTCACAAGCCTTAAAACCAAAAAAATATTTGCATTGAAAAATTGACATGCTTAGTTGGTAATACAGTTAGCGTTGACGAAAGAGGGGAAAGAAGATCGGTCAGAGACACATTACCCACAATGCCCACGTTACTTAAAATAAATAAATTTATTTTAAATATAATGTGGAAAAATGCCCACCACGGAAATTCATGGATGATTGGTTTCATAGTTTATGGACCCTAAAACTTGGTTTGAAGATCTCTTTTTGTAGGCAAATTCAACGCTAATTGTACATCATCTTTTTTAGCAATCATGAGTCTCAGCTTGAAGCCCTTAAGCGCCATTACTGGACTGTTGGAAAAACCTCATTCCATGCCCTAGCATGGTCGTAGGAAGCTGTTAACGAAGTTCTTGCTCTCTCTTCCCCTAGATGGGTCATAATTAAGGATGTCCCCCCTTTTCTCTGGAAATTTTTACCACAATTATTGGATGAGTATGGGAAAATTATTTGGATAGATGAGACTACGCGTCTGGTTCCTAACCTTGATGCTAGGGTTTTGATCTCCATTAAACCTGGCATTGATATCCCCTCGAGCCTAAATCTTAATATTTTTGGAGAAGTCTATATCTGCCCAGTCAAGATCCTAGTTGGTCTAAATGCTTGTTTTCTCTGCAAGAGAGAAGGTCATCTTCGAAAGAGCTGCCTGATAATTGGAAATTGAAGGAAACTTGGTTTAACTGAGGCCCCAAGAAACCCTACCAATGTCGAACCTTCTTTGACTAAGTCACAACCTGGTGCTTCTAATGATAACCTCAAATTGTCTTTGGAATTAGCTGGTCCTAAGGACAATAGTAGCAATCCCACCATTTCCTTAGCCTCTAGCTCTAACCCGAGATAGACTACGCAATCCATGGACATTTGCCCACCTAAAGTCCCTGAAAAAGTTTCAAACCCTTTTGATTTTTTGGCTCTCAAAGCACCATCCTCTGATGACTTCCAAATGGTTTCACACAGGAAGCGTCGTCGAAAAAATTCTCAACAACTTGCTTTGGAACAAATTTGCAACCCCAGATCTAATCGATTTGAGATCCTTAATACTAGCCTGCTCATGATTGAAGCTTCTCCTCTGGAAAATAACCCTAATAAAGTAGAACTTAATAACGATACTGACATTACCATGAATGATAGCAACAGGGATATGTCTGGTCTGATTATGAATCTTGACCCCACTCCCTCTTTGGGGGCTCCTTTGGAGGAATTACCACCTAATCCGTCTTCCTCCTCGCTCAATGAAATTGAGGATAGTTTGGTCACTGAAGTTATTTATGCTAACCCTGTATACAATTTAAAATGGCTTCATTAATTAATTAAATATTTATTATTTAATTAATATTGACTTGATAAATTAATTAAATATTTATTATTTAATTAATAATTATTCCTCTATTTGTTAAATAAATTATTCAATTTATTTAGTAAATTCACTATAGTTTATTCCTCTATCTAAAGTCTTCTAATTAGTCTTATTAAAGTGATTTAATTAAATATACAATCACCTAAATATGACTAAGTCCCCTAGTCCACCTCACCTACCTAGTCACTTGACACATCACTTTGGCTAAATAAATAATTATTATTAATTATTTATTAGTAATTATCCTCACCCACACATGTCCTATTCTTAAGGGTTATGTGGTCTCATAGGACTTGGTCTCATGACCACATGTCCTCTCTTAAACCAAGTCAAGAGACATGCCCTATTCCTAAGGGGCTTCTCAAGCCACCTCTAAGGGTCAAAGGTGACTCATGGGATACTTGTACAAAGAGTCCTCATGTGGAAAAGGTCTCTCCCTCTTTCTCTCTTGGGTCTTTGAGAGACACTTGACATGTGTCTTTCCCTTCCACCTTGTTCTCCTCCATGTCAATGTGAGAGGAACATCATCCCTATTCTCCCTCTCACATTCCAACTACATCCCCCTTTTTCTCAACTCCTTCAACCAAGTCAATCCTAGCCCTAGGATCTTCCACCTTTCATTCTCCACCATAGGATTATGCCACCTAGGCCTAGATCCTCCAAAAATCTATAAAAGGAGCCTACTTTCCCCTTTGTGAGCTAATAGGTATTTTTGTAATAGGAATTCAAGCAATCAAGCATCCAAGCATCCAAGCATTCAAGTATCTATATTATCATCAAATCCATCTTGCATTCCATCCATTAGTTGCATAATCAAGCTTTAAGCTTCCTTGCATTCATCATCAAATCTTCACACTTTGGTAGCATCTTGGGGAAAGGCTTCATTTGGAAATCTGAGAGCTCAACATCTTCAAGAAATCAAGACTAGGAGAGAAATGGAGACAAGCTACATGGTAGGTGAAGGTAAAATGTTATTTTAGCTTCATTTTGATTGTATTCTTCATTGTAGTTTGCTAATTAGATAGATTTATTAATCTTAGAATAGTTAACTTATTATTTAGAATAGTATTCACCTAATTTTGCATACATTTTTGGTGCCCACCGTGGGGCAACCCACGTTTTTCACTTTTAGTTTTTAGTTTTCCGTGTGCAGGTTTTTTTATAGGTTATTTCTGCGCATCCATCTATGATTCTTGTGCATCTGTTAATTTCTGCTGCGCATACATTTTTTGTTACCACAATCACAAATTTCATCTAGCTTTTCATTTTCTTTCAAATTTTTGCGCATTCATTCAACTATTTTGTGCATGCATACTTTTCTGCTCTGCATCTATACTTTCTGTGCATTCATTCTATATCCTGGCGCATCCATCTTATTTTGCAATGCATACATACTTTCTATGCATACATTTACATTTGTTGTGCATTTATTTCACTATTTTACGCATTTGTTTATTTCTGTAGAAAAATTCAATTTTCTGTTAGATTTCATTTTAGCTAACTTTTTAACAAGTGTCTGTTTGTTCTAGTAGTATTTTAGGCTATTTTTGCAGGACGTAATTTTGAAGACCCCATTGCTAAAATTTTTCTAACAATTTGATTGTAGATTGCCAAGGGGTTTGCAAAATAAACTACAATCTCATTTGGGCTTAAAAAAAGACATGTTTTTGCTTTGTGTGTCTTTTTTAGCATAGAATCAAGTGTCTATTGTGTTTTTCTTTTTAAGCTATCTGTAATCCCAAAATTATAACAACGTATCCTCTCCTCTCGCCATTCGTGGATCTTGGGTGTAAGATAAATTGTTATAATTTTTAGAGGGTGGTCTTTGGTGGGAAAAGAGGTACTCACCCTAAGGAATGACCCAACTGGTAACAGGCTAAAGACAAGCCCTTCCAAATTGGTATATAAAAAATGCTAGTGTGATTAGTCTCACATTAGATAGGTGTGAATTCATTGTGGCAACCAAAATCTCCTCCAGTACCCTAGTGGTGCGCTAAAGTCCTACTTAGTAGAGGTGAAAGCCTTACTTTGAAAGGATTGGGAGAGCCCCCTTAATTGGGAAAATGACTTGATCACAACCACCTAAACCGATGTCCTTACTAAAAACTTTTGTATAGTGGCCAAAAACCTTCTATTTGCTGGCTCAAGGGGTCACCCAAGCCCGTGAAGACAACCCACATTACTCACAGTTCATAGTAGAGATAACAGTTCTTTGGGAAGTAATGACCCATTGAATTCATAACTTGGTGTGCCTAAGAAGTGAGTGCACTGTAAGGAGGAGCCCATGCCTCCAAGTTCCTAGGCTGTCCGCTGTGAATTTGCGTGGCTCGATTTTATTATCCTAGTGGGGATTCAACAGATATCATCCTTACCAACCATAGGATTGTAAGCGTGTTTGTGCATTCATATTAGTATAGTTAGATTAAAATCATTTATGTCTTGCATGTGTGTGTTTATGCATTTTTCATTTGCTAAACAACTAGAAAACATCAGAAAATCAGACAAAATTTTCAAATCTTGCAGTCCAAAACAATCAGAAACAAAAACTTGTGCATTCATACCAATTTGTTGCACATACATTAAACTGTTCTATGCATTTGAGAATTTTTCCATGCATCGGTCACAACTTGCTATGCATCTATCTCATTTTGTTGTGCATTTATCAATCTGTCCTGCGCATTTCTTGTTGCGCATTTACAACAGTGAGCATTTCCACAAACTTTGAAATTTTCAAAATCACTTTTTCAGATACCCATTTTCGTCCTTAGTAGGATTTTGGAAAAACATTCAAGATACACAGACCTCTGATATTTAGTTTGACCATTTTCATCACTTTTCATCAATTTTCATCGACCTTTCTTCACCAAAAATCATGAAATCATTTTTTCTAATCCTTTGAAATTCCAAATCTAGTGTTGAAACATTACCTTATCTATCAGATTTTGATCTTTGTGAGTTTATCCTATTAGGATCTATCATCCTCAATCAAACTTACCTAGGTTATTATCTCTTGATTTTCTTTGTCATATCATAGTGAACTCTATACTTCCTACTGACTTAGATTTTATCAAGTTGTCTCATCATTTTTCAACACCTTTTCACTATCTTTTCTATACACCATTTCCATATCTTTTCATCAAACATCTTTCATTCCACAAATCAATTTTCCCATTTTATGGTTCAAACTCAATCTCAAAAATTAAAACAACCCTTTGATTCAGAATCCCTAGACAAAATGGAAGGAAACAAAAGTAATGATGAGAATCCTTGGCCCGAAGCTCCTAAGAAAACTTCACTTTTTACATCTGAAGAGGAACCCATAGATCAAGAACTTAGGGATGCTACACAAGACCCTAGATTTTATCATGTCATGGAAAGACTCCTAGACCTAGGTAGGGAGATGTATTTCCTCATGCTTGCTCAAAAAGGAGCCAAACTACCAAGTGATTTTGATATCTCACATCTTAGAGAACTGACTATTGTAACCAATCAAGAAATTCCTAGTAGTTCTCAAGATACTCATGGAGTAAAAGAAACCAAGCAACCATCCAATGCTTCTCAAAATGATCAGCAAAACCATGCTTCCCAAAATCATGCTTCTCAAAATAATGCTTCCCACAACAATGTTTCCCAAAACACTCAAGGAAACACATTATCTTTGGATCCCGTTCTACAACAAATCTAGATGCTTCAACAACAAATCCGTGACATCCAAACTAGATCATCAACAAAGAAGTATTCCTTGGATGATATATGTCCTTATCCTTTTGATAAGAATTTAGTAATGATTCCATTCCATCCTCATTTTGAGGTACCAAAATTTGACAAATACAAAGGGAATTCAGATCCACAAGACCACATTCATGAGTTTTGTGCTGCTTGTATTGAATTCTCTCACAATGACACTTATCTTATGCAACTATTTCCATGAAGTTTAGGAGGACAAGTCATGGAATGGTTCTCCAAACTACCCCCGGGCATCAAATATTTCAATGAGCTTCTTGACAAATTTGTGACTCATTATTCATATAACATCAAACATGAAGTCACTATGCTTGATCTTTGCAATGCACATCAAAAGAATGGAGAACCCTTCCTTACTTTTTTGCAAAGATGGCATCAATTGTTTGCCAAATATCCACGAATGATTCCTGAACAAGAAAAGATGGATATTTTTGTGCATAACATTACGCTAGAAATGAGTTATAGGTTACAATTGCAATGTCCACCAAACTTCAATAAGCTTATAGAAAATGGTATCAAAATTAAAGAAGCCATGGTCTGAAAAGGTGAGATCAAACTTTATTCCAAAGACAATGTTGGGTCCTCAAATTCCAATTCCAACAACTACAACAATGACAAATCAAAATTCTGGAATAAAAAGAAAAACATTGTCAATGATGGGATTATTGATAATCGTAATGTCAAACCAACACAACCCCTTCTCAATCTCACAACCAGACAAGTCTATCAGGATTTGTATTGATTTTCGAGATCTTAATAAAGCTTGTCTGAAAGATGTCTTTCCTCTGCCAAATATTGACATTATTGTTGATCTAACAGCTAGGCATGAGATGTTATCATTAATGGATGGATTTTCTGGCTATAACCAAATCAAGATTGCGCCAGAAGACCAAGAGAAGACTTCTTTTACTTGTCCATGGGGTACATACTGCTGGAATGTGATGCCTTTTGGCCTAAAAAATGCAGGAGCAACTTACCAAAGAGCAATGACCACAATCTTTCATGATATGATGCACACCATTATGGAAGATTATGTTGATGACATTTTAGCAAAATCCAAAGACAGAGCTGCTCATTTGAGAATGTTGGAAAGAATATTCACCCGGATGGAAAATTATCAAATTTGACTTAATCCAAAGAAATGTGCATTCGGAGTCACATCTGGTAAACTATTAGGGTACATTGTCTTAGCCAAAGGAATCGAAGTAGATCCAGAAAAAGTTAAAGCAATCATGGAGATGGCTTCCCCCACTAACATCAGTCAGTTAAGATCCTTGCAGGGACATCTCCAATCCATCCAAAGATTTGTTTCTCAATTAGCAGATCAAAGTCATCCCTTTCAACATCTACTGCATAAAAATATCTTATTCCAATGGGATGATCAGTGTGAAGCAACTTTCAAAAAAATCAAGCAATATCTGGTGAATCCTCCAATTCTGATGTCACTAATTCTGGGCAAGCCACTCTTGCTCTACATTTCAGCTATAGTAGTCTCACTAGGTTCTCTTCTGGCTTAGCAAGATCATGAAGGAAAAGAAAAATCCATCTATTATATCAGTCACACCCTAGTGGGATATGAGCTAAACTATTCTCCTATAGAAAGAGCATGTCTAGCCATTGTTTTTGCATCACAAAAGTGGTGACATTACATGTTGTCACATTCAATCTAGCTCATCGCAAAGATTGATCCTTTAAAGTATCTATTAAGAAAAACAACATTGATAGGTAGATTGGCTAAGTGGGTCATGCTACTTAGTGAATTTGATATTGAATATGTAGACAGGAAGGCTATCAAAGGTCAACTAATAGCAGATCAGCTAGCAAATGCTCCATTAACGGATGACCAACCTATACACATAGAGTTTCCTGATGCACACATCTTAGCTTTATCTACACAAACCTGGAAACTATATTTTGATGGATCGTATACTCAACAAGGTTCAGGAGCTGGTATTCTCTTTGTCACACCACAAGGATACACAATTCCAAAATCTTACAAGCTGCTCTTTCCTTGCACCAATAATGTAGTAGAATATGAAGCTTTGTTGATTGGGTTAAAGATGGCTGGCTTTACAATGGAAAGTAACTGAAATAAATGTCTATGGGGATTCTCAGTTGATTATAAACCAGGTTAATGATGATTATCAGACTAAAGATGATAAGTTATTACCATATAAACGTATGGTTGATGACTTCAAACAATATTTCTTAGTCATCACTTTTGAGCAAATTCCTCGGCATGATAACAAGGCTACCGATGCAATGGCAATGATTGCTTCTTTGTTTGATATAGAAGATACCAAGGTCCATTTTGAGTTCTTGGTGGAATCCCTGATTTGTCCTGCATATGATGATCCTGATATGAGCATTATATGTCATCTAATTGGAAATGATTCCCCAATCTATGGAAAATTTTATTCCTATCTGAAAAATGACATCCTACCCCCTGACCTGTCCCAAAATCAAAAATGAACTTTTCTCCGCCAAGCCTCCTGCTATGTCCTAATATCTGATACCCTTTATCGGCGAGGTCTTGACAGTACTCTCCTATGATGTCTCAAGCATGATGAAGCTCAAACTACCTTGCGAGACATACATGAGGGTATTTGTGGGACACATTTGAGTGGTCCCTCTTTGGGGAAGAAACTCATGCGTATGGGTTATTATTTGCCTACCATGGAAACAGATTCCTTTCATTTTTCTAGAGCATGCAAGAAATGTCAAATACATGGAAACCTTATTCATGCTCCAGCACAAGAGTTACATCCTTTTACAACTACCTTGCCATTCAGTCAGTGGGGAATCGACCTCATGAGCACTATCAACCC
The DNA here is from genome assembly GCA_027943335.1 of Chamaecyparis obtusa. Taxonomy (NCBI): domain Eukaryota; kingdom Viridiplantae; phylum Streptophyta; class Pinopsida; order Cupressales; family Cupressaceae; genus Chamaecyparis; species Chamaecyparis obtusa. The sequence continues at coordinate 304,372 of BSBK01008284.1, read as the reverse complement.
TCCATCTTCTAATGGCCACAAATGGATTCTCACTGCAATAGAGTATTTTACTAAATGGATTGAGGTCATTCCATTGATTACTGCCATAGGGAAACAAATATCCATGTTTATCCTAAATTATATCATTTGTAGATATGGTATACCTATGCATCTCATTACTGATCATGGGAAATAGTTTCAAAATTAGGATATGGATGAATTATGTGCAAAATTCCATATCACCCATAAATATTCCACCATATACTATCCCCAAGGAAACAACCAAGCTGAGGCATCAAATAAAACTATTGTTAAAATCCTATAAAAGACTGTCAATGACGCTGGCTGTGACTGACATATCCAACTGAATCCAGCCTTATGGGCTTACCATACCTCCATCCGTACTCCTACTAGAGCCACCCCATATTCCCTTGTCTATGGATCTGAAGCAATCCTACCCCTCGAGGTCAAGTTTCCTTCACTTCGTGTCACTCTCAAAGATTTGATTCCTGAAGAAGACTATAGAGTTGCATGGTTGACTGAACTAGAATTGCTAGATGAACGTCATCAGAGAGCTTATGATCATTTGAAAGTCTATCAACAATGTATGTCTCATCAGTATAATAGCAAGGTAAAGATCAGAGACTTTCAGCTGGGTGACTTAGTCCTTCATGAAAATCCAAAGAATCAATTGCATCATGAGAAGAAGGGAAAGTTCAAACCCAATTGGTTAGGTCCTTTTGTAGTTACAACAGTTTATGATTCTAGGGCTTATCAATTGTCCACACCTGAGGGAGATCCTTTGGATGAACCTCTTAATAGTATCCATCTCAAGAAGTTCTATCCTTGAAATCCCAATGCAAGGGCTATGTATATATTTTATAAATACAAAAAAATTATAAAAATATAGAAAAAAAAAAAAAATCAAAAGAAAAATTGTTATAAAAGCATGTGGTGAAAACTTGGAAATAGGTGCCATGTGTATCAAGTTAGCTCCTTTATCTATTAAGATTCTTCTAGTTTGTCCATTCATTGTATATATCCATAATAAAATGGTTAGTCAGTCCCCATACCCGCCATGTACATATCATAATAAAATGGCTAGTTCATACACCATCCATTGTATCTAACCATAATAAAACCCCATCATAGCTTGATCATTTGTCATGGTCTTCATCCTATTCTTATTGCATCTTTCTTCATCCATAATAAGTCAGTCCATCACCTAGCTGGGGGCATGTCCTCGACCTAGTTCAAGAAGTGGATCTATGATAGTCATGACTCTTAGAGGACACAACGGAGTATTTTCACCAAACAAGCAAAAAAAATCAAACGTTCTTCCACAATGATATCTTTATGATGAATTGTAATCTGTAATCTATCCTTCGCAACATGACTATTTATCTATCGAATCTTGACTATAAATCATCACTTGAACTAATCACTATATCTTACACTATGTTTTGGCAAAAGAAATGTATATTCATGACAGGCATGTTAGAATGATTTGTTGTAGATTATGAATTCATATCTGGATTTCATTGTTATCATGTTTCCTATGCTATTCCGTGATATCTTTGATATGAGTTTGAAACTCTAATATGTCATTGATTAGGATAGCCAGGATGGGACATGGTATTTTCTTTGATTGCTATTTGTGGGATATTTTTTGATGACATCGAAGGAACAAATAATTGGGGTGTTTGTGCATAAGTTCCTTCATCCATTTAATAGTATTGACAACATCCAAATCATGTTTCTCTACAAATGCTATTTATGGTGATACACCAGCACATACCTCGACTCCAAATATTTGTTCCCAGATGGAGGGGGGAAATATTCCTTGTCTGTTATGCAAACAAAACTTAGGTCATCTTAGTTCAATTATACCTAGATGTTTGTCAAGTTTGCTACATTAAACTCCATGCAAGAAGTGCTCAGGTCATCCTGGTTTAATTATACCATGATGCTTGCATTTTCTTGCAACATAATGAGCTCAATGATGAAAATCAAGTTCCAATTATTATGAAATTCTAAGACGTTACCTAAAGTTGTGGAGATACATTCATTTCATATTGCATTTAATTTAAACAGTTCATGACTTACATATCAGTGCTCCTTTTATAGAGATTTTTAGGTTACCTTTCTTGTTAAGTTACCTGTGATCCTAGTCCATTCTTCTTGTGTCTGATACATTGTTATTTAAGTTGAGGGCATTTGGACAATAAAAACATTGAGTTTTATCTTGCATCTTACAAACATTAAATCATTTAGGCCATGCATTATCTTCATTTGTTATGTTCATTTATATATTATCCATCTATATTACATGCATGTTTCATGTGTTGTTTTGTTATAGTTGTCATTCACATCTCCTTATCTTTTCATTAAGGTGAATATTGTATATTTTAGTCATCTTACGATTATTTCCATTCATTATCCATTATATGCATTTTACACCATTTATTTATTATCCATTACATGTGTTTCAAATCATCATTCATTTATATCATTTATTTACATCACTCATTTATTATCCATTATCCACATTGTTCATTACATCATTTCATTAGTCATCACATAAGCATTTGTATAGTGTAAACTCATTTAAGACATGCATTTATATCAACATCATATGATTAACCATTAAGCATCAAATATATCAAATAGAATATAAAGCATTTTGCATTCTAAGCCATACATTCTATGCATATTAAAGTAAATCATCACATCTTGCATATGTCAGTACACACATGTATATAAATCATCAAAGTAAATCATGATATAACTATATAATTGTATATATAGGGTCCATCATATAGATTCAATCATACAAAGTCCTTAAGAACACAATTAAACTATCCAAATGTCCAATGATATAAAGAAATATAACAATATATCCAATGTTAGTGTCCATCAAGTCAAAAATATAATGATACAATGATAAAATGGTACAACAGTGTATACAATGATCTCTCAAATCCATGAGCCACTGCCTCCAGGCTCTATCTATTGCTGTCTATGAGATGCAATGTGGCCCCATGTTGCTAAACTACCTGATGCTGAGGATCCACCTTGATCTCTTGAACTTGTCGGTGCTCTAGGAGGGCATGATGATACACCTCCTCCACCAGCTGGTGCCTCTCTATCATGAACTACAGTCCTAATAGCCACTGAGCTCTCTCTGTAGCTCCCAATCCATTGATCCCTCAGGACCACCTATTTGTAAGCCTCTCGCCAGTAGGATATCTCCTTCCTGGCATGTATCATGGCTCTAATGCTATCTCCATGGGGACCCAAAACCTCTGTGTGTTGTAGCTCATCTAGTAACATCCCCGACTCCCCGAGTCTCTTAATGGCTGCATCACACTCATGCCTAAGTAGTTCCATCTAGCTCTCCAACCTCTCAATCCACCGCTCTAGACCAGGAACATGGTCTACCTACACCTATGTCATTGCTAGTCAGACTAGCAATGAGTCTATATCAGGATCCTCCTCCTCTGCAGCATCTTTTTGTAAGTAGGGATCCTATCCCCTGATATCCATCTCTACTACCTACTCCTAAGCATCTAAATCCACATCCTCCATAGGGGCATCCTACTCATCCAATTCATCATCAGGGATCTGTCCACCCTATACTACTCCACCCTGAGCTAATAATATGTCTGCATCATCCTACACAACTGCTCCCTATACTGGGGCAGCTGGTATCTGTACCTAAGCTACTGGTACCTATAATGGAGCTCCTACAGCTGGCTGTGTTGAAGGCTATCTCCGTCCCTATCTAGCTAGGGGTGGCATCAATCCCCTCTACCTCACACTACCTCCTTTCATCTGAGGACTAGCCCTATCACCTCTCCCCTCATCTCCTCCATCACCTCCTCCACCATCACCACCATCACCTCTCCCTCATCCTCACCTATCTCTCCCTCAACATCTCCCATAACATCTATCTGCTGGATCTCTCTCTGGTGGCCTAGCTACTAGATCCGTCAAGCGAGGAATAGGAAAGTTTCTCAAGAACTGCTCTAGATCTGTTGTCATACCTAGGTCCAAAACACCCTATTGCATAGTCCATGCCTAGAATGGCATGTCCAAAAACTCCTGTTAGGCTACATTAAATGATGCCATAGGTCCCCAGTCCCATCTCTCTTGATGAGTCTTGGAAAACTCTGTCACTCCCTGGGGCATGCCCTGAATCCTGCCAAACTAGCATAGAACCTGGCTCACTACCTGTCTCTCCAATATAAAGGGCATTCACCCTATCAACCATCGTGACTCAAAACAAAATCACAACTACTACTCATCATCCCAGGGCTCACATCCTAGGTAAGGCCTCCATGTCACTGAATCCAATGTATCGAAGGTGTACCGCCAGAACTCCAAGTGTCCCATTTTTTCCTAAGACAAAACTGATGAATATAGATGTATGTACGACTATCTTGTGCTATGAAATCTAATAGCTATAGGCTGTGTCACTACAATGTGCTCCCATGCCCAAACATGGAGTAATGTGACACCTGTTGATAGTGACACTCCTCTATGATACACCACCTAATGCAGATCATGATATAAGTGCGCTAATAAACAAACCCCCCAAGAAAAATGGGTCCCATCCATCATTTGTTGTAGAGTGTGGCCCCATCCAACTACAAGTCCATGTGATCTACGATCAGGGAAAATGAAACCCCCAATCGCTCTAGCTAGTACCACTGGTAGAGGCTCATACAAATCCACCATGTCCTCCCAGCTGATCTCCCCCTCATCAATGTCATCATCTTTGAAGATAGCTCTGCACTCTGTCACTCCGTCGTGTCGATCATAATGTACTAACTCCCCTGTGATAGGAAGCCAGAGGATGCGATATACATCCTCTAGTGTAACAGTCATCTCCCCTATCAGAAGATGGAAGGTACTCATCTCTAAGTGCCACTGCTCTGCCAGTGCCATCATCATACTTTGGTTCACCCTAATCTCGGGCATGTAAATCACATGATATAACCTAGATGCACCAATCAGGAGTCTGTTAGTCTCTGACAACCCCGGTCTCAGATTCTGTGTGATGTGATATCTCTCCTGTGACATCAGAATATCAGTAATATCCTCCTATACAAATCAAATAAAATCAAGCTATCAGATTTTGATAAACTAATCTACAACATCTATCTATCCTATTATATCAACTACAAACATGTTCTATCACATGTTTTAACAAATGATTTTATCAATCATCTAGTATCAAGACTGGTTAACTAGCAACCATGCTACAATGTTGCCTATCTTGACCTAATCAATCAAATTTAAATGCTAACAGATCAAATTGGCTTATCGACATTTAGTTTGACTTGTTTGACTTTCTAATTTGACCAAATTCTATACATAAAACAAATGTGCAGCACAAACAAATGCATGTGCCATAATCTTTCACATTTGCACAACAAATCATGAATGTGCAATTTTATTGCACATTTGCGCAACAATTCATAACCAATGCACCGAAAGAACTGATGCGCACTATTAATCTACATTTGCGTGGACAAAATTTTCTTCTAGCATAAATGCACAATTGCCCCAAATGAATGTGCAGAACTTTTGAGTTTCTACGCAAATGTTGCTAATTGTTGTGCATTGATGCGTCGCAACGGCGCATTCATATTCCAGCTAATTTTTTATTTTTTTTCTAATCTAAACCTAAGATTAGATCTAACCTACCATGCTACAAATCTACTGTAAATCACTCAAAAGCATCGAATTGACAAAGAGGATCGAATCACCTACTGGCTCACTCGAATCGGGTGGTCGCTGGAAGTGTCTGGCCCTCTCGAAGTGGTGATCTGACAACGGGAATGACATCCTGGTGGCTCTTCTCTTCTCTCCCTCACGCTCTGATCTCCAAATGACAAGTGTGCACAATGAGCTTATTGTGGACCCCTTAGCCCTATTTATAGCCTGTGGACCCTATGTGCTTGGTGTGTGGACCCTCCCTCTCATTTTTATTCCGTTTCACCCCATTTTCACCCATCTTTTCTCCTGTTTCTTTTGTGAGATTGATTATCCAACATAAAAAAAATAAAAAATGAAATAATATTTTTTGTTAATCAATCTCTCGAGGGGGCATGCTTAGGTCATTTACGACATTGTCTAGGGCAGGGGCAAAATACTTGAAATTTTCTTTGAAACAATGTGACACGCACATTATTTCAAAGAGGGGCAAAATATATACACTTAAAAATGGCTTCATTAATTAATTAAATATTTATTATTTAATTAATATTGACTTGATAAATTAATTAAATATTTATTATTTAATTAATAATTATTCCTCTATTTGTTAAATAAATTATTCAATTTATTTAGTAAATTCACTATAGTTTATTCCTCTATCCTAAGTCTTCTAATTAGTCTTATTAAAGTGATTTAATTAAATATACAATCACCTAAATATGACTAAGTCCCCTAGTCCACCTCACCTACCTAGTCACTTGACACATCACTTTGGCTAAAATAAATAATAATTATTAATTATTTATTAGTAATTATCCTCACCCACACATGTCCTATTCTTAAGAGCTATGTGGCCTCATAGGACTTGGTATCATGACCACATGTCCTCTCTTAAACCAAGTCAAGAGACATAACCTATTCCTAAGGGGCTTCTCAAGCCACCTCTAAGGGTCAAAGGTGACTCGTGGGATACTTGTACAAAGAGTCATCATGAGGAAAAAGTCTCTCCCTCTTTCTCTCTTGGGTCTTTGAGAGACACTTGACATGTGTCTTTCCCTTCCACCTTGTTCTCCTCCATGTCAATGTGAGAGGAACATCATCCCTATTCCCCCTCTCACATTCCAACTACATCCCCCTTTTTCTCAACTCCTTCAACCAAGTCAATCCTAGCCCTAGGATCTTCCACCTTTCATTCTCCACCATAGGATTGTGCCACCTAGGCCTAGATCCTCCAAAAATCTATAAAAGGAGCCTAATTTCCCCTTTGTGAGCTAATAGGTATTTTTGTAATAGGCATTCAAGAAATCAAGCATCCAAGCATCCAAGCATTCTAAAAGAATTCAAGTATCTATATTATCATCAAATCCATCTTGCATTCTATCCATTAGTTGCATAATCAAGCTTTAAGCTTCCTTTCATTCATCATCAAATCTCCACACTTTGGTAGCATCTTGGGGAAAGGCTTCATTTGGAAATCTGAGAGCTCAACATCTTCAAGAAATCAAGGCTAGGAGAGCAATGGAGACAAGCTACCTGGTAGGTGAAGGTAAAATGTTATTTTAGCTTGATTTTGATTATATTCTTCATTTTAGTTTGCTAATTAGATAGATGTATTAATCTCAGAATAGTTAATTTATCATTTAGAATAGTATTCACCTAATTTTGCATACAAACCCTAACCCAGCCTCTGGCTTTGCTCCCATGAATTCTCAGCCTTTGGAGTATCTCACTAATGATAAGCAGGGATCTAGTATTGACCTTGCTGGTGGTAGTGATGAGGAAGATTTTATGAAAAATTCATCTGCTTCTAAAAAGAAAGGAAGACCCCTTGGTTCTAAGAACAAACAAAAGAATGGAGATCTCTCTGGTCTCCCTACTAGCTCCCTTAACCATATTTCTCCATGAAGTTTATTTCTTGGAATGTGAGAGGCCTCAAGTCTCTGGACCACAAGTTTATTATTAAGAGGTTTATGAATTGTCATTCTAATATTGATTTTATGATGTTACAAGAAATTAAAACTATTGGTTTCACTCTTGATAATGCCCTTAATTGTATATGGAAAGATGCTTTTAAAATTGTTACTTTGCATCCTAAAGGGAAAGGTGGAGTTGCCCTCCTTATTAGCCCTAAATGGACTTGTTACATTACTACTTCAGGTGTCTCACCCTGTAATAGGGTAGCTTGGGCCACTCTTACTGTTAATGGCTCCCCCTTTAGTATATGTTCTCTTTATGCCCCTAATGATTATAATGAAAGAATTCTCCTATGGGATTGGATGACTACCCTGACCAATATTTCATGGCTTGTTGGTGGAGATTTTAATATGATTGAATATTCTAATGATAAAATTGGAGGTTCTCCCTTTGAATGGAAAGGATTTGAGAAAGCTCATTGGGACAACTTTAAGCAACAATTCTAGTTATTTGACCCTCTTGAAGGTCTCAAATTTGAAACTACAACCCTCTAGTATACTTGGTGCAATTTACAGCAAGGATCTAATTGTATCTACTCTAGGCTTGATAGATTTTATGCTAATAGTGGTTTTTTTCTCTTTCTCCCTTAACCAGTATAATATTTATGTTGCTACTATCCCTGCTACTCTGTCAGACCACTACCCCATTTTAGCTATCATGAATATTAGAAACTCCATTTTGGCCACCTCCCAGTCTAGTCAGAAATTTATTCTTAATACTTCCCTTCTTGGTGATCAAGATGTTCTTATTGCCATTAAGATGGTTAGACTGCTAAACTTGCAGAACAAGACCCTCTCTCATACTAATAGATGGAGTCTTAATGTTTCCTCTTGGCAGAAAATTTTTAAAAATTTTGGTCAAAAGAAAGCCAAAGACTATAGGCATGTGGAGAGCCTACTTTCTAACCATCTCCACTTGCTTGAAACTAGTATCCAGTCTCAGCCCCACTCCCCTGTCCTTGCTGAGCAGGTTTCTCTGGCTAGGGACTCCCTTAGGAAGCACTAGCAAATCAAAATTAGAGGTGCCTTTATTAGGGCCTACAATCATTGGCTTCAGTACAGTGATAAAGGTTCAAAAATTTTCTTTAACCTTCTTAAGCATAAAAAAAGAAAAGAAAGAATTGATAGAATTGTTATGGATGATAAGGAGCTCCTCACCCTGCAAGACATTACCAATGCCTTCGAGATGTTCTACATGACCCTGTTTACCATTGAAGATACTGAGACCTCAAAAGATATTAGAAACAGATGCATTGACCTCATCCCCAAGATGATAACTGACAGTGATTCCCTTGTCCTTCAGAATATGATTTCCCCTCAAGAAATCTCTGACTTCATTCGTAAGCTCAAGGAAAATAAATCCCCTAGCCCGGATGGGCTCCCTGCCGAATTTTATAAAACTAACATTGACTGGATTACTAATGACCTTCATGATCTTTACATGGAAACCTTCACTAATGGTACTTTGGGGAGCTCTATTAACACTAGCATTATCAAACTTATACCTAAAGATGGTGATAGAGCTCTTGTCAAAAACTGGTGCCCTATCACTCTTCTCAACGTTTCCTACAAAATCCTTACCAAGGTCCTAGCTTCTCACCTGGAAAAAATTCTCCCCAAGTTCATTTGTTCTACCCAGACCAGATTTATTAAAGCCAAGTATATTCTTGAGAACCTTGTTTGTAGTTGGGAGGCCATGGAATGGGCTAACATCTCTAAATAGGATGCTGCCATGCTTCTTCTTGATTTTGAGAAGGCATATGATAGGGTTGAATGGGACTTTATCCTTATGATGCATAAGGCTTTTGGCTTTCCTAACTTATTTTTCAATTATGTCTAAATCCTTCTCAAAGATGCCTCTACCTTGGTCGATATTAATGGGACTCTTTCCCAACCCATCCTTTTATCTCGATCGATTAGGCAGGGTTTTCCTCTTGCTCCTGCTCTCTTTGTCATTGCCTCATATGCTTTATTTTACCTCCTTAGAGATGATACCATTTCTCTTAGAGTCTAGGGCATTACATTGCCTGATGATTCTAAACTTCTTAATATTCAATTTTCTGATGATACCTCCCTTTTTTTGGAGCTCTCACAACATAATATTCAATGTCTTAATTAGAAGCTTGAGCTCTTTGGCAAAGCTTCAGGGGCTCGAATCTCCACCTCCAAATCTATTATGCTAGGATGGAAAGAGAAACCTCCTGATTGGCTTGGTTATTTTGGGTATAACTTGGGGGGGGGGGGGGGGGCTAATAAGGTTGTTTGATACCTTGGAATACCTTTTTCTATGGCCCCTTCTCTTAAAGATATGTGGCTTTGGGTCAAGGAAAATATTGTCAAAAAGATTAACAAATGGAACAACAGATATCTTTCCCTTGAGGGAAGAGTCTAGGTTTGTCAGAAAATCTTGTCTTCCTACAACATTTACTACTCCTCTACTTGGATGTTTAGCAACTATCAAATTTTTGAAATTCTAAAGGCCATCCGTCATTTCCTGTGGTTGGATGGTAAAGGAAATAAAAAAACCCATGCTGTTAAGTGGGATTGGTGTCACTTAGAGAAAAAACTTGGTGGCCTTGGGCTAAAAGATCTTAGACTTTAGGGAATGTCCATTGCCTCCAAATGGATCTTCCAAGATCTTGAAGGTGATGAGACCTTGAAGGTTCTTATCAGAAACAATATTCAAAATGGTGTTCCTAAAGTTGCCAAGTCATGAAAATGCCTCCCCTTTTGTGACTTGGTTACTGGTAGGTTTCTAGTGTCTGTTCAAGGCACTTGGGTTTTTAGATCCATTTGGAAGGCTTGGGAAAATGTGTGTGGTTTCATTACCAATTCTAGTTTTGATTATAATCACACCTTACAAGGAGAAAGTTCTACTTGGTGGAATCTTCTTCACTTGGATAAGCCCCTTGCCCTTACGAAAGGGTGCTCTGCCAGACTCTGGGCTAACAAAGGAATTAAATGCATCATGGATATTATGGAACATAACAAACTTATCAGTTGGAAAAATCTTTCCCGAGACTATGATCTCCCTGCTTCTCACAAAAGAACTTACAATCTGATTAAAATGGTCTGTGTTACCCTTAAACTCCCTAGGGATACTGACGATTCCCATCGTTACCTCACCTTTAAATGGAAAGATGGTTCCCTCCTTACAAATGTTAAAGCTAAAGACATCTATAAATTTCTCAACCATGATACCTCTGTGACTAATCATATCAACATAGTGTGGTATAGTACCACCAGCTCTCTTGATTGGTAGAAAATCTTTGATTACCTATGGAAGTCTCCCATCCTGCCTCAGATCAAATGTTTCAAGTGGCAGCTCCTCCTTCATAGATTGCCTATTAGGAATCACCAAGCCACCCTTGATACTTGTCATATCTATAGAATGTCTGAAACTATGCGGCACATTTTCTTTGACTGTAGTTTTGCTAGAGAGGTTTGGCTTATGTTTGGCTTTTCTATTACTAAGCATGTTTACACTCTTGATATCATTACTGGTTTTATTGATGGGCTCTGCAAAGATGCTAACATTTTTTGGCAAATCCTTTCATCTTTCATCCTTTGGTATATTTAGAAATTGAGAAATGAATCTAAATTCCAAGGCACTGATAGAACTCCTATTGGGTTTTTTAGAAAACTCAACCATTACAAAATTGCTTCACAGGTCTACTGTGTCTTGAATCTAGAGCATAAGAAGTTTTTGAGGTTTCTCCATGATGGACACCCATCTATGTTCATCTATGAGATGAAGGATGGCTTTGAGTGGGCTACCATTGTGGACAATCAAATGGCCTTTAATGCTACGCTTGGGAAGCTGATACAAGACATTAGGGACAATAATGGTCCTAGATTTGATAGGTTGGATTTGTTCTCTTAGACATTAGACAAGAATAAAGTGGTTTGGATGGAAGGTTCTCTTGGATGGACCACTTGGATTGAAAATCTTGATGATGTCCTTCACTAGAGTGTTCTCTTCTTTTTTGATGACCCCTCATGCTGTTATATTTTGTAATTCTTTATTAAAAAAGCTTGTTTAGTGATTTTTTACTAGCTGATACTCTTTGTTTGGTGGGTTGAGGCCTAGCCTCCACTCTTTTGGATGTAACCTTTTTTTCTGAATTCTCGATCTTTAATACAAAAAAAATATAATCAATAATCAATATAAATTAATTTATACTTAACACGTGCAATTAAATTTTTAAAAAAAGTTACACTGCAAAAACAAATATGATTCAAAAACACGTGCTTAATATGATTAAAAAACATGCACTTAATTTTGCAGGGTTTAATAATAATGTCATGCCCACAATTTAACCAACCAAAAATGCAACATTTTTTTTTTTAAGTGAAATGTTAAGGAGTGACGTTCAAAGGTTAAGTGTAAGTTGACAATAGATTAATTGGTCAATAGCTAGAGTTAAGTCAACTGAGAAGTAAATCTCAAGTTCAGTCTACTAGATCCACCTTTGGCTAAGGTTTTAACTGAGGTAATAACTAACATGGTAAGGTATCGATAGTTTGGAAATGTTCTAGTTTCACAACTCCCAAAAATCTATAAGGGTGTACCTCATTGTAACAACAATGATGTAGTCAGGGTGCATAATCAAATGAATGATCAACTCCCAACAATAGGTTTCCTTAAGGTATAGTTCATCAACCAAGTGGACTAATGACCCTTAAGGGGTTTGCGTGTATTATTAATCTAATGATGATAACATGGGTGGACTTAGTTGAAATTTAGGTCATAAGAGTATAACATAAATATCGAGATCGAACCAAGGTTAACCTATCCCAATCTTTAATTTCATTATGGAAATCAAATCATAGATGAACGCTAGTTATTCTAATATTCTTTTTGTGAGCCTAATGTCAAATTTTATGTGTACATTAGTCTGTAGGATCATATGTTAATGCAAATTTACATATCTAAATAATAGTTAGACAAAGCTATTATCATAATATTAAATTACTTTTAGTAGAAGTAAATAAACTAAAGTTTACTAAGGATATGAGATATTCTATCTATTTTATTCATTTTTTGATCCATAATAATAACCCTCAAAGAAATTAAATTAGACAAACCTAAACAAATCATTGGAGTACAATTCTATTATCCAAAATAAGTTAACAATCTAACTTAGATCAATTATTCTACTAGTAAATAGCCTATTTCATTAATCACCCAAAAATAAAATTGATAACTAATAACTATAATTATTATCTAAAAAGAATATGTCAAATCCCAATTAAATCCTAATCTATCAATCCACTAATATCAATTGATTACTTAATGAGCCTAACCAATAAAATTATTAACCACAAGAACAAACAAATTCTAAAAGTGAATCTACTAATAAATCTCCTAATTAACCACTAATAGAATAAAAGGAATAATTAACAATTAATAAATACATCAAAGAAATAACATAAACAAATTAAAAAGGTTTTCCTAGACTACCAATCATACTACTCCACTAATCTAACAAGATAAGCTCACTATATGCCAAGTGGGGGAGATGTGACAACTCCCCACCTGCCTAAGTCTACATGAGATCATGCAAGGAGACCTTTCTAAACAAGGCATGCACAAATACCAAGGGAATTTTGAAATTCTACAAGGGGGAATGTAATTTTTTAAGAGCATGAGTTCAAGTTTGAGGTGGGGTCCACCATACTATTTCCCATTTACATGCAGCAAGGAAGGCTTGCGTATAATACTAAGGAGAAGGCTTAGAGTTTCAAAAGCCATAAATTAGGGCCCCACCACAAGGCTTCCCTTTTGTTTTATGCGGAAAATCCCATAGCATTTATGCTAGTCAAGTGGGGAAGCATGTCCTAGTCATGAAAAGATTTCATGTCAAATCAAATGATATGTGCAGGGAGGTATTCATGCAAGGAGAGGAGAGGTTGGCAAGTCAAAGGGGCAAGAATTTAATACCATGTCAGCAAAGTAATGAAGCATGGGAAGTTTGGAAGAAAGGTGGCACATGTTTGAGTGAGAGAAAAGAGGGCAAGTCAAGGTAAGGTGACATGACTAGGTGGTCCCACTAAGCAACTTTCATAACATAAACTAATACAAACTCTTCTTCCCAAGCTCTTGCGCCAGATATAAAGGTAAGGAAAAATTTATGACAAGTTGATATTAAATCATATTGTTGAAAAGGGCTTGTATAATAGGGATGGTCCCACTTGCATCGAAGTGGAGAATATGAGTTGGAAAGCTCTTTTATGGACTAAAGAATTATTTTGTTTAATAACATCATTGATTGACTAGGAAATTAGTGACTAATAGTTAGGTTAGGTTAGGAGTTTAGTTTATGTTAATTCAAACTAGAAAGCATAATGAGATGGGAAGGGAATATTTTATGTGGTAAGAGAATTATTTCTTTCCCATACAAAATTCAAAGAGCATTTTGCTCTTAAAAATCTGGAAAGTGTTTTTTCTCATGTTTTGCCATAGCTTCATTTTTTCAATCCCTTTGCTTGTTTTATGAGATCTAATAGTATGAATATGATAGTTTAAATTAGTGTATTGCAATGAGAAGTATGTGAATGTTACATTAGTATACCTATTTATTTAATTGAACATTATTGTCATCCATGATTTTAAAGGAGAATAAGGTTATAAGGTTGGTTTTCAAACTAGGTGATGATCATATTGCAATAGAAGTTTACTCAAGGGGATATTGCCTAATTTTTTGAACTTGAATATCATAATCAACCATCAAGATATTTCAAGGTTCTTACATCTACAAGTTATATATGCTATTGAAAACTATTAAGTTGTTTACTCCATCCACTTGGAAGAATTATTTGCAATGAACGAATAACTCCTCTATTATAAGAGATAGAATACATTAATCATGAAAGCAATGATTCATCATGTACAATATGGAAATCTCTTCAATACATTTACATATTCTTCAAGAATAAGAAGTCTTCACATTTACAACAAGAAAATACAAATAGATAGTATTACTCAATGAAGACTTCAAGGAGAACAATAAAACTTCTCTCCATTACAACTTCACAATGGTCAATGAAATAGAAATAACATTACAGCTTTCAACCAAAGATAAATCTCAATGCAGGAGAATCCAAAATACAACAATAAGGTTGTCATCATACAGCCACACTAAAATGCAGAACTCTCTCCAAGCCTTATCTACAAGTTCTTGGCTTCATAACCTGCAAATCAAAGAATGGAACCATGGGAAGCTCACCTCCCATCCTAGGTCTCAAGGAGACCACCCCCGAGCTAGGAGAATCAATAACCAATGGGTGACAATCACACAATCACATAACATGAATACAACAACAAGAACACCCTCCCAAGGCTTGCACAAATGTATTCACCATGAACCCAACACAAGGGGTGAAGGTGGACTTCCATGTAGGAGAATGCCAAATAATAGATTCAAATCACATGCCTCTTCAAGGCTAAAATCACATGCGTCTTCAAGGCTAAAATCACATACATTCTTTCAACCAATCTTCTCTTTATCTTTCCCAAAATTAGGATCAAAAAAAATTGGCATGCAAGGGCCCATACATGTTGCATTTCTTCCCTCTTCTCTCCAAGAGAAGAGACTCTACACTACCATGGAATCCAACTAACCCCTTTCCCCACACATGGCCACTTCTTCCCTGTCCAAGGGTGAGTAATGCCATCACACCCTTCACAAGAACTCTCATATGCAAAAATAAGATAAAAACCATAAACAACGATTCAAACCCAAAATCCCATTCCCATACAAATAACAACACAAATACACGAACATATTCAAGAGAATGAAGAACATACAAATCTACTTGCAACAAGAAAATGAAGATCTTTCATGGCAATGGAGACCAACCTTCCCAATGTGTTATGGCAAATGAATGTTGAGAAGAGCCCAATCCCTTTTTCCTTTCTCTCTCCAAAACCCTAATGTCTCTAAAGATAGAGAGTGGGTGAACACCCACTAACTCTACCAAGGGCCTCTAAAAAGGCCTCCAACTTCTACCCACCTACTAGCATTAATTACAGAATTGACTCTCATGTCCTTTGGCTTTTCCTTGTCCCCTATCTTAAATGCCTGATTTGAAGGAAGAGTGGGGTTGAGTAAGGGTCAAGACTTCTTCAAATTTTTAAGCTTATGGTAAATGGGTTACAAAATGGTTACCTAGGCCACTGGGTGGTTCTAGTTGTGATAAAAACATCCCTAACCCATACCCCTAACACTTAGGCACTTAGATTTTGTTAAATTTGACCCTTAGGACCTCTTTTTGGCCTCTAGAAGTGGTTAAAAGAAAAATAAAAATTTAAATAATCAAATTGGTGGGGTTTACAAGTATCTCCAACGAGAAAATTAATTAGGTTCCTAAAAGTCAGTTAGGCTTAGGTTTACATTGCCAGCCTTAGTAGACATGTCATTACATAAACACATAACAAGTGTCAAGTGACACTATAAAATGAAATAACACAACATTGACATGTCACTAATTACATAAAGAGACACCTGATACATACATACAATTTACGATTATGAATTAAGTCACTTTACAACGAGATTCAAACCTCTTCATTAGTTTCAACCTTGGCTTTACAGTTTGCACAATGGTTGGTTACTGATTCTCTGACTAATTCCATGGTTCTCTTACCTACACACTTAAACATCGAGCATCAATAGTTCAAGGTGATAAAATCACATGAAATATACATATTCAATTCTTACTTCGCAACATTAATCAATATGCAAAATTTAATTCCTAATTACAATTTCCATTCAGAAATGTTTAAAAACATAATAATTTCATAACTATCATGACATGACATTCATGAAATAATCAAGTCTAATCATTATCCTCTCTTCTCACTAATTCATATTTCTAAACATGTATAATCACAACCAACATTATATCCTAGATCCCAGTCCACATCAGAATGTAATTCATGCAATATAATCATCATCATAAATGATAATATCTCGAGTCTCTGGTAGGATAATCCAAAGTGCATCAATGTATCAAAGTATAAAGTGTCAAAGTGTGAATGAATCAATAATTCTATGATAGGTTGGGGTGAGGCCTCACATCCTCCCCCCCTAGGCATGAACTTCCTCCTGGAAGTTACCCAACTTAGGGCCAAAGTCCCAATATTGACATCTTGTTTAGTCCATTGGATAATTTTTAAATCTTTAATCTCGTACAATGCATAAATCTAATGATAATACAAGTTAAGGATATGTTCTTCCTTGATTTAAGCACTTCTAAAATTTAGAAGCAAGATATTGTACAATTGAACTGTCTATCCAATTTGCATAATCTATTATTATTTTACAAGGTTATCATATCTCACCAAGAACAAGATCATGTAAGTTAGTACTATCCAACACACTAAATGGGATATATGGTCATAAGAAAATGTACTAATACATGGAACATCTTCCCTACAAGATGACTCAAATGTATGCTAACATCACTCTTGATGTCGGTTCCTATAATTTCAATATCTGGAGTGTAGTTCCAATATTAAGCTAAATATATCTTTTTCCACTATGATAATCCTTAGTTTATACCTACTTAATATTGTATTTATTGATATTATCATAATATCTATGCAATAAGATCATAAAATAGTCTTACAAGGTCTATACATATTGCAACCAGCAAAAGACTCTCACCAAGACTACAAATTTGGTCATAGATACGTTGATGTCAAGGGTGGACATAGGGTGGAGGAAAGCTTCTCTAAAGTTTCTCCTCATTTATAATAATAAAATATATTGGATTTCCCCAATAGATCTTCTCCCTCATACAACCTACCACAAGAGAACTTGCCAACAATTCCAATCAAAAGAGCCTCATCCAATAATCATGAAATCCATAATTTGAAATTTGAAAAAAAAAATTCAACAAAGTAAAATTTAAAAAGTGGCCACATTGGTAAAAATTTATTACAAAATAAGTAAATACAAATCCTTGAGGCAAATAAGGACATCAAAATAAAGTTTGGCTAAGAAACTCAACACCTAATTTAAGTACTTTTACATAGTTGGCAATCACCAAAATAAACTTGCAAAACAAGGTAAAATAAAAGAAGAATAAATTAGCAATCCATACTCTACCACAAACATTACATGAACTATGTGACATTTTGAGGTCACTCAAAGGGAGATGGGGAAATCTCAACATACATTTATTATGGCATTAGTTAAAATAGACCAATTATGTCCTGACAAGGATAAAGCATTAAGGGTTTTCCAAGGGAACATTTATTTGGGGAGAGAGGTAGACACAAAAGCATATTTACTAATAATAGTTTTACTTACTATATAAGTTCCTTTCACCATCCCTACACATATAATTAGGGTGTTCACATCACCCCATCCTCCTCTCCTTGAGAGAAGTATCCACTGTATCATGTTTCATGAAATACATCATCGTACTTACACAACACTTAATGGCCAACACAGTGAGGCTGATAAGGCATAAAACAACACTATTACAACATCTACTAGAGTATCTATTTCATGGATATAGGAATGACTAGAGACATAGCTACTGACATAATAATACCATGAGAACATCAACTAACATAATTAATTCATATGAATATTTTCAATCATCATAATTACACAAAACTCCTCAAGTGGCTCTTATTTGGTGATTTGACACTCGATGTCCACCAAAAACTTCCCTAGGTTAGGTGAACTAGTCACTCGCTCAGGATACTTCACACATAAAAAAAGGCATTACGTTAATTAATTTATATTTCTATGCATATGTTCTATCATACCACTTGATATATATATGTATTACCATATCTCCGAGCATACTACATTAAATCACGAGGAGGTTGCTTCAAAGTTTATACACAGTGTAAAGACATTTTAGTATTTTATACTTTAATAGTTTTGATGACTATCCATTAGGATTTAATGCATCGCTCTCATAGTTATATCCTATGGTTCGTTAGGTCAAATCTCTACATCAACCTTAGCTCTTATTTACTTCGATATGACACGTCTATCCTAAGGATTTATATCCTCATAACATATCTCCCATACCATGGCATAAGAAATTCCACATGTCTATGGTAGTTTCCTACCTTACTCATTTATATCATAGAAGGATTCAATGATGTTCTCACACTAAGGTGAAAAGATATTTTACAACTCCTCTTAATTTACATAGCCTTAATTGTATCTTTATTCCTTAGAGGTGGATCGTAGTGCAAGAAGGTTCTGGTAATTTAATTCTTGGGTCAATTTCTCAAGGCACAAGGAACTAACAAAACATAAGATATATTACATTCCTCCATTAGTAATCACATTACCAAGGCTCCACCACTTGTATACTAACAATTAACACAACATAGAACGGTCTAGTTATTTATGCTAGATTAAATGTATACTATCCCTGTAGGTTCTATCTTCATCTCTAAAATCATCATTGCTTGTCCATAGTTTCCTTACAATCCATATTAATTACTTTTAATACACTAACAAACAAGGTCATTGATTCTTAGCTAACATTCACCTTTTGATAATTTATAAATACTTAACAACGTATTAGGATACAAAAAGGTTTATACATTACATATCTATCTTGACCTTTGTATTAACTTGGAAGTGGATCTCGATGAGGGTATCCATATTTAATTACCAAAATGACTCTATTTGCACATGCATTTACTATCGTATTATAGTCATAGGAAATAAGATTGGTTGGTAATTTGACATTATATTCTTAAGAATCCTCTCTAAGTTGTATTCATGAAATTTGAAGGAATTCCTAGGTAGTTGAATTTACCATTACTTGTATTAGTCTTATCTTTCCTATATCAAAGGTGGGGTCCTCATGAGTTGATTGATCATTTTGTCCAAGTAACGAATTACATTTTTACTTCTTCACAAAAATCACTGGTGCACCCCAAGGTGATTCACTAGGTCAGATATGCCCTTTCTCCAAGAGCTCTTCTAACTGAATCTTGAGCTCATGTGTGGTCATCCTGTAAGGTGCTCTAGATACAGGCTCGGCTCTTGGAAAAAGGTCTATATGAAATCAACTGTCCTAGGTGGAGGCATACCAGGTAGCTCAATAGGAAATACATCTGCAAACTCCTGAAGCATAGGATAATCCTCAAGTGAAGGCTCCCCCTTGGAATCCTCCTCTCTATCACTAGTGGTGATGGCCAATAACTGGCATCCCTTCCGCATGCACTGCCTAAGCTACATAGCGGAAATCATGCGAAGGGATACGGGTCTCTATACCCCAAATATCACCATAGAAGTACCATGAGCACCAACACACTCATCCCTCTTCTAACAAAAATCCATCTTGGTGTTGTGGCTATATAGCCAATCCATGCCAAGGACTACATCATAAGAATCTAGAGGGGTCATGTAGAGATCAGTCATCGTGATTAAGTCTCCAATCCAAATCGGAAAACTACGAACTAAGGAACTAATAGACACCCTAGCTCCTGAGGCTAACTTGACCTCCCAAATGATATCATGTCTAACTGCCACCAAGTGGATGCTTTCTCCTGTAGGAGATGAATCACAAGTCATGCCTTTAAATTACTCCCATAAGGGCGCAATCTAAAGCATCACTGTAAACTCTATAACCAGGACTTTGCAACTGACCCATTAGTGGATCCCAAAACAAGGGTGGCTAGAGTCATATTAACTCTCAGATCTCACCTTCAACATCTCTAGGGGTTCTCTCTCTGCCTTTGATCCCATGCTCGGGTGGTATCTCTAGCTGATGAACTGACTCACCCTCATGATCACCACAACCCTCCAACAAACCTAGGTGGAGGCTCCTATTCCTCTCTTTGTTATCTGCTCTACCATCTCTTGGGATATTTGCTTCCGTTTCGAAAACCTACTGCTCTGGCTGAGGAACTATGGGTGGTAACCTTTACTGAATTACTCCAATCAAATTCTGAAGGACATCCATAATATACTAGTTAGGGGTCTGAGGAGGTGAAGGTGGTGGTGGTGGTCCACCCCTGTCTTGCACTAGAATGTGCAGCTCTACGACCTCTACCTCGTTGGTCAGCTCGTATAACGATAGGCATCCCTCACAATAGTTAAGTTAGGTGAGTTGAAATGTAATGGGTCTAAAGGTTCCAATGTTGAAACCTAGGCTCTGATACCAAATGTCATGCCCACAATTTAACCAACCAAAAATGCAACAATTTGTTTTTTAAAGTGAAATGTTAAGGAGTGACATTCAAAGGTTAAGTGTAAGTTGACAATAGATTAATCAGTCAATAGCTAGAGTTAAGTCAACTAAGAAGTAAATCTCAAGTTCAGTCTACTGGATCCACCTTTGGCTAAGGTTTTAACTGAGGTGATAACTAACATGGTAAGGTATCGATAGTCTGGAAATGTTCTAGTTTCACAACTCCCAAAAATCTATAAGGGTGTACCTCATTGTAACAACAACGATGTAGTCAAGGTCCATAATCAAATGAATGATCAACTCCCAACAATAGGTTTCCTTAAGGTATAGTTCATCAACCAAGTGGACTAATGACCCTTAAGGGGTTTGCGTGTATTATTAATCTAATGATGATAACATGGGTGGACTTAGTTGAAATTTAGGTCATAAGAGTATAACATAAATATCGAGATCGAACCAAGGTTAACCTATCCCAATCTTTAATTTCATTATGGAAATCAAATCATAGATGAACACTAGTTATTCTAATATTCTTTTTGTGAGCCTAATGTCAAATGTTATGTGTACATTAGTCTGTAGGATCATATGTTAATGCAAATTTACATATCTAAATAATAGTTAGACAAAGTTATTATCATAATATTAAATTACTTTTAGTAGAAGTAAATAAACTAAAGTTTACTAAGGATATGAGATATTCTATCTATTTTATTCATTTGTTGATCCATAATAATAACCCTCATAGAAATTAAATTAGAGAAACCTAAACAAATCATTGGAGTACAATTCTATTATCCAAAATAAGTTAACAATCTAACTTAGATCAATTATTCTACTAGTAAATAGCCTATTTCATTAATCACCCAAAAATAAAATTGATAACTAATAACTATAATTATTATCTAAAAAGAATATGTCAAATCCCAATTAAATCCTAATCTATCAATCCACTAATATCAATTGATTACTTAATGAGCCTAACCAATAAAATTATTAACCATAAGAACAAACAAATTCTAAAAGTGAATCTACTAATAAATCTCCTAATTAACCACTAATAGAATAAAAGGAATAATTAACAATTAATAAATACATCAAAGAAATAACATAAACAAATTAAAAAGGTATTCCTAGACTACCAATCATACTACTCCACTAATCTAACAAGATAAACTCACTATATGCCAAGTGGGGGTGATGTGACAACTCCTCACTTGCCTAAGTCTACATGAGATCATGCAAGGAGACCTTTTTAAACAAGGCATGCACAAATACCAAGGGAATTTTGAAATTCTACAAGGGGGAATATAATTTTTTAAGAGCATGAGTTCAAGTTTGAGGTGGGGTCCACCATACTATTTCCCATTGACATGTAGCAAGGAAGGCTTGTGTATAATACTAAGGAGAAGGCTTAGAGTTTCAAAAGCCATAAATTAGGGCCCCACCACAAGGCTTCCCTTTTGTTTTATGCGGAAAATCCCATAGCATTTATGCTAGTCAAGTGGGGAAGCATGTCCTAGTCATGAAAAGATTTCATGTCAAATCAAATGATATGTGCAGGGAGGTATTCACACAAGGAGAGGAGAGGTTGGCAAGTCAAAGGGGCAAGAATTTAATACCATGTCAGCAAAGTAATGAAGCATGGGAAGTTTGGAAGAAAGGTGGCACATGTTTGAGTGAGAGAAAAGAGGGCAAGTCAAGGTAAGGTGACATGACTAGGTGGTCCCACTAAGCAGCTTTCATAATATAAACTAATACAAACTCTTCTTCCCAAGCTCCTGCGTCAGATATAAAGGTAAGGAAAAATTTATGACAAGTTGATATTAAATCATATTGTTGAAAAGGGCTTGTATAATAGGGATGGTCCCACTTGCATCGAAGTGGAGAATATGAGTTTGAAAACTCTTTTATGGATTAAAGAATTATTTCGTTTAATAACAACATTGATTGACTAGGAAATTAGTGACTAATATTTAGGTTAGGTTAGGAGTTTAGTTTATGTTAATTCAAACTAGGAAGCATAATGAGATGGGAAGGAAATATTCTCTATGGTAAGAGAATTAGTTCTTTCCCATACAAAATTCAGAGAGCATTTTGCTCTTAAAAATTTGGAAAGTGTTTTTGCTCATATTTTGCCATAGCTCTATTTTTTTCAATCCCCTTGCTTATTTTATGAGATCTAATAGTATGAATATGATAGTTTAAATTAGTTTATTGCATTGAGGAGTATGTGAATGTTACATTAGTATACCTATTTATTTAATTGAACATTATTGTCATCCATGATTTTAAAGGAGAATAAGGTTATAAGGTTGGTTTTCAAACTAGGTGATGATCATATTGTAATAGAAGTTTACTAAAGGGGAGATTGCCTAATTTTTTGAACTTAAATATCATAATCAATGATCAAGAGATTTCAAGGTTCTTACATCTACAAGTTATATATACTATTAAAAACTATTAAGTTGTTTACTCCATCCACTTGGAAGAATTATTTGCAATGAAGGAATAACTCCTTTATTATAAGAGATAGAATACATTAATCATGAAAGCAATGATTCATCATTTACAATATAAAAATCTCTTCAATACAATTACATTTTCTTCAAGAATGAAAAGTCTTCACATTTACAACAAGAAAATACAAATAGATAGTATTACTCAATGAAGACTTAAAGGAGAACTGTAATGCCCTACCAGGGAACCCAAAAGAACTTAACCTAAACATGCGACTAAGTTTGCAGTATAATTTTTTTTTTTTTTTTAAGTTAACATTCAACAACATCAAATTTTTCAATGCGGAAGCAAAGCAAAAGAAACAACCAACAAAGGTTACAACTCTCAAGGGTTCCTTGATGAAGATTACTAAAGAGTTAATTAATTAGTATAAGATAAGATATGAATCCAAGATTACATTTGAATGATAAATACAACATCATATGCATGATTACATAAATAAAATTGGTACCATAAGGTAACCATGATAGAAAGCATCCACTGCACATGTCGCAGGGTATGAATATAATAACTGAAAAGAGATACAACATGATAGCTCTGAATAAATGATACAATGATTCAAGATCACAAGAAGAAGAAGATCATGAAAGAACATCTACAACATGGATCATCTAGCCTCGGTGCATGAGCATCAGAATCTCAAATGGTAAAAGAACCACTACCACCCGACCTCGTGAACCTAAATGGTCCACTCCCACCGTGCTGAGGAGATAACATCAGAACCCACTCAGATAACAAACAATAACAACAAACCAAGGAAGAGGTCCTGAAAGCTTCTACAACAAAGGTACCAAAAGGTACAACAAGGTATAACAATCTCTACTAGAGGCAAACAAAAAACATAAGAAACCTAAGATGCATTCAAGAAGTGTCATCACATAAGTCAACTCTAAGGTTATCCTGGTAGTCCCTTCGGACCCCGGTGCCCTGGTGACTCTATGTGGTGATAGTAACCTCTCATGAAGACAAGGTACTACCTATGCCATATCCAGTCCACGAAGGCGGCAAGCATCATCTCAAATCCCATCCTAGTCAAACTCAATCGGGAACTCAGGCATGGGCGAGGCACAAAATATCTTATTAGGTTCATTTTAGATTCCCAATGTTTATTTATTATCACTTATTAAACTACTTGTAATGGGATCTCCTAGTAGCCACTTCCGGGCTCCGGCACCAATTACAAGCCACTTCCTGATATACACTTAGATGACGTACCCTAGGGTTTCATATGAACAAAATGAACTATGACTTAATCACAATCTCACGAATCACAACATCAAGATTCAACATGTAAGACCCAAAAACATCAAGTACAAACCCACCTGGGGTTAGAACAACTCATGCAATCTAACAGAGTATGCAAGGCAAACAAACATAACAAAAAGATATCCAAAACCCGCCTCTGGATTATATTCCCGTAAGACAACTACAACCCCCGAAAAGCAATACAAGAAAATTGTCCAAAGCATCTAAATTCATCTCAATAAAACATGCTTGCTAAAGAATGCATCACTAAAAATTCAAGAATATACAACTAATCAAAAAGCATTACGCATCTCATCTAGCTTTCAAAACATCTCTAAAAACATAATAATCTAATTAGATTTATAATTAAATAAGAAAATAAAATATTAATCCAATTTAATAAGCTAATTCCTTCAATAAATAAAAAACAAACTTAAACACCTAAATCAAATATAACTTATCTAAATCTTAAAAAGAATTAATATTTAATATTAATTTAAATTTTCTATAAATAAAATGAAATTAATTAAATAATAAATAAATTAAAAATAAAAATAAAAATTAAATAACAAATATTAAAACTAACTAAATTCAAAATTAACAACATATTAAAACTTTGCATTGATATTATAATAATGAAAAGTAATTGGGGGGGTACCCGCGGGTACCCTATCCCCTGACCCCTCTATCCGCACGGCCGCAGGAAAGATGCCGGCGATAGCACCGGCGGTACTGCCGCACAGCAGTCTCCTCAGGGATTGTCATGCGTCAGTACTTCGGTACTGCGCATGGGACAGTCCGCCAAGGCCCATAACTAGTGGGGGTACCATTAAAGCCCCAAAAACTTTATAAAAAAAAAAAGAATTCTTCAAAAACAATTTTTCAATTGTTAACTTTTCAAATATAACAAATTTTTATAAAACCCATGCAATATTAGATTAATCTCAAATATTAATTTATTATTAAAACTAAAACTGATTATATATATATATATATATATATATATATATACACACACACACACACACACACACATAGACACACCATAAATTGCACAAAATACAAAACATAAAAATATTAAATCTACCAATTTTTTTATTTTTTTTTTACAAAGATCGAAACTTTAGTCTAATTGGGCTTTCTAGTATTTTTCAACAGATTCTTCAAAACCATTAAATTATAAAACAGATAGGCAAAACTATTCAAATCAAATTGCATAAATACAAAGCTTTTCAACACCCAATTCCACATGCACGATGAAGACACGCTTTTCTTTTCTATAGAGATCTAAAAAAGAATAACAAGAATAAACTTCAAAACCTACTTCAAACAAAAATTATTCAGATTCGAAGATGACCAGAATGAAGAACACAGACTCCAAGCCTTTCAAAAATCTTTCTCGAATCTGTCACAAATCTGTCTCCAAAATTCCTCCTCCAAAACCTGTGTGTCCCAATAAAGGCCAAAACCCCTAAAACTTAAAGAAATCTCTTTCGCCATGCATGAAATTCGAACTCAACTCCAAGGGAGCATTGCATGAAAACAAACTTTAGTTAACCATTCTGTTCTAGTTGAACTGAAGTCAACTCTCCACTTTGACTTTAGTCAAAAAGTACTTTAACGAAACCTTTAACTTGAATTAACAATTCAATTTCATGCAATTATGAATGTGCACAAATGCATTCAATTAAATAATAATTAAAACATTAAGTTAACACAAATAACACATGCCAAAATAACCTTTAATATATTTTAATTAAACAAAGGTTAATTTCATGATTTAAATAAATCAAAAGTGAAAATATTTAATTAATTCACATTAATTAAATATTTCAACCACACTCAAATTAGCATATAATTAATTTCTCAATTAATTAATGCATCAACTATATAATAAAAAATAATAATTAAATTAAAATAAATACATTTATTTAATTACCATTTAAATACTATGCCATAGCTAAAAATAGCATGATCTAAAAATAGAAATCACATCAAATGTCACAAAGCAATGAAACGGAAAGACCTAAGGACCCACATTCAAACTCAGGACTTAGGTGTAAACTCTTGCCAATTGGACGAGTTTAGAAAGGTGAAAACATAGAATCTTGTCCCTTACTTTAGGACAATATTTGGCTTAGGTTAGGATTTGGAACTGATATTATCTCCCCTCTTTTACCATTGAGATTAGCGATAGGGCACGCTCATCCTGACAATTCAAGGAAGTCGATGCCCGGTACCTGCAAACTTGCATAAAAGACAAGCATGTACATATATATAGAAATATAACAGACAATGGCGGGGATCGGCCGATCATGTGGATCTCGCAAGCAAATAACTATGACTCCGTCCATCAACCACATCAAACACATCAAGCAGAAAGATAAAAGCATACATGAACACCATACACATGCAAGTATGGGGTAAGTATAATCAACATTTATAAATAACCTTTTGAAATAGATATAACATCATCATAGATAACAACATATAAACGAGTCGATATAATCATCATAAACATCAATTTATTAAAGATTCACCATGAAGTGACATATATCCAATATTCATAAAATGCTAAAATAGCGAAGCACACATACAAGTGGCCTAAAAGAGTTTGGCAAGAAAACAAATAAGCAAACTATGGAGGGGTACTACAAGAACAATAAAATTTCTCTCCATTACAACTTCACAATGGTCAATGAAATAGAAATAACATTACAACTTTCAACCAAAGATAAATCTCAATGCAGGAGAATCCAAAATACAACAATAAGGTTGTCATCATACAATCACACTAAAATGGAGAATTGTCTCCAAGCCTTATCCACAAGTTCATGGCTTCATAACCTGCAAATCAAAGAATGAAACCATGAGAAGCTCACCTCCCATCCTAGGTCTCAAGGAGACCACCCCTGAGCTAGGAGAATCAATAACCAATGGTGACAATCACACAATCACATAACATGAATACAACAACAAGAACACCCTCCCAAGGCTTGCACAAATGTATTCACCATGAACCCAACACAAGGGATGAAGGTGGACTTCCATGTAGGAGAATGCCAAATAATTGATTCAAATCACATGCCTCTTCAAGGCTAAAATCACATGCGTTTTCAAAGCTAAAATAACATACATTCTTTCAACCAATCTTCTCTTTATTTTTCCCAAAATTAGGATCAAGAAACATTGGCATGCAAGGGCCCATACACCTTGCATTTCTTCCCTCTTCTCTCCATAAGAAGAAACTCTACACTACCATGAAATCCAACTAACCCCTTCCCCCACACATGGCCACTTCTTCCCTATCCAAGGGTGAGTAATGCCATCACACCCTTCACAAAAATTTTCATATGCAAAAATAAGATAAAAACCATAAACAAAGATTCAAACCCAAAATCTCATTCTCATACAAATAACAACACAAATACACAAACATATTCAAGAGAATGAAGAACATACAAATCTACTTGCAACAAGAAAATGAATGTCTTTCATGGCAATGGAGACCAACCTTCCCAATGTGTTATGTAAAATGAATGTTGAGAAGAGCCCAATCCCTTTTTCTTTTCTCTCTCCAAAACCCTAATGTCTCTAAAGATAGAGAGTGGGTGAACACCCACTAACTCTACCAAGGGCCTCTAAAAAGGCCTCCAACTTCTATCCACCTACTAACATTAATTACAGAATTGACTTTCATGTCCTTTGGCTTTTCCTTGTCCCCTATCTTAAATTCCTGATTGGAAGGAAGAGTGGGGTTGAGTAAGGGTCAAGACTTCTTCAAATTTCGAAGCTTATGGTAAATGGGTTACAAAATGGGTTACCTAGGCCACTGGGTGGTTCTAGTTGTGATAAAAACATCCCTAACCCATACCCCTAACACTTAAGCACTTAGATTTTGTTAAATTTGACCCTTGGGACCTTTTTTTGTCCTCCAGAAGTGTTAGAAGAAAAATAAAAATTTAAATAATCAAATTGGTGGGGTTTACAAGTATCTCCAATGAGGAAATTAATTACGTTCCTAAAAGTCAATTAGGCTTAGGTTTACATTGCCAGCCTTAGTAGACATGTCATTAAATAAACACATAACAAGTGTCAAGTGACACTATAAAATGACATAACACAACATTGACATGTCACTAATTACATAAAGAGACACCTGATACATACATATAATTTACGGTTACGAATTAAGTCACTTTACAACGAGGTTCGAACCTCTTCATTAGGTTCAACCTTGGCTTTACAGTTTGCACAATGGTTGGTTACTGATTCTCTGACTAATTTCATGGTTCTCTTACCTGCACACTTAAACATCGAGCATCAGTAGTTCAAGGTGATAAAATCACATGAAATATACATATTCAATTCTTACTTCGCAACATTAATCAATATGCAAAATTTAATTCCTAATTACAATTTCCATTAAAAAATATTTAAAAACATAATAATTTCATAACCATCATGACATAACATTCATGAAATAATCAAGTCTAATCATGATCCGCTCTTCTCACTAATTCATATTTCTAAACATGTATAATCACAACCAACATTATATCCTAGATCCTAGTCCACATCATAATGTAATTCATGCAATATAATCATCATCATAAACCATAATATCTCGAGTCTCTA
This sequence comes from Chamaecyparis obtusa, assembly GCA_027943335.1. Classification (NCBI taxonomy): domain Eukaryota; kingdom Viridiplantae; phylum Streptophyta; class Pinopsida; order Cupressales; family Cupressaceae; genus Chamaecyparis; species Chamaecyparis obtusa. The sequence continues at coordinate 275,114 of BSBK01008284.1, read as the reverse complement.
ATAGGATAATCCAAAGTGCATCAATGTATCAAATTATAAACTGTCAAAGTGTGAACGAATCAATAATACTATGATAAGTCGGGGTGAGGCCTCCCAAATAACTTGATTGAAAACATGGGAAATCTAGAAGAAGAATATTCTAATTAAAATGCCTGTAAAAATTTTCAATTCTTGAAAATAATAATGGCGGTATCTCTACCTGTTAATCTTTGTTCCGACCCAAAAAAAGCCTATCGGCTAATAATTTCAACAAGTTTAAATATTCTAAATGAAATAAACATATTGGAATCTCTTGTTGATTAGATATGATTGCTTTCTGAACAAAACAATCAGTTTTATATAGTATTTATTATTTCAAAGCATCAAGGATCCTGATACATATATATTTTCATTACATTTCATAAGAATAATTTAGAATTGATTTTCAATTTGACTGATTCACTGCGCATCTCATATTTTCTATATAGACAAGGAGAAAAGCATTTTTATAAACATGAAATGCATATGCACTTGATTCAGCTGTACTATGTGAAGATCCCTGACATTCCTAGAAGCTATCCCATTATAAACTTCCTCTATTTATATTGATTCAGGTGTACAAGTGTCTGTTTGGATTGACAAGCATCATGTTTAATTCAGCTGTGGTATTTAATCCCTCTGATGGAACTTCAAAGAGATTTTCAGTTCCTGTTGTTCAGGAATTAGCATCTCAGATCCTTCAGGGCCTTCCTCAAAGATATATCAGATCAGAGAAAGAGCGCCCAAGTGAATTTCCTACTACTCATTTGTATATTCCCATAATTGATATGAGCATGTTTTTGGGGGAATCATATCTCTCCAGGCAAAAGGAATTGGAAAAGCTTGGAATTGCATGTCAAGAATGGGGATTTTTTTAGGGTGGGTAGGATGAAATTGATTGTAAATTATAAAATAGACTTGATGGTTGTGAGAATGAGGTGGGCTACATAAAAACATATTTGTCAATTTGAAATAGGCTTGAAAAATTTCCACTATCTCTGTTGATATGTTAATTTGACTCCATTTTAGTTGCTGAAATGGTATGACTGTTTCTGTAACAGGCTGTGAATCACGGAATTCCTCTGTCTCTGCAGGACAGAATGAAGGGAATTGTGAGATAATTCATTCAACTACCATTGGAAGAAAAACTCAAGTATGAAGTGGAAGAGTGTGATGGCTATGGGCAGGCCTTCATAGCCTCAGATGACCAAAAACTGGACTGGGTAGATAGGTTGCTTTTGACCATTTTACCTCCAGAGAATATAAATATGAAATTTTGGCCAACAAAACCTGAAGATTTAAGGTACCTAAATGATTGTTAATTCAGATGGTTGCAAATTCTTTAAGATCATGTACAAATATATTGCACAAAATGGTTATAATCAGATTACTGCAAATTATATAAGATAACTAGTTTAGGGGGTCATAGTTGGGTTGAAGTCATTTAAGGAATATACACCTTTTCGATTCCCTGTTTCCAATCCAATTCAATAATAATTCCATGTTCCTAACCGACTTGTATAATTTTCATTTTCAATCTGACTGCACTACCCATTTGTTGCAGAGAAACGGTAGATCAATATGCTGTTGAAATTCAAAAGCTTGGCAATAGTGTTCTTTGCCTTTTATCAGAGAATCTTGGGCTAAAACTAGACTGTTTCATTGACATGTTTGGAAAAATGTTACAGACAATGCGAATGAATTACTATCCACCCTACCCAAGACCAGATCTGGTTTTTGGTATAAGCCCTCATTCAGATGCAACTAGTTTGACATTATTGCTACAGGATGATGAAATAGTTGGGCTACAGATCTGTAAGGATGGAAAATGGGTTCCTGTTCAACCCATCCCTAGAGCTCTGATTATCAATATTGGGGACATGCTTGAGGTAAGGAAGATGAATTTTAACAGTTAACTTGTTTGAAAGAATGTTTCTATGGGTGTATAACTTTGAACCTTTTCATCCAAGCTGTGAATGTTTGTCTTGATTTAAGATTTCATTTATTAAACAAATCTCTCCTTCTTAATTCTTGAACCTATGTTGAATAAGTGGAGATTAATATTTGATGCCACCAGATTGATATCAAATGGAAGTTTTGTTTGTGTGTTTTGATTTAGGTAACAAGCAATGGAATATATAAGAGCATTGAGCACAGGGCAGTCACGAACACAGACATAGATCGAATCTCCATTGCCATGTTTTATAGTCTAGCCAACGAAAGTGAAGTGCGTCCTACTCCAAAGCTCATAGATGAGTTGAATTCTTGTAAATACAGAACAGTCAATTACCGAGAATATCTGCAGCGTCCCGTATCTGGCAGACTTGACGGGAAGCGGAGTCTTGAATTTGCCAAAATCAAGTCAATCCTTTCTTGATTTCTCTTTATTGTTTATAGGCTAAACAAGTATTATTGATTCATCTTTATTGTTTATTTACTCCAATAACAATACACTAAATAGAATTAAATAATAAATAATGTATTAAATATTTAATATATTTAATATAAAATATGCTTTCAGAATATCATAATATTTTTAAAATATATGTAACAGTTTACATTATATAAAAATAAAATAAAATTTATATAATACTCAACCAATATATTTAATATAAATAAATAAATTATAATATGTATTATTAATTCTTTCTTTTTAATTTGATTTTCTCTTTTTTTTTCAATAAATTAATTTATATAATATTATATTAAAATTAAAATAATATTTAATATTTAATTATAATTAAAAACTATACTAGTGGGAGGTTTTTTGATGGCTATTTTTTCCTCGGCGTTCGCAGCACTCCTTTTCCTGGCGTCCACTCTGTACTCTTCATGCCAGGTGTTTTCTACCATTTTCTCTCCATTTATTTGACATGACCCCTCTTTTTGAGCCTAGCCCTTCGGCTAAGGCCGTACCCACGGCCTCACCTACCAATAGGGCTCCCATGGAGCTAGATCCTAAACCTAACCGTGTGCATTCAGCCTCCAAGCCGAAGTCCTTCTCCGAAGCCATCTCTGCATTCAATGTTGGCATTGAGGCTAGGTTTCATGTCAACAACTCAAATGGAGCAAGTGGATTTGGTAAGGTCCCTGGACTGTTTTGCAATCTTTCTCCATTTCTCCTAATCCCGATATGGTTAATGAAATTGCTAAGGAAAAAAGTAGATTAAAAAACTCTGTTATCTTCTTTGCTGCTGTGGATATTGATAATTGCCCTCCTCACAAATTTTTAGATGATTGGTTTCATAATTATTGGAATTTGAAGTTAGGATTTCATATTTCATTCTGCAGACAAATTCAAATTGGTCTTTTTGTTATTTTCTTCAATAGTATGGATGCTCAACAAGCAGTTCTCAAAAAATAGTTTTGGATGGTTGGTAAATCTTCTTTTCGTGCCCTAGCTTGGACTCTAGAAGCCATACATGAAAAATTCTAGTTCTTTCGACCCCTCGCTAGATTATTGTTAAGAATATCCCTCCCTTCCATTGGCGATTCCTCCCTCATCTCCTTGAACCTCTTGGAAAGCTTATCAGGATGCATGACACCACTCAGTTAGTCCCGCACATGAATGATAGGGCTTTAATTTCTCTACAACCAGGAATGGAAATACTGGTGACCTTGGACATTAACATTGATGGAGAATACTACTCCTACCCTATTAAAATGTTGGGTGGTCTCAATTCTTGTTTTATTTGCAAGAACAAAGGTCATCTTAGGAAGGATTGCCTTATCCTCTCTAGGAAAATTCCCCGTAGATCTCAACCTGCAGCTCCCTCCGCTCCCTCTACTGGCTTGACCCCCATTCCCCAAGCTCCCTCTCCTTCGATTGAAAGCACTTCAACTCCTGGTGTCTCTCAAGCCGTTATTGTGTCCTCCCAACCCTTGTTTGCTTCTCCTTTCAACCCCTCCCTTGATCTTTCGGACAACCCTAATGGATTTCAAACTGTTGTTAATAAAAAATGAAGAAGAAAACTTATCCCTATCACCGAAAATTTAGAACATAGAGCTTCACCCTCGACCGCTCCTCTATCCATTATGCCCGCCCTTGAATCCTCCTCCTATCCACCAAAAGATAAGCCTGTTGTGAATAAGATTGAGAAAAGCTTGACCCTCAGTCTCCCCCCGAAATCCTTCAAGGAATTAGATGATGATTACACTCTCGAGATTATACCTGCCTTCTCTTCAAAACATTAGATTTCCCTCCTTGTGTCCCTTATATCCTCAACCCCTAACACTAGAATCCCACCTTCTGCTAATGATGACATGGAAGTTGTGTTACACTCCAATATTGATAATGAGGGAATGGATGACAATTCTAACCTCCCTCAGTAAAAAAAAAGAGGTCGACCTTTAGGGTCCAAAAATAAAAACAACAGTGGAAAGAATAATTCCTCTTCTACTAATGTGGAGAATGATGGATCCAAGGATCCTAAGCATTCCTTCCCCTCTATCGGTTCCTCATGAATTGTGTCTCCTGGAACATTAGGGGTCTTGATTTCCCAGACAGGAAGCATGTCATCAAGCATTTTCTTGATTCTATTAAGCATATGGATTGTCTTATGTTGTAAGAGTTAAAAGCTACTGACTTTGTGCTTGAGAGCAATTTGAATTTTATTTGGAAGGACGCCATAAAAATTTATTCCAATCATAATAGAGGTAAAGGGGGCGTGGGCCTTCTTATTAATCCTAACTGGGCTTCTTGCATTATGGATAAAGGTGTGTCTCCCCGTAATAGATTTGGCTGGGCTACCTTGACGGTTAATTCCCTCTCCTTTGGTATTTGCTGCATATATGCCTCCAATGATTACAAAGAGCGGGGGGACTTCTAGGACTGGATTTCCTCCCTGCCTAATATACCCTGGATCTTTGGGGGTGATTTTAATATGATTGAAGATCAAGTTGACAAAACTGGGGGTCTCCCTTTCACCTGGAAGGATATTGAAAAACTCCATTGGAATAGAATGAAAAGCTCCAAGCTTATCTTTGACCCACTCACTGGGAACTTTGATGGTTACAATGGCCTGTGGTACACTTGGTGCAACTTTCAACAAGGCCCTTCCAGAATTTATGCCAGGCTTGATAGATTTTATGCTAATAAAAACTCTTTCTCCTTCCTTCTTGATGACTTAGGTAATTTAGTCACAATCACGCCCACTTCACTCTCTGACCATCACCCCATATCGGTTCATATTAGATTTAATTTTTCCCTTGCTACTAAGGTTGTTGGTAACCCAAGGTTGATCCTTAATAACTCCCTCTTGTTGGATGAAGATGTTCTTGCTACTATCCAACTTATTAGAATTATTAACCATAAAAGCCTCCCTTCTCTTTCCCCTATTGATCTTTGGAACCAAAATCTCTCTATTTGGCACAGTTTACTTAAGACCATAGGTCAAAAGAAAGCTAAAGACTATAGATTTACTAAAAAACTTATCTCTGCCAAACTCCACTTTGTTGAAACTAATGTTCAAACTAATCCCCAAAATTTTGATCTTTGCTCCCAAGTTGCTCAAGCTCAGAACAATCTCAGACAACATCAACATGTTAAAATTAAAGGTGCCAAGATTAGATCTCGGGCACATTGGATCTAAAATGGGGACAGGGGATCTAAATTTTTCTTCAATTTGCTTAAGCAAAAACAAGCAAATGAATCGATAAATAGAATTATTGTTGACAATCAAGAAATTATTGATAATGATGGGATAAAAGATGCATTTGTTAACTTTTATAGTAACCTCTTCTCTTCTAAGGACTCTGGGGAAGCTAAGTCTCTTAGACATGATTATAAAACTCTCATCCCCAATAGAATTTCCAAGCAAGATGGTGATTTGCTCAATAAGGAAATATCTTTAGAAGAAATTGAAAAAGCCATCAAAGCCTTAAAAAATGACAAGGCCCCAGGCCCAGATGGTTTGTCTAGTGAATTTTATAAATCTAATATGCACTAGATTTGTAAAGATCTTTATGATTCTATTCTGATGCTTTCAGTAAAGGCACATTGGGATATCTCATTAACAGAGGTATTATCAAGTTGATTCCTAAGGATGGTGACAAATCCCTCCTGAAGAATTGGAGGCCTATTACCCTTCTGAATGTTTCCTATAAAATACTTGCTAAAGTTTTAGCCTTGAGACTTGAGTCAGTTCTTCCCAAATTTGTGAATGCCACCCAAATTGGCTTCATCAAAGGTAGGTATATCCTAGAAAATTTGATTACCAGCTGGGAATCCATGAGCTAGTCCAAACACTCCAATCAAAACTCTGCTATGCTGCTTCTTGATTTTGAAAAAGCTTATGACCGGATTGAATGGGATTTTATCATTATGATGCTTGAAGTTTTTGGTTTTCCTCCCCTGTTCTGTAAATTTGTCAAAATCCTCTTCAATGATGCCTTTGCTCAGGTTGAGGTTAACCGATCCCTCTTTGAACCTTTTCCTCTTAGTAGATCCATTAGATAGGGTTTCCCCTTGGCCCTTGCCCAACAATACCAAGCTTGTCAATTGCTAATTTGTTGATGACACCTCATTATTTTTTGAAGTCAATGAATCTAACTTTGATGCTCTTCAAACCAAACTTGATGCCTTCTACTCCATCTCTGGATCCTAGATATCTCAAGCTAAATCTATATGCCTTGGTTGGTCTGATCAGCCCCCTACCTGGTTCAAAAACTCTAATTTCCTATGGGGAGGGCCTCAAAAAATTGTACATTACTTGGGTATTCCCTTCTCTATAGAGCCCTCCCTAAAGGAAATGTGGCTTTGGATTAAGGATAAGATATTTAAGAAACTTAATAAGTGGCATAACATATCCCTTTCCCTTGCTGGCAAAAATCAGGTCTATCAAAAAATCCTCTCCTCTTACAATGTGTATTACTCTTCAGCTTGGATGTTTAATAATTATCAAATTCTTGAGATTCAGAAAACCATCAGGAACTTCTTGTGGTCTGATGGAAAAGGTAATAAGAAGCATCACGCGGTCAAGTGGGATTGGTGCCACACTAAAAAACTCCTTGGTGGATTGGGCCTAAAAGATCTTAAAACACAAGGGACTGCTTTAGCCACCAAATGGATCTTTCACTCTTTAGAAGGTGATGAGCCCTAGAAGGTTCTTATTAGAAGTAATATTGAACGAGGCATCCCCAAAAATGCTAAAATGTGGAAGTGCGTCCTCTTTTATGACATATTAGTGGGTGACTTTCCTGTTCTTGTTCAAGGATCCTTAGTTTTTCAAACTATTTGGAAAGCCTGGGAACATGTTAAGAATTTCATCCCTAATAGAACCTTCTTTGACTATAAACTTATGTATGGTGAAAGATCCATTTGGTGGAGTCTTCACCTTGGGGGGAAACCTTTAGCCCTCTCTCAAGGCTGCTCTGCCAAGTACTGGAATAACTTGGGGATTTCCCAATTCATATGTCTCTTTGAAGAAGACAAGCTTATTAGCTGGGAGGACATTAGTACCAAGTATAATATCCCTCCTTCATAAAAGAAAACTTACAATATGATCATCAAAGCTAGTAAAGATCTTCTGAAGGTTTTTCATGTTGACTCTCATAGATTTCTAAAGATTAAATGGCCGGATGGTACTATTTTGGAAAAAGATTAAAGCTAAAAACATTTACAAAATTATTGCTGCCAAGAATGATATCATTGGTCACATTAATAAACTCTGGTACTCTAATCTAGATGATAACTTATGGAAAAAAACATTTTGATAGGTTTTGGAAGGCTCCTATTGAACCTAAAATTAAATGCTTCAAATGGTTGTTGGTCCTAGACAGACTGCCTGTTAGAAAAGATATTAATAATGATGTTGTTTGCAAATTTTGTGGTCTTCAGGACACTGTTAGACATATTTTCTTTGATTTCCATTTTGCCAAAAGTATTTGGCGTATGTTTGGAATTAACTATCCTTTCTTTGTTAGTATTTTTGAAATTTCTACTGGTTATATTGATGGTGTTAAAAAAGACATGAATATTTTCTAGAACTTGCTTTCTCCTAACATTCTCTATCAGCTGTGGAAGTGCAAAAATGAAGAAAGGTATCAAGACTCCCCCAGGTCCCTTACTAATTTTTTTTGAAAACTCACCTATTTCAAAATTTTCTCATAGGTGAATGTGAACATGACCTTGGATAGGAAGAAGCTTAAAAGATTCCTTAAAGCTGGGCACTCCACCATGTTCGTTTATGAGCTCAAGGATGAGTATGATTGGAGAAGCCACATCAACAACTTTGCCAATTTTGAAGAAAATATGAAGAAGCTTACCAAGGAAGTCAACCACAACAGAAATTCTATGGATTAGCAGATCTCCATGCTGTCTCAAATTTAGGACAAGAAAAATATCATTTGTTTGGAGGGCCCTGGGGATTGGACCGCCTGGGTTGAGGATTACATGGATATTCTGTCATAGTTTCTTTATTTTCTCTTACGCTATGTAACTATGTTTCTAACTCTCTGATAAACTTGTGTAGTTGAGGCTGGGCCTTGCCCGTTTAACTGTGACTGTATTTTGATTTTTGATATTTGATACCCTTATAATTAATTCAAAAAAAACTATACTAGAGGCAAGTACTAGCCACTACATGGCACTTGTTCAATGTTGGATTTGTTCAAGTGCTTAAGACCTACATTTTATTTGATTATGTTTTGTTTGTAAGTAGTTTCAAATGTTTTGGGGTTTTGAGTGTGTATGTAATATCTTCTTGACAATTATCTTGTATTATCCTCTCTCTGTGGAATTTGGCTTAGGGGCAGAGTTCTTAAATTTGCTATATGGACATGTGTGTAAGCATGTGTGTCATTGTGAATTTTGATGTTAATATAATCTCATGTATTTGTTATCTTTAATTGAATGTATTCATTTTGTTTAGATTAATTTCAACTAATAATTTGTTACTGGACTTGTGTGAGGTTTGTCATTTTGTTATAGGTATCGGGGTGCAATATGAAGTAGATTATGTGGTTCTTTGGGTGAGTTAGAGGTAGCTTATTACCATCCATGTTGTTAAGGTCTTGATTAACCCTTCTAATAACTTATATTTTCACAATCCATTTGAATTCAACTAATTTAATAATTTACTTAAGAGGATAAGCGAGTCTAGCCAGAATCGTTTGAAGCTACTGTTTAACTTGGGGACCCTTTACATTTGTTTAATCATCATTATTTAATTATTTTTGATGAATTCTCTTAGTCTTAGATGAAAACTTAACTGAGCCACAACCATTAGATAATGATGATGACAATAGAATCATTATGATTAAATAATTAAATTATAAGCATAAAGTGAATTATTTGAGTATTTATAATCCAGAAATGAAAAACCAGATTATCAAATCCATGATTTGACCATTTCCAGCATTTAATCAAATCCATCATTTCCTAATTCCTGCTACCAAACGGACCCTAAATGAATTGAAGTTAATTTTGTTAAACCTTGAAAAAAAAATAGCAATAATAATAAATATATATGAATAGAGACTAAGTTTAATTAAAATTTGAAACCAATGGGAAAAGAAAAGAAAAATCCCAAGTCATTGCCTAAGCTATGAAATAAAAGGAAAGAAAATACCATTCACCATCTATGGGGAAGAGTATAGTGATGGAGTAAAAAAAAATTAAAAAGGAAGGGCATTTTGCATGGGAGAAATGCACATGCAAGGCAAAGGATGTTTTGGGGGGAAAATAGAAAATAATGCAGCTACCTACTATTGCTATGGCTGGAGATAGCCCCATTTAAGAGGAATGGCCAAGAAAATGGTAAGGGAGGTTCGTCATTCCCTGGAAAACATGTAGATCAGCAACTTTGACAAAAAAATCTTGCCAAACATGCTTAAAAACCCTACGACCCCTTTATTTTTGGGATATATGTTTTGTTTTATTACTAGTAGAAGGGAGGGAAGAGAGCTAAGAGTGGAAAAGAATTAGAAGAGTTCTGTAGCAAGAATTGTGGTTCCAATTTGCCACATTAGTCTACTTCTTCTGTAGTGGTTTTTTCTTTTAAAAAAAAAATAGAAAAAAATTTCATCTATCCATATAGCTGGAAATATGTTTAATTAGCAAAATACACTTCGATTCCTTGTTGCAATCTATTTCAAAAGTTGGTGAATTTGTTAAATAGTAAAACATACTTCCATTACATGGTGCAAGCTATTTCAAAAGCTGGAGAATTTAATAATTAGTAAAACATGCTTCCATTACCTGCTTCAATACTTGAAAATGTTGAGAATTCTCTTTTTCAATGCTTTCAACCTTTATTGAGAAGTCTTTCTAATTGTGAACTTACCTAATTTCACTTGGGTCCAAATTGGGGTATGAGAATATCAAAGAAAATAGAACGCATAAAAACTAAGTTGATTGGGGGTTATGTGTGACTATTATTGATGACATTCTAGAGTTATTTACATGGCAAAGCTTAAATAGAACCTATTATTGCATCCTCTTGTAAAGTTGCAAGCTAGCGTATGAGGGATTGATGATTAAAACTTGTATATACTTTACTTTGTTGCACCTAGCCTTATGCATACTCAATTATAAAATAAAATAAAATAAGAGATCGTAGGTATGTCATTATATCATCAAGGAGTTCCTTAACAACCCTTTCTCTTTCCTAGTTGAGTTAAAAATATTCAAGCAATTGTTCCTCTTTGGACCTATTCCAACATATTTCTCTCACCCAAGAACTCTTACGTGGGTGATGATTGAGCATTTAGTTTTAGAAGGTAGTCTTCTTTGTAAATGACATGTTCATCAATATTTACAAATGTGAAATATTAAGAGAGCTAAGTTGACCAGAAATTGGGTAGCCTTATGTGTCAACTTATCCTCATGATAATAATGAATGCTATACTTCCTAGCTATAATGATATTTTACTTGAATTTTATCCACAATACATTTTGGTATTTTCCTGGCATATATTTTGAAACCCACACATGGTTTTACTATGTTAATGAGAAGCTCCAAATCTCATTATAAGACAGTAAACATTAGTATAACTATCATTGGTTGTATAGTAGACTGATTACCTCATTGGCTTAGCTAGAACTAAATGACTAAGCCCTTCTAGGTTAATGAAAACCAATAAACTTGGGATAGAATGGATTACAATATCTACATACAATTAAAACATCAAATGGATAGATTGACCATACAGACGATCAGGTTGGTACCTTCTTATTCTAGCTTTGAAAGTTCTATTTCCAATTATTAGTGATAATCATGGTACAAGAGATGGTATTTACGACTATAGATGGTGTAAGGGCCCTACAAGGTCATAGATGAAGGTTGAATACCTCATTGCACAAGATACCCTTCTCCATCTGAGGTGGTCACCAATGAAAATTATATGATCAGTTTAGAGATAGGCTTATCCATGGTTGACATTGATAGTAGTCAAGGAGTATATGATGTTGCGAGACTACTAGTTACACCACATTTAAATAGTGGGACAAATTCCACTAGGAGCATTGGCCCTTAAGGTGATTGACATAGTGGTTATGGACACCCTTAGTTGCTTAGTTTGTTGGAGATTTGCCAGCAAGCCAATGTTGACTGTATGTTTGTCATTGATGACAACATATGGTAAGTAGCATGCATGGAAGAGTTATGTAGTAAGTTTTGATTATTTATAGCATGGACATGTTATCAGCATGATATCATGGATGTAGAGGTTAATTTTTAGTATAGACAATTATGTAGCAGCTTGTGTCAGTAGTGTTCCTGACAGAGTTACATGTAGTGTTCTATGAGTGATTTTCCATATATTTATCATGGAGCCTTGCGCATTTAGATATGTGATGGAGACATGTTAGTGATGTTTCATTCATGGATGCATAGTCTAATGTGCAGTAGAAGTGAAGTTATGTAGTTACTATTCACCAGTTGTAGTTTCTTGTGTTTATCCAAAAGAGTCGACAGAGATTATATTGGTACAAGATTTGCACCTATCATTTTGGTATGTGTGCTTGGATTAGTGATTGGATAAGAGTTAAGAATTTTTGGTTAAGAGGGCATGATGAAATTCAGCTTGAGGAGAAAGTATCAGTTAATTTGATAGAGCTGATAGTGTGTAGCGTGCGTCTACACTTAATGATTTAGGCAGGTCCCAGTTTGTGTTGTGTGCTTATTAGAGCTGACCAAGATGTTAATGGAGAGTGTTATTATTTCTCTAATATGGTTTCAAGGTGGTTCTAATAGGCTGACTTGATTATATCATTTAGAGGAAAGATACTTATAGCTGGTCATTTGTGATTGCTAGTAGTATGGCATGGTGATGAAAGATTAGAGCAGAGTAGACAGTGTGAAGTATTGTGTCATCAAGAAGAGGTCTATGTGACAGAGAAGATAGAGTGTACTATTCATTGGAACTAATCAAGATAGCACTAGGTCTACCTGACAATTCACCAAGATCCAAATATAGTGTGTATCTTTTATTTAGAAGGTTGCAGCCTTCATCCCTTTGAGCAGTGAGCTCTTAGACAGTGTGTCCTCACCCCTAATAGGGTCAATCATAAAAGACACCTAGGGTTCTAACCTTTGACCAAGTCACTGTAGTTATTTCATTGTAAAGATCAACTGCTAATAGGGTTGTAAGATCTTTTGACAAGGATCATTATACACTAGTGCAATTTATTAGAGGGTGTTAATTCCCACTGGGGTTTTTACCTATTTGGGTTTCCCCATAACCAAAATATTGGTGTTGTGTTCAAGTGTTCTTTCATTTTGTCTATTCTTAAAGTTTAAGTATACTTAATTGGATAGAGAATTGAAACTTTTAGATAACTAATTCACCCCCCCCCCCCCCTCTCATTTATCTCTTGGGACTATTCCAAACAATTGGTATAAGAGCCGAGTGCCTTGGAGAGAAAGTTTAACTATTTGAGGTTGATCAGATGGAATTCTTTAGGAAAGATAGTCCTGATTTTGATGGAGAGAACTATCTTGATTGGAAGAACAAAATGGTGACACATTTGTAGTGCATTGCTTTTGAAGTTTTTAAAGTGGCTATCAAAGAAGTTAAGATCCCCTCTCTAGCAGATCTTGCAAAGGAAGATACTACTCGAAAGAAAAAGGATTTGTTCTATCAGAATGCAATAGCCAAAGAAGCCCTTATTAGCGCCTTATTTGATAGTGAGTTTTCAAAGATAAAGAAAGTAGACATAGCTTACAAGATATGGAAGCACTTAGAAGACATGTTTGAAGGAGATACACAAGAAAAGAATGCACATAGAAAGACATGGAAGAAAAGATACAGTGCATTAGAAATGCTACCTGAAGAAGACATCAGAGCTTACAACCAAAGGATCAATGAAGCGGTTCCTGGAATTGGGAACAATGGTGGAGAGATCTTAGAGGAAGACATTATGGATAAGTTGATGACTACTCTTATAGCAGAGTATGAAAAACAAGATCAACATCTTTGATGAGACCATGCAACTTACAATAAATTTCAAGATAGAGACCTTGATTAGAAAAATTTTAGCTTTTGAAATTTCAAGATTGAAGACAGAGCCTAAAAGTGAGACAGTCTTCAAAGCATTAGTCCATGGTAAGAAATCTTTAAACACTTTTGATAAATTTTGATGATGAAGATGAAGATAAAGAGATAGATGATATTATTGCTATGATTGCTAAGAAAGAAAGAAAAGGAAAAGGAAAGTATGAAGGTCATTTACCATTCAAATGTTTCTCATGTAATAAGATTGCTCACTTTGCATCTAAGTGTCCTACAAGTGTTAAGAAATTCAGAATAATAGGGGGCTGCCCAGATTCTATATGTAACATGGGTGGGCCCCTACCCCCGCCCTATTATAAGGGTAAGGTAGCTGGGGCACTCAACTCTATTTGAGCAGGGGCCCCCCCACCCGAACTTTACCCCCCACCCCCCCCCCTCTATTTCCTACAAGTGTCCTACTTGGTCCTGCATTAACAAGTTTTTCTTGATTGCCCTTGCTTTCTTTCCCTTGCACTTGCCATGGGGGGGGTCCCCCCAAACCCCCCCTACTTGGTCCTGCTAAACACAAGGACTTTTGATTTCCCAACACAAGGGCCCTGCACTTGCTAAACACAAGGGCCCTGCTGAACACAAGGGCCCTGCGTTGTTACCCACCTTTTTTTTGATTGATAGCCCTTGAATTCCACTCACTTCCCTTCTTCAGGTTCGGGCCCCTCTTGGGAGGTGCCCTTACCTTCATACGGTCAGCTTTCAGATAAATAGGAAGAGAAGTTATCATTATAAAGAAAGGGGGACCCCAAGGACCCCAAGCGCAAGCGGCGGGGAGGGGAAACGAAGGAAGGCGGGAGACAAGGACAAAGAGATTTTCAATTGGCCCTTGAATTCACATTGTTGCTTGAATTAGAAAGGCTTGTTGGGAAGGAAGGTAGGAAGACAGGACCCCAAGGACAAGGACAAGTAACAAAGGACCCCAGGGACAAGGACCACAAGCCTAAGTATACAAAAGAATGTTACTATGTTGGTGATGGATTTTCTAATGATGATTCAGTTGAAGATGAAATTGGATTCATTGCTATTATGGAAAAGATGTATGATGAGATGGATCATGAAGATGAGAAAAAGGAACAAAGCTAGCATTGATTTCACAAGCAGACATAAGGACATATTGGATTATAGATAGCAGTTGTTCATATCACATGAAAGGTGATAAAGACAAATTTGTTCATCTGGAAAAATACAAAGGTGGCATGGTTAGATTTAGAGATAACACTCCTAAACCTATCATTGGTAGAGGAGCTATCACATTGGATGGAAAGAACAAAATTGATGATGTTATTTATGTAGATGGTTTGCATCATAACCTTCTTAGTGTTGGGCAGTTGCTTAAAAAAGGTTATCAGTTGGAGTTCAAAGACAACAAGTGCATCATTAACAACAAGGGTGTTGTAATGATTGCATCAAGTTCAAAGACTAAAGGTAATGTTTTTCAACTTAATTTAGAAGTAATTTTTTTTGTTGCTAAAGTAGATGATAGTTGGCTATGGCATAAGAGACTATGTCATGTCAATTTTGATAACATAGTAAAGATAAGCAATGTAAAGGTAGTAAGAGATCTACCTAGCATAGCAAAGCCAGTTGATACTATTTGCAGGGAATGTGTGATGGGAAAGCATGTGAGGAATTCATTTAGAAGAAAGAATAATTCAACAGAGAACAAGTTGGATGTGATTCATATAGACCTGTGTGGACCAACTCAAAAAATATCATACTATGGTGAAAGGTATTTTATTTTATTTGTTGATGATTATTCTAGAATGATGTGGGTTGCATTCTTGAAAGATAAGTCAGAAGCATTTGAGAAGTTCAAAATATTCAAAGCTAAGGTCGAGAATGAATCTAGACTAAAGATAAAGTGCCTAAGATCGGATAGAGGAGGAGAATTCACCTCTGATAGATTCTATGAGTACTGTGAAGAACATGGCATAAATAGACAGTTGAGTGCACCTAGAACTCCTCAGTAGAATGGGATTGCAGAGAGAAGGAATATGATCATCTTGATACAATGTGCACCATCATGATTGAAGGAAAAGTTGCACACACCTATTGGAGAGATGCGGTCGATACAATAGTCTATACCATCAATAGAATACAATTGAGGCTTGGCGTGGACAAAACACCTTATGAGCTATGGTTTGGTAATTTTCCCATAGTGAAATACTTTAGAATATTTGGAAGCAAGTGCTACATCAAGAGGGATGAAGCAATAGGCAAGTTTGATGCAAGAAGAGATGAAGGTATTTTCCTTGGGTACTCTACTAAAAGCAAAGCTTATAGATGTTTTAATTTGAGATTGAAGAAGATCATTGAAAGTGCTTATGTTAAGATTGATGAAAAGTTTATGGTTCAAGAAAGATATCATGATTATGCACCTATGATTAAAGAAGAACCCAATCCTTCCACTAGTGAGACAGTTGTTGAAGAGATGTTTGATAGTATGGATGTATTATTCAATGACCCTGAAACAAGTGAAGAAGAAAATCAGAAGGCAGATGAAACAGTATCACCTAAAGTTCCAAAGTTTACATCTAGATATCACTCTAAGGATGACATCGTTGGAGATCAGAGTGGAAAAGTCACAACAAGATCAAAAGCAAAAAGTTTAGCAGGCAATGAAGTGGTATGTTTACTATCTCAGATTGAAACTTTAAGTGTTGAAGATGAACGTAATGATTCAGATTGGCATGATGCTATGAAAGAAGAACTAGATCAGATTATTAAGAATGATACTTGGGAACTGGTCCCAAGACTTAGTGATAAGAATGTGATTGGAAAAAAGTGGATATTCAGAAACAAAATGAATGAAGATGGTACATTAGTAAGGAATAAAGCAAGGTTAGTATGTAAGGGATATGCGCAAAGAGAAGGTATTGATTATTCAAACACATTTACACCTATGAGTAGATTAAAATCCATTAAGTCATTTCTAGCTTATGCAACATTCAAAAACTTCAAATTTTATCAGATGGATGTTAAGTCAGCATTCTTGAATGGAGAGTTAAAGGAAGAAGTATACATTGAGCAGCCATAAGGATTCAACTTATCAAAAAGGCCTAATATGGTATGCAGATTGAAGAAAGCCCTCTATGGACTTAAGAAATCCCCTAGCGATTGGTATGAGAGACTTGATGGATATCTAACAAAAATTAGATTCAAGAAAGGAGCAGAAAATTGTAGTCTATTTATAAAGAGACATCTAAAGGTTTACTACTTGTAGCTATATTTTTTGATGACATTATCTTTGGGGGTAATGACAAACTTAGTGCAGAATTTGCTAAGGAGATGCAGAGCAAGTTTGAGATGAGAATGATTGGACCTATCAAGTTCTTTTTGGGATTAAATGTGCAACCGACAGAGAAAGATATTTTCATTAATCAGTCTAAGTATGTGAAAGAGATATTGAAGAAGTTAAAGATGGATGACTGCAAGCTAGTGGATACACCTATGATAATAGGATGCAAGCTTACAAAAGAAGATGATTCTCCATTAGTAAATATAACATTGTACAAGTTTTTGATTGGTAAACTCATATATCTTACTCAATCTAGACCTGATATTTGTAATGCAATTGGCATAGTTGGAAGATTTGCAGCAAAGCCTAAACAAAGTCACCTCATGGAAGTAAAGAGAATCTTTCGATACTTAAGGGGCACTATAGATTATGGTCTATGGTATCCTAATTAAAAGAATGTTGAGCTTCATGTATATACAGATGCATATTGGGTAGGATGTGTTGATGATAGAAATAGTACATCAGGAGGAGCAGTGTTTCTTGGTGACAAACTTGTCACTTGGACAAGCAAGAAGTAGAACTGTATCTCTCAGTCAAAAATAGAAGCAGAGTATGTTGCAACAGCTTTGAATTGTTCTACAATTATTTGGATCAAGTAGATGATAAAGGATTTTTGAATTCAGATTGATTATCCTATTGTTATTCATTGTGACAACACTAGCACTATCAACATGTCAAAGAATCTTGTGATGCATGCAAAGACAAAACACATAAAGATTAAGTATCACTTCCTCAGAGATAAAGTGGTAGAGAAAGAAGTCAAATTGGATTATGTGAGTACAAAGGAACAACTAGCAAATATATTTACAAAGCCTTTATCAAAGGATACTTTTGAGTATCTCAAGGAGAATCTGGGAGTAATTCCCTTCCCTGATTCTTCTTAGAGAAAGTGGAAAGAGCATCAGTCCTCAATGACTAATGGATGGTTGACTACTCTACTTCAAGAGTAGTACCAAATCTTAAATTTTTGGTGCTCTTTTCCATTGATGTCAAAGGGGGAGTAGTATATAGTCATGAAAAATAGTATTAAAGGGGGAGTACATATAGAATTAAGGAGGAGTAATATATAGCAGAAAGGGGGAGTAGTATTCAGTCATGGAAGTAGTTCAGTTGAGGAAATGGAGAATATTGAAGAATATTGCAGTAGATGAAGGATTCATCCTTGGGGGAGTTTTGATGAGGAAATGGAGAATGTTATAAAAGAATTGTTCATTTGGATTTGTGGTGTTTCTCATTCCATATGTTTCCATCAATGCCAAAGGGGGAGATTGTTGGAGATTTCCCAAGAAGCCAGTGCTGACTGTATGTTTGTCATTGATGCCAACATATGGTAAGTAGCATGCATGAAAAGTAGTAAGATTTGAGTATATATAGCATGGACATGTTATCAGCATGATATCATGGATGCAAAGGTTAATTGTTAGTACAAATAGTTATGTAGCACTTTGTGTCAGTAGTATAACTAATAGAGTTACAGGAAGTGTTCTGTGAGTGATTGTCCATATAGTTATCATGGAGCCTTGTGCATTTGGATACATGATGGAGACATGTTAGTGATGTTACATTCATGGATGCAACATCTATGTGTAGTAGAAGTGAAGTTATGCAGTCGCTATTCACCAATTGCAGTTTCATCTGTTTATCTAGAAGAGTTGACAGAGATTATATTGGTACAAGAGTTGCACCTATCATTTTAGTATACGTTCTTGGATTAGTGATTGGAGAAGAGTTAATAATGTTTGGTTAAGAGCACATAATGAAATTCAGCTTGAGGTGAAAGTATCAGTTAATTTTATAGAGCTGACAATGTGTAGAGTGCATCTACACTTAATGATTTGGATAGGTCCCAATTTGTGTTGCGTGCTTAGTAGAGCTGACAAAGATGTTATTGGAGAGTGTTATTGTTTCTCTAATATGATTTCAAGGTGGTTCTATTAGGCTGACTTGATTATATCATTTAGAGAAAAGATACTTATAGTCATTCATTTGTGATCACTAGTAGTATAGCATGGAGATGAAAGATTAGATCAAAGCAGAGAGTGCGAAGTATTGTGTCATCAAGAAGAGGTCTATGTGATAGAGAAGATAGAGTGTACTATTCATTGGAACTAATCAAGACAATAGGTCTACCTTGCAGTTCACCAAGATCTAGATATAGTGTGTATCTATTATTTAGAAGGTTGTAGTCTTCACCCCTTTGAGCAATGAGCTCTTGGACAGTGCATCCTCACCCCTAATAGGGTCAATCATAAAAGACTCCTAATAGGGTCCAACCTTTGACCAGGTCGCTATACTTATTTCATTGTAAAGATCAACTCCTAACAGGGTTGTAGGATCTTCTAACAAGGATCATTATACACTAGTTTAGTTTATTAGTGGGTGTTAATTCCCACCAGGGTTTTTACCTATTTGGGTTTCCCCGTAACCAAAATATTGGTGTTGTGTTCAAGTGTTCTTTCATTATGTTTATGCTTAAATTTTAAGTATACTTAATTGGATAAAAAATTGAAACTTGGAGATAACTGATTCACCCCCCCCACCTCTCAGTTATCTCTTGGGACTATTCCTAACATAGTTATCCAATGGATTGGATGAAGGAGAGTTTCTAATGGAGAATGAGTAGGTATTATAATACCACTTTATTAAAGTATCAAGAAATTGTTATCTTAGTTTACCATTGATAGAAACATAGGTAGAGTACTCGGTCTTTAGGAGGTTACCCCTATGCACTGTAGGCTAACCTAATCGTCTACTCACTCACTCACTCTGGGCCACATAATCCATATGGAGGGTTGTATAGGGATTTTGTTCACCATGGAGGGTTTGTATTGCACCTTGAGTTTAAATATGGAAGAATAAAGTCCAGACTCTTCTTGGTAATGTTAATTGTTAGCACTCCATTGTTCTTATGATGCATTAATCTGTGAAACTGTAAATAATCGATGATACATATATGATCAATGAACAATTGAATTGTATTAGTACATGGGTATATGCACAAATATGGGGGACCAAAAAGGTGCCACTTTGCTTTTTGGTCCCCGATCGACCATAGTGTGTACGCACTAAAGCGTGTGTGCCCTATAGGGCCCATGGGCTATGGCTTGGGCAATCAAAACCATAGCGCGTGTGCCCTATAGGGCCCATTCACTTTGTAAAAACACTTTATAGTGTTTGCTACGTTTGGGAAAGCCCATTTTGCTTTCCACAAACCCATGTTTGCAGCAAAAAAGGGCTTCACAAACGCGTATGCAGAATCCCTTTGTTTGCTCAATCCATTTCTTTTCATTCATTCATCCATCAATTTTCATACAAAATGGCTCCACGATATCGTCAAGTTCAATTTGGAAGAAGAGTAAGTGATTTTACAACCCATGCCTCTTATTTGTATTGAAATTTTAGTTTTTTTATAATTTGTTTTGTTAAAATTTATTTTCTTAGATTTTATGTGTAATTAAGATTTTAAAATCTAGTTTTTTTAATTGCCAGGAAGAAATAATCTCCCTTCTCCAAACCCTCCATCAAATCCTCCAACCCCTCATGAAGGAACAAATGAAGAAACAAATGAAGAAAATAACCAAGAAAATGAACCTCAACTACCTCCACCAATCGAGAAACCTCCTCCTAGAACACAAGAAAATTTGATCAACCAAATTGAAAGAGGGAAAAAAGAATTAAAATATTTAATTAAGAGGTTAAAAGATTCTATTGGTACAAATCCTGGAAGGGAAAGACTTTTAAAATCATTGGAAGCAATCTTGACCCAGGTAAAATCGCTTAGTGGGAAAATTAATTTATGGCAGGATAAAAGAGAAGAACAAAAACAATATTATACAAATAAATTATCTTATACGGACATAAAAAAGAAAAAAATCACAAAAGGTGACATTTACAAACTCTTTAAAAAACTAGGGGACACAGATACTCTTAGAACTACAACAAGGAGGTTCCCAATTCATTGGTGCTTAAATGAAGACATTAAAAACAAATTTTGGGAGAGATGGTGGATGGTCTTTGATTCGTCTCCCTATAAAAATCATGAAGTTCCCATATATTTCTTGAGAAAACTCTATTGTGAGTTTGTACTCAAGGAGGTGCCAAATTATTTTGACTATCTAGATTCTTAAGGTAGAGGATGTGGGTCATCATTTGATAGAGCGGGGGCACATCATGACCCTAACGCACCTAGGGTTCCTATTGGCAAGCCACAGGTGGATCATGTTAGTATTCCTTCCGTTGTGAATGAACATGTAGAGGCAGACACACTAGGCACGAATAGTGCTCTGACACATACTCTCATTCAGTGTGCCACTCCTTTAGTTGAGGGTGACCATGGAAAATCTTTGAGGAGGCATATTTGTCGGTCATGTGGATGCTTTTGCACATTTGGTACTACCGAGAGAGAGGAAGAGGATCCTAGAATGATGATTGATAATTTTTGAAATATGACATTTGGCATTGACACACAGGTAAATATTTCCAAGTTCATTAAATTTCTTTGATCATATTTCATTTATAAAAGACTAACTAATTAATTTAGTATATATTGATTATGATCAAAATTTAGGTCAAGAGTGTCATTGGCGGTGGCAGTGGCAATGATTCTCATGTCCCCTTCTAAATATCATCATCAATTCCACAAGTATGTATCAAATAAACCATTTAAATAATATATTTGATTATTATGTAATTATATGAATAATTGTATCATAACTTATTGTGCATGTGCATTAGTTCACTAGTGGACCATCAAAATTTACAACAAACAGCGAAGGGCATCATGCCACTTTCCTTGAGGTATCTTTATTTGCATGTTAATTTGATTTACTTGATTATATTTAATTAATAAATGAATGAATAACTAAATTACTAGACAAATTATGATCAAAATCCAGAGGCAAAGTGGTCATTGCGGTGATCACATTCTTTTACCTGGCTTTGTGACATCACCATTGAGTCCACATGTATATATGTAATAATGCATTATAATTAACATGTCAATAGTACATTCTTATATGAATGGTTATCTTATAATTTGTCATGTACATGTACACTAGTTGAATGTTGGAGCTTTGACATCGACACACACCAAAGGATGTGGTGGAACCTTCATGGAGGTATCATTTAGTCATTAGTATCATTGTAAAAAATATATGTAATATTGATAACTACATAATACTTTTTTTGTTTCATTTTCAGTTATTAACATCAGAGACTCCTCCTTCTCTTCATGATACTTTGGATCGTGGAGTAGCTACAATAGTAGCTAGTTCTAAAGCATTGACTGAGGTATGAAAGAGATCACTTAATTTTAATTGTTATTTTAATAGTTTGTATTGAATTTATAATGATATTCATGTATGTATTTTAATTATTATTTTGATCATTATTGTAGGGACTTATTACTCCAGATCATCAACATCCACCTTCGGTGGATGTACATAGTGACTATTTACTAGCGGTAAGAGAATATTTAATTTTATGTCATTGTATAATTCAATTTTGATATATATTAGTTATTGATGCTTAAATGTTTTTTTATCAGCTTGAGCTACAAAAGAGTCTAGATAGGAGGACTAGTGAGTGCACTCGGAAGACTACAACATCCACTGTATCTCCATTGACACAACGATCTAAGACATCTCAGGATTTGTTTTCTTCCCCTGGAGAGAAAGGACTAGATTAGGGATATAGATTGTATGCCTATATGGCATTAGTGGACATATTTTTTGTATATTGTATAAGTGATATGATGTACATCCATTTGGCTTTGAGGAAGCCAGTTTAACTGTATTGAATATATTCAATGTATGACATTATTGGACATATATATTTGGCTTCATGCCCTACGAATATTTTTTTTTTATGTTTTAGGTATGCAATCCATGTGTTTGGTGTATTGATGTATACTAATTTATGTTTATGTGGATGTCTTATTGTTTGTAAATTTCCCATGCCTTATAGTTATGCTTTTATGTTTATTGATGTATATTGTTACTATATGATTTATACTTTATTAGAACATGAATGTGATGCACAGGTGGTGTGGAAGACACTCTAAACCTGTACCCTTATAGAAATACAAGAACAATCAGTAACAAATGAGACAATCTTCTCACATAAAACATCCTTCATAAGGATCCACTATCCATGCTTCACACAATGCACTTGCATAGGTTGGCTCCAAACTATCAAACTATCATTCCAGGACTGCTCCTAGTAACCTTCACTAGTCATAAAATGGCATTTTTCTCCACATCTTCCCAAAAGACTTAAAAAAGTAATCAATGATTTGGATACCCTTAAGGAAGTTTTAAAACATATCCCAAATGTGACCCAACTTGTTTTGAGACAAACTACTTTAAAATTGTTGATTTCATACCCTAAACTAGTCCCAGTTCCAAGAACACCAGTCTATTCCTAGACTTCAATACCAACAAAAACACATAAATGATTGCATAAATAAGTAAACACGATGAAAGGAGTATCCTTACATAAAAACCAATCCAAAAACATGTTACAAATGATCATTAGAACTTTCTATTCCCTGACTGTACCCATGGGACGCTTAGGCCAGGAGTCATCAGCGACATTCGAGTGACTCAATGTGCCAAACAAGGTTGCCACTTGCATTTAACTAGCCATTTGGAGCTATTGGAATAGACGGTTTGAGGCTACAACTGACAGTTTGAAAGATACACAATGTTGGCCATTTGAACTGAGGAACACTGTGAGTTTTGACATCAACCGAGAATGTGTTGCCAAATATAAATGAACTTGAATCTCTAATAATTGAGATAGGTTATTGTAGGCCTTGGCAACACGGTCCCATAGCACCTGATGGATTGATTCTACCTTGCACGAGCTCTAAGATATGATCCCGTAAAGATCACTGATTTGATGTTGAAAGGACCTTGAGGGACACTTTATCCTGAAGTCATCGATAGCATTCGAGTGACTCTGTATGCCAAATGAGGTTTCCACTAGCATTTACCCGACCATTAAAAGCTATTGGAAGAGATGGTTTGATGCTATGTTTGATGATTTGAAAGATACACAATGTTGGTTGTTTGAGCTGAGGAACACTTTGAGTTTTGACATTGACCGAGAATGTGTTTCTAAATATAAACCCTAAATGGTCTTGTAGCACCTGGTGACTCAATGCTACCTCACATGAGCTCTGAGATATGACCCTATAAAGATCACCAATTTTATGCTAAAGGGACCTTGAGGGACACTTCGGTCTAGAATTGTCGATGGGGTTCAAGTGACTTAGCATGCCAAATGAGGTTGCCACTAGCATTTACCTGGCCATTTGGAGCTATTGGAATAGATGGTTTGAGGCTATGATCGATGGTTTAAAAGATATGCAATGTTGGCCATTTGAATTGAGGAAAACTACAAGTTTTCACATTGACCAAGAATGTGTTGTCAAATATAAATGAACTTGAATCTCTGAAAACTCAGATAGGTTATTGTAGGCCTCACCAACATGGTCCTGAAGTACCTGACAGATTGATGCTATCTCACACGAGCTCTGAGATATGACCCCATAAATATGATCATTTTCATGCTGAAGGGACCTTGAGGGACACTTCATCCTAGAGTCATTAGCGGCATTCGAGCGACTCTGTATGTCAAATGAGGTTTCTACTAGTGTTTACCTAGCCATTTGAAGTTGTTGGAACTGATGGTTTGAAAGATATGCAATGTTGGCCATTTGAACTATGGAGCACTTCAATTTTTGACATCGATCGAGAATGTGTTGCCAAATATAAATGAATTTGAATGTCTAAAAACAAAGATAGGTTATTGTAGGCCCCGCCAATGCAGTCTTGTAGAACCTAATGGCTCGATGCTACCTCACATGATCTCTGAGATATGGCCCTGTAAAGATTACCAATTTCATGCTGAAGGGACCTTGAGAGACACTTTGGCCCGAAGTTGACGATGGCGTTCAAGTGACTCAGTATGCCAAACAAGGTTTCCATAAGCATTTACCCAGTCATTCAAAGTTGTTGGAATAGATGGTTCAAGGCTACGACTGACGGTTTGAAAGATACACAATGTTGGCTGTTTGAACTGAGGAACACTTCGAGTTCTGACATCTACCGATAATGTGTTTCCAAATATAAACAAACTTGAATCTCTTAAAACCAAGATAGGTTATTGTAGGCCCTGGAAACATGGTCTTATAGTACCTGATAGATTGATGCTACCTCACACGAGCTCTGAGATATGACCTTGTAAAAATCACCGATTTCATGTTGAAGGGACCTTGAGGGATACTTCAACTCAGAGACATGGGTGGTGTTCAAGTGACTTTGTATGCATAAAAAGGTTTCCATCAATGTTTACCCATCCATTCAAAGCTTTTGGAATAGAGGGTTCGACGCTATGACTGACAGTTTGAAAGATATGCAATGTTGGCCGTTTGGACTGAGGAACACTTTGAGTTTTGACATCGACCGAGAATGTGTTGCCAATAATTAATAAACTTGAATCTCTAAAAACCAAGATAGGTTATTGTAGACCTTGGAAACACAGTCTTGTAGCACCTTACAGATCGATTCTACCTTGCATGATCTCCGAGATATGACCTCGTAAAGATCACCAATTTCATGTTGAAGGGACACTTCAGCCCAGAGTTGTCGGTGGTGTTTGAGTGACTCTGTGTGAAAAAAGAGGTTTCCACTAGTGTTTACCTAGCCATTCAGAGCTATTAGAATAGACAGTTTGATGCTACGATCAGCAATTTGAAAGATACACAATGTTGGCCATTTGAATTGAGGAACAATTCGAGTTTTGACATCGACAGATAATGTGTTGCCAAATTTAAACGAACTTGAATCTATAAAAATCAAGATAGGTTATTGTAGGCCCCATAAACATGGTCATGTACCACCTAATGGATCAATGCTAGCTCACATGAGCTCTGAGATATGACCCCATCAAGATTACTAATTTTATGTTAAAGGGAGCTTGATCGACACTTCGGCTCAAAGTACAGTCTAAGACCAATGAATTAAAATATTTGCATAAAATGTGATTTGGATTGGTCTATGATGTAAGGAATTTTCCTTAGTTTTTATTTATCTTTCCACACATTCATTTCAGTATTTTTATTGTACTTAAGACAGAGGAAATTATTGGTGTTCTTGACAATGACTAGATTTGGGGTCACAGTCAGTGATTGGGATTGAGGTATTCTTATGAGGATTGACTCTCCCACCCCCTGTGATCATTGGTGGGAGAGGTTTTAATGTGTATTATATCCTTGTAATATAATTTTTGGTGCAATAATATGATGGATAATGTTGGAGAGATCACTGAATGAAGGAGTTTGTTGTGTGAGGAGAGCCCTATTTTGGCACCAGTCATTTTGGTGAGTGTAAATGCTTAAGAGTGGATGTTTTTATGGTGGATTATGGATTTTGGGATCCATACTAATGTGTTTGATCAACTAGTTTGATTTGGAAGAAGTTATAAGGTTCCATTTGTGTAGGCCCTAGTTGTGTGACCCTAGAAACAAGGGTTTGGTGGCTAGAAGAATGGGTAGGTGTTGAGACCTTAAAAACTTGATTTTTATTTTTTTTAAAACCTTATGAAAGATTGTTTATTGGTTGGGATGTTGGGGAGTGAATATATCTATGAGTTTCTTTGTAATGGTGATGGAATTAGGCATAGTTGGTGACTTCTAAGGTATTGGATCTATTAGATGGTCCAAAGGAGTCTATTTTGGGGTTTGGGTATGATTTATAGAACCCAAAAGGGCATCTAAAACAATCAATATTTCCTTTAGTTGTTTGGGAGGATCAGGAGAAAAAGGCTGATTTGACATATTGGAGGCTCTAGGTGAATAGTCAATGAAACAAAAATTTCATATGCTTGACTGGAATGTATTTTGGATAGTGTAGTAAAGTGAATAGAAAATGAAACAACAATTACATTTCCATGCATTTGAATCATTATTTTATTTGCTAAGAAGGTGAAGGAATAGATTGGTGTTAGGGACAGTGACTGGGCATTGGAGTGAATGTACTTAAGGATGGAGGTTTTTGGTGAAGGAACATGAATGTTCATATCCAATATGGTGTGTTAGAACCATTTGATTAATTTGGAGAGGGTTGTGGAGGTCTTCTTGAATAGACCCTAGGTTCATGACCCTAGGAACCAGGCTTTTTTGGTGAGAGAGTTTGGTGAATGGTGGAACCTTACAAATTTGAAAATGATGTATTTTGAAACCTTCTGAAAGACTATTTCATGCCTTAAAGTGTAGTGAGAAAGTATAAATATGAGTTTCTTTGTTATGGGAGGCTAATTAGGCCTAGTTTGTGGGTGCTAGGGTAGTAGATCAAGGTGAGAAGCCTAGTTGAAGTTTTCACATCATGGATGCATTAGGTGCACTAAGTGGCCTAGGATGGAGTTGGTTCCAGGAGAAGTTGGAAAGGAAATGAGATAGTGCATCCTTGAATTGAGTTGGTTCCTTAAGGCTCTTCCATGGCCTTCCAAGTATTATGTGCCTGCAAGTCATTGGCATAACATCATAAAGTTTTTTTAATTAATAATGAGAAATATTTTTACAACTCGTCTCATTAGGAGCACTAGGAGGAAAGAGCTAAGAAGAGAAAACCTCTGGTATTGCCCCAAAAAATAGAAGAGAAAGGTTTTCATTAAATCTTACAAGGGTATATGCACAAAGATGGGGGACCAAAAAGGTGCCACTTTTCTTTTTGGTCCCCCATAACCATAGTGCATATGCACTAAAGCATGTGCACCCTATAGTGCACACACGCTTCGTAAAAAAACCATTTAGTGTTTGCTACTGTTAGGAAAGCTCATTTTTCTTTCCACAAACCCGTGTTTGCAACAAAAAAAGCCTTCCCAAGCGCGTACAAAGTATCGGTTGGGCTTGTTGAATCCATATTTTTCATTCATTCATCCATCAATTTGTATACAAAATGGCTCCATGACATCGTCAAGCTCGATCTAGAAGAAGAGGTAATTTTTTTCATTCATTCATCCATCAATTTCAGTTTTGTTAAAATTTGTTTTCTTAGATTTTATGGACGTAATTAAGATTTTAAAATCTAGTTTTTTTAATTGCCAGGAAGAAATAATCTCCCTCAACCAAACCCTCCACCATATCCTCTATCTCCTCATGAACAAATGAATGAAGAAACAAATGAAGAAAATAACCAAGAAAATGAACCTCAATTGCCTCCACCAATCGAGAAACCTCCTCTTGGAACACAAGAAAATTTGATGAACCAAATTGAAAGAGGGAAAAAAGAATTAGAATCTTTAATTAAGAGGTTAAAAGATTCTATTGGTACAAATCCTAGAAAGGAAAGACTTGCGAACTCATTGGAAGCAATCTTGACTCATGTAAGCTCAGTTAGTGGGAAAATTAATTTATGGCATGATAAAAGAGAAGAACAAAAACAATATTATGCAAATAAATTATCTTATGCGGACATAAAAAATAAAAAAATTATAAAAGATGACATTTGCAAACTCTTTAAAAAACTAGGGGACACAGATACTCTTAGAACTACAACAAGGAGGTTCCCAATTCATTGGTGCTTAAATGAAGACATTAAAAACAACTTTTGGAAGAGATGGTGGATGGTCTTTGATTCCCCTCCATGTAACAATCATGAGGTTCCTATATATTTCTTGAGGAAACTCTATTGCGAGTTTGTACTCAAAGAGGTGCCAAATTATTTTGACTATCTAGATTCTGAGGGTAGAGGAGGGGGGTCATCATTTGATAGAGAGGGGGAACATCGTGACCCTAACGTACCTAGGGTTCCTATTGGAAAGCCATAGGTGGATCATGTTACTATTCATTTCATTATGAAGGAACATGTAGAGGCAGAAACACTAGGCATGATTAGTGCTCTGACAGAAACTCTCATTCAGTGTGCCACTCCTTTAGTTGAGGATGACCATGGTCAATCTTTGATGCAGCATATTTGTCACTCATGTGGATCCTTGTGCACATTTGGTACTACTGAGAGAGAGGAAGAGGATTTTGGACTGATGACTAATGATTTTCTAAATATGACATTTGGCATTGACACACGGGTAAATATTTCCAAGTTCATTAAATTATTTTGATCATATTTCATTTATAAAAGAATAACTAATTAATTTAGTATCTATTGATTATGATCAAATTTTAGTGCGAGAGTGTTGGTGGTGGTGGCAATGGAAATGATCCTTTTGTCCTCTTCTAAACATCATTGTCAATTCCACAAGTATGTATCGAATAAAACATTTTATTTAATATATTTGATTATTATGTAATTATATGAATAATTGTATCATAACTTATTATGCATGTGCATTAGACGTTCACTAGTGGGCCATCGAGATTCACAACAAATAGCAAAGGGCATCATGCCACTTTCCTTGAGTTATCTTTATTTGCATGTTAATTTGATTTACTTGATTATATTTAATTAATAAATGAATGAATAACTAAATTACTAGATAAATTATGATCAAAATCCAGAGGCACGATGATCACATTCTTTCACTTGGCTTTGGGATGTCATCATTGAGTCCATAGGTATATATGTAATAATGCATTATAATTCACATGTCAATAGTACATTCTTATATGAATGGTTATCTTATAATTTTCCATGTACATGTGCACTAGTTGAATATTGGAGCTTCAACATTGACAACACACACCGAAGGACGTGGTGGAACCATCACAGAGGTATCATTTACTCATTAGTAGGGTTGTAAAAAATATATGTAATCTTGATAACTGCATAATACTTTTTTTGTTTCATTTTCAGTTATTAACATCAAAGACTCCTCCTTCTGTTCATGATACTTTGGATCATGGAGTAGCTACAGTAGTAGCTAGTTCTGAAGTACTGACTGAGTTATGAAAGAGATCACTTAATTTTAATTGTTATTTTAATAGTTTGTATTGAATTTTATAATGATATTCATGTATATATTTTAATTATTATTTTGATAATTGTTTTATGGACTTATTACTCCATATTGTCAGCATCCACCTTCGGTGGATGTACATAATGACTATTTTCTAGCAGTAAGCGATATTCTATTTTATGTCATTGTATAATTCAATTTTGATGTATATTAGTTATTGATGCTTAAATATTTTTTTATCAGCTCGAGCTACAAAAGAGTCTAGATAAGAGGATGAGTGAGTGCACTCGAAAGACTACAACATCCACTGTATCTCCATTGACATGATGATCAAAGATAGCTTGGGATTTGTTTTCTTCCCCTGGCAGGAAAGGACTAGATTAGGGATATAGATTGTATGCCTATATGGCATTAGTGGACATATTTTTTGTATATTGTATAACTGATACGTTGTACATCCATTTGGCTTTGAGGAATCTAGTTTAACTGTATTGAATATATTCAATGTATAACATTATTGGACATATATATTTTGCTTCATGCCCTACGAATATTTTTTTTTATGTTTTAGGTATGCAATTCATGTGTTTGGTGTATTGATGTATACTAATTTATGTTTATGTGGTTGTCTTATTGTTTGTAAATTTCCCATGCCTTATAGTTATGCTTGTATGTTTATCGATGTATATTGTTATTGTCACCCTAAGGAGACTAACTTGACAACATTCACTATCATCCTAAGGAGACTAATATTCCTTGTTAATATAAACTTTGACAACATTCACTATCACCCTAAGGAGACTAACTCAACTCAAGGATTCTACAAACAACTTGGAATCCACTCAAGGAATTAACCTCAATCAAGGATTTATTTGAGTTCTCTAACTTTTTAAGTCACTCCCACAACCATACTACTCAAATTCACTTCCTTTTTTCCTTGTTCCAATGCCTTCTAGCATCAACTCTATCCTAGGCCACCTAGTGCACCTAGTGCCTCCACCACACCAAAACTCAAACCATACTTCACACCCTTATCCTAATAGTTTAGATCATCTCAAAATACTATATTTTCCATGTTAAAACTTCCCATTCAATCCAATCAACTCATCTTTCACCCTTCCTCTTCTATAGCCCTTCTAGGCCTGCCCAGTATCCCTTCCAGCACTGAAATCAACAATTTACTCTCAAACTCCCCAAACAACCTAGAAATGTTTTTACATTTTCTAGTATCCTTTTTGGAGTTACTAAATCAATATCAATCTCAAACTTTAACTCTTTGACTGGTGAAGACTTCCTTCACCCCCTAACCCTTCAACTAGGCCTAATTAGCCTCACCTAACAAAGCAACTCCTAGCACCGCTCACTTCCAGGACTCCACAACCCCAAATAGTATTGATAAAGGATAAAATATAACCAATTTTCAACTTATTTTTCCCATACTCACCCATCTACACTCACATTCAATAAACCCTCACTATTTGGGCTAGAAACCAAGGGTTTTGTAGAAAATACCCTTCCAACATCGGTTCCAACATCTTCTAATACATCCCAAAGGACCTTCCCATCCATCATCTACCCTCTCCAATCATCAGGTCACTTCTATCCATGATTGGTGC
The DNA here is from genome assembly GCA_027943335.1 of Chamaecyparis obtusa. Lineage (NCBI taxonomy): Eukaryota > Viridiplantae > Streptophyta > Pinopsida > Cupressales > Cupressaceae > Chamaecyparis > Chamaecyparis obtusa. The sequence continues at coordinate 243,761 of BSBK01008284.1, read as the reverse complement.
TTACCTTCAACTCCTTTCACTATGATTTCATCAGGCCTGTCTCTATCTCTTCTCACCTTCTATTCAACATCCCTGCATTCAAAGAAAGATCTGATACATACAATACACCAATGGAAATCTCCCACCAAACCATAGTTAACACAAAGGTGGGAGTGCCTTACATATTATGGAGGATTCAAACCTTTAACTTACTGACTGTGCTACAAATTCTAGTCACTGTCCTCAATAACAGTCAATTCCTTGACTGTAATAATAACGAAAGTAATGAAATGAATGTAGAAATGTATAAATATAATATAAGGAAATATTTTTAAGTCACAACCTATCCAAGATCACATGGAATCAAACATTTATATTCATTGGTGTGTTCCCTGTTCCACAGGACAATCACAATATAAAGACATGACCTCAAATAGGTGAGGCAACATATGGAAAGATTGTCGTCTATTGACCCCAATACTAGGCCTATTTTGATCTATGGGTACCCTAATGTTGGAAAGATTTCTTTTATTAATAATATTACTAGGGAAGATGTGGATGTGCAACCTTATAATTTTACTACTAAGTCTTTGTTTGTAAGGCATACTGATTATAAGTACTTGAGGTATCAGGTTATTGATACCCCTGGTATTTTGGACCACCCCTTGGAGGACGAGAACACCATCGAGATGCTCAATATTACTACCTTGGATCATTTGAAGGTGGTTTTTTTTTTTTCCTTGATGTTTTGGGGTCCTATGGTTATAGTATTGCGGGGTCCTTTAGTTGCTAACTATACCCCTGTACCAGTCACTATCAATACACTAGTTAAATCCTTGGTGTTGTCAATGATGAAGGTAATGAAATACCAATGTGCAAAGAAATTTTGATTTTATTGATTCAAGCTAATACAAATTTGATCCATTTTAGATCAAAAAAACTCTTTCTCTATCCACTCATGTAGATCCCTTCCAAATAGACTCTAATCTTCCAAAAGACCGACTGGAGCCTACAAACTAACTTCTAACTATCCCCTAACTCACTGATTGTTAATGACAAACACTAGAATTAGTTGTCAAGTTGACAACAAAGAGTTGGTAGGGGTTAGTAGGAAGTCTAAGTTATTTTGGTTTGTAAAGGTTGTCTCTAAACCTTTTATAAGTAGTTAGAGTGGGCAAAGGGTGTTGGGTTGTCAAGTTGACAACTTTTGTTGTCAACTTGACAACCCAACACCCTTTGCCCACTCTAACTACTTATAAAAGGTTTAGAGACAACCTTTACAAACCAAAATAACTTAGACTTCCTACTAACTCCAATTAAGCCCTATTTGGTTTATATTGCCAATATAGGCAATTTACAAGATTGTTCACATTTAGTGCTTTTAACACTATGTAAAGGCTCTAATGGCCTTAGTACATATTTATAGACCCTTATAGGTTATTTCCATAAACCCCTAACCTAGGATCAATACATAACCCTTCCTAGTGACCCCTAGGTACCTTTTAGGCTTATCAGTGCCATTAAGGCTTACATTTAAGATTGGGTTAAAATATGATAAATACATGATCCAAATAACATTCCATGATCCAAATACATGATCAAATTTCAAAATGGACAACAAGCCCTTTTGCATCTAAATACATATTTGCACTAATCCTCCTGCTCGTGAGTGGTCAACGGTGTTTGAAATATTGTGTGTGCCAAACAAGGTTGTCAGTAGCGTTTAGTCAGCCATTCAAATCTATTGGAATAGATGGTTTGATGCTACAACCGATGGTTTGAAAGATATGAAATGTTTTGAACTAAGGAACACTATGATTTTTGACATCGACTGAGAATGTGTTGCCAAATTTAAATGAACTTGAATCTCTCAAAATTGAGACAGGCTATTGTAGGCTCCAGAAACATGGTCGCATAGCACCTGACATCTTGATGCTACCTCACACGAGCTCTAAGATATGACCCCATAAATATCATTGATTTCATCCTAAACGGACCTTGAGGGACACTTCGGCCTGAAGTTGTCGGCGGCATTCGAATGACTGTGTGTCATAAATGAGGTTTCCCCTAGCATTTACCTGGCCATTCAGAGCTTTTGGAACATACAGTTTGAAAGATACGCAATGTTGGCCATTTCAACTGAGGAACACTTTGACTTCTGACATCGACTGAGAATGTGTTTCCAAATAAAAAAGAACTTGAATCTCTAAAAACTAAGATAGGCTATTGTAGGTCCCCGCAACATGCTCTCGTAGCACTTGACGACTCAATGCTACCTTGCATGAGCTCTAAGATATGGCCCTGTAAAGATCACTAATTTTATGCTAAATGGACCATGAGGGAAAATTTGGCTTGGATTCATCGACGATGTTCAAATGACTGTGTGTGGAAAATGAGGTCACCCCTATCATTTACCCATCCATTCGGAGTTGTTGGAACAAACGGTTTGAAAGATATACAATGTTGGCCATTTGAACTGAGGAACACTTTGAGTTCTGACATCGACCAAGAATGTGTTTCCAAATTTAAATGAACTTGAAGCTCTAAAAACTGAGATAGCCTATTGTAGGCCCCAGCAACATAGTCTTGTAGCACCTCACGACTTGATGCTACCTCACACGAGCTTTGAGATATGACCTCGTAAAGATCATTGATTTCATGCTGAAAGGACCTTGATGGATACTTCGGCCTGGATTCATTGGCGGTGTTCAAATGAATATGTGTGGAAAATGAGGTTTCCCATAGTGTTTACCCAGCCACTCCAAGCTATTAGAACAAATGGTTCGGTGCTACGACTGACGGTTTGAAAGATATGCAATGTTGGTCATTTGAACTGAGGAACACTTTGAGTTTTGACATCAACCGAGAATGTGTTGCCAAATTTAAATGAACTTGAATCTCTAAAAAATGAGATAGGCTATTGTAGGCCCCAACAACATAGTCCCGTATCACCTAATGGCTTGATGCTACCTCACACAAGCTCTCAGATATGACCCCGTAAATATCATCGATTTCATGTTGAATGGACCTTGAGGGACACTTTAGCCCAAAGTTGTCAGCGGCATTCAAATGACTGTGTGTGGCAAATGAGGTTTCCCCTAGCATTTACCTAGCCATTCGAAGCTGTTGGAATAGATGGTTCAATACTATGACCGATGGTTTGAAAGATATGCAATGTTGGTCATTTGAATTGAGGAACACTTTGAGTTCTGACATCGACCGAGAATGTGTTGCCAAATTTAAACGAACTTGAATCTCTAAAAATTGAGAAATACTATTGTAGGCCCTGACAACATGGTCTTGTAGCACCTGATGGATCGATGCTACCTTGCATGAGCTCTGAGATATGATGATGTAAAGATCACAGATTTCATGTTGAAGGGACCTTGAGGGACACTTCGGCCCAGAGTCATCGGCAGCGTTCGAATGACTATGTATGGAAAATGAGGTTTCCCCTAGCATTTACCTGGCCATTCAAAGCTTTTGGAATAGACGGTTTGATGCTACGATCGATGGTTTGAAAGATATGCAATGTTGATCATTTGAACTTAGGAACACTTTGAGTTCTGACATCAACTGAGAATGTGTTGCCAAATTTAAACGAGCTTGAATCTCTGAAAACTGAGATAGGCTATTGTAGACCTCAGCAACATGGTCCCGTATCATCTAACGTCTTGATGCTACCTCACACAAGCTCCGAGATATGACCCCATAAAGATCTCTAATTTCATGTTGAAGGGACCTTGAGGGACACCTCAGCCTGGATTTGTTGGTGGCATTTGAATGACTATGTGTGCCAAACAAGGTTTCCACTAGCGTTTACCCAACCATTCAGAGCTGTTGGAACAAACTGTTCAATGCTACAACCGATGGTTTGAAAGATATGCAATGTTGGCCATTTCAACTAAGGAACACTTTGAGTTCTAACATCGACCGAGAAAGTGTTGCCAAATTTAAATGAACTTGAATCTCTAAAAATTGAGACAAGCTATTGTAGGCCCTGGTAACATGGTCCCATAGCACCTGACACCTTGATGCTACCATGCATGAGCTATGAGATATGACCCCATAAAGATCACTAATTTCATGTTGAAGGGACCTTGAGGGACACTTCAGCTTGGATTCATCGGTGGTGTTTGAATGACTGTGTGTGGCAAACAAGGTTTCCCCTAGTGTTTACTCAGCCATTCGGAGCTATTGGAACAATCGGCCTGATGCTACAACCGACGGTTTGAAAGATATGCAATGTTGGTCATTTCATCTGAGGAACACTGTGAGATTTGACATCGACTGAGAATGTGTTGCCAAATTCAAAAGAACTTGAATATCTAAAAACCAAGATAGATTATATTAGGCCTCAGCAACATGGTCTCGTAGCACCTGACATCTTGATGCTACCTCACACGAGCTCCGAGATATGATCCCGTAAAGATCATTGATTTCATGCTGAAGGGACCTTGACATATACTTTGGCCCAGAGTCATTGGTGGCATTCGAATGACTATGTGTGGAAAATGAGGTTTCCACTAGCATTTACCTGGCCATTCGAAGCTATTGGAATAGACAGTTTGATGCTATGATTGACGGTTTGAAAGATATGTAATGTTGGTCATTTCAACTGAAGAACACTGTGAGTTTTGACATCAATCGAGAATGTGTTGCCAAATTTTAAAAAAATTGAATCTCTAAAAATTGAGATAGGCTATTGTAGGCCCTAGAAACATAGTCTTGTAGCACCTAACATCTCGATGCTACCTCACATGAGCTCTGAGATATGACCCTGTAAAGATTGTTGATTTCATGCTGAAGGGACCTTGAGGGACACTTCAGCCCAGAGTCTTTGGTGGTGTTTGAACAATAGTGTGTGCCAAACAAGGTTTCCACTAGCATTTACCTGGCCATTTAGAGCTTTTGGAATAGACAGTTTGATGCTACGACAGACAGTTTGAAAGATACGCAATGTTATCTGTTTCAACTGAGGAACACTGTGAGATTTGACATTGATCGAGAATGTGTTGCCAAATTTTAAAAAACTTTAATCTCAGAAAACCGAGATAGATTATTGTAGGCCCTAATAACACGGTCTTGTAGCACCTGATGAATTGATTCTACCTTGCATGAGCTACAAGATATGACCCTGCAAAGATCACCAAGTTCATGTTGAAGGGACCTTGAGGGACACTTTGGCTCAAAATGTAGTCTCAGACTAGTGAATTAAAATATTTTCATAAAATGTGATTCAGATTGGTCTATGATGTAAGGAATTTGCCTTGGTTTTTATTTATCTTTCCAGAGGAAATTAATGGTGTTCTTCGCAGTGACAGGATTTGGGGTCACAGTCAGTGATTGGGAGAGCCCTTTTTTGGCACCAGTCATTTTGGTGAGTGTAAATCCTTAAGAGTGGATTTTTTATGGTGGATTATGGATTTTGGGATCCATACTGATGTTTTTGATCAACTAGTTTGATCTAGAAGAAGTTGTAAGGTTCTATTTGTGTAGGCCCTAGTTGTGTGACCCTAGAAATAAGGGTTTGGTGGCTAGAAGAATGGGTAGGTGTTGAGACCTTAAAAACTTGATTTTTCTTTTTTTTTAAACCTTATGAAAGACTATTTCTTGGTTGGGATATTAGGGAGTGAATATATCTATGAGTTTCTTTGTTATGGTGATGGAATTACGCGTAATTAGTGACTGCTAAGGTATTGGATCTACTAGATGGTCCAAAGGAGTCTATCTTGGGGTTTGGGTAGGATTTATAGAACCCAAAAGGGTATCTAAAACAATCAAGAGTTCCTATAGTTATTTGGAAGGATCAGGAGAAAAAGGCTGATTTGACATATTGGAGACTCTAAGTGAATACTCAATGAGACAACAATTTCATATGCTTGACTGGAATGTGTTTTGGATAGGGAAGTAAAGTAAATACATTGTTGTGTTTATTATTTACATTTCCATGCATTTGAATCATTATTTTATTTGCTAAGAAGGTGAAGGAATAGATTGGTGTTGAGGACAGTGACTGGGCATTGGAGTGAATGCACTTAAGGGTGGAGGTTTTTGGTGAAGGAACATGAATGTTGATATCCAATATGGTGTGTTAGAACCATTGGATCGATCTGGAGAGGGTTGTGGAGGTCTTCTTGAATAGACCCTAGGTTTATGACCCTAGGAACTAGGGTTTTCGATGAGAGAGGTTGGTTAATGGTGGGGTGTCAAATTATGTAGTAAAAGCACTAGAATTGAGTTTTTTGGCATGGGAAGTGAAATTTTTGTATATCAACGTGCAATAGACTTTGGCAATTTTTTAGTATTTAAATACATCGGTGGGATGTATTTCAGAGTTTGGATATATGGGAAGAATGGCTGTGAAAAAGATATGTCCATATTTTCTCCATTGTCAAAGAATGTAGTCTTTACAAGTATTTTAAAGGAGAAATGATTTTGTCACCAATTTTCCAGCAAAGACATCTGGACCTGAAAAGGGAAAATGTGTGAAACAAGGAATAGAACAGCTATAAGGGAAGAAGGTAAAACCTAGGAATGGAAGCAAATGTATTAATCTGGATAAACCAAAATGAAAACCTTCCGTTTCAGAGAGGGATAGTTTGGAAAGGAAATGAGATAGTGCATCCTTGAATTGAGTTGGTTCCTTAAGGCTCTTCCAATGACTTGCTGGCATTAAATAGAAGAGAAAGGTTGTCATTAAATCTAACAAACTTCTTGTTATACATACGGGGTAATGCATGAGCAATTTACAGTCCACCCAATTTACAGTGCTATATAAATTTGACATTACAACATTTTTTATCTCCATTTAGTCCAATGAACCAATTAGATCTTCCCTACCCTTGATTGTCTCAAGTATTGCCCCGTGGTCTGACTCACAAACCTTCCAAAGAGTTTTATTATGCGGTCTTCCCCCATATCTAATGAAGTGGACATTTGATGCAACAACAAGGTTTGAATAATGAAGAATCTTTATGTGTCTCCCAATCCTTGAACAACCACAACCTAGGGTTCTTCATAGCATACCATCTAAGCCATGTACTAGTTACAACCACTGCTCCTATAGGGTATTCTAATTCTTCACCATCATTAACCGAGTGATCCAATTTATTTTTTGCCTCAACATAATGACACAAATAATAATTTGTCCCTTCATTATCTTCAGGTGCAATAACAAAAAAAAAATGTTCTGTAATGATATAAACATAATGAGGACATTAGTGTACTGAATATTTATGATAAAGTACTAAATTTGAGATTATTTGTATGTGGAAAATTTACCTGGTTGTACTAGATTAGATAAGCAATCAAAGTCAATGGATGATTCCATTTCTGTTAGTTATAGTGATCCATGGGGATGATAGGAGGCAAGTGGACTCAAAATACATGTATACCATTTGTCAACCCATTCCTTTGACTCACACCCATCCCAATCTTCATCTACACATGATGAATAAAAGCACACCATATTTCATGTGTGTATACTCCATGAACCTGCATTACAACTTCTAAAAGAGTGTAGCTCACTCGATCCTGTCAATGTACAACAATCCTCATATGGTGCAATGTTAGTTTCATCCATCAACTAAAAAAATCTATGAACTACAGACTCACCTTCATTACTTGGACCCATTGTAGCATTATACCACTAGACAATACATCCCGCATCTAACAATGTTTCTTGATCTTTGTACTTTAATTCTTCACGTGCTAAGGCTCTTTTAATACATGCACCTGCACCATCGTGCCCTCTCTTTCCATGACCGGCCTCTATGAAATTCCACATATATTGAATTCCAGTAATCTTATGAATCCTACACAACCAATAAAACATCCAAGAATTCTTGAATTGTGATGCACAATTATCTGGCCATATGATATGTCGATGATATTGTATGCCCCTGTTAGCCAAATGACCATAAAATAGTTGAAAGCAACCATGTACAAACTCAGTAGAATGTTAGCGATCCTCACTGATATAAAAATGATACTCCCTTAATATCTTCTTGTTCTCCTCTGTACTGTCAGGTGAATGCATGAATGCTATATGAGAAAATACAACAACCTATTGAGAGCTATAATACTTTTCTTGCACCTCATTCTGTGGTTGTAGTGTGTAGTTCGCTACAAATTCCACAACTAAAACAATGGTATCAAGTGGGAATGTGTCCTCGCACAACTTGAATTACATGTCCAACCATCGTGATCTATGTGTATGCCTTACATACTCATAAATAATTTTTTGATGAAAAATGTCCATGAACTCATACACTAGAATTTTTTTGTATACTAAATCACATCTTTGAGCCTCTTTTCCATCTTTTAGATTGTATGTCATGGTCTTATATTTTCTAAATTCCACTATTTCATTATCGATTGCATGCGTACTCTCCATATGTTGACAAATTAGAAAATGTAGCAAACCTCTACAATCTATGCATGTACCATTTATTACAATTATATCAAACTATGTATTCAACAAGTCTATAGCATACCAATTATAAACCAAAAGACTCTTTATTCACATTTAACATGTAAAATATTAAAAAACTTACCTCAATTGATAAATTTTGGTGAAGAATGATTGAATTTCACAATTCGATGTTGATTTTTTAACAAAAAGATGGTGCAAATTAATAGAATATGCTTCTTTGTCACCTTCAAGACCATGAAAAGAAAATATTTGTCAGATAAAATGCAAAAACTAGACAGTATATAGGAAAAGTGGGCCTCTTTCACGAGCTCTTTAACACATAAGACCATTTTTTTTAATCTTACATAGCGCACACGCGCTATAGCACGTGCACCCTATGCAAAAATAGAAAGAGAGAGAGATGAGAGAGAGAGAGAGAGAGAGAGAGAGAGAGAGAGAGAGAGAGAGAGAGAGAGAGAGAGAGAGAGAGGAGAGGGTGATCCAGGTGCATCATGAGACTGGAAATAATTTATCAATTCTAGATTATACATGGTTATTTTATATTGTAATATAGCTTAGCAAGCCATTTTTGTGTCTTCATGATGTAATAGAGTGTGAGACTCAAGTACGGTTAAATCCTAGTAGTCTAAGGCATAATAAATAAAAGGTTGTATATTCATGAAGTAGTGGAAGTTAGAAATTAGTTATGTGAGTTAGTTTTGGGAGTTATTAGGTTCTTTTGGGAAATCTTTATCTTGTATTCGGTAGCTAATGAATGGCAGAAAAGAGGGAAGAGAAATCGATGGGAAAAGAGATAATCAATGTAATATGAATGAAGATGAATGAATTTATATTTCATGTTTACATTAGATTTCTCTCTATGACTGTTTAGTTTCCTGCATGTTTCATTTACTTGTTGAAAATTCATTTTATTTAGACTTACTCATTTGGCTTACTGTCTAGTATCCATATTGGTTCTGGACCAAACACATTTTAATATGAAAATGCCATGATGGAATATGGCATAGAGGAGAATGAATGTTTAGTTTAATATTACGTATTTCATCTTCTCTAGGTTCATGCTTAACGATGATCAATCTATTGTGATATTTCTATCAGGATTTAACTATGTAGTTTTTTTGAGTCAAACTCATTGACCCATGATTCATGAGTAGTGGTTCACCAAACCCATCTCTCGTGAGAATGAAATGGAACACTTAGCACTCATTGGATCTAGGTGATGCTCATAGAGGTGAAGCACCGGGACTTCCCAGGAGGTCACCCATCCCAGTACTACTCCAGCTCGAGCGCGCTTAACTATGATGTTTCCTCCATGGTTAAACCCACTCTACTTGCATCCTCATTTGCAAAACCTTCACCAAGTGTTGTGCCTTATGAACCATTCATTAGAAATCCCCTTAAGCTCATCAATTGATAAGTAGGAGATATTTTCCACTATAAGTCAAATTGTGATATTGCTATCAGGATTTAACTATGTAGTTTTTTTGAGTGAAACTCATTGACCCCATGATGATCAGTCTTTTAAATCACAAAGTTGTTTGAATTTTCTTCCTATTCAAGATCCATTCTATAATGACAATGTGAATCAATCTTTTCCTATTAATGGAAAACAATATTGAAGAGTTTGTTCTATTTTAGGAATCCGTATTGTGATAGTCTGGAATGGGACATTACGTTCTTATGTTTGGCAAAGGTTGATTATTTTAAATGTTAATGTTATCTTTTGATAACTGGTCCATGAAATCAATTTTGTTTAGTTGAAGAAATTACATTAACATGAGCATAAGTTAGTTCTAATGTTGAGTTTTATTGGAAAATTTTATTAGCTTGTTGAAAGATCTTTACTTGTTATCGGAAAACCTTGTCAAAAGTCTGATTCTAAGTCTTGAAACAATGAAATAGTTTCCAGTGAGTAGTTACACTAGTCTTGGATTGGCGACATGTAATGCTATTGGGACTAGTAAATAGAGAGAGAGAGAGAGAGAGAGAGAGAGAGAGATCTCTTGTTCTCACTCTGACTATTTCTCCTCACAATTGAAATCTATGACTTAAACAAGGTGTACGCACTATAGGGTGCACACCCTATAGTGCTCTCGCCCTATGGGGGCATAGATTTCCATAGTGTGCACACCCTATAGCTCACACACGCTTGGTAAGGTATTGGAATTTACCAATCCTAAGGCTTGGATTTTCCTTGGAGATCCAACCCAAAGGCTTGGAGGATTCAAATAGACCTAAGACGTGTTTTCCAGTAGACATAGAGAAAAATGACAACTTTTTTGGTGTACTCTTTGTCAGGTTTACTCATGGTTCAATAATGCAAAAATCAGACAACATGATATTACAGATCTCTCTGTTAGCTATCTAAGCATATAATTTATTTTGAATTCTGATTATGTTATGTTTTTCATCTCTAATTGATTTTGTGTGTATGTCTATTTTTTGTAAAAAACCAATGTGTAGTATTTTAAACATAGATTTTGGCTCGTTCATCGAATTTTGCAACAAGTTACATTTTTAGAAACAAGACTCCATTCTACACACTTTTTAAAAAAAAATTGATTTTTGATTAGTTTCAAATGATTTCTAGGGGGAGCACACATAAATTTCATGTTTTCAGGATGTGTGCACTTCGTAAATTCATCAAAAATTATAGATTAATCAAAAAATTAGCAAAAAAATATGGGATAAACTACGTGGTGTTAGCTAAATTCTCACTGGAGTGATTAAAAAAATTCAAAAAAAAAGTTAACATTTTAGGGGGAACACACCATACGCTATGTTATGTTTTTTAACAAAAAATAGGACCTCTTTTTGTGCTCCCCCTTTTTGAGGGCCTTAATCTGCACCATTTTCAAAATAAATGAGTAGTTTAGGAACTAGATTTAGAGTATTACAACTCTTGTTCTTGTCACATCTTAAAATTTTGAGTCTAACTATCTTCAATTTCTTGTTGAAGTTCAAAGTTTGCTGATTTCAGGAAAAAAGTGGGATCTTATACCCCCTTTTTGGTCCCCCATCTTTGTGCACTTACCCACAAACTTCCCATTATACATACAGGGTAATTCAGGAGTAATTTAAAGTCCACCCAATTTACAGTGCTATATAAATTTGACATTACAATATTTTGTATCTCCATTTAGTCCAATGAGCCAATTGGATCTGCCCAACCCTTGATTGTCTCAAGTATTGCCTCATGGTTTTACTCACGAACCTTCCAAAGAGTTGTATTATGCGGTCTTCCCCCAAATCTGATCAAGTGGACATTTGATGCAATGATGAGGTTTGAATAATAAAGAATCTTTTTGTGTGTCTCCCAATCCTCGAATAACCACAACCTAGGGTTCTTCATAGCATACCGTCTAAGCCATGTACCATTTACAACCACTACTCCTATAGGGTATTCTAATTCTTCACCATCGATAACTGAGTGATCCAATTTATTTTTTACCTCAACACAATGACACAAATAATAATTTGTCCCTTCTTCATTGTCTTTAGGTGCAATAATAGCAAAAACATGGCCTATAATGATATAAACATAATGAGGACTTTAGTTTACTGAATATTTATGATAAAGTACTAAATTTGAGATTATTTTTATGTGAAAAATTTACCTGGTTGTACAAGATCAGATAAACATTCAAAATCAATGGATAATTTCATTTCTGTCAGTTGTAGTGATTCATGGGGATGATAGGAGGCAATTGGACTCAAAATACATGTATACCATTCATCAACCCATTCCTTTGACTCACACCCATCCCAATCTTCATCTACACATGATGAACAAAAGAACACCATATGTCATGTCTGGATACTCCATGAACCTGCATTACAACTTCTAAAAGAGTGTACCTCACTCGATCCTGTCAGTGTACAACAATCCTCATATGGTGCAATGTTAGTTTCATTAATCAACCAAAAAAATCTACAAATCGTAGACTCGCCTTCATTACCTAGACCCATTGTAGCATTACACCACTAGACAATACATCTCGCATCTAACAATGTTTCTTGCTCTTTGTACTTTAATTCTTCACGTGCTAAGGCTCTTTTAATACATGCACCCGCACCATCATGCTCTCCCTTTCCATGAATAGCCTCTATGAAATTCCACATATATTGAATTCTAGGTATTTGATGCATCTTGCACAACCAATAAAATATCCAAGAATTCTTGAATTGTGATGCACAATTATCAAACCATATGATATGTCAATGATATTTTATGCCCCTGTTAGCCAAATGACCATAAAATAGTTGAAGGCAACTGTGTACAAACTCTATAGAGTGTGAGAGATAATTGTTGATATAAAAATGATACTCCCTCAATATCTTCCCGTTCTCCTCTGTACTATGGAGTGAATGCATGAATTATATATGAACAAATATAACAACCTATTGAGAGTTGTAATACTTTGCTTGCACCTCATTTTGTGGTTGTAGTGTGTATTTCTCTGCAAACTCCACAATTCAAACAATGGTATCAAGTGGGAATGTGTCCTTGCACATCTTGAATTGCATATCCAACCATTGCACTCTATGTGTATGCCTTGCATACTCCTAAATAATTTTTTTACAAAAAATGTCCATGAACTGATACACTGGAATTTTTTCAATTAGTAAATCACATCTTTTAGCCTCTTTTCCATATTTTAGATTATATGTCACAGTCTTATATTTTCCAAATTCCACTATCTCATTACTGATTGCATGTGTACTCTCCATATGTTGACAAATTGGCAAATGTCATAAACCTCTGCAATCTATGCATGTACCATTCAATCATGAGAGCTTGTAAAATTGTTGACCATCCACTCTTTCACATAAAATGGTAGATATTAACTCCCTTGAAGATCTAGGTGGGACATTTATGTCACAATCTTGCAAAACATTGTTAGAGTGCAAATCTACACATATATTTCTATAAACTTCAAAATGCTTAGAAAATTCAATACGTACCCTACAAAAACAAGTGTGTGTGTGATTTATCTTCACATAAAAAGGTTTACACATTTCAAAATATCTCTTACTAATTTCTATTTGAGGATACATATGTATAAATTTTGCAAATAATTATGTCTCGGTTAAATCCATAAAATGTTTTGGATGTGGAACACAAATTCGACTACCAATCCTCGTTATTACAACATCTCTTTGATTAGGAGATACCTATGTTTTATTCTTCAATCAAGGATTTCAAAGCTTCAACAATTGCTTTATCTTTTCATGGTGGTCTACCAGAAAATGCTCATAAATCATTGCTATTTGGATCTTCCACTCTTTGACGCCTTCCCAAGGCTCTCATTAGAGACTTTCTACTTATTTTCAATGTTTTTCTTGTCTTTCTAATGAGTTGAGATTTCTTCATTTGACTGCTTACTATCGTTGATGTAAGTACACATCGTGTGACATTACAATCTTTTGTGCATGATGTAGAACCCACACTCTCATATGCAATCATTAGATTCTTTACAATAGATTTTTCACTCAAGTCATCCATCGTTCTAAGCCCAAGAATCTTTATGATGGGCCTAAATTTCAGATTCCTCATCATTTCAACAAATAGTTGACATCTTCCTATCATGTTTAAATTCTCAAAAAATGATCTCCAAATACGATTAGCATTTCTTTGACAAGTACACTTGGGAATCTTGTCAGGCATTGCTTGCAAAATGTTAGTATCAATATCAATCAAATATTATGGATTTCTATAAATAATTCTAGGACCATCAAAAACATTATGTATGAATTGCATACCATCTTGAGTGCCTTCAACATGAGATGATGTTGTGCCTACACCTTGGGATGCAAACAATGGTGTGCCTTCAACATGATACAAGGGGGTACGTACACCTTGGGATGCAGATAATTGTGTGCCTTCAACATGATATAAGGGAGTACATACACCTTGGGATGTAGACAATGGTGTGTCTTGAACATGATACAAGGGTGTTCCCACACCTTCGAAAGTAGACAATGGTGTGCCTTCAAAATGATACAATGGTGTGCCTCCAACATTGGATGATGACATCTCTTAAACTTGGGAACTCATAGATGATGTGCCCGCATCTTCATAATTCAACTATCTTGTTGCACGCAAGTTTCTCATTCGTTCTCTTTTTGTTTCCAATTCTAATTCTCTCTTAATTTGTATTGATGTTTCATGTTCCTCATCCAAATAAAAATCTTCTTCTATGATATCCAATTTTTTTTGTTCACGAAGTTGTCTCATTCTTTCCCTTTTCTTCTCTTTGTCTCTTTCATGCTCTTCCAGTGTTAAAGTCCTTGCTCATTTCCTTGGCATGATGGTGATTTCTACATATGAATTGATTACAATTTTTAAAATATAATATAAATATATTACAAAAAGTCAAATTATAATATAAACCTCTTACAATATGACAAATGATAATATAAATTTACTACAATTATATCCAATTATGTATTGAACAAGTCTATATCATACCAATTATAAACCAAAACACTCTTTATTCAAATTTGACATGTAAAAAAATAAAAAAATAACCTCAATCGATAAATTTCAGTGAATAATGATTGACTTTCACAATTTGATGTTGATATTTCAACAAAAAGATGGAGCAAATTGATAGAATATGCTTCTTTGTCACTTTCAACACCATGAAAAGTGAATATTTTTTGGATAAAATGCATAACTCAGACATCATACAGAAAAAATGGGCCTCTTTCACGAGATCTTTAACCAAGAAGACTATTTATTTTAGTCTTCCATAGTGCGAGTGCTCTATAGCGTGTGCACCCTATGCAAGACTAAAAAGTGTTATGCATACTCTTGCATAGCACGAGCATGCTATATTGTGTGCACCTTATGCACAAAGAGAGAGAGAGAGAGAGAGAGAGAGAGAGAGAGAGAGAGATTGTGATGAACTACAATTAATTTGAATAAATTGTATGACTTGAAGATCTATGATTTGAGATCACTGAGTTGTTGATTAGATATGTAAGATGATTAAATCAGTAATATGTTGTCATTGATGTCAACTAGTTTTGACAATACTTATCTTGTAAGTTACTATACCGAAACATCTATAGAAAGAAGAAGAAAAGAGATGAAGAACAGATATATCTACATGAGGAAGATGGATATGACAGATGAGGATAAGGAATACATTGGGTAACTTATTGATGAGTCTATGACCTTATGTTATTGACTTGATTATGTTGCATTCATCTATGATGAAGGATAGACCAACATGTTACAAAGCAGTGTTGTCAGTTAAAGAAGAATTTCAGTATACACCAACGCAGTGTAGTGTATACCGAGAATAGTATAAAGAAAGCTTGTGTTCACCAACACATTTCTTTGTTAATCAAGCAGGAGAAAAGAACTAAATGACTAGTTTAGCTGATAGAGGTTGACAAGTTGGAAAGTACCTCATGATTAGAGTTGAAGATAATGTTTTTTACGAAGATCAATAGCTAACATAATTCAAAGAAGATCTAAGGGATTGAAACAAAACGTGTTATTGACACATCAGTCGAGGAAGGTTTAAGCATCAAAATGGACAAAGGAGATTAAGAGGCAAAATCTGATGGATGGAATTAAAATGGTTTACTTATCTATTTAAGAGACTCTAGAGTTTCATTATGAAACTTATGCCAGAAGAAGGAGATTGCAGAGATATTGCATGAACAAGATTCATGCATGCCTAATTAGACTGGTTAAGGAGAACTGAACTGCAAAGAATACCGAGCGTCAGAAAGCTATTACCGAAAGATAGTAAGTTATTGAATATTGATTGAAATAGAATTGATATATTGATCAGAGGATTTGAATGAGCATAACATAGATCGGATAATCTGCAATTGAAGTTGTGTTGTAATCAGATCACCTGTTGTTACATTTTAACAATTGTAAACAGATAAATCTCTTAACAAAGTGGACTTGAAAGTCTTGCAATGTCATTCATAGAGTGTACATTTGTTATCCTGTCAACCCCATAGTGAATGCTAGTTGGATGATAACGGTTGGTCTAAAATCCTCTAACAAGGTCACACCTCACAGTGCGTTTGTAACCTTTAACAGGGTTGGGTCTTCACCGACCTCACTTTAGAAGAGTGAACAATTTTTGGGTTGCCAGTCCCAGGTGGTTTTTCCCTTTACAGGGTTTCCACGTTAAATCTCTTGTGTTATGTGTTGATTTTGATGATTGTTTGTTGTCATACTTTACATGTTGCATATTGGATTTGATTGGTAATCACTATATGTTATTATCTAGTAATTAGTAAAAGCATAGACAGAATAAGTATTTTATGTTACTGAGCTATAGAAGTTTTAGTAAATTGTTTTTGGATATACATTTTGTGATTGGGACTGTGGATAACTGATTCACCCCCCTCTTAGTTATTCAAACAATTGGTATCAGAGCGTTGGTTTCTTGGAATAGAGTTTTAAGGACTTTAGCACAAAGATCTCAAAATGTATAAGAGGGAAGTGTCAAAGCTAAACAAGGATAACTTCACAATATGGCAAAGCCGAATGAAGCTGCATGTATCTGGAATTGGGAATTCTGCCCTCACACTAATGGAGAATGGCTACCTTGCACCGTCCACTGGTCCCTTGACCCTTGATCAACTAAGGGACAGGCATGAGCATAATGTTACTATGATGGAGATTGTTGCTACTTTTACAGATGCTGAATTTGAAGATATCAAGTACTGTACTACTGCTAAGAAGATGTGGAATAAACTTGCTCAAGTTTATAGTGGTGATAGCTCAAGTAGTGACAGAAGCTCTTTAGTGCACATGTACACTGACACAAAAAATTTAGATAGAGAAGTAACAAGTGTCGTGGAATTATCCATAGAGCAATGTGAAATGAAGCCTCGAATTGGTTCATTAGCAGGCAAAGAATTTGGTCATGCACTTCATTCTAGCACCACAAATATTTCTATTAGAAATGCCTATTCGTCAATGGCCTTGCATTTATGAGACTTGGGAAACTAGGTTACTCATGTTGGGCATTATCCCTTAAATGTAAGTTCATTGCCACCTTTGGAAGGGCAGTCTCACTCCTCATTTTACAACAAAGGGAAGCCATCTATGGTCTAGGGTTTTAATTCAGCTAACAAGTAGAGAGCTTCTCAAGGTACTGATCTCTTTCATAGAGAATTTCTTGATTCATCTCAAGGTTCTCGTTTAGGTGACCAACTCCTTCGAGGTCCACAAATAGACCCATTGATTTCGCAAATTGGTAAAAGGGTAGATGCAATTTTTTTAAGAGTATCCCAATTGAAGAGAAATGGAAATTCTAGTGAGCATAAAGTTATTGCAGATCCAAAGGGTGTATCTCCTCCACTGACAAATATAACTGCTTCCAGATACTTGAGTTTAAATGGAGACTGTCTATTCCCAAACATGCCCCAGTCGAGCAGATGAATGAAATGTTGCTTGAGTAAAGAAGATAGTGGTTTATTAAAGCATCTACATTATCCCACTTGCTATCAGTTACTCCTTTTTGAGTAGCTTGCCAGTTGCTTCTGTGTGGGATTTCTATAATATATAATGTCCTCACGCAAGTACATGCTAGTTTTTGTAAACATTTTCTGTTGTAAAGTGTTAGTGAGCAATATCAAAGAAAAGGTTCTTGTATGTATTATTTAGACACATATCAATTAGGAAACCATTTTTCTCCCATTACATGGAAGAAATGCCTAGATTCACTTTGTCGGTATTAATAGGCAGGAAGATGAGGGAAGAAATATTTGTGAAGAGGAAGTACAAATGTTACTGTCCAAAACCATTTGGAGAGTAATATTCTTCTCCTGATTGTAATAAGAAACTCAAAATGCAAAAGACAACAAATAGCTAGGGCATTTATTTCCTATGACCTATGTCAATTTCAGTTCAATTCCTATTGATGATATTCTCAATGTGTAAAAATAAGCTGATGTGTTATTTTAAAATGGTGAACTGACTAAAATTTATCAACATATGTCAAATATCCATTTTTTCCAGAATTTGAAATAGAACTAATGGTAATATAATCAAATTTTTTAATTTCACATCCAATCATTGGATGTTAATCAAAAGTACAACACAGTAATATTTTTGAGCCGATAAACAATCTTAGTCTTACTTCAAACCTACTCCCGTGTATGTGGGTTCTTGGAGGTATCTGCTGAAAAATGTGTGGATCTGTAATGCCCCTATCTTGGACCTTACTCACTTTGCTTAAAAATCCTAATTAGAATTTGGATTTCTAATGCCTGATGTGATATTATTTATGTTTGCCTTGCTCCTTACTAATTAATATTGTAATGAATTGGTTATCCTTCCTCTTCTCTCAAGCTCTCCTACTCTCTCCCCTTCCCCTTCTCTCTCTCTCCTACTCTCTCCCCTATCCCTTCTCTCTCTCTCTCTCTCTCTCTCTCTCTATCTCTCTCTCTCTCTCTCTCTCCCCTTCTCTCTCCCCTTCCCCTTCTCTCTATCTCTCCTACTCTCTCCCCATCCCCTTCTCTCTCTCTCTCTCTCTCTCTCTCTCTCTCTCTCTCTTCCTCTCTTAGCCCCCACCACCTTCTCACTCTCTCTCTTCCTCAATGGCCACCCATGAATTTTTTAAATGGCTGATTGATTTCCTTTGCTTCTTTCAATGGCCATCCATGATTTTTATGCAATCTTCCAACCTTTCGTACATAGTTGTAAAATACATATTAATATATATTATACATATAAAATAATATATAATATATGATATATAATGTAACATTTAATATTAATATATATTAAATAATATTTATTGTAAAATGTATATTATATATTATTTAATATATAATTGATATTATATAATATATAATCTAATATATATAATCATATGAAGGATGGAGAAATGAGAGGGAGAAAGGGGAGGGAAAAGTGAAAAATCAAAATTCTACCAGACTTTTCGGGTACCCGATTAGGCTCAATAATGCTTTGTGCACCAAACCTACATGGTCAACTATTGAAATGTCTCAAAAATGTGTTTTTCCCCTATTTCTCTAAGTTCCAGACTTCGACCATGTAGCTGACGACTTTTTTTTCACCTGAATTTGATGAAACAAAAAGGTTATCCTAAGGATATTATCAACTTTCTATCAATATAATTGCTGTCAAATTTTGAATTCAGTAAGTAATTATTAGTTATTTTCTAATTGAGTTACCTCTAAAGTGTTGATTTATATACTGATTGAAAAATGACTATAACTTTTCGACAGTATAACATTTTTGAAATCCAAAAAATGCATCACATTGTATGCTTCGCCTACTATAAGGAATTTTTTTTTTGTTTTGAATTTTGTAAAGTTTTGAATGAGTTAAGGTGGTCAGACATGGGAGTTTTTTTATTCTAAAAATGTTGTAGCAAAAAATTCATAATTAATTATTTTTGGGGAATAAAATTAGAAAAAAATATGCGTCACATTCAAGCATGAGTCTACTACTTATATATAGAACCTTATAATAAAATATTATCATTTGATTATAATTAAGGTGGTCAGACATACACCTACTTCTTATTTTTTTCCAAAATTTTTTGTACTACTGCATTGAAATCTATACTTTTCACCAATCATACTAACTTTTTTTCAAAAAAGGCCTAGTAGTTTAGAAACTACATTCAATTTTCTACAGATTCTATTCTTACAACTTTTTGATATTAGGTTGATAGCTAGTTGAAATTTTCACGTCAAGTTCACTAACCCTAATTTTCTAATTTTTCATTGCCACTTAAGGGCATACTTTGGTCCCTCATGGTCTTGCACATACCCACTGGCCTCCAGAATATCAACACATGATATTCACCAAATACCTATCATATATCTATACAAACAACTCATAGATTGTCAATGACATCTAACACTAGTTGTTGATTTACAAGATATATCTATGCAAATAACTTATAGAACATCAATTTAATGACATCTAACACTTATTTATTGCTTTACAAGGTGTATCTATACAAGCAACTTATAGACCATCAATTTAATGACATCTAATACTTAGTTGTTTCTTTACAAGATATATTTATGCAAACAACTCATAGACCATCAACTTAATGACATCTAACACTTAGTTGTTGCATTAATTCATCATGATCTATTTCAACATTATAAGTAATGTACATATCATGATTTAAGTTATTGTAAGATCATCACCTTCCAATAAATTTTGCACATACAAGTGATAATCATTTGGAAGTCATCATTTCCTCATGATTTACACATGGGGTAGGCACATTAAAAATATTCATAATTCATTAGTATAATAATCAATTTTATCAAGCTTACCTCAGAAGTGTTTCACCTTCAATAGTGAACTCTCTCTCAATCAACATGATCAAGATTGTCACAAGTCGACTGAACCATCTGCTCCCTCTAAAGCTCAAGTTTATCAACTTCTTGACCTCTTTTGAAATTTCAGACTCCCTTTGCATCTAGTCTCAATCATCAATTCATTTGCAAGCATCAAGTTCTTTCTCCCTTGAATACAATTAGCTTGTGCTTCTGTCATGAAGGTATGTCAGAGAGAGATTACAAATAGCTCACTAAACTATCTCAATCATAAATACCAATGATAGAAGCATACAATATTTTACTAACTAATAGTATAGCATGAATTACAAACTCAAAAATTATGTGCATTAATAAAATATGAAATACTTATCTTTTATAAATTTCAAGTGTTTCATTCTGTAAGGTGAGCCCATATAGAAAATATCATGTTATTTCACAGAATGAAATTGTTGTTCTCAAACATTACCATAATTCTTCACATGAACTATATTGAATATCCAAAGGTTCTATACACTATCACAACCTTCAATCTTATTAGATCTCCCTTCAAGAAATTAGGCTTTTTAAGAAGGAACCTCGCTCTTTTACATATTTTTGCATAGACCCATACACTTTTGGTCATAACTTTTGAACCAGACAGTTTATTTCCAATCGCTTCAGTGAGATTCTTATAAATTTGGTTTTAACAAACATATCCAAAATTTTGGAAAGTCCAACGATGCATTTGTGAGATATGGTCCTTGTACCGAGACTATATTTTCTGAGACAATCAAACATTTACCATCAATAAACTACTCTCTTACATTTGCAACTTGACTCTGATACCATGTTAAGGTCTTAGGATCATAGCAAATGTAATAGTACTATCTCATTGTATTTGTTTTCCAAATGCAACAATCTCTTGTATTTATATTTACATAATATACATACATACATACATACATATATATATATATATATATATATATATATATATATATATATGTATGTATATATATACATATATATATATACATATATATATATATATATACATATATATATATATATATATATATATACAGATATATATATATACATATATATATATACATATATATATATATATATGTATATATATATATATATATATGTATATATATATATGTATGTATATATATATATGTATATATATATATATATGTATATATATATATATGTATATGTATATATATGTATATGTATATATATATATATATATATATATATATATATATATATATATATATATATATATATGTATATATATATATATATATATACATATATATATCTATATATGTATATATATAGATATATATATATATGTATATATATATATATATCTATATATATATATATATATATATCTATATATACATATATATATATATATATATGTATATATATATATATATATGTATGTATATATATATATATATATATATATATATATATATATAAAAGTATATATGCATCTCATATATACTAAATATATACATACATGTCTTCACTAGTATTGACTCATAGTGTTTATTCGACTCAAGCTACATAACATCAACAATTGTATTATCATTCTCATTAGAATAGAATGAATATCTTTGATTTGTTGTTCAACAATAAAGAATTTTTTAAAAGATCACTGATACTTCTATTGATTTCTATGAAACATGCCAAAAAAAATGAACACAAAAAATTAGTTAGCTTTTTGTGTTAAAAAGAAAATTGTGAATCAATAGTTAAAATAACAAGGCCTTTGATTTTTTTTTCAACAATAAATAATTTTTAAAAAGATCATTGGTACCTATGTTGATCTTATGAAACATGCACAAAAAACACCGAATACAACAAATTAAGCAACAATGTTTCTAGATTCGATTGTGTGAGTTTTTTTCATCGATGTTTCTGATCACACTCCGTGATCCATCATCAGGAATAGTAGAGAGTGTGAGAATGGAAAGTAAAAAGTGCTAATACAAAAAATTAGTTATCTTTTTGTGTTAAAAAGAAAATTTTGAATCAATAGTAAAAATAACAAGGCCTATATTTATTCAAAATGAATCTGCAAATTTCTCACAATAAGTACATATTTCCTCTTCCACTCCCCCACTTCTAAAATTTTAATAAACAACAAAAAGAATCCTTTTGCATTAAAACATAAGGATTAGGATAGCCTCAAAAGATCAGGGTGTGAGTTAAATTCAATGTAAGAATATGATTCTATTTTAAATGTTGTCATAAAGATTCTCTAAAAAGATGCAGGATTTAAGGGACCAATTTAGAAAAAAGACTATGTTTCTTTCAATTCTTTTTAAACTTTTTTTAACAAAATTTTAATTTTTAAAATATCTATTTATTGTCCTTAAATGTCAATTATCAATTCTATGATGTTTCTATTATTTAATTGTTTAAAACAAATTAAGATAATATTAAAATTATCTTTACATATTTATAACTATAAAGATAGTAATAAAATTATTGTTTTAAATAATTTTATAAGAGTTTTTTTTTTAAATATTATATAAAAACTAATTAATGAGAAAAAATCTCTAGTGACCCACTACTGTAAAGAAAGTGGTATCTGGGGTTTCATGGAGCGCATGAAGGGGGGGCATGATGAGCAATTATCTAAGCAATTCGTCTCTTCTTGGAATAATAGAAAAGTTTCTGTTGGAGGTATTCACTTCCAAATCAATGAGGAGGTTATCACTAAGGTGACAGGGCTCTCTATGGAAGGAAGAAAATATAAAAAAACTAGCAGGACGCCAGACCCTACCAGCCTTAGCCAATTCTTCAGGGAGGGGGAGAAATATGTGAAGAAGTCTGGTGGTTTCAACCGCGAGGTGCTTCCAATGTTTTGGCCCAAGTTGTGCCTTATTGTGATGATGTACTTCACCCTAGAAGGTAAATTTATAGTGTTTTACTATTACCATTTACCGTTTCTAAATCATATTAGGAACAGGGATCTCATATCCATTCCCTTTTATCTCCTTCATTCTATTGAAAGTAATATCCTTAATATTAAGGAAAACCTTGAGAAGCTGATCCCTATTCTCCACCAAGGACTCTTGCTCTATCTCTATAAATTCCATAAGGCCATCTGCACCCCACCCCAACCTCCCCTTGTAATCCAAGAAGCCACCCAGGAAGGGTCTCCTTCGAAAACCAACAATCCCAGTCATTCCACCTCCCACTCTATCCAAGAGATTCAAGAAACAGACCTTGTCCAAAAGAAGGTAAAATCCGCAAGAGATGCATGAGGAACCCTTTTAAAAGGGATGAGGAGCTTGAGGAATCCCATGTTTCTGAGTCCTTAGAAGCTAAAGATATGAAGGAGAATGATAGCACCCTTGAGACTGAAAGGAAGCCCAAAAAATGGAAGATTTTGGATAGCCAGGTCAAATTGGAGGTGGATTTGGGGGGCTCTGTCCACCATTCGAATAGAATTGCTAAGGAGAAATGTAAAACTAGAATCAGGGGAAACGGCCTCAAAGGAGAAGTCCCCTTTGGAAACGGACTCCCCTACCAATGAGTCGATTGGGGGCTCTTTTGATGATCACCTGAGCTCTCACAGGACTGGAGCCATTCGCCCCCTGAACCCCCAACAAACTATGGAGAATCTCCAAAGCACTACCCTGCCCCCGACCTCCCCCCATGATCAACAGATCAAGTCCCCCCTACTCAACACAACTCTGTGTCTCTGGATGGTAATGATAGTTTTAAGGGCTCCCTAAGTTGAAATTCTTAGAACTAGACAATGAGATATCTAGCCTCAAACAGGACATATAGGACATTAGGAACCGCATCATGGATTCTAATAGGTTTTCCCTCAAGATCATGCATGCGTCGACTGTGACTCTCTGCATTGTGCAGGAAATTTTGGCTAGTGACAAACTAGCGGTGAATGAAGACAACAAAGACCTCTTCCTATTCCTGTAGGAGGAGTGGGCCATGACCCTGATGTCTAAACATCTTGGGAAGAGATCTTAGTTGCTACTGCTATCATGAGGTTTTTATTTTTGGCTAGGCATGCTTGCCCTAGTTTCTCTATGCTACTTTCCTAGTTTAAGATTAATTTGTCTAGTTACTAGTCTAGCCCTGTGTGGCATGGTACTGATAATATGTTGGTTACTATTTTCTTAAGATACTATGGTTTGATATTTTTGAAAAGAACTGTTTTGTTTATTTTTGATAGAGGCAGATTAGATGTTGGTTTTTCTGTTGACTTATTGCTAATGAACTGCTATCGACTAGTGCTATTAATATGTTGTTAATGTGCTTCTAGTCCTTTATACTACGGGCCAGCACCCTCTTGCTTCTTTTATCTATCAAAAACAATATAGTAAAATTTTAATTAGAAACATCTTATTTTTCTAATTAAAAATAAAGATATTTCTCTATTGACTTTATACTTTTCTATTTTGATGCTTCTACATTCTTTTTATACTCTTCTAATTAGAAATATCTTTATTCTCAATTATGAAAGAGAGATATTAGAAGAGTATAAAGGGAATATAGAAACATCTTACTTGTCTAATTGAGATTAAAGATGTTTCTAAAGTAATAAAAAACATCTTACTTTTCAATCAAAATATTATAACTAATATAAAAGTATATAAAAAAGGTAAGTTGTTTCTAAATTATTCAATTGCATGATATTTGTAAAATTTAAAAGTACTTAAATAAATTAAAATTATGTGAATTTTTTTTTCATATTTATAATAATAATAAAATCATTATTTTTAAATATTTATTTTTAATTAAAAAATTATTATTTTGAAAATTTTTGTAGAAGATTTCTTACTTTCTATTATTAATAATCTTTTAATAATCTATTATATATATCATTGCACAAACAATAATTTTTCTAGAGAAATAATTGAATACCAAGGCTTAGCATGTGATGAAGGATTGTGAGATTTCTTAATTTTTCTCAGAATATACTTTAATTTACAATCTATTGTATAATTATTTTAAAATCCTTTCAAATTTAATTTTTTGATAATTATTTGAATTAATGCTTGAGAGGACAACATAACCATACCCGAAACCCTAACTCTAACAATGACGTATACCCTAGAACCATAATCGTAGTCCCAAACCTAAACTTAAACCCTAATTTTATGTCTAACCTAAATACTCACTATAGCCCTAACCATGATGTAAACCCTAATTTTAACCATAATCCTTACCTTAAACCCTAACCCTAACTACAATTCTAGCTCTAACCTTATTTATAAGCCAAACACTAATCCTAAACATGATGGAAACATAACCCTAACCATAATCTTAACCCCGAACCTAACTATAACCCTGCACTAACCCTAACCTCTACTTTAACCATGACATAAACCCTAGCACTAACCAAAATATTAACCATTATCTTAAACATTACCCCTGACCATAATCCCAAGTCTATCCCTAAACCTTAATCATAATAATAATCCTAACGTTAACTCTAACCATATGTAAACCCTAATCCTAATCCTAATCCTAACTCTAATCATAATTCTAACCCTAACCCTATTTTTACTTCTAACCTAAATCGTAACCCTAATGATTATTCTAAGCCTTTTCCTAGCCATACCCTTAACCATGATGTATACCCTAGAACCCTAATCATAATCCTCAATGTAATGCTAAATATAATATTTTGGATCTAGGAATAGGGTTAGAATTTATCAATTAGGGCCCATTTGGTAGCAGACCATTTCTAGCATTTAGCTGGAATTGGCATTTGTATATGCCCATTTCATCGGAATCCTTAGTTTGGGTGTGCAATATGAAACAAGGATAGGAATGTGTTAATGCTCATTTTGGCCCAAAATGAGCATTAACATATTCCATTGAAAAGGTGGAATTGGGATTTGAAATTGGAATTTGAATGGAGGGAAAGCAAGTTTTTAAATTTTTCATGTCTACACTTAATTTTTTAATTGTGTGGGGGGGATTTAATGTATTTTTTATTTGTTTTGGGTGGTTTGTAACTTTGTTGTTTATTTGATTTTTTCTGAAAAAAATTCAAATTTTTTGTCAAATTTTTTTTCAAATTTTTTGACGAAGTTTTTGTCGAATTTTTGTTCAATTTTTTTGACGAATTTTTTGTCAATTTTTTTTTGAATTTTATCTACAGTGATTGTAACTTGGTTGCCTGCCACCAACTTTGGCTGCCTAAAACGGTCTGCGATTACATTTTAAATTCAATTCCATTAATAAAAATGAATTATTAAATTTAAAAACATTAAAACAATTCAAAAAAAAAAAATTAAAAAAATCATACTCAAATTCCAATTCCAGTTTCAAAAAGTGGAACCAAACGGTCGAAACATAATCCAGAAATGAAAAATTGAATTATCAAATCCATGATTTGACCATTTTCAGCATTTGATCAAATTCATCATTTCCTAATTCCCGCTACCAAACGGGCCCTTAGGGTTAGGATTAGGGTTTAGAATTAAGGACTATAATTCAACATACTAAATTTTGGATTATGATTAAGATTATGGTTAGGGTGTAGGTTCATATAATAATTAATACTCAGTTAAGCTTAGGTTAGGATTTCACATTTAGGAATAGGATTTAGCATTTAGGGTGTACCATATAAGATTAGGGTTTTCCATTTAGTAATAAGGTTTATCATTTAACATTATGGTTTAGCTTATAATTTAGAGTTTATAATTTAGGATAAGGGTTTAGCAATTAGGGTTAGGATGATGATTTAAAATTCACAATTCAGGGTTATAGTATTATGGTTAGGGTTAATTTTTTTAAGGGTTAGGATTTAGGGTTAATGTTATGATTAGGATTTAGCATTTTTTATTTAGGATTACAGTTAAGATTATGATTATGGTTAGGGTTAATTTTTTTAAGGGTTAGGATTTACGATTCCTGTTATGATTAGGATTTAGAATTTTGGATTTTGGATTATTATTATTATGGTATGGGTTACATATGGTTAATATTATGGTTATAGTTTGGGTTAGAATTAACATTTTGCATCTAGGATTATGATTTACATTTAGTGTTAGGGTTTATATCATGTTTAGAATTAGGGTTTGGTTTAGGATTATCATTATAGTTTTTTTTAGTAATCCAAAATGTAGAGCCCTAATCCTAACCCTAAGAATAATTCAAACCATAACCTTAACCTTGAATCCTAACTAGACCCTAATATGTATCCTAATCACACTTCTAACCTTAACAATAACCTTAATGATAATTCAAAGTCTTGAACTAGGAAATATATAATATATATATATATAAAATATGCCTAGATTTAATTTTTTCATCATTCAATTTAATAAAAAATATTAAATTAAAAAATTAAATGCCTCAATACATTTCGACGTATTTTATAATCCCAATCCTAACCATTCCCTCACCCTAATCATAATTGTAACCTTAATCCCTACCCTAACCATAAAACAAAATTAGAACCCTAACCATTAACTTAACCCTAAACATAAACCTTAACACTTAATCCTAACTGTCGCTATAACCCTAACTATATGCCTATATCTATTCCTAACCATAATCATACTCATTAAATGCTAAACCCTAATTATAAATGCTATAACCTAATCGTAAATGGTAAACCATAAACCTAATTCTATACCTAACGATGATATAATTGCTAACCCTAACCCTAATTATATTAATTTATTTAGCATATAACACTAAACCCTAACCCTAATATTAACCCTAACTATGATTCTAAACCCTAACCCTGACCATAATCGTAAACCTAAATTAAATCCTAATTATAATGCTAATCTTAGTCAAGTAATCTAACCTTGACCCTATCCCTAACCCAAGCCATAGCCCTCACCAAACCTAAATCTTTACCTTTACCCTAATTATAATTCCAATCCCAACCAAATAAATAAACATAAATTAATTAATAAATCTAAACCAAACTCTACACCTAATGCTAACCCTAACCATAATAGAAAATGTATCCCTAATGGTAATCCTAACCATGATGTAAACTTTAACCTAAATGGTAACCCTAATCATATTAATTTATTCAACATATTACACATGTTGTAACTGCTACTAGCTAATATGTACTTTGTATTTAAAATACGCCGAGATGCATCAAGGTGTTGAATTTTTTAATCATTCACCTTTAATATAAAAAATTAAAGTTGAAAAAATTCAACATCTCGACATATTTTAAATATAGGGTATATATTAGCTAGTTTTTTTAATTTTTACACTCAACATTAGTCATCATATTAGAGTTTCATAATTAGATATATTATAATTTTAATATCTCTAAAATTTAAATCTAAATCTAAACTTTTTAACGTTTACTTTTTTCAATTATTTCTATTAATCAATGACATTAAAAACATTTTATAGCACATATATTTTAATGTCATTAAATTTGTAGTTAAAACATTATCTTAGACTAATAAAATCTATAAGATCTCACCCAAACATAAATGTTTATTTCAAAAGCCTTAAAACCAAAAAATTCTTTGCATTCAAAAACTGACATGCTTAGTTGGTAGTAGAGTAGCGTTGACGAAAGGGTGGAAATAAGATCTGTCAGAGACACGTTACCTACAATGCCCACCTTACCTAAAATAAAAAAATTATTTTTAATATTATCAATAATGAATATAAAATAATTTATACTCAACACATGTGAAATTAAATTTAAAAAAAAGTTTCACTGCAAAAACAAATACGATTCAAAAACACGCGCTTAATTTTGCAGGGTTTAATAATAACTTGATTGAAAACATGGGATATCAAGAAGATGAATATTCTAATTTAAATGCCTGTTAAAATTTTCAATTCTTGAAAACAATAATGGCGGTATCTCCACCTGTTAATCTCTGTTCCCACCTAAAGAAGCCTATCGGCTAATAATTTGAAGAGGTTGAAATATTCTATAAGAAATAAACATATGGGAAACTTTTGTAGATTAGATATGATTGCTTTCTGAACAAAACAATCAGTTTTATATAGTATTTATTATTTCAAAGCATCAAGGATCCTGATACATATATATTTTCATTACATTTCATAAAAAAATTTAGAATTGATTTTCAATTTGGCTGATTCACTGCTTTTCTATATAGACGAGGAGAAAAGCATTTTTATAAATATGAAATGCGTATGCACTTGATTCAGGAGTACTTTGGGAAGATCCCTTACATTCCTAGAAGCTATCCCATTATAAACTTTCTCCGTTTAAATTGATTCAGGTGTACAAGCGTCTGTTTGGATTCTGGATTGACAAGCATCATGTTTAATTCAGCTGTGGTATTTAGTTCCTCTGATGGAACTTCAAAGAGATTTTCAGTTCCTGTTGTTCAGGAATTGGAATCTCTGATCCTTCACGGCCTTCCTCAAAGATATATCAGATCGGAGAAGGAGCGCCCAAGTGCATGTTCCCATAATTGATATGAGTATGTTTTTGCGGGAATCAGATCTCTCCAGGCAAAAGGAATTGGAAAAGCTTGAAATTGCGTGTTAACAATGGGGATTTTTTCAGGTGGGTAGGACGAAATTGATTGTAAATTATAAAATAGACTTGATGGTTGTGAGAAAGAGGTGGGCTACATATCAACAGATTTGTCAATTTGAAATAGGCTTGAAATATTTCCACTATCTCTGTTAATATGTTAATTTGACTCCATTTTAGTTGCTGAAATGGCATGAATGATTCTGTAACAGGCTGTGAATCACGGAATTCCTCTGTCTCTGCTGGACAGAATGAAGGGAATTGCGAGAGAATTCATTCAACTACCATTGGAAGAAAAACTCAAGTATGAAGTGGAAGAGCGTGACGGCTATGGGCAGGCCTTCATAGCCTCGGATGACCAAAAACTGGACTGGGTAGATAGGCTGCTTTTGACCATTTTACCTCCGGAGAATAGAAATATGAAATTTTGGCCAACAAAACCTGAAGATTTAAGGTACCTAAATGATTGTTAGTTCAGATGGTTGCGAATTCTTTAAGATCATGTACAAATATATTGCATAGAATGGTTATAATCAGATTACTGCAAATTATATAAGATAACTAGTTTAGGGGGTCATAGTTGGGTTGAAGTCATTTAAAGAATATACACCTTTTCGATTCCCTGTTTCCAATCCAATTCAAGAATAATTCCATGTTCCTAACCGACTTGTATAATTTTCATTTTCAATCTGACTGCACTACCCATTTGTTGCAGAGAAACGGTAGATCAATATGCTGTTGAAATTCAAAAGCTTGGCAATAGTGTTCTTTGCCTTTTATCAGAGAATCTTGGCCTAAAACCAGACTGTTTCATTGACATGTTTGGAAAAATGTTACAGACAATGCGAATGAATTACTATCCACCCTGCCCAAGACCAGATCTGGTTTTTGGTATAAGCCCTCAGTCAGATGCAACTAGTTTGACATTATTGCTGCAGGATGATGAAACAGTTGGGCTACAGATCTGTAAGGATGGCGAATGGGTTCCTGTTCAACCCATCCCTGGTGCTCTGATTATCAATATTGGGGACATGCTTGAGGTAAGGAAGATCAATTTTTTTTTTTGATCAATAAAGGCCGAAGCCAGAGTTTTGTATTAAGATAAACAGCAGTAAAATGTACATGAAAATATTAAAGTATCTATGAAACTAACTACCATTAAAACCAGTCCAATGTTTGTAGATGGAAATCGAAGAGCAACATAGCTCTACCACCAATATAAATAATAGTCTACGATTCTATCAAAGTCCAACAGTTTCAAATTCTAAAAACAAAATATCAAAACTCAGAGGAACCTGTGAGACAACACCCCAAAGCTATAGAAAAGGAGATGTTGTATCATTCTCAGAGGTCTTAGAGCTCCCTTCTACCATGTCCTCTGCATCCAGGTCTTCTTCATTAACTTCACTTTTGATTTCCTCCTCGTCCTCGTCCATTTCCTCTTCATCAGCCTCTTCCTGCTCTGCATTCTCTTCCTCCTGATCTTCTCCCTTGGATGATTCATCTTCCTCATGAGAGGACGTGTTGGTACCTTCTGAATCGTCCTCCTCATTGTCTGAAGAATGAGGACTCCCCAACCCATCCATCTGGGCATCATATTTGAAGCTGTATGTCCAGTCAATATCCTCATTAGAATCATCATGAAAAGGGGAAGCTAATGTTGGCGCACGTGGATGCCAGCAGGGCATCTTTAATCTTCCCTGTCCTGTCATTGACCTTCCCCATCTACTATGGCCTGCTCTTTATGCCTTGTCGCATGATCGCAAGGCATCCTTTCCTTCCTTGAGATCATGCGACCAATCCTTGCTATTATTGCATATGCCTTGTCGCATGATCGCAAGGCATCCCTTCCACTCTTGCGATCATGTGACCAGATTCGTACCCCCACCTGCAGCGTTTAATTCAACTTTATTTTATAATAGACTTCTAGGAGAGTACTGCAAATCAATGGAAATCTATGTCAATCCATCCTTTTAGCCGCCTGCAACATGCCTCGAGCACAAAACCAGACTTCATCAGGTACAAAAATATCATGCAATCAACCACAGAGACCCCCGGAGTAGTCTGCAACAACTGGCGCCACCAACCAAATCAAATCCAGCCAAAGAAATAATTAAAACCAGTCCGTTTTGGTGAAAAACCCTCTCAGGAAATTCAAATTTGAAAACAAACGGTCACTTGATGATGCCAGACACATGTCAACAGCCAACAATCAAAATCAGGTCAATTTTACACCTCTACCGTCAAATCCTTACTTTCTCGGGCTCGGCAACTTAACCATTTATCTTTAGTTGCGCAGTCGCATGGTCATCTACTTAACCACCCCAGGAATCTTAGTTTATATTTTAGATTAGTCGCATGATCGCAAGGCACTTTATTAACCCTTGTGATCATGCGACCGCAGTCTCTCAGCCACGGTCAACAGTCGCAAAACCCCTTTGAAAGGTCCTCAATCACATTAGCAGCCAGCAACCAATCACAATCTAGCACCTCAGCAGCATTGGCACCGTGGATCCACCTCACAACTCCACAACCATGACATTCTCTTAACAGTTGTCGCATGATCGCATAGCCAAGAAAAGGGCTATGCAAACATGCGACACACTGCCACATCACCCCTTTACCTTGCCGCATAACCGCCGCCGCTATGAGCTCGACACAAAGGGTTTGTCAGATGATCGCATAGCATGAAAATGGCTCATGAGATCATGCAACAGACTGCGAACCCGTTAGAAAATAGGTCCCACCGAGAACATCCCTGTCACCGCTCACAGCCAATGAAGATTGCACACGTCACAACAAAATTGACAGCGGACCAACCTTAATCCTTCGTGCCCAAATCCCAGATCAACGGACGTTGCATGATCTCATGACATGAGAATATTCCTTATGCTTATACGCCATCCATAGATTAAAAGGTTTTGAAGACCCGTGGCCCACATCACATAGCAACCAATTGAAAACTGACACATCAGCACTAATCTGACACCAATCCATGCGTACCACCATTTAGAAGTAGGGCCCACCAATATGAGATTGCGCGACAGAGGAAAACTCATAGTCACGAGAAGGAAAGGAATATTCTTCTTTTATTTAGAGATTGAGCGACTAACGGGACATGAAAAACTAGGCCCCACAAGACAGGTGGCAGTCGGTCGCAACTTTGTGAAGAGTAAATATCTCACAACTTTTCCATGTGAACATGCGACAACCACTGATTCTGACCGAACCTTAACCGCACCAAACAACCAAGAAGAACTGGGTCCCACCAACTGGTCGCAGTTGCACAGATCGGGAATGTCGACAAACAGGGCAAAAGTGCGAGATCGAAAACATCCAAGGTTTTCACATTAACACAAAGGTAACAGAGAAATGTGAAAACATCAAGGGTTTTATGCTTAGACAGTTTTTGGAACCCTGCAACATGAAAGAATTATTTCCAACAGACCTTGAAACATGAATATCTCCCTGGTTTCAACACGTTAGGTTATGTGCTCTTAACCTGACCTTGGAAACACAAAGAACTATTTTATACTAAGAGCGCAAACCATGAAACTTCATAAATCCAGCTCGTCGATGAAAACTGTGTCAGAACTAGGGCAAAGCAATTCACTTGGGTTTTTTGCATATTAGGATGTGTGATCTAAACTGGAGCATGGTGATATCAAGAACAATGAGTGGCTGAGGGCGCAAGTGATGAAACCATGTTGTTCTATTTCTTCCACCATCAGCTAATCCAACTCCTATCTGCGAAGTGATCTATTTTGAAGCTGTACTCTGCACATTAACTTTGGTGGATTTGACTAGGGAGCCAACCGTTGGAGATTGATCTAATGTGTATTCCATCTGCTGCCTGATTTGCTAGCTCATCCGCTTTGCCATTGCCTTCATAGTAGATGTGATTAGCCATTGAAGATTCAAATTTTGAAATCAGGCTTAATATGTTTTCTAAATAGGATTGAAGTTTCCAATTTGAAATGGACCCTGTCCTTATTGCATTTATAATAATCATTGAATCTCCTTCTATTTCAATTCTATTAAGATTAAGTTCTCTAGCTAGAACCAAACCGTGATAAAAAGCTTTTATTTCTGCTACATTGTTAGTGTCCGGGTTTAATGGCTGGGCTAATTGAGCAATAATTTGGCCATCTGTTGAATGAATAATACAACCCACCCCAGAAGGACCCGGATTTCCTCTTGATGCCCCATCAAAATTTAATTTAACCCAGCTTGGAGAAGGAGATTTCCAGACACATGTCAATCTGTGGAAAGAGTTGCCCTTGTTGCCTCTACCAATAATGGTAGGCATTTTCAATCCATGCTAGCTTTTTAACATCCTATCATCCCAACTGGTGTAAAATTTATGAATGGTTGAGAATGTTTGACTCTTGGAATTCATGATCTCCACTATAGTTGCCTCAATTCTATTCAATAGCTGATTCATGTTCAATGCTTTCTCTTGGAATAATCTCCTATTCCTTTCCTTCCATAATTCCCATAGAAGTATTGATGGGGATATGATCCAAAGGTTTCCACATAAGCTTTCTTTGAAGAGAGATGGCCAAGCAATAAGGTGTGATTGCAGATCTTGTGGAGAAGCAGCTATCCAATTTAGTTTTGAGTGTAACCAATCCCAACATTCCGCTGAAAACTGACAAGAGAATAATAAATGATTGAGATTCTCTTCATGATTATGGCATAGTGTGCATCTAGATGGCCCAAAGAACCCCATTTTTGTGAATTTCTTTGCAGTCAGAATACGGTCCTGAAAAGCTGCCCAAAGGAATGTGCTAGCTTTAGGCAAACACATTTTGTTCCAACAAAGGTGAATGGGGATCGAGGAAGTTTTTTGAGAATGTTGTGTTAATAATTTATAACCTTCCTTCACCTTATAGTTACCATCCTTTGATCCAAACCAAATAATTTCATCATTGCCATTTTTTAAAAGAAAATATTTTTTTTGTAAAGTGGATTTTATCAGCTGTAATTCTTGGTAATTGGCCCCAATATTTGTGAAATCCTTCCATCTCCAAGATCCATCCTCTTGAGAAGATGAAGAAGGAAAGATATAGTCTTTCAGCATTGTTCCCCACACCCCCTGACTAACTTGCATGATCCATTGGAGCCCTGGAATAGAATGGAGGCTTTGAAGTCCTCCCCATGAGTCTTCCCAAAATCTAACCAGATTACCACTTCTGATGTTCCAAGAAAGATTGGAGTCAACGACATGTCTAGATTTTACAATAAAATTCCAAATTTTGGATCCTCTTGGAGCATTTTTTATCCTAAATACTTCTTGCATCCCCACTGAACCCAGGTATTTTCCCTTGAGAATTCTAACCCATTTGCAGTCCTTATTCTTAATGAGCTTCCAATATAATTTAGCCCCTTATGCTGAGTTCTGCCATAACTGATTCTTGATCCCTGTACCCCCTGCAGAAATTGGTTTGCAAATATTCTCCCAAGAGATCAATTTGAATTTCCTATTCTGATCAGTGCCATGCCAAAAAAAAGTCCTCAATTTTTTCACTATATCTATATATCCTGTTGATGACAAAGAAAGGCAGGAGAGGAGGTAAATGGGAATGGATGAAAGTGTGGCTTTAATCATTACAATCCTCCCTGCCCATGATAACCATTTTGCTTTCCAGCTTGCCAATTTTCAGTCCAGTCTTTAATTTATTGTTTTCCAAATTCCTGTGGTTTTGAGACTTTTATCAATGGGGATTCCCAGATAATTGCATGGAAGAGAGCCTACCTTGAAGGCTAGGAGGGATTCAATCTTTGATTGGACTCTCTTTTTTGTGTGAAAGAAAAATATGACTGATTTATCTTTATTCACTGATTGTCCTGAAGCTAGAGCATAATTTTTTAGGATACTTCTGAAAGTGGATGCTTCTCTAACTGATCCAAGGCCAAATAGGAGGTTATCATCAGCAAATTGCTGATGTGTAATAGGAGGCACTGGAGATGTGACTGAGATGCCTCTAATGCTTCCCTGAGATTGAAGATTAATGATGCTCCTCCCTAAAGCTTCTGCCATGATAATGTATAGGAAGGGAGATAGGGGATCACCTTGTCTAATACCATTTGAACCATCAAAGAAGCCATGAGGGGATCCATTAATGAGGATAGAATATTTTGGTGTTGATATGCAATAGAATATCAGATTTATCCATGCTTTGGAAAAGCCAAAGCATTGCATACACTTTGAAAGAAACCTCCAATTCACTTTATCATAAGCCTTCTTAATATTTAGTTTAATGATCATGCTAGGTTTTTTGGAGAGTTGTATGGAATGAATAGCCTCTTGTGCAATAATAATGCCATCAAAGATAGATCTGCCTGGTACAAAACCAGTTTGTTCTTCTCCTATGATTTTATCTAAAATCACCTTTAGCCTATTTGCAAGTGTCTTGGATAGAATCTTATATATGGTATTACACAAAGCAATGGGCCTAAATTCATCCATCGAATTTGCATTTTCTGATTTGGGAATAAGGGCAATAAAAGTGTTGTTGATTTCACTAAGAAACCTACCTGATGATCTTGTTGTTTCGAGGGCTTCAGTGAGTTCCATCCCAATCAATTGCCAGCAATGGAGAAAGAAAGTAGGAGGAACCCCGTCCGGTCTTGGAGCTTTA
Organism: Chamaecyparis obtusa; assembly: GCA_027943335.1. Lineage (NCBI taxonomy): Eukaryota > Viridiplantae > Streptophyta > Pinopsida > Cupressales > Cupressaceae > Chamaecyparis > Chamaecyparis obtusa. Next base: position 206,890 of record BSBK01008284.1, on the reverse strand, counting down.
TCTGGAGCCATTGAAGATAAGGTCTAATGTATTTCCTCAGATGTGAATGGCCTCATTAACATACGGTTGTCCAAGTCTGAGACCAACTTAGGCACATTGCAGAGAAGTTCTTGTTGACTTGTGAGAGGAGAGATATCTAAAGAGTTCAACACCTTGGAGAAGTAGGATACTATTTCATGCTGGATCTCTTTCTGACTAGAGATAATTGAACCATCTTGATTAGTGATTTGAAGAATCCTATTGGTGTTCCTGCGACATTTAGTACTGGTATGAAAGAACTTGGTATTTTTATCTCTAGCTGCCAGCCAAGATTCTCTTGATTTTTGTTTCCAAAAAATTTCCTCCTTACTAAGCACATCCTCTAATTCCTTCAGCAACTCCTTCTCTTTGAAATATAATTCTTGACTCATTCCTTGCTTCATAATCTCATTATTTAACTCTTCCAATTTTGACTCAATTTCCTCCTTAGAAGAGAAAATATTTTTAAAATGAGTTCTATTCCAAGTGAGCAAATTTTGTTTGATGAATTTGAGTTTTGTGACAAAGCAGTACATTTTGGACCCCTCCACCTTCACTTCAGCCCACCATTTTTCAATCCATTCTAAGAATTTTTCTTCTTTAAGCTGCATATTTTCAAATTTAAAAGAACATTTGAGTGGCTTATCTTCTTCTAACGTATCAAGACAAATGGGAAAGTGATCCGATCCTAAGGAGGGGCAGATGGATGCTTTTAACCCAAAGGGAAAGGACATGATGTCTCCTTTATAAAGGAACCTATCCAATTTTTCTAAAATATTATCCAAGCCCAATCTTCTGTTGGACCAATTAAAAGCCCCATTATCCAGTTCAATTTCGAACATATCCTCTTTTTGAAGCCACTCTTGAAAGTCTAATTGTGATTGTGAAAGTCTTTGTGACCCCCCCTTTTTCTCTGATGAATGGATGATGGCATTGAAATCACCTCCCACAATGAAATTAGAATCTGAAAAAAGAGAGAACCAATTACTAATGTCATCCCATATCTCCAATTTTCTCCTCCTTGTTATAGGTCCATAAACATTAATTAGATATATAGATAGGTTTGATTGGGTGCTAGTAATTTTTCCCCCCATCTAGCTTTGAGTATCCTTGACATGTGAGTAAAATGAAGTTCTGGGATTCCAAATGATTGCTAAACCCCCTAAGGCCCCTACTGCCTCAACAACTGAAGCTTTCCAATCTCCCAAGCATTTAGTGAAGACTTCTATTTGTGCTTGACTCATTTTGGTTTCTTGAAAGAAGATGACATCAACCTTAGCTGTCTAGATGTAGCATTTGACTAAACACTGCTTGTTAGGGGCATTTAGACCCCTAACATTCCAAGAGAGGAGTCTCATTGAGAATTGGGAAGGAACTTCCCCTTCCCTACATTCAGATATGCTATGATCTTAGCTTGATGATGATCCTCTCCCCTTTCTTCTCTTAAAGTAGTAGCTAATTTTCTACCTTTCCCTCTCTTTTTCCCAGATCCACAATCTAAAACTATTTTGTGATCCACCTGCATCATTCCTAGTAGAGAATTGGAGCCTTCCAACTTTGTTTTAGAGTCTGATTCCTTGTTCTCAAATTCTGCCATACCCTGAGAGTTTTCTGTTATCTCTGATTGAAGGATTGAATTGTCCACATCCATGAATCTATCCTCCTCTTCCACAAAATCATCTTCCAACATTTTTTCCAAAAAAGAGTGTGATGAAGTATTATTTGTATCATGACTATCTGGAATAGTCCCAAAAAGATCATAAATAGCTTGGAGTTTGGATGGGATTGGTTCTTCTATACTTCCTGTCCTTCCTAACCATCTTGAAGAAATAGACTTCTGGTTTGATGAATTTTTCAGAGGTTTGAGTGAGATTAAACCTCCCTTCACTTTATTTCTAGATGAAACCAAGGGTAATTCTGCTAGGGCTTCCTGAGTGGAATCCTTATTCCTTTTGTTTCTTATTCTGGAGGATTTCTTGCAACCCGATCCTGGAGAATAATTATTTTTCTCTGGGGTGCTAAATTTTGGTAAATTCTTAAGATCACAAAGTCTGATTTTCAAAATGTCATCCTCCTTGCTAAAGTGGTTTTGTGCTTCAGGGGAATTAAGGATCTTTGAATTTTGACCAATTTGATCATAATTCTTAAGGTCATAGAGTTTCGTGTTTGGGATATCCTCATCCAAGCTAGAAATGGTAGCATTCCTATCCCTTTGTTTGATGATATCCTTCTGATTGTTGTTAGGAGTTTGAATGTTATCCTCTTGAAGGACTTGATCAGCAATTTCCTCCAGTAATTCCTTCTGAACTTGTCTTACCCAATATGTGATGTAATTCTCCAGCTAGAACACCTGAAAATTGTTGGATGGTAATAATGATGGTTGAAGGGAGGGAGGTGAATGAGCCTTAGTCAAGGTCCTAAATTTGTGAAAAGTCTCATTGTAAATTCTGAAATCTAACCAATATTCCCCCTTTGATATGGTCTTTTTTGTTGAGAAATTTACTATTTCGTTATCTTCATGTGCTAGGTAAGTCAATAAAAGATTTGGAGAACCCCACCAATCCCATTTGAAAAGACTGCAATAAAGTTGTTGAAGGAACAAAGACAATGCATCTTTATTAATATCATATGTATGAGCTTGAGAAGCTATAATAGGGATCTTCCCTCCTTGATTTTCTTGAGAACCTGAAAGGTGGGAAGAATGTGGAAAGGCTTTCAAAGGGATACTTGATTGTTCTGAAGTGTAAGATATCCTTTGTATCCATATTCCATATTTGGAGATGAGTTTTATAGAGTTAGGTAGCTCCTTCTCCACATTCATTAGTAAGCACAACCATGAGGATGCTGTGGAGTTTTCTGAGTGGTGAGATAAATAAATGCCCACTTTATTTCCAATGATTTGCATAAGCTCCACATTTCTGTATTCAACCGGAAGATGGGGGAGGTTGATCCATGTGGGCACGAATCTGATTATATTTTTCTTACTATTGAAGTTGGGGGACCATTGCTGCATATGTATACCCTTATTTTTGTAGAACCATCCCTTTTGCTTGAAAATACTATCTCTTTTTATCTTAGTATCAAAAAGTACCACAAAATATTCTGATTCATTATCCAACAACTCAATTTTCATGAAAACCCCCCAGTTACTAAGCACCCAATTCTTAAAATCCTTATAAGATATATTCATATCCCAGACCTTACAAATGATGCTCTGACAAAGATAGAGAAGATTTTCCTGCTTTAGTATATCCTCAAAGAGGGTTATAGATGATACCTGGTCCACATTGGAAGATACATATTTGCGTGAAGGTTGAAGCTCCCTGTTAAATTGTTGATCTATCTCTATCTCTATTTGCGGAACCTCTTTCTCCTGCATCGCACCCATTATAGTTTGGACATTCCTCATGTTAGAAATTGGACGCCATATCTTTTTTAGCCTCCTAAAAGGCTCCTTAGTTTGATATCTGTTCCTCATTGGACCAAGCAAAGGAACTCTCTCTCTCTGAATCTTCCAATACTCTTCCGACCAGGCCTTTTTGGGTAATGGGGGATTGATTAGAGTGCCCCTAGCTGATGTAGGAAAGATGGGGATTAAGTTTAGATTCAAATCCAAAGGTTGAAGTGAAGCGTCTTGAGTTCTTGAATTCAAATATTTGAAAAGTGACCGATGGAGAGGTTTGGCGCAGAAAGGAAGTATCTTGTGGGAAGACCAATTTTCAACAAATTGAACATGAGATCTTGGAAAAGAGGGACGGGGACCATTCTCATGGATAAAATGTTGCTCAATCTCCTTGCTAGGCCATCTTCTTCCCCTCACTCCAGAGGCCATTTTCAATGAGTTTTTCTGTTAAGAGAAATTCAATCTTGAGGCGGGAAGGAAGGGGTTTTGCCTACCATCTCCTCCCCTAGATCTGAGCCATGGACTTTTTGAGAAGTTCCCAAAATCCTTGCCTCTGAATCTATGATGATCTCCATTACCAGGTCTCGCCCAGTCTCGCCAGTCATTGCCCGGTCTCGTCATTTTCTATAGTCATTGCCCAGTCATGGAGTTTTTATTGATAGAACTGTCCCTTATTTTCCTAATCTATACCACATTTATTTTCTGTATCCTCATAATTGTTATCATTGGAAGATGAATTTTAACAGTCGGCCAAAACAATCTGTAGGAACTTCAAATCATGTTAACTTGTTTCAAAGAATGTTTCTATGGGTGTATAACTTTGAACCTTTTCATCCAAGCTGTGAATGTTTGTCTTGATTTAAGATTTCATTTATTAAAAAAATCTCTCCCTTTTAATTCTTGAACCTATTTTCAATAAGTGGAGATTAATATTTGATGCCACTAGATTGGTATCAAATGTAAGTTTTGTTTGTGTGTTTTGATTTAGGTAACAAGCAATGGAATATATAAGAGCATTGAGCATAGGGCAGTCATGAACACAGACAGAGATCGAATCTTCATTGCCATGTTTTATAGTCCAGACAAGAAAATTGAAGTGGGTCCTGCTCCAGAGCTCATAAATGAGTTGAATTCCTGTAAATACAGAAGAGTCAATTATCGAGAATATTTGCAGCGTACCGTATCTGGCAGACTTGACGGGAAGCGGAGTTTGAATTTGCCAAAATCAAGTCAATCCTTTCTCGATTTCTCTTTATTGTCTATAGGCTAAGCAAGTACTATTGATCATTTTTGGATTATTAAGTTTAAAGAATGATTAAAACTAATTGTATGAACCAATAACAATTTAACATATTTTATATTCTATTATAAATTATTTCTTGAAGATATGATTGGTCCATTCTGTTTGAGTCTTCACAAATTTCTTACAAAATAAATAACAAATACATGGTAAAAATATGCATAATAATTAACAAATTTTTTTATATCAATAAATTTATATTAAAAATTATATTATATAAATTTATTTGTAGTTTATACTATTTATTTTTATAAAATATTACAATTTAAAGAAAAACTTGTGATATTATAATATATATTGATTTTTATTTAAATTAAAATATATTAAATTTATTATCATAGTTTTATTTCAAAAATTGATTTAAAAATTTATTATAAAATTAATAGTGCAAAATAAGATATTGAATATTAATATTTAATGAATTTAAATTTTTCAAATAAACTTCACATAAAATTATCTCAACATCTATAATGAAAAAAACTTTTAGTAAATAAAATAAATTTAAATTCTTATTTTTTGTTACCAAAATTTTACTCGATTTTATTTACTCCAATAACAATACACTAAATAGAATTAAATAATAAATAATGTATTAAATATTTAATATATTTAATAAAAAATATGCTTTTAGAATATAATAATACTTTTAAAATATATGTAATAGTTTACATTATATAAAAATAAAATAAAATTTATATAATACTCAACCAATATATTTAATATAAATAAATAAATTATAATATGTATTATTAATTCTTTCTTTTTAATTTGATTTTCTCTTTTTTTTCAATAAATTAATATATTCATCTCAGTGAGAATGCGTAATACTCATATTCGAAGGAAGAAGGCCTTCCAACAACGGTAGATAAACCTAGGGTTGATACATTTCAATCTAGATTCGGCTTGTATTGCTGCAAAAAAAGCATGGCAATTCCACTTCTAAGGGAGATGCTCAAAATCCGACCGCTTCAAATGAGAAATTTTTTGGTTATTGTTTCAAATGTTGGCTTTACGGTCATAAGTAGGAAGATTGCAGGGCAAAAAATGTACAACCCCATCCAGATTATGATCATCTTAAGGGGTTCATTGCTAAACAAAAGGAAAGAAGTATGAAGGAATCAAAGCCAATAGAACTCCCAGCAACTATGGAATTAGGAGATATTGCAAAGCCCTTGGCTAAGAACAGAAGATATGCTTCAGCCACCAAGGGTCTTGCAAACACACATGAGCATCCATCCTTGAAAGTCTTTTCAGTAGATGCCCTAGATCGGCAGATCCAGATCTTCTCAAAGACTAAATATGCATTATGGAAAAATGCAGTAACCGAGACCATCAGGGCCCTGAGATCTAGGAGGAATCCGGTAGCATACTCCAATGACCCTCTGTCTGCAAAGGGGGGAGGAAGGTCGACGGTGGCTCAGATGCCTCTCAGTGTCAGAATTACCAACAAGGAGACATGGTAAATAGTTAAGAAAAGGAAAGCGGTAAGATCATCTATAGACAAAATAAGTCCCAATAAAATTGATTTGAAAAATTCTTTTGGCATTCTGGAAAAATTGAAAACACCAAAGAAAAGGAAAAATCAGAATAAGGGGATTTTGAAAGGAGAAGGAACATAGTGGGAGAAACCAAATCCAGTATGCAAGCAATTGCATACGGATTTGGGCTTGTCTCCCCCTCTCCTTAACAAAACCCTAGGATCTAAAACTGGAAGAAAAATTATGGTGAATAAAAATGTAATAGATAGCTCTGCATTGCATTCTAGTTATGATTCTATTCATAAGGCCCATCAGGGTTATTCTCCTTCACACAAGAGGACAAACAAGGAATCCCTGAAGGGTCATAACCCTATTGTGGGTAAACCCAACAGGAACTCTAAGGTACCAATGTCTAAGACCACTAAAGATATATATTCTCTGCCACATAGGCATGGCAAAAACATAGTTTCAAACACTATCTGTGGATTTCCTGGGCAAAATTATCATAGGATTAATTTGGATAGTAAATGCATATTGCAAAAATAGAATGTTTGTGCAGAAATAGGTGTAATATGTAAGTGGCTGGGAACAGGGGCATCTATAACAGATATAGCTGATGGACTAATCTCCCAACTCCCGGCTAAGGTAAGTATTACTATTTTGCTAGAAAACTTTATTTTCTTGAATTGTAATTGTAGTAGTCTTAAAAAGAAAATTATGGAGAAAGGTTTTTTAAAGTATAGAAAGATCTCTTTCTTTATCTGTAATTGGTTCTCTTTATTCAACCCTCTTAAGGTAGCGGATTTCTTGATTGAAAAAGCAATAGTTCTAAGAAACCTACCACTGGAATTTAACCAACCTGAGATTCTTAAAAACATTGGAAATGGGATTGGAGAATACAAAAGAACAATTAAAACTAAGCATGATCATGCTGAGTCAACCATTGTAGTCAATATGAATTTTCATAAGAAAGTCATTTCTCCTTTTCAGTTATGCTACAATTCGAACCATATCATTATTAATCCATTAATTATGGATGATTTTATTGAAACTTGGGAGGCAGAACAATTACTAAATTTTGACCTTCAGCAGAATCTCATAGATTCCCCCTCATGCACTGATAGAAATGTCAAGTTAATCCCTAATAAGGACAAAGGAGGCTTTCTTTTCCAAGACACAGAAAAAGAAAAATCAGCAGCTACCCCTCCCTTTCTTGATAATAGTTGTACCCCGGTAATTATCTATGATAATCCCTTATTCTCGAATTCCCCTCCTCTTAAAGAAGATCTTGAAACTCTTAGTATTAGAACTTCTGAGGTTTTAGCCTAGGAAATCAATATTACAAGTGATAATAAAGTCACCACCACATCAGATAAAGATAACATAGATAAAGGGATAGATCTTATAACAAGAGATCAAATATTTGATTTATGTCAACAACAGATAGATAAGCCTGATCTGGACATAAGTAAGACTGACATAAGATAGGATCAGGTTGTTAAAACTGACTGTCCGAATGCAACAATTATAGAAGAACCTGATGATAAATGCAAAAAAGAAGTCAATATTATTATTAATTACCTTGGAGAGTCTTTAACATATGAGCTCATGGACACATTCCTTGATGAAATATGTGATCTAGATGAACTAAAATACCAAAAGGAAACTCTGATCAGAATGATTCAAAAATGTATTCTAGAGGATCTAGAGGAAGAAAATGGTAGGTTACCTTCACCTACTCATTCAGGCCCCTTGGAAATGGGAGTCTTGGATAAAGCCCTCCCGGATAAATACACAGAACCCTCTAATCTTAACAATAAAGATACAGATAAAGACAACTTTAATTCGATTCTGAGTAATGAGGACTTAACTCAAACAGAAAATACAAATAAAGAAAATTTCAATAAAAATGTCCCTGATCAGGAGACAGCCAATAACACAAATCAAATGGGGGAGGAACCAGCCACCTCAATCCCTATAGAGTTGGATACTCTGAATCTAGATCTATCAGGTAGTATAGAAGATTTAATTGAGACATATGGCAAGGAAATTATTGAAAAGGAGGACTTGCATCTACATGTAGACTTTGATCATCTCTCCTCTGAATAGCAAAACAAGATTAGCATTAAAAATAATGTAAATTTATTATCTGTAAAGGACTCTATTGATGGCCTCTTCAGGATTACAAATGAGGACAGACAGCTAGGCATAGCAATGAACAGAGGAAGTCTAAGCACCCTGAATATTAATAAAATGAAAAAGAAAAGAGGAAGGAAATCAGCTGTAGAACTTAGAAATATAGTAGGTAACGCAGGCAACCAAAAGAAAATTGCTGACATTTTGTACACAGGGAAGGGGAAGAGCCTTCCCTAAGAGCAATGAAAGTCACTACTTGGAACGTTAGGGGATTAAATGCCCCTAACAAATAGAGATTGATGAAAAGATACCTAAATAACTTCGAGTCAGAAATAATTCTACTACAAGAGACTAAACTTAGCAAAGAAGAAAGTACTAAGTTCAGCAATAAATTAGGAATATGGAAATCAGAAATAGCCTTTGCTATAGGATCCTCCGGAGGGATAGCAGTCTTATGGGACCCTAGGAAAATTTCAGCACAACTTGCATCTAAAAATGAAAACTGGATGAGCTTAGAAATTAAAAGTCTTAAATCCAATCTAAAATTTAATTTAATTAATGTCTATGGGCCAATTCCTAATGAAGATAAGAGAAGAGTCTGGTGAGAGATTCATCACTTCTTGATAAATAGCTTAGAAGTTTTTCACATTATTGGAGGAGACTTTAACGCAATCTTAAATCCTGAAGAAAAATTTGGGGGATCAAAATATATTTCACAAGCTCAAAAAGATTTTAGCAAATGGGTTTCCGATAACCATTTGATCAACATCAATACAACCAATGGTATATATACTTGGAATAATAGAAGAGTAGGTTTCAGTCATATTGCGGAAAAATTGGATAGGTTTTTTATAAAGACAAGCTCTGAAAGTGTCAATCATTTAATAAATTCAGAAATCCTCCCTGAGGCAGGGTCTGACCACTTCCTTGTTAGACTCTCGATTACTAAGGATGCTAAACCAATCAGAAATCTTTTTAAATTTGAGTTTATGTGGTTCCAAAACCCAGAATTTACTAACCTTCTAGAGGAATGGTGGAACCAAATCTTAGTAAAAGGCTCTAGAATGTTTTGCTTAACATCAAAATTAAAAATTATTTAAAATAAAGCTTTAGAATGGAATAAGAGCAATTTCAACAATATATTTGAAGAAAAACATCAGATAGAACAAGATATTGCAGACCTTAATAATATAGTAATAGAAAATGGTATGAACGAACAAAGCTACCACAAAGAAAAAGAGTTCATGGCTAAATACAATGCTATCCTCCTTAAGGAGGAGATCTTCTGGAAACAGAAGTCGAGGGAGTCCTGGCTTAAGGAAGGAGACAACAACACAAAAAAATTTCACAATACCACTAATTTCAAAAGAAGCATCAATAGAATATCCAAAATTAAAAATAACAAGTGTCATACTACCGAGGACCCGCTCCAGATATCAGCCGTACTAACACAATTTTATCAATCTCTTCTTAATAACACTGAAGCAACTGACCTCAAAGCACAAAATGAAATGCTGAAGTCTATCCCAAAGCTAATAACGGAAGTAGACAACAAGATGATTAGTAGTAAACTATCCTTAGATGAGGTTAAATCAGCAGTTTTCCAACTCCATCCGGATAAAGCCCCGGGCCCAAATGGCTTTCAAGCGGGTTTTTTTCAAAAATGTTGGCATTTTGTTGGGGAGGAGGTGTGGCAAGTGGTAGAAGCTACTAGAAACTTGGGCTCATTAAATGAAATTAACAACACCTTTTTTTCTCTAATTCCAAAGAAAAATGATTGCTCGGACCCAGGAGATTTCAGACCAATATCTCTATGCAATACTATCTATAAAATTCTATCAAAATGCCTAGAAAACAGACTTAAAACTCTTCTCCCAAATATAATTTCGGAAGAACAAATAGGTTTTGTAGCAAATAGATCGATCCGTGATGGGATAATCATTGCCCAAGAAATAGTTCACACTGCTCAATTAACTAAGGATCCTAGTATGCTTATTAAGGTAGACATCCAGAAAGCATACGACAAAGTAGATTGGAGATTTCTTTGTAAATGTCTGGAAGCCTTTGGATTCTCCAAACAATGGATTAACCTTATTTTCAGCTGCATTTCTACCCCTAAAATCTCGATACTTGTAAATGGTACCCTGAAAGGTTTCTTTAATATCTCAAGAGGAATTAGGCAGGGGGACCCTCTGTCCCCTTTCCTCTACGTCATTATGGTAGAAGCACTAGGGAGATCAATAACAAAGAGACAATTGGAAGGAAAAATCACAGGGTTAAAGGCATCGGAGAACGTACCAAACATAACTCACCAACAGTTTGCGAATGACACGATTTTACCAGGCATACCCAACTGTCAAGAAGCTAAAGCTTTTAAAGTCATCCTTAATATGCATGCGAAAGCCTTTGGTCAACAGGTGAATCCCTCAAAGTCAAAAAATTTCTTTATCAATACACCTATGAAAATAGAAATGGAAATTTGTAAAGTAATGGGGTATAAAGTCGGTAAATTCCCCTGCAAATACCTGGGTATAGACCTAGATAAAGATCTTTTATCCTCCAAACTTTGGCAATAGGCTCTCACCAAAATACAAGACAAGAAAAGCTCGTGGAAAGGAAGATGGCTTACAAAAGCTAGTAGGACTACCATGATTAAGTCAGTCCTATCAGCTATACCCACGTATCATATGTCAATTCTTCCCCTTCCGATTAATGTTAAAAAAAATTTAGATAAAATATTTAGAGATTTCTATTGGAAAGGCCCTTCCAAAGACAAAAAAGTAGCCCTTATCAAATGGGATACTCTATGCAAACTAATTAACAAGGGGGGACTGGGCATCAAAAACTTATTATGGCAAAACCAAGCTCTTGGAGCTAAACTTATCTGGAGACTCTATCAGGAATCTTGTAGTAAATGGGCTTCAATTTTACTACACAAATACATCCCTGACGCGGACCCTATCAACATATTCAGGACACAAACGCATGTAAAAGGTTCACGGATCTGGAACTTCATAAAGGACTATCGTGGGATCATCAATAAATATTTTTCATGGGATGTAGGCTCCAGGGACCAAGCTCTATTTTGGGATGACTCTTGGGCAGGCCTCACCCCCTTAAACAAATTAGGTTTTTCTCAAGAGTTCATGGAAGTCTGTAAAAATTATATAGGTGTTTATATCAAGGATTATCTCTACAAGGAAGAAGATTCTAAATGGATAGATTTAGAAGGTTTAGACCTGGATAGCCAGGAGAAAAAAAAGCTCGAAGCTGTATTGAAAGACAGAGAGATAGCTCACAAAATCAGATCAGATAGATTAATCTGGACTGGAGCAAACAATGGTATTTACTCAGTAAAGGAGGGATACAAGTCTATCATTCAGGATCAAAACATGGATAACATAGATATACCTCTGAACCTTTGTTGGAATAAATCTTGTCTTCCCAAAGCAGGAATGTTTCTATGGGTAGCGATGCAGAACAAGATTCTGACAGCTGACAGATTCAATAAATTGGGCTTTGAGGGGCCTTCTAGATGCCCTTTGTGTGAAAAGCAATCAGAGGATGTTAACCACATCCTTCTAAACTATACCTTTTCCCAAAACTATTGGAACTGGTTACATCAGTGTCTAGGGTGGAAATCCGCTCTTCAACCAGATCTATTAAGCTCACTCAAAGCTTGGCCATCTCTATACAAAGACAACTTATACAAAGATATTTGGACTATTTCCCCATCAATTTTTGTTTGGGAAATATGGAAGGAACGTAACAAGAGAATCTTCACAGATCAAAAATTAACATGGGAAACAGTCACCAATAAAATAGAAACCTCAATTGTGGAGATTATTAACAGTAAACTTAGAGATTGTTTGAGCTATGAGGAGTCATTCAAATCTTGGGACAACAAAATCAGGTCCAAGTGGCCTAAATTAGATATCCCACCTTTATATGGCAAGGGGGGACCAAAAACAAAGGCAGATAGAGCCTCGTGCAAATGGTCTCCTCCTAAGGTAGGTTGGTATAAACTTAACTTTGATGGCGCTTCTAGAGGTAATCCTAGGGTAGCAGGTATTGGAGGCTTAATTAGAAATTGGAAGGCTGAGGTCATTGCTAAATTTTCTATGCCTATTAAGCCCACCACAAATAATATGGCGGAATGCAAGGCGGCATTAGAGGGTTTAAGAATATGTAAGAACTTAAACTTACCTAAAGTAATAATAGAAGGAGACTCACAAGTTATTGTCAACGCTATTCGATCTAAGAAAACACCTAACTGGGTCCTTTATTCGAAAATAGAGGAAATAAACCAAATTCTGGAAAGTATCCCCAAATTTGAAATCGGACATACATATAGGGAAGGGAATGCAGAGGCAGATCTGCTGACAAACCAAGGTGCAAATGGAATTTTTATAATGGACCAGAATATAAAATCAAACCCAAACATTACCAATATTAGTTTGCATGAAAATTTGGTAACCTCCTAATTAATCTTTTTCAACCTATACATGGTATGTAGAATAATAATATAGAGTTAAAATTAAATGGGGATGCATACCAAGTGGTATAATCGAGCTTTTACCTTAACTTTTTATTACGTGTTAGTTCTCTTTAATACCTAGTGATAGTCTTTTTTCCTTGGCCTTTAGCTTCCTCCTATTTTGATCCCTCCTTTTAACTCACCGCCACCTTTTATTTAGTCTCCCCTCATTTCCTTATGATTGCCTCTGACATTCTCTCCCTCTCTTAGTGTTAGGGCCTTCTTTTCTGGTTTTTTATTTTTGTTTTCTTTTTTCTAGGTTGGAGATTATTTGATTTATTTTAGTTGGCTCCTTTCAGTATTCTACTCTTTGGAGGAGAGCTTTTCTTAGCTTCTCTAGATCTTTTCTGGTTGTTTGCTGTGTTGTAGATTTTTGTTTGTGTTTATTATGTTCAATCTCCCTAGGCTATAAATGTTGGAACAGATCTTTGGCACTACGAAGCATAAATGGGAACGTTAAATTTACTTCTATATCAGCGAAACAGGTATCTTAATAATACATCTATGAAAGAAGGTAATATTACTATTTTGGAGATCTTCATTTCTCAATATTACTTATTTTTTAAGCCTTTAACTATAAGATCTAGAAGGTTTTTGTTGTGGTTTTCAGGAGGATACCATCAAGCAGGCACCTATAGTACCCTGTAAACGAAGATTCTAGAACAAATTCTGACAATAATAACAACTCAATTGTATGTAACATAGAGTTGTATCCATAAAAATAGCAATGTAATAGATGTATCATTAAAACCTTGATATTTTTGAGCAGTGGGTATGCCCACTGTAAGTTTGTAATTCTAGATAATTAACGATTGGACTAGAGACGCAGGAATGCCTGTGAGAACGATGTATATAAACAAATCTTGACAATTGTTGAGTTGTGGGTATGCCCACGTAATTTTTGTATAAGTACAAGACCTATGGTCCCAGGAAAGGCTGGAGGTTTTCTCAACCCCATTCTTTCCTACCAGCGCCTGCAACGAGCGGGGTCACATGTAAAAATTAATTTATATTAATAAAAATCTTTATAGGGCCTCAGCCTTTTACCTATCAAAAAAAATAAAAAATTAAAATAATATTTAATATTTAATTATAATTAAAAACTATACTAGTGGGTGGTTTTTCGATGGCAATTTTTCCTCGGTGTTTGCAGCACTCCTTTCTCTGTTGTTCGCTCTGTACTCTTCATGCAAGGTGTTTTCTACCCTTTTCTCTCCATTTATTTGACATGACCCCTCTTTCTGAGCCTAGCCCTTCAGTTGAGGCCATACCCGCAGCCTCGCCTACTCATAGGGCTCCCATGGAGCAACATCCTAAACCTAACCATGTGCATTCAGCCTCCAAGCCGAAGTCCTTCTCCAAAGCTATCTCTGCATTCAGTGTTGGCACTGAGGCTAGGTTTCATGTCAACAACTCGAATATAGCAAGTGGATCTGGTAAGGTCCCTGGGACTGTTTTGCAATCTTTCTCCATTTCTCTGAATCGTGATATGGTTAATGAAATTTCTAAGGAAAAAAGTAGATTAAAAAACTCTGCTATCTTCTTTGCTGCTGTGGATATTGATAAGTGCCCTCCTCGCAAATTTTTAGATGATTGGTTTCATAATTATTGGAATTTGAAGTTAGGATTTCATATTTCATTCTGTAGACAAATTCAAATTGGTCTTTTTGTTATTTTTTTCAATAGTATGGATGCTCAACAAGCGGTTCTCAAAAAATAGTTTTGGACGGTTGGTAAATCTTCTTTTTGTGCCCTAGCTTGGACTCCGGAAGCAATACATGAGGAAATTCTGGCTCTTTCGGCCCCTCACTGGATTATTGTTAAGAATATCCCTCCCTTCCTTTGGTGATTCCTCCCTCATCTCCTTGAACCTCTTGGAAAGCTTATCAGGATGGATGACACCACTTGTTTAGTCTCACACATGAATGTTAGGGCTTTGATTGCTCTACAACCAGGAATGGAAATACCGATGACCCTGGACATTAACATTGATGGAGAATGCTACTCCTACCCTATTGAAATGCTAGCTGGTCTCAATTCTTGTTTTCTTTGCAAGAATGAAGGTCATCTTAGGAAGGATTGCCCTATCCTCTCTAGGAAAATTCCCCCTAGATCTCAACTTGCAGTTCCCTCCGCTCCCTCCACTAGCTTGACCCCCATTCCCCAAGCTCCCTCTCCTCTAATTGAAAGTGCTTCAACTACTGGTGTCTCTCAAGCCATTATTGTGTCCTCCCAACCCTTGTTTGCTTCTCCTTTCAACCCCTCCCTTCATCTTTCAAACAACCCTGATGGATTTCAAACTATTGTTAATAAAAAATGAAGAAGAAAACTTATCCCTATCACCGGAAATTTAGAACATAGAGCTTCACCCTCGACCACTCCTCTGGCCATTATGCCCGCCCTTGAATCCTCCTCCTATCTGCAAAAAGCTAAGCCTACTATGAATAAGATTGAGAAAATCTCGACCCTCAGTCTCCCCCCGAAATCCTTCAAGGAATTAGATGATGATTACACTCTCAATATTATACCTACCTTCTCTTCAAAACACCAGATTTCCCTCCTCATGTCCCTTATCTCCTCAACCCCTAACACTAGAATCCCACCTTCTACTAATGATGACATGGAAGTTGTGTTACACTCTGATACTGATAATGAGGGAATGGATGATAATTCTAACCTCTCTCATTCAAAAAAAAGAGGTCAACCTTTAGGGTCCAAAAATAAAAACAACAGTGGAAAGAATAATTCCTCTTCTGCTAATGTGGAGAATGATGGATCCATAGATCCTAAATGTTCCTTCCCCTCTAATGGTTCCTCATGAATTGTGTCTCCTAGAACATTAGGGGTCTTGAGTTCCCAAATAGGAAGCATGTCATCAAGCATTTTCTTGATTCTATTAAGCATATGGATTGTCTTATGTTGTAAGAGTTAAAAGCTAGTGACTTTGTGCTTGAGAGCAATTTGAATTTTATTTGGAAGGATGCCATAAAAATTTATTCCAATCATAATCAAGGTAAAGGGGGCATGGGCCTTCTTATTAATCCTAACTGGGCTTCTTGCATTATGGATAAAGGTGTGTCTCCCCATAATAGAGCTATCTGGGCTACCTTGATTGTTAATTCCCTCTCCTTTCGTATCTGCTCCATATACGCCTCCAATGATTACAAAGAGTAGGCAGACTTCTGGGACTAGATTTCCTCCCTACCTAATATACCCTAGATCTTTGGGGATGATTTTAATATGATTGAAGATCAAGTTGACAAAACTGGGGGTCTCCCTTTTGCTTAGAAGGATATTGAAAAACTCCACTGGAATAGAATGAAAAGCTCCAAGCTTATCTTTGACCCACTCATTGGGAACTTTGATGGTTACAATGGCCTATGGCACACTTGGTGCAACTTTCAACAAGGCCCTTCCAGAATTTATGCCAGGCTTGATAGATTTTATGCTAACAAAAACTCTTTCTCCTTCCTTCTTGATGACTTAGGTAATTTAGTGATGGTCACACCCACTTCACTCTCTGACCATCATCCCATATGGATTCATATTAGATTTAATGTTTCCCCTGCTACTAAGGTTGTTGGTAACCTGAGATTGATCCTTAATAACTCCCTCTTGCTGGACAAAGATGTTCTTGCTGCTATCCAACTTATTAGAATTATTAACCATAAAAGCCTCCCTTCTCTTTCCCCTATTGATCTTTGGAACCAGAATATCTCTACCTGGCATAGTTTACTTAAGACCATAGGTCAAAAGAAAGCTAAAGACTACAGATTTATTGAAAAACTTCTCTCTACCAAACTCCACTCTGCTGAAACTAATGTTCAAAATGATCCCCAGAATTTTGATCTTTTCTCCCAAGTTGCTTAGGCTCAGAAAAATCTCAGACGTCATCAACATGTTAAAATTAAAGGTGCCAAGAGCAGATCTTGGGCACATTGGATCTAAAATGGGGATAGGGGATCTAAATTTTTCTTCAATTTGCTTAAGAAAAAACAAGAAAATGAATCGATAAATAGAATTATTATTGACAATCAAGAAATTATTGATAATGATGGGATAAAAGATGCCTTTGTTAACTTGTATAGTAATCTCTTCTCTTTTGAGGACTCTGGGGAAGCTAAGTCTCTTAAACATGATTATAAAACTCTCATCCCCAATAGAATTTCCAAGTAGGATGGTGATTTTCTCAATAAGGAAATATCTTTAGAAGAAATTGAAAAAGCCATCAAAGCCTTAAAAATGACAAGGCCCCAGGCCCGAATGGTCTGTCTAGTGAATTTTATAAATCTAATATGGATTGGATTTGTAAAGATCTTTATGATTCTATTTTGATGCTTTCAGTAAAGGTACGTTGGGATGTCTCATTAACAAAGGTATTATCAAGCTAATTCCTAAGGATGGTGACAAAGCCCTCCTAAAGAATTGGAGGCCTATTAACCCTTCTGAATGTTTCCTATAAAATCCTTAGTAAAGTTTTAGCCTTGAGACTTGAGTCGGTTCTTCCCAAATTTGTGAATGCCACCCAAACTAGCTTCATCAAAGGTAGGTATATCCTGGAAAATTTGATTACCAGTTGGGAAGCCATGAGCTGGTCCAAACACTCCAATCAAAACTCTGCTATGCTGCTTCTTGATTTTGAAAAATCTTATGACTGGATTGAATGGGATTTTATCATTATGATGCTTGAAGTTTTTGGTTTTCCTCCCTTGTTCTGTAAATTTGTCAAAATCCTCCTCAAGGATGCCTCTGCTTAGGTTGAGGTTAACAGATCCCTCTCTGAACCTTTTCCTCTTAATAGATCCATTAGATAGGGTTTCCCCTTGGCCCTTGCCCTGTTTGTCATTGCCTCAAATGCTTTATCTTACATCCTTAAGGATAACACCCTCTCCTCGGCCATTATGGGCATCACCCTTCCCAACAATATTAAGCTTGTCAATTGCCAATTTTCTAATGACACCTCATTATTTTTTGAATTCAATGAATCTAACTTTGATTCTCTTCAAACCAAACTCGATGCCTTCTACTCCATCTTTGGATCCTAGATATCTCAAGCTAAATCTATATGCCTTGGTTGGTCTGATCAGCCCCCTACCTGGTTCAATAACTCTAATTTCCTATGGGGAGGGCCTCAAAAAATTATACATTACTTAGGTATTCCCTTCTCTATAGAGCCCTCCCTAAAGGAAAGGTGGCTTTGGATTAAGGATAAGATATTTAAGAAACTTAATAAGTGGCATAACAGACCCCTTTCCCTTGTTGGTAGAATTCAGGTCTGTCAAAAAATCCTTCTCTTACAATGTGTATTACTCTTCAGCTTGGATGTTTAATAATTATCAAATTCTTGAGATTCAGAAAACCATCAGGAACTTCCTGTGGTCTGATGGAAAAGGTAATAAGAAGCATCATGTGGTCAAGTGGTGTTGGTGCAACACTAACAAACTCCTTGGTGCATTGGGCCTAAAAGATCTTAAAATGCAAGGGACTGCTTTAGCCACCAAATGGATCTTTCACTCTTTAGAAGGTGATGAGCCCTGGAAGGTTCTTATTAGAAGTAATATTGAAGGAGGCATCCCCAAAAAGGCTAAAACATGGAAGCGCATCCCCTTTTATGACATATTAGTGGGTGACTTTCTTGTTCTTGTTCAAGGATTCTTGTTTTTAAAACTATCTGGAAACCCTGGGAACATGTTAAGAATTTCATCCCTAATAGAACCTTCTTTGACCATAAACTTCTTTATGGTGAAAGATCCATTTGGTGGATTCTTCACCTTGGTGGGAAACAATTAGCCCTCTCTCAAGGCTGCTTTGCCAAGTACTGGAATAACTTGGGGATTTCCCAATTCATATGTCTCTTTGAAGAAGACAAGCTTATTAGCTAGGAGGACATTAGTACCAAGTATAATATCCCTCCTTCACAAAAGAAAACTTACAATATGATCATCAAAGCTAGTAAAGATCTTCTGAAGGTTTTTCATGTTGACTCTCATATATTTCTTAAGATTAAATGGCCAGATGGTACTATTGTGGAAAAGATTAAAGTTGAAAACATTTACAAAATTATTGCTGCCAAGAATGATATCATTGGTCACATTAATAAACTCTGGTACTCTAATCTGGATGATAACTTATGGAAAAAAACATTATGACAGGTTTTGGAAGGCTCCTATTCAACCTAAAATTAAATGCTTCAAATGGTTGTTGCTCTTGGACAGACTGCCTGTTAGAAAAGATATTAATAATGATGTTGTTTGCAGATTTTATGGTCTTCATGACACTATTAGACATATTTTATTTTATTGCCATTTTGCCAAAAGTATTTGGCGTATGTTTGGAATTAACTATCCTTTCTTTGTTAGTATTTTTGAAATTTCTACTGGTTATATTGATGGTGTTAAAAAAGACATGAATATTTTCTAGAACATGCTTTCTCCTAACATTCTTTGGCAGCTATGGAAGTGCATAAATGAAGAAAGGTATCAAGACTCCCCTAGGTCCCTTACTAATTTTTTTTTAAAACTCACCTATTTCAAAATTTCCTCATAGGTGAATGTCAACATGACCTTAGATAGGAAGAAGCTTAAAATATTCCTTAAAGCTGGGCACTCCACCATGTTCGTTTATGAGCTCAAGGATGGGTATGACTGGAGAAGCCACATCAACAACTTTGCGAATTTTGAAGAAACTTTGAAGAAGCTTACCAAGGAATTCAACCACAACAAAAATGCTATGGATCAGCAGATCTCCATGCTGTCTCAAATTTAGGACAAGAAAAATATCATTTGGATAGAGGGCCCTAGGGGTTGGACTGCCTGGGTTGAGGATTACAAGGACATTTTGTCCTAGTTTCTTTATTTTCTCTTATGCTATGTAACTATGTTTCTAACTCTCTGATAAACTTGTGTGGTTGAGGCTGGGCCTCACCTATTTAACTGTGACTGTATTTTGATTTTTGATATTTGATACCCTTATAATTAATTCAAAAAAAACTATACTAGAGGCAAGTACTAGCCACTACATGGCACTTGTTCAATGTTGGATTTGTTCAAGTGCTTAAGACCTACATGATGAGACCTACATTTTATTTGATTATTTTTTGTTTGTAAGTAGTTTCAAATGTTTTGGGGTTTTGAGTGTGTGTGTAATATCTTCTTGACAATTATCTTGTATTATCCTCTCTTTGTGGAATTTGGCTTAGGGGCAGAGTTATTAAATTTTCTATATGGACATGTGTGTAAGCGTGTGTGTCATTGTGAATTTTGATGTTAATATAATCTCGTTTATTTGTTATCTTTAATTGAATGTATTCATTTTGTTTAGATTAATTTCGACTAATAATTTGTTAGTGGACTTGCGTGGGGTTTGTCATTTTGTTATAGGTATCGGGGTGCAATATGAAGTAGATTATGTGGTTCTTTGGGTGAGTTAGAGGTAGCTTATTACCATCCATGTTGTCAAGGTCTTGATTAACCCTTCTAATAACTTAGATTTTCACAATCCATTTGAATTCAACTAATTTAATAATTTACTTAAGAGGATAAGCGAGTCTAGCTAGAATCATTTGAAGCTACCGTTTAACTTGGGGACCCTTTACATTTGTTTAATCATCATTATTTAATTATTTTTGTTGAATTCTTCAAGTCTTAGATGAAAACTTAACTGAGCCGCAACCATTAGACAATGATGACGACCATAGAATCATTATGATTAAATAATTAAATTATAATCATAAAGTGAATTATTTGAGTATTTAAAATTGAAGTTAATTTTAATAAACCTTGAAAAAAAATAGCAATAATAATAAATATATATGAATAGAGACTAAGTTTAATTAAAATTTGAAACCAATGGGAAAAGAAAAGAAAAATCCCAAGTCATTGCCTAAGCTATGAAATAAAAGGAAAGAAAATACCATTCACCATCTATGGGGAAGAGTATAGTGATGGAGTAAAACAAAAATTAAAATGGAAGGGCATTTTTCATGGGAGAAATGCACATGCAAGCCAAAGGACGTTTTGGGGGGAAAATAGAAACTAATGCAGCTGCCTACTGTTGCTATGGCTGGAGATAGCCCCATTTAAGAGGAATGGCCAAGAAAATGGTAAGGGAGGTTGGTCATTCCCTGGAAAACATTTAGATCTGCAACTTTGACCAAAAAATCTTGCCAAACATGCTTAAAAACCCTACGACCCCTTTATTTTTGGGATATATGCTTTGTTTTGTTACTAGCAGAAGGGAGGGAAGAGAGCTAAGAGTGGAAAACAATTAGAAGAGTTCTATAGCAAGAATTGTGGTTCCAATTTACCACATTAGTCTACTTCTTCTGTAGTGGTATTTTGTTTTTAAGAAAAAGAGAAAAAAATTTCATCTATCCCATTCCTTGTTGCAATCTATTTCAAAAGTTGGGGAATTTGTTAATTAGTAAAACTTACTTCCATTACCTGGTGCAAGCTATTTCAAAAGCTAGAGAATTTAATAATTAGTAAAACATGCTTCCATTACCTGCTTCAATACTTGAAAATGTTGAGAATTCTCTTTTTCAATGCTTTCAACCTTTATTGAGAAGTCTTTCTAATTGTGAACTTACCTAATTTCGCTTGGGTCCAAATTGGGGTATGAGAAAATCAAAGAAAATAGAATGCATAAAAACTAAGTTGATTGGGGGTTATGTGTGACTATTATTGATGACATTCTAGATTTGTTTACATGGAAAAGCTTAAATAGAACCTATTATTGCATCCTCTTGTAAAGTTGCAAGCTAGGGTATGAGGGATTGATGATTAAAACTTGTATATACTTTTACTTTGTTGCACCTAGCCTTATGCAGACTCAATTATAAAATAAAATAAAATAAGAGATCATAGGTATGTCATTATCTCATCAAGGAGTTACTTAACAACCCTTTCTCTTTCCTAGTTGAGTTAAAAATATTCAAGCAATCATTCCTCTTTGGACCTATTCCACCATATTTCTCTCACCCAAGAACTCTTACATGGGTGATGATTGAGCATTTAGTTTTAGAAGGTAGTCTGCTTTGTAAATGATATGTTCATCGATATTTATAAATGTGAAATATTAAGAGAGCTAAGTTGACCAGAAATTGGGTAGCCTTATGTGTCAACTTATCCCCATGATAATAATGAATGGTATACTTCCTAGCTATAATGATCTTTTACTTGAATTTTATCCACAATACATTTTGGTATTTTCCCAACATATATTTTGAAACCCACACATGGTTTTACTATGTTAATGAGAAGCTCCAAATCTCATTATAAGACAGTAAATGATAGTATAACTATCATTGGTTGTATAGTAGACTGATTACCTCATTGGCTTAGCTAGAACTAAATGACTAAGCCCTTCTAGGTTAATGAAAACCAAGAAACTTGGGATAGAATGGATTACAATATCTACATACAATTAAAACACCAAATGGATAGATTGACCATATAGACAATCAGGTTGGTACCTTCTTATTCTAGATTAGAAAGTTCTATTTCCAATTATTAGTGATAATCATGGTACAAGAGATGGTATTTATGACTAAAGATGGTGTAAGGGCCCTACAAGGTCATAGATAAAGGTTGAATACCTCATTTCACAAGATACACTTCTCCATTTGAGGTGATCACCAATGAAAATTATATGATCAGTTTAGAGATAGGCTTATCCATGGTTGAGATTGATAGTAGTCAAGGACTATATGATGTTGCAAGACTACTAGTTACACAACATTTAAATAGCGGGACAAATTCCGCTAGGAGCATTGGCCCTTAAGGGGATTGACACAGTGGTTATGGACACCCTTGGTTGCTTAGTTTGTTGGAGATTTGCCAGCAAGCCAATGTTGACTGTATGTTTGTCATTGATGACAAGATATGGTAAGTAGCATGTCTGGAAGAGTTATGTAGTAAGCTTTGGGTATATATAGCATGGACATGTTATCAGCATGATATCATGGATGCAAAGGTTAATTTTTAGTACAGACAGTTATGTAGCAGCTTGTGTCAGCAGTGTTCCTGACAGAGTTACATGCAGTTTTCTATGAGTGATTGTCTGTATAGTTATCATGGATCCTTGCACGTTTGGATATGTGATGGAGACATATTAGTGATGTTGCATTCATGGATGCATTATCTAATGTGTAGTAGAAGTGAAGTTATGTAGTCGCTATTCACCAGTTGCAATTTCTTGTGTTTATCCAGAAGAGCCGACAAAGATTATATTGGTACAAGAGTTGCACCTATCATTTCGGTATGTGTGCTTAGATTAGTGATTGGATAAGAGTTAAGAATGTTTGGTTAAGAGGGCATGATGAAATTCAGCTTGAGGAGAAAGTATCAGTTAATTTGATAGAGTCGATAGTGTGTAGCATGCGTCTACACTTAATGATTTGGGCAGGTCCCAGTTTGTGTTGCATGCTTAGTAGAGCTAACCAAGATGTTATTGGATAGTGTTATTGTTTCTCTAATATAATTTCAATTTGGTTCTAATAGGCCGACTTGATTATATCATTTAGAAGAAAGATACTTATAGTTGGTCATTTGTGATCACTAGTAGTATGGCATGGTGATGAAAGATTAGAGAAGAGTAGAGAGTGCAAAGTATTGTGTCATCAAGAAGAGGTCCATGTGATAGAGAAGATAGAGTGTACTATTCATTGGAACTGATCAAGATAGCACTAGGTCTACCTCACATTTCACCAAGATCTAGATATAATGTGTATCTATTCTTCAGAAGGTTGCAGCCTTCACCTCTGCTTTGAGTAGTGAGCTCTCAAATAGTGTGTCCTCACCCCTAACAGGGTCAATTATAAAAGACTCCTAATAGGTTTTGACCTTTGACCAGGTCACTCTACTTATTGCATTGTAAAGAAAAACTCCTAACAGGGTTGTACGATCTTATGACAAGGATCATTATACACTAGTGTAGTTTATTAGTGGGTGTTAATTCCCACTGGGGTTTTTACCTATTTGGGTTTCCTGGTAACCAAAATATTGGTGTTGTGTTCAAGTGTTCTTTCATTTTGTTTATTCTTAAAGTTTAAGTATACTTAATTGGATAGAGAATTGAAACTTTTAGAGAACTGATTCACCCCCCCCCCCCCCCCCCCCCTCTCAGTTATCTCTTAGGAATATTCCTAAAAATTGGTATAAGAGCCAAGTGCCTTGGAGAGAAAGTTTAACAATTTGAGGTTGATCAGATGGCATTCTTTAGGAAAGACAGTCCTAAGTTTGATAGAGAGAACTATCCTGATTGGAAGAACAAAATGGTGACACATTTGTAGTGCATTGCTTTTGAAGTTTTTGAAGTGTTTATAAAAGAAGTTAAGATCCCCTCTCTATAAAATCTTGCAAAGGAAGATACTACTCGAAAGAAAAAGGATTTGTTCTATCAGAATGCAATAGCCAAAGAAGCCCTTACCAACGCCTTATCTGATAGTGAGTTTTCAGAGATTAAGAAAGTAGACACAGCTTACAAGATATGGAAGCACTTAGAAGACATGTTTGAAGGAGATACATAAGAAAAGAATGTGTGCAAAAAGACATGGAAGAAAAGATACAGTGCATTAGAAATGCTACCTAAAGTATACATCAGAGCTTACAACCAAAGGATCAATGAAGCAGTTGCTAGAATCGGGAACAATGGTGGAGAGATCTTAGAGGAAGACATTATGGATAAGTTGATGACTACTCTTATAGCAGAGTATGAAAACAAGATCAACATCTTTGATGAGACCATGCAGCTTACAATAAATTTCAAGAGAGAGACCTTGATTAGCAAAATTTTAGCTTTTGAGATTTCAATATTGAAGACAGAGCCTAAAAGTGAGACAGTCTTCAAAGCATTAGTCCATGGTAAGAAATCTTTAAACACTTTTGATAAATTTTGATGATGAAGATGAAGATAAAGAGATAGATGATATTATTTCTATAATTGATAAGAAAGAAAGAAAAGGAAAAGGAAAGTATGAAGGTCAATTACCATTCAAGTGTTTCTCATGTAATAAGATTGCTCACTTTGCATCTAAGTGTCCTACAAGAGTTAAGAAATTCAGAACTAACTACAAGCCTAAGTATACAAAAGAATGTTACTATGTTGGTGATGGAGTTTCTAATGATGATTCAGTTGAAGATGAAATTGGATTCATTGCTATTATGGAAAAGATGTTTGATGAGATGGATCGTGAAGATGAGAAAAAGGAACAAGAGCTAGCATTGATTTCACAAGCAGACATAAAGACATATTGGATTATAGATAGAGGTTGTTCACATCACATGACAGGTGATAAAGACAAATTTGTTCATCTGGAAAAATACAAAGGTGGCATGGTTAGATTTGGAGATAAAAATCCTAAACCTATCATTGGTAGAGGAGCTATCACATTGGATGGAAAGAATAAAATTGATGATGTTCTTTATGTAGATGGTTTACAGCATAACCTTCTTAGTGTTGGGCAATTTCTTAAAAAGGGTTATTAGTTGGAGTTCAAAGACAACAAGTGGATCATTAACAACAAGGGTGGTGTAATGGTTGCATCGGGTTCAAAGACTAAAGGTAATGTTTTTAGCTTAATTTAGAAGCAAGTTGTTTTGTTGCTAAATTAGATGACAGTTGGCTATGGCATAAAAGACTATGTCATATCAATTTTGATAACATAGTAAAGATAAGCAATGTAAAGGTAGTAAGAGATCTACCTAGCATAGAAAAGCTAGTTGATACTATTTGCAGAGAATGTGTGATGGGAAAGCATGTGATGAATTCATTCAGAAGCAAGCATAATTTAGCAGAGAACAAGTTGGATGTGATTCATACAAACCTATGTGGACTAGCTCAAAAAAGATCATACTATGGTGAAAGGTATTTTATTTTATTTGTTGATGATTATTCTAGAATGATGTGGGTTGCGTTCTTGAAAGATAAGTCAGAAGCATTTGAGAAGTTCAAAATATTCAAAGCTAAGGTCAAGAATGAATCTAGACTAAAGATAAAGTGCCTAAGATCAGATAGAGGAGGAGAATTCACCTCTGATAGATTCTATGAGTACTGTGAAGAACATGGCATAAAGAGACAGTTGAGTGCACCTAGAACCCCTCAGTAGAATGGGATTGCAGAGAGAAGGAATATGATCATCTTGATACAGCATGCACCATCATGATTGAAGGAAAAGTTTCACACACCTATTGGAGAGATGCGGTCAATACAACAATCTATACCATCAATAGAATACAATTAAGGCCTGGTGTAGACAAAACACCTTATGAGCTATGGTTTGGTAATGTTCCCACAGTGAAATACTTCAAAATATTTGGAAGCAAGTGTTACATAAAGAGGGATGAAGCAATAGGAAAGTTTGATGCAAGAAGCGATGAAGGTATTTTCCTTGGTTACTCCACTAAAAGCAAAGCTTACAGATGTTTTAATTTGAGATTGAAGAAGATCATTGAAAGTGCTTATGTTAAGATTGATGAAAATTTTATGGTTCAAGAAAGATATCATGATTATGCACCTATGATTGAAGAAGAACCCAGTCCTTCCACTAGTGAGACAGTTATTGAAGAGATGTTTGATAGTATGGATGTATTATTCAATGACCCTGAAACAAGTGATGAAGAAACTCAGAAGGAAGATGAGACAGTATCACCTAAAGTTCCAAAGTTTATATCTAGATATCACTCTAAGGATGACATCATTGGAGATCAAAGCGGTAAAGTCACAACAAGATTAAAAGAAAAAAGTTTAGCAGGCAATGAAGCGGTATGTTTACTATCTCAAATTGAAACTTTAAGTGTTGAAGATGCATGTAATGATTCAGATTGGCATGATGCTATGAAAGAAGAACTAGATCAGATTATTAAGAATGATACTTGGGAACTAGTCCCAAGACCTAGTGATAAGAATGTGATTGGAAAAAAGTGGATATTCAGAAACAAAATGAATTAAGATGGTATAGTAGTAAGGAATAAAGCAAGGTTAGTATGTAAGGGATATGTGCAAAGAGAAGGTATTGATTATTCAGACACATTTGCACTTGTGAGAAGATTAGAATTCATTAAGTCATTTCTAGCTTATGCAACATTCAAAAACTTCAAAGTTTATCAGATGGATGTAAAGTCGACATTCTTGAATGGAGAGTTAAAGGAAGAAGTATACATTGAGCAGCCAAAAGGATTCACCTTATCAGATAGGCCTGATATGGTATGTAGATTGAGGAAAGCCCTCTATGGACTTAAGAAAGCCCCTAGAGATTGGTATGAGAGACTTCATGGATATCTAACAAAAATTGGATTCAAGAAAGGAGTACAACAAATTGTAATCTATTTATAAGAGAGACATCTGAAGGTTTACTACTTGCAACTATATTTGTTGATGACATTATCTTTGGGGGTAATGACAAACTTAGTGCAGAATTTGCTAAGGAGATGCAAAGAAAGTTTGAGATGAGAATGATTGGACCTATCAAATTCTTTTTGGGATTAAATGTGCAACCGACAGAGAAAGGTATTTTCATTAATCAGTCTAAGTATGTGAAAGAAATATTGAAGAAGTTCAAGATGGATGATTGCAAGCCAATGGGTACACCTATGATAACAGGATGCAAGGTTACAAAAGAAGACGATTCTCCATTAGTAGATATAACATTGTACAAGTCTGTGATTGGTAAACTCATATATCTTACTCAATCTAGACCTGATATTTGTAATGCAATTGGAATAGTTGGAAGATTTGTAGGAGAGCCTAAACAAAATCACCTCATGGAAGTAAAGAGAATATTTCGATACTTAAGGGGCACTATAGATTATGGTCTATGGTATCCTAATTTAGAGAATGTTGAGCTTCATGTATATATAGATGCATATTGGGTAGGATGTGTTGATGATAGAAATAGTACATCAGGAGGAGCAGTGTTTCTTGGTGATAGACTTGTCACTTAGACAAGCAAGAAGTAGAATTGTATCTCTCGGTCAATAGTAGAAGCAGAGTATGTTGCAGTAGGTTTGAATTATTCTACAATTATTTGGATCAAGTAGATGATAAAGGATTTTTTAATTCAGATTTATTATCCTATTGTTATTCATTGTGACAACACTAGCACTATCAACATGTCAAAGAATCTTGTGATGCATGCAAAGACAAAACACATAAAGATTAAGTATCACTTCCTTACAGATAAAGTGGCAGAAAAAGAAGTCAAATTGGATTATGTGAGTATAGAGGAATAGCTAGTAGATGTATTTACAAAGCCTTTACCAAAGGATAATTTTGAGTATCTCAAGGAGAAGCTGGGAGTAATTCCCTTCCCCGATTCTTCTTAGAGAAAGTGGAAAGAGCATCAATCCTCAATGACTAATGGATGGTTGACTACTCTACTTTAGGAGTAGTACCAAATCTTAAATGTTTGGTGTTATTTTCCATTGATGTCAAAGGAGGAGTAGTAAATAGTCATGAAAAATAGTATTAAAGGGGGATTACATAGAGAATTAAGGAGGAGTAATATATAGCAGCAAGGGGGAGTAGTATTCAATCATGGAAGTAGTTCAGTTGAGGAAATGGAGAATATTGAAGAATATTGCAGAAGATGAAGGGTTCATCCTTGGGGGAGTTTTGATGAGGAAATGGAGAATGTTATAAAAGAATTGTTCATTTGGATTGGTGGTGTTTTTTATTCCATATGTTTCCATCAATGCCAAAGGGGGAGATTGTTGGAGATTTGCCAACAAGCCAGTGGTGACTGTATGTTTGTCATTGATGAAAACATATGGTAAGTAGCATGCATGTAAAACTTATGTAGAAAGATTTGAGTATATATAGCATGGACATGTTATCAGCATGATATCATGGATGCAAAGGTTAATTGTTAGTACAGATATTTATGCAGCACTTTGTGTCAACATTATAACTTATAGAATTATAGGCAGTGCTTTGTGAGTGATTTTCCATACAGTTATCATGGAGCCTTGTGTGTTTGGATATGTGATGGAGACATTTTAGTGATGTTGCATTCATGGACATAGTGTCTAATGTGTAGTAGAAGTGAAGTTATGCAGTCGATATTCACCAGTTACAGTTTCATGTGTTTATCCAGAAGAGCTGACAGAGATTATATTGGTACAAGTGTTGCACCTATCATTTTAGTATACGTGCTTGGATTAGTGATTGGAGAAGAGTTAATAATGTTTGGTTAAGAGTGCATGATGAAATTCAGCTTGAGGAGAAAGTATCAATTAATTTTATAGAGTCGACAATGTGTAGCGTGCATCTACACTTGATGATTTGGATAGGTCCCAATTTGTGTTACGTGCTTAGTAGAGCCGACCAAGATGTTATTGGAGAGTGTTATTATTTCTCTAATATGATTTCAAGGTGGTTCTAATAGGCTGACTTGATTATATCATTTAGAGGAAAGATACTTATAGTCATCCATTTGTAATCGCTAGTAGTATAGCATGGAGATGAAAGATTAGATCAGAGCAGAGAGTGCAAAGTATTGTGTCATCAAGAAGAGGTCTATGTGATAGAGAAGATATAGTGTACTATTAATTTGAACTAATCAAGAAAATAGGTCTACCTTGCAGTTCACCAAGATCCAGATATAGTGTGTATCTATTATTCAAAAGGTTGTAGTCTTCACCCCTTTGAGAAATGAGCTCTTGGACAGTGCATCCTCACCCCTAACAAGCTTAATCATAAAAGACTCCTAATAGGGTCCAACCTTTGACCAGGTCACTATACTTATTTCATTGTAAAGATCAACTCCTAACAGGGTTGTAGGATCTTGTAACAAGGATCATTATACACTAGTGCATTTTATTAGTGGGTGTTAATTCCCATTGGGGTTTTTACCTATTTGGGTTTCCCCATGACCAAAATATTGGTGTTGTGTTCAATTTTTCTTTCATTGTGTTTATGCTTAAATTTTAAGTATACTTAATTGGATAAAGAATTGAAACTTGTAGATAATCGATTCACCCCCCCCCCCCTCTCTCAGTTATCTCTTGGGACTATTCCTAACATAGTTATCCAATGGATTGGATGAAGGAGAGTTTCTAATGGAGAATGAGTAGGTATTATACTACCACTTTATTAAAGTATCAAGAAATTGTTATCTTATTTTACCATTGATAGAAATATAGGTAGAGTACTTGGTCTTTAGGAGGTTACCCTTATGCATTGTAGGCTGACCTAATCGTCTACTCACTCACTCACTCTGGGCCCCATAATCCATATGGATGGGTGTATATGGATGTTGTTCACCATGGAGGTTTGTATTGCACCTTGAGTTGAAATATGGAAGAATAAAGTCCAGACTCTTCCTAGTAATGTTAATTGTTAGCACTCCATTGTTCTTATGATGCATCAATTTGTGAAATTGTAAATAATCTATGATACATATATGATCAATGAACAATTGAATTGTATTAGTACATGGGTATATGCATAAATATGGGGGACCAAAAAGGTTCCACTTTTCTTTTTGGTCCCCCATCGACCATAGTGTGTATGCACTAAAGCACATGCGCCCTATAGGGCCCACGCGATATGGCTTGGGCAATCAAAACCATAGCAGATGTGCCCTATAGGGTGCATGCACTTTGTAAAAAAACTTTATAGTGTTTTCTATGTTTGGGAAAGCCCATTTTGCTTTCCACAAACCCATGTTTGCAGAAAAAAAGGCTTCATAAGTGCATATGCAGAATCCGTTTGTTTGCTCAATCCATTTCTTTTCATTCATTCATCCATCAATTTTCATAAAAAATGGCTCCACAACATCATCAAGTTTGATTCAAAAGAAGAGGTAAGTGTTTTTACATCCCATGCCTCTTATTTGTATTGAAATTTTAGTTTTGTTATAATTTGTTTTGTTAAAATTTATTTTCTTAGATTTTATGTGTAATTAAGATTTTAAAATCTAGTTTTTTTAATTGCAAGGAAGAAATCATCTCCCTTCACCAAACCCTCCACTAAATCCTTCATCCCCTCATGAAGAAATGAATGAAGAAACAAATGAAGAAAAAACCAAGAAAATGAATCTCAACTACCTCCACCAATCGAGAAACCTCCTCCTAGAACACAAGAAAATTTGATCAACCAAATTGAAAGAGGGAAAAAAGAATTAAAATCTTTAATTAAGAGGTTAAAAGATTCTATTGGTACAAATCCTGGAAGGGAAAGACTTGTAAATCATTGGAATCAATCTTGACCCACGTAAACTCGATTAGTGGGAAAATTAATTTATGGCAGGATAAAAGAGAAGAACAAAAACAATATTATACAAATAAATTATCTTATACAGACATAAAAAAGAAAAAAATCACAAAAGATGACATTTACAAACTCTTTAAAAAACTAGGGGACACATATACTCTTAAAACTGAAACAAGGAGGTTCCCAATTCATTGGTGCTTAAATGAAGACATTAAAAACAACTTTTAGGAGAGATGGTGGATGGTCTTTGAATCACCTCCCTATAAAAATCATGAAGTTCCTATATATTTCTTGAGGAAACTCTATTGTGAGTTTGTACTCAAGGAGGTGCCAAATTATTTTGACTATCTAGATTCTCGGGGTAGAGGATGTGGGTCATCATTTGACAGAGCGGGGGCATATCATGACCCTAACACACCTAGGGTTCCCATTAGCAAGCCAAAAATGAATCATGTTAGTATTCCTTCCGTTGTGAATGAACATGTAGAGGTGGACACACTAGGCATGATTAGTGCTCTGACATAGAATCTCATTCAGTGTGCCACTCCTTTAGTTGAGGGTAACCATGGAAAATCTTCGAGGGGGCATACTTGTTGGTCATGTGGATACTTGTGCACATTTGGTACTGCCGAGAGAGAGGAAGAGGATCCTAGAATGATGACAAATAATTTTCTAAATATGACATTTGGCATTGACACATAGGTAAATATTTCCAAGTTCATTAAATTTCTTTGATCATATTTCATTTATAAAAGAATAACTAGTTAATTTAGTATCTATTGATTATGATCAAAATTCAAGTCAAGAGTGTCAGAGGCAGTGGTAGTGGCAATGATACTCATGTCCCCTTCTACATATCATCCTCAATTCCACAAGTATGTATCAAATAAACCATTTAAATAATATATTTGATTATTATGTAATTATATGAATAATTGTATCATAACTTATTGTGCATGTGCATTAGTTCACTGGTTGACCATAGAAATTCACAATACACAGTGAAGGGTATCATGCCACTTTCCTTGAGGTATCTTTATTTGCATGTTAATTTGATTTACTTGATTATATTTAATTAATAAATGAATGAATAACTAGATTACTAAACAAATTATGATCAAAATCTAGAGGCAAAGTGGTCATTGTAGTGATCACATTCTTTCACCTGGCTTTGTGATGTCACCATTGAGTCCACATGTATATATGTAATAATGCATTATAATTAACATGTCAGTAGTACATTCTTATATGAATGGTTATCTTATAATTTGTCATGTACATGTACACTAGTTGAATGTTGGAGCTTTGACATTGACATACACCGAAGGACGCGGTGGAACCTTCATGGAGGTATCATTTAGTCATTAGTAGGGTCGTAAAAAATATATGTAATATTGATAACTACATAATACTTTTTTTGTTTCATTTTCAGTTATTGTCATCAGAGACTCCTTTTGTTTGTGATACTTTGGATCATGGAGTAGCTACAATAGTAGCTAGTTCTAAAGCATTGACTGAGGTATGAAAAAGATCACTTAATTTTAATTGCTATTTTAATAGTTTGTATTGAATTTATAATGATATTCATGTATGTGTTTTAATTATTATTTTGATCATTATTGTAGGGACTTATTACTCTAGATCATCAACATCCACCTCCGGTGGATGTACATACTAACTATTTACTAGCGGCAAGCAAATATTTAATTTTGAAGTATATTAGTTATTGATGCTTAAATGCTTTTTTATCAGCTAGAGCTACAAAAGAGTCTAGACAGGAGGACTAGTGAGTGCACTCAGAAGACTACAACATCAACTGCATCTCCATTGACACGACGATCGAAGACATCTCAAGATTTGTTTTCTTCCCCTGGCAGGAAAGGACTAGATTAGGGATATAGATTGTATGCCTATATGGCATTAGTGGACATATTTTTTGTATATTGTATAAGTGATACGATGTACATCCATTTGGCTTTGAGGAAGCCAGTTTAACTGTATTGAATATATTCAATGTATGACATTATTGGACATATATATTTGGCTTCATGCCCTACAAATATTTTTTTTATGTTTTTGGTATGCAATCCATGTGTTTGGTGTATTGATGTATACTAATTTATGTTTATGTGGATGTCTTATGCTTTGTAAATTTCCCATGCCTTATAGTTATTCTTTTATGTTTATCAATGTATATTATTACTGTATGATTTATACTTTATTAGAACATGAATGTGATGCATAAGTGGTGTGTAAGACACTTTGAACCCGTACCCTTATAGAAAGACAAGAACAATCAGTAACAAGTGAGACAATCTTCTCACATAAAACATCCTTCATAAGGATCCACTGTCTAGGCTTCACCCAATGCACTTGGATTGGTTGGCTCCAAACTATCAAACAATCATTCCAGGACTGCTCCTAGTAACCTTCACCAGTCATAAAATGGCATTTTTCTCCACATCTTCCCAAAAGACTTGAAAAAGTAATCAATGATCTGGATACCCTTATGGATGTTTTAAAACATATCCCAAATGTGACCCAACTTGTTTTGAGACAAACTACTTTAAAATTGTTGATTTTGTATCCTAAACCAGTCCCAGTTGTAATACCCCAAAAATGGGCTATAGGTTCATTAACCTCTTATATCGACACATTGAATGAAATCGACATCGAAGTCCTAACCTAAGGCACATCTGAACATCATTGAATCCTAATTAATTATCTCAAATTCTACATCGGGGAATATTCCTAGTAATATTCCTATTTATCTTAATTATCTTTAATTTAATGATTATTTGGCGATAAATCCTATTTATCCTAAAGTTTGATTTATTGAATATTCTCAATATTTAATTAATTAGATTTAATACTGCCACTTAATTATTTAATTGAAGTTAATTCTATTTATTCCTAAATTGTATTATTTAAATTTTGACAATAAATCCAAAATCCTATGAATAATTGATTAAATTCTTATTTAATTAATTAAAACAAGTTGTCAATTTTTAATAATATTGTTTTTGAATAAAGTTTGATTTAATAATTGATTAACCCATAAATCAATTGTTTATTTTCAAAATCAGTTAAGTTGGAAATAAATCATTTTATTATTAAATTAATTCATAAATAAAACATGCACAATCAGAAAAGCAGACAACTATCAATTATCAATTAAATCTAAACTCTATTTTGAGTTAAAATCTACTTTTGCATATTTTTGTGAGTTAATTATCCTTTATTTAAAAATAACTAAAAAATCAACCTGAGTTATTTGAGTGATTTATGGCTTTTTTTCATGCACCTCCAAAGCCCTAGATTTCTATAAATTAAGGCTTCAGCTCTTCATTCATGATCTATCCATGAATTGCACACTCATGCTGTCGAATTGGAGACTGAAGAATCAATCTTGAGAATTCAAGTTGTTGTGAGATTTTCATTATTTTGCATAGTATCCATATCATTTAGAATATTATTGTTAGATCATTTTAGCATATCAACTTTCATATTAGCATAGATTCATATCAAGTTTTCATTATCATAATTGCACAGAAATTTTTTTAAAAATAGATTAATTGCATCATTCCATATCTAGATTTTGCATTCAAATCCTTCATTTAGGTGTCGTCAAGGTCACTGATCTTGGTATAATCTGAGAATACATACTCGCATCTACTAGAAGGAAGTAAATCACCTGGTTAGATTAGTTTTCATTTTATTGAACGATTTCAATTTTAGCTAACCTCTAATGTTTTATTGAAGTGTTGTGTCTATAGATCAGGTACAAAATTCACACACACATTTTTGGCGTCCACCGTGGGGCCTTGAAATGGGTTTCCCTTCAAATTTTATTAATTTCTATCATTTTCTTATCTTTTTCTATTCCAAGCTACGATTTTATTCTGTGTTCCTACAATTTTCGTACGAGTTTTGTTAGAAACTCATACCAAGAGATACCCACTATCGTACGACAGTTGATTTGATCGAGGATCACACAAGAAGAAACCCACTGTCGTTTGGAAGCTTGATTGTCATGTGATCTGATGCCCATTGTCATACTAGAAACCCAGATCCTTGAATCTGATATAGTCCCCATGTGGTATATCTTGTGAGTCACCTTTAGAGAGGGTTAACCATAGTGGAGATTCCCTTAATTAGGTCAACCACATTGACGAAACCTCAAGTGGTAATAGCCATTTTCACCGTGGTAGTGACAACCGTTATATAAATGTCCTTCTGGAATAAATCTCCATAGGTGTGGTCTCTTGTTGGGCTATCAGATCTCCCTAGAAAATCCTAAAGATTAAGTTCTCGGACTGTGTCAAAACCTTAGTGCACCTGGATTGGAGTTTTCCCTCTTGGATCATAAAAGTTGCAGAGTCAAACCATTACTAGAAACCCTAGTGAGGCCAAATTTTTATTTTCTAGGAATATGTGCATTATTGCAAAACTTTTTGGAACATACATAATTAGCACTTCTAAGGATTAGCACAAATAATTCACTTGATTGTTCATGCGCAAGGTTACTTTTTCCCTTTTTCATTGTTTTCAAACATGCTTGAAATCACTTGCTTGCTATTTTGTGTGCTTGCTTATCTATCTAGTTATTGAAAATGAACAAATCTATTACAATCCTCAAATCTGGACATTGAAATTTGCAAACAATCTGAAACTGAAAACCCAAAAATTTGCAAAAATTGAAAGTGAAATTCCTTTCTGGAGTCAAAAATCATCTCATCAGGTCATAAAATCATATGAGTTTTGGTCAAGAGTCATTTCATTACCCCCAAATTGTCGTATGGTACCAGGTACATTATCGTATGAGTTTTGTTGCCAGTCATTTTCAAAAGTCAATTTTCCTATTATCAACTATCATGCGAGTTTGTCAACTGTCGTACGAGTTTTTCAATTGTCATTTCATGCTATACCCACTATCGTATGAGCCTGCTGAAAGTCATTTGAGAAGTTTTGAAAAATTGCCAGAAAGTTGTCAGAATTGCTATATATCCAACTTTTCTAGCCTATTTCCAAAGTCTGTCAAGAAAATCACTATGTTAGGAACAGAGCAACAAACTACTGAGAATCTAATCATTTTCCTAAGGTGACC
Source organism: Chamaecyparis obtusa (assembly GCA_027943335.1). Lineage (NCBI taxonomy): Eukaryota > Viridiplantae > Streptophyta > Pinopsida > Cupressales > Cupressaceae > Chamaecyparis > Chamaecyparis obtusa. The sequence goes on along the minus strand of BSBK01008284.1, from coordinate 170,701 downwards.
TTTTGAATCTAATCTAGCCTTCTGTTTAATTGATTTGAGTCTTTTCTTTCATCTTGTGTCAAAACCTTGTCATAACTATCAATCTTCAATCAATCATCAAAATGACTAAGTGTTGTGATATCTTGTCCGCTATCTTTTGGGCATCTACCCATACATCTAGGGCATAGTATCCCTCATCTAAGTCAAATCTATACTTCAATCAATCAAACCTTGACAAGGTTGCGTCATCTGATCATCTTGATTCAATTCATTCTTCAGTTGTCTTCATCTTATTCTTTTGCTTCACCCAAGGTTAATGGTGGAAACTAGAGCTTCCTCTCACAAGAAATCAGGAGAAGCACTTAACACCAGAACTTTGTCTACTCACGTAGGTCCAACTCTTGAGAAACTCTACAATTCTGGTCTTTACGAAGACGACGGTCTTGGCAACTTTCGATTGAAATCTAGTTACATTCCTCCTCCATCAACTCACAAAGGTAATCAACAAACTCCTCATCAATCTACCCCAAGTAGAACTCCCACCATGTCTTAAGTAGGGACAAACTTTGGCTCTCAAAGAGCTCAATCTCAACATGGTGCAAAACATGAACCCACACCTGAAGAAATTGCTCAATATCAAAATGATGATAATTTCAAAAGAATGATGAAACATTTCTTGAAAGAAGATAGAGAGGCATAATTTTTACAATTAGCTCATCAAGGAGCTAAACTTCCTCCCAACTTTAATGTTGAAGATATCATTACACATGAGGAAGAAACTCCACTCACTGCTATGATGAAACAAATGCATGCCATGCAAGTTAAACTCAATAACCTTGAGAAAGAAAAGGAACCCAAGGAGTTCTCCATGGAGGCCCTATGTTCTTTTCCATTTGACAAAAACTTGTACAAGCCACCATTCTCAAAAAGAGTGGAGATGCCAAAATATGATAAGTATGATGGACACTCTGATCCTCAAGATCATGTCAGAGGATTCTGTACATAATCTATGGAGTTCATGCACAAACCAACCTATCTGATGCGTATCTTTCCTCGATCTCTGGGAGGAGCAACCAGTCATTGGTTCTCTAGATTGCCTTCTACTATCAAAACTTTTGATGAGTTGATCAAATTATTCTATCAGCAATACTCCTAAAACATTCAACATCTAGTCACCATGATTGATATCTGTAATCTCAAGCAATATCTAGGTGAACCATTCTTGACATTTCTTAAGAGATGGAGGAAGAAATTCTCTCTATATGCTAGGCCTATTCCAGAAATAGAGAAACTAGAAATCTTCATCAATAATCTTGTTCTAGAAATCAACTACCCTTTACAAATGCAAGATCATACGTCTTTTGGTAAGATGGTAGACAATGCGATCAAAATTGAAAAAGTGCTTGTGAAAAAAGGAGAAATCACACTTCAAAAGAACAAGTACGAATCAGGATCCAGTTCTAAAGAAAAGAACAAAAATTGGAACAAGAATAAAGGCATTGTCACAGATGGTGTTGTTGATACTATTTATGCCCCATCAAAGGCACCAGCTTTTAATCTAGCTATTGGTACCCAAGCAATCAAAGCCTCAGAGAAAAAGGTGCCTGAATCATCTCAAAAGAAGCCAGAGTATAAAAAGTGGTCCGCTGATAATAAATGAATGTTCACTCCTCTTGGAGAATCTTTAGAATCAGCTATGAGAACTCTGCTAGCTAATAACATCATCTCCTTTCCTGAGATCCAATAATCTGATCCAAATCCTAAACTAAAATGATGGAGAGAGAATGAATTATGTGATTTCCATCAGGGTAAAGGTCACAAAACTAATAATAGCTTACGCTTGAAACATACTATTCAAGATCTGATTGATAAGGGGGATATCACCATTGACAATCATAAGAGCAATAATGATCATACAACATTCACATAACCATTTCCAAAACATGGTCAAGAAGTTTCATCTTCTCAGCCTAATATGGGGGCAAAGGTCAATTATGCTTACCTTGGAAATAATGTTGTTATCAATATGGTCGAACCTTGTCTCTCTGAGCATTGCAATGTCATCACAATTGTGTGAAGAGATAGAGATCATACCTCAGCTAACATAGTTACTCGATCACAAGCTTAGGCACATTTGAACGGACAAATCCCAGATTAATCAAATGTCCCTAAGATGCCCTTCAATCTTTCTTTCACTTCCAAACAGAAGGCTACTTCTAAATCTTCCAATCCTAAAGACACGAGGCCAACATCTTATAACATTGTTTAACAACACCAACACACTAATGCAAAAATATCCATGTTTGAGTTGCTTTGGATATCTCCAGCTCATAGAGCTATTCTAGACAAAGCTTTGCTCAGATCCAATGTGCCTGATGACCTTGATTTAGACAGGTTCCAGACTATGGTTGGACATCTTACATCTCTACAATATATATCCTTTTCAAAGGAAGATGACAACTCCTTGAGTCACCCACATAATGATCCCTTGCATATAGAAGTCTTGATCCAAAACCATAGAGTCAAATGTGTGTTGATAGATGGGGGTGTTGGCCTAAACATTTGTTCTTATAGCTTGGTCACACAATTGGCATTTTTAGAATTTTCTATTGATCCTAGAAAGAAAATAACTATAAAAGCCTATGATGAACAAGAAAGATCTTCTAAAGGCACCATTGTCTTACCTATCAGAGCAGGTCCAGTTATCAGAGATACTATATGTCAAGTTCTTGATCTACCTTTGGCTTACAACATTCATCTAGGGAGACCATGGATACATGAGATGAAGGCTATTCCTTCTACATTCCATCAATGCTTGAAATTTCCTTATGAAGGATTAGAAGTCACTATTCTAGTAGACATATCCACCACTTGCAATACATTGAAGCAAAGTGCAGATAAACTTGTGCCTAATAACAAAGAATCTTCCATTGAGCCAACTAAAGAAGCATCCACATCTAAAATGGAAGACATTGCAAAAGAGGTCAATATCAAAGAAAATGGTATGGGAGAATATACTATAGAGCCAGTCTTATCTTTGACATCTCTCCCTATCTCACCTAAGTCTTATGGACAATCTTTAAAACAATCCAAACCAGATTCTAAAGAACCTCTTGAGGCATAGAAAAGGAATTTTGTAGCAAAACAAGTCTGCAAGAAGGAATTTGAAGAGGATGAAGCTGTGCTTGCATGGCTATACAAAGATGAACCTAAATCTCAAGTTGTCCAAACTAGTGATTCTATAGTATCCAAAATCCCTTCTAAGGCATATGGTCTAGGAGATAAATTAATAGCTAAGATGGGATATTCAGGTAAAGGACCTCTAGGAGTCAGAGGAGAAGGTCTTATAACACCTATTACACATACTGGTAGGGCAAACAAAGACATTGTTGGCCTGGACCCTTCCACCTCAAAGGTAATTGTTCTCATGTCATAAAGCAGATCACACCAGGAGAACCTCTTCTTAAGAAGGAAGAAACCGAACCATCAGATAGTGATTTAGACAGCTCTAAACTTATCCCTTATAAGTGTTTGCCTAAAGAAATCAAAGACCTTCTTGATGATAAAGATGATCCAATCAAAAGAATTAATGTAGTAGAAACACAAGAACCTACTATCAATGAAGAGATAGTTGCAACACAAGAACCAACTAATCTCAAAAATAATCAAGAAGAGGAAGGTGGTAGTTATTCTGAGATAGATTCCCATGAATATGAATTCAAATCAGAATATGAGGGTAACCCTTCTTGAGGTATTCATCCTAACTTTACTCATGTTCTCAGATTTCCTAGAGGCATAGATGAAGAATCTAATGACTATGAATGGGGAGCCATTCTAGAAGAAGATGAGCTTATTACAGAGAAACATGTTGATGTTATTCACTGATATGCACCCAAACCCAATGTAAGTCTAGAGTGAAATGATGAACCTATCGAGTCTGATCCACGTATGGCTAAATTGGACTCCCACAATGACATTGAGCCTATTCATGAATTGAATGTCTTAAGTTATAATATCACCTTTGAACTTGAGCATCGAGCTAGGACTAATGATGATAGATCCATATCTGTAAACACTATCTCCCAATCCTTCCCCACTTTGACTATCCAATATCCAGACCTTATTGATCAAACCTCCACAGATCCAAGCCATGGTATTTATAACTTCCTGAATGACTATGCCCTTTCTTGCTACCTCAATGCAGTTGAGCCTATGAGTACTTCCATTAGTGAACCAAGTGTTAGCATGATAGAGTCGGACATCAAGTATCTTAGTCAGAAAAATAAGAATAAGAATAAAATTAAAAGGAGTTCTAAGGGTGAAAACCACTTTGTGGCAATCTCAGAACCTACAAAAGTAAAAATAAAAGATGTATTCGAAGGTGAAAACCTCTTTGAGGCACCTGAAGATGAGATATTTGATGTCCTTTCGAGTCATTTATAGGACAGATCTCCAGTTCTAATTGAGCCTTTTCAATCTATCAATTTGGGAACAACAGAAGAACCACAGTTGATTCATGTAGCACAATCTTTATCAGAAGAAGATAAGAAAAAATTTACAACATTCCTAATAGAAAAGAAGATCAAATTTGCAAGGAAATATTTAGATATGCCAGGGTTGGATCCTAATCTTATAATGCATCATTTATTTATAGCTCCAAATGTCAAACCTATCAAGAAAAAATTGAGAAAGATGCATCCCCATGTTGCACTCTTGGTGAAAGTTGAATTAGAGAACATCCTAAAAGCCGAATTCATCCAAGTTATTGACTATGCAAAGTGGATCTCTAATATTGTACCTATTTCAAAACTAGATAAATCAATCAGAATGTGCATAGACTTTAGAGATGTAAATAGAGCATGCCCTAAGGATGATTTTCCATTACCTAACATTGATATGATAGTGGACATGACTATAGGCTTTGAGATGTATTCTCTAATAGATGATTTTTCTAGATATAATCAAATAAAAATTGCTCCAGAGGATCAAGAGAAAACTACTTTTACATGTGCATGGGGCACCTTCTGTTGGAATGTCATGCCATTTGGGCTTAAAAATGCTGGCGCTACATATCAAAGAGAAATGACTTCTATTTTTCATGACATGATGCATAGGACTATGGAAGATTATGTTGATGATACTTTAGCAAAATCTATGATTAGAGTTGAACATCTAAATGACTTGAGCAAGATACTAGACAAAATGGAAAAATTTAGTCTTAGACTAAATCCTAAGAAGTGTTCTTTTGGTGTCACTTCAGGAAAGCTCTTAGGATACATAGTCTCAAAAAAGGGCATTGAATTTGATCCAGCTAAAGTAAAGGCTATCATGGAAATGCAACCTCCAAATAAAATTAGTCAAATGAGGACATTGCAAGGAAGAGTTCAATCTATCAGAAGATTCATATCACAACTAGCAGACATATTGCAACCTTTTACAAAAACATTACATAAAGGTGTGACCTTTGCATGGAATGAAGAATGTGAGAACAAATTTAACCATATCAAGAAGTATCTATCAAATCTACCTATCTTAATGCCTCCCATTCCAAGGAAGCCTTTGATCTTATATGTGTCTGCAATAGATACATCACTGGGGGCATTGCTAGCACAACATGATGAGAACAAAAAAGAAAGAGCTATATACTATATCAGTAGAACATTGGTTGCATATGAGAAGAACTATTCAATGATTGAGAAAGCTTGTCTAGTTGTGATCTTTGCATCATAGAAATTGAGACATTACATGTTATCTCATACCACACATTTGGTAGCCAAGATTGATCCACGCAAATACCTACTAAGCAAAGCTACTCTCACTGGTAGATTAGCTAAATGGGTCATGCTTTTAAGTGAATTTGACATTGAATATGTTGAGAGAAAAGCTATCAAAGGACAATTTATTGTTGATCAATTAGTAGATGCACCTATGATTGATGATACACCAATGCAAATGGAATTTTTGGATTCCTCTATCATGACTCTTTCTTCTAGGGAATGGCAGTTATTCTTTGATGGTTCCTATACACATAATGGATCAGGAGTAGGCATATTGTTCATAACTCCTCCAGGATACTCAATCCCAAAAGCATTCAAATTAAAATTCCCTTACACAAACAATATTGTAGAATATGAAGCCCTTTTGAATGGTATGAAAATAGCGATTGAGAGGAGAGTAACAGAATTACACATTCATGGAAACTCACAACTTGTTATCCATCAAGTCAATGATGTGTACCAAACTAAAGATGAAAAGCTAATTCCTTATAAAAGACTGGTAGATGATCTAAAGAAGTATTTCATATCTATCACATTTGAGCAAATAGCTAGAATGGAGAATAAGGCTATTGATGCAATGGCAACATTATCTACTTTATTATAGCAACCTGAACATGAGCTATGCTATGAGTTCCTGGTGGAAGCACTATCTTATCTAGCATATGATTCCCCCAAAACCTGCATGATCTGTACTATTGTTGGTCATGATTCATCCAGATACAAAAACCTATTTTCCTATCTCTAAGACCAAATCATTCCTGATACCTTCAACCACCATGAAAAGAGATACCTTATCCATAATGCCTCCTGATATGTCATCATTGGTCATGATCTATACAAATGAGGTCTAGATGGTACACTACTTAGATGTTTAGAATGGGAAGAGTCTCAACGTGCATTAGAAGAAGTCCATGATGGTGTTTATGGGTCACACTTGAACAGTTTAACACTAGCTTGAAAAATTATTAGGGCTAGGTACTATTGGCCTAAAATGGAGAAAGAGTGTATCAAGTTTGCTAAGAACTGTCAAAAGTGCCAAGTGCATGGCAACTTAATTCATGCTTCAGGGAGAGATTTAATTCCCTTCACTACACAACAACCTTTTCACCAATGGGCATTTGATCTTATAGGATCTATACATCCTCATTCTTCTAATGGACATACCCATATAATCATAGCTACAGATTATTTTACAAAATGGGTAGAAGCAATCCCTTTAACACAAGCAACTGGAAAACAAATATTTATGTTCATATTGAACTATATCATATGCTAATATGGGATACCTCATTCCATAATCATAGATAATGGTGGACAATTCAAGAACAAAGATCTAGATGATTTATGTGCCAAATTCAAGATTACACAACATTGGTCATCAATCTACTATCCTCAAGGGAATGGACAAGCAGAGGCTTCTAATAAGAATCTATTGAAAATCTTGCACCATACAGTTAATAAAATAGGAAGAGATTGGAATCTCATGATCAATCCAGCTCTCTGGGCCTACAAAACAAGTATCAGAACACTCACTGGGGCTACACCTTTTGCTTTAGTTTATGGGTCTGAAGCGGTACTGCCTATTGAGGTTGAAATCCCATCACTAAGAATCAAAATGCATGGTCTAGTAACTGATGATGACTATAGAGCATCTAGGTTGCAAGAACTTGAACTACTAGATGAGTGCAGACAAGAAACGTATGATCATCTCAAAGTATATCACAAGAGAATGTCTAGAGGTTACAACAAGAAAGTCAGACACAGAGAATTTCAGGTTGGCGATCTAGTCTTGAGAGAAAATCCTAAAAATCAATCACATCGAGAACGCAAGGGGAAGTTTGAACCCAATTGGTTGGGTCCCTTTGTAATCACTGCTACTTTTAGCTCTGGTGCCTATCAACTCTCAATGACTGAAGGAGAATAGCTTTGAGAACCAATCAACATTCTTCATCTGAAGAAATTTTATGCCTAAGGCATTCGATCTATGGTAAAAAGTCCTGAAGAAAATGAACATCTTGGTGAAAACCTAGCAATAGGCGCCTTGATGATTCACAAAAAAATTGAAAAATATCAAAAGTACAAAAAAATTGAAAAATATCAAAAGTACAAAAAAAATTGAAAAATATCAAAAGTACAAAAAATTGGAAAAATGAAAAATACAAAAAATGAAAAAAAAGAAAAAGTGCCTTGGTGAAAACCTGGAAACAGGCGCCTTGGTAGAAAAAAATAGAATCTCTACCAAGATGGTGAAAACCTAGCAAATGGGTGCCACTTGTTTCAAAATGCTCCATCTATCAGCGCAATCTTGGTCTTTCCCAGGTTCCAGTCTTGCTTTAGTTTGTAAATATCTCCCAGTTTGTTTTCAATAAGTCAGTCTGTACACCAATCTGCTCAAGCGTCTGTATCCTATCAATGCTTAACACTTGGGGGCAATCAATGTCATATCCTATGGTCTCTAGTATACTTTAGACGTGTCATATCCAATCAAAGTCCTTTGAAGCTATATCTAAGTCAGTCATTCTATCTCCTCTCCAGAAAGGATTTTTCATCTACAACAACGCAATCAAACATCAAACACAAACTGAAAACAATCTATGTTTTTTTTACATGCTTTTATCTCCTTGTATGCTTACTGATTCGCATTGAGATTTTTGCATATTATGTCCTTTTGAGCTCTTCAATGATGTCCTTTACAGGATTTAGAGAGTGGTTACTGGGAGCATAATCTTTTCTTTGTTTTCTGCTTGTATGTGAAAATATAACAACTTTGGAGATTCTGGATTGAAATGGTGTCCAACTATAAGAGCCTCTATCTTGAATTGGATGGCCATGCGTACCTCAACCATCGATACCCAAAAAATTCAAAGAAGTTTGATCTAACTATTATCTTTTGAGTGAGTTCTTTCTCCTATTGTGAAATGCGATCTTACGTAAGGATGTGAATGATAAAGGGTCACTACAGGTAATTCACATTGGATTTAGAATGATCTCTTGACTGTTTGATGTTTTTGTACTGCAAGGCATATTCAGGGCATCATGATGTTTATGTTTTGATGCTTATACAAATTGCTATATCAAAATGGACATGATATTCAGGTCATCCTGGCGCTTATGCCTTGGTGCTTATATCTAATCTGATATTCTGAAAAACAAAATCAATATTCATATATCCATGGTTGCCTAATCAGTGAGTGTTGTATTGATTTTTGTGCATACAAATCGATATTCATATGTCTATAGTTTCATAACTAGTGGGCATTATATTGATTTATCCGGTTACCTAAAAATTCAATGATGAGAATCACCAACACATGATCAGTGACTAGGTCCTAGGTCTTAGGGTGCATTTCATTCTGCATGTCTCTTTGCATTTTCCATGTTTGCATGATCTCACAATGGTTGGCTAAACTTCAATGCTTAAATGATTCTTCAAATCGTATCTTCAAATCTAACAAGAGCTGAATCTCACATGAAGGTTCTTCCAACGAAACAATTAGAATCCTTTTTCAGGATCAAAATCAAAATCTACGATCATTCATATTATTAACTACTTGCATAATCAACCTTCTATCATCACAGAAATCCATTATTCAACTTAACTGATTATCTTACATCAAATTATCAAAATTTCAACTTGGTCAACCATGGTCAACTCATGGTCAAACCTAGTCAAACTTGGTCTCTAGACCTCCAAACAATGTAGAATGCATTCTCAAACGTGTTTAACCACTTCTCAAATCAATTAACATGCTTCTAAACCTATCAATGCTGACTTTTCTTGTCAGATTTCAATTTTAATCCCGAAGGGGGCATGGTATTGCACATCATTCAAAGTCTGTAATCTAAATTCGAAATCATATCTTCCCTTAGTAATCAAGAAAACAACCACATCTAGTTGTTGATTCATCAAAAAGACCTCATCGCTTGGGGAAAATCAATCATCACTCGAGGCATATCAACTTCATCGAGATCCATATCAATCTAGTATTCTCTTAATCTTAAAAATTGTATCAGTTTTTGTAACTATCGGTTCAATTGTGTTATTTCCTTGGTTCTTCAAAAACTGAAGGGTTCAGATGTGATACCAATGTGATTCAATATAAGGACAATTGGGTCTGGAATCAGTCACTCACTTCTTCGCAATCATAAGGTTCAAAATTAGGCATTTTGACACTTTTTCACAACCATCAGTTCATTTGCTGTTATAGTTAACATTATCTTTGGTCATTCAGGACCTATTATCTTCATATCAATTTCAATCAGTTTCTATCTCATATCAATATCAATCTCAACATCTTTATCATACACAGATTGTCTTTGAACCACTGCGCTTCGCACAACAATTCAAAGAGGGGAAAAATGTAATACCCCAAAAATGGGCTATAGGTTCATTAACCTCTTATATCGACACATCAAATGAAATCGACATCGAAGTCCTAACCTAAGGCACATCTGAACATCATCGAATCCTAATTGATTATCTCAAATTCTGCATTGGGGAATTTTCCTATTTATCTTAATTATCTTTAATTTAATGATTATTTGGCGATAAATCCTATTTATCCTAAAGTTTGATTAATTGAATATTCTCAATATTTAATTAATTAGATTTAATACTACCACTTAATTGTTTAATTGAAGTTAATTCTATTTATTCCTAAATTATATTATTCAAATTTTGACAATAAATCCAAAATCCTATGAATAATTGATTAAATTCTTATTTAATTAATTAAAGCAAGTTGTCAATTTTTAATAATATTGTTTTTGAATAAAGTTTGATTTGATAATTGATTAACCCATAAATCAATTGTTTATTTTCAAAATCAGTTAAGTTGGAAATAAATCACTTTATTATTAAATTAATTCATAAATAAAACATGCACAATCAAAAAAGCAGACAACTATCAATTATCAATTAAATCTAAACTCTATTTTGAGTTAAACTCTGCTTTTGCATGTTTTTGTGAGTTAATTATCCTTTATTTAAAAATAAATCAAAAATAAACCTGAGTTATTTGAGTGATTTATGACTTTTTTTCATGCACCTCCAAAGCCCTAGATTTCTATAAATTAAGGCTTCAGCTCTTCATTCATGATCTATCCACGAATTGCACACTCACGTTGTCGAATTGGAGACTAAAGAATTGATCTTGAGAATTCGAGTTGTTGTGAGATTTTCATTGTTTTGCATAGTATCCATATCATTTAGAATATTATTGTTAGATCATTTTAGCATATCAAATTTCATATTAGCACACATTCATATCATTTTCATTATTATAATTGCACAGAAAAAATTTTAAAAATAGATTAATTGCATCATTCCATATCTAGATTTTGCATTCAAATCCTTCATTTAGGTGTCATCAAGGTCACTGATCTCGGTATAATCTGAGAATACATACTCACATCTACTAGAGGGCAGTAAATCACCTAGTTAGATTAGTTTTCATTTTATTGAACGATTTCAATTTTAGCTAACCTCTAATGTTTTACTGAAGTGTTGTGTCTACAGATCAGATACAAAATTCACACACACACCTGTTCCAAGAACACCAGTCTATTCCTAGACTTCAATACCAACAAAAACACAAAAATGATTGTATAAATAAGTAAACACAATGAAAGGAATATTCTTACATCAAAACCAATCCAAAAACATGTTACAAATGATCATTAAAACTTTATATTCCCTGACTGTACCCATAGGATGCTTAGGCCAGGAGTCGTCGGTGAAATTTGAGCGACTCAATGTACCAAACGAGGTTGCCACTTACGTTTACCCAACCATTTGGAGTTGTTGGAATAGACGATTTGAGGCTAAAACTGACGGTTTGAAAGATACGTAATGTTGGCCATTTGAACTGAGGAACACTACGAGTTTTGACATCAACCGAGAATGTGTTGTCAAATATAAATGAACTTGAATCTCTGATAACTGAGATAGGTTATTGTAGGTCTCAGCAAGATAGTCCCATAGCACTGATGGATCGATTCTACCTTGCATGAGCTCTGAGATATGACCCCATAAAGATCACCAATTTCATGCTGAAAGGACCTTGATGGACAGTTCAGCTCGGAGTCATCAGCGATGTTCGAGCGACACTGTATGCCAAATGAGGTTTCCACTAGCATTTACCTGACCATTCAAAGCTATTGGAAGAGATGGTTTGATGCTATGTTTGACGGTTTGAAAGATACACAATGTTGGCTATTTGAGCTGAGGAACACTTTGAGTTTTGACATTGACCGAGAATGTGTTTCCAAATATAAACCCTAAACGGTCCTGTAGCACCTAACGGCTCGATGGTACCTCACATGAGCTCTTAGATATGACCTCGTAAAGATCACTGATTTAATGCTAAAGGGACCTTGAGGGACACTTTGACCCAAAGTCATCGACGGGGTTCGAGTGACTCAGCGTGCCAAAGAAGGTTTCCTCTAGCATTTACCTAGCCATTTGGAGATGTTGGAATAGATGGTTTGAGGCTACGATCAACGATTTAAAAGATACTCAATGTTGGCCATTTTAACTGAGGAACACTATGAGTTTTGACATCGACTGAGAATGTGTTGCCAAATATAAATGAACTTGAATCTCTGAAAACTCAGATAGGTTATTGTAGGCCTCACCAACAGGGTCCTGTAGTACCTGACAGATCAATGCTATCTCTCATGAGCTCTGAGATATGACCCTATAAATATCATCATTTTCATGTTTAAGGGACCTTGAGGGACACTTCAGCCTAGAGTTTTTGGCAGCATTTGAGCAACTCTGTATGTCAAATGAGGTTTCTACTAGTGTTTATCCAGCCATTTGAAGTTGTTGGAACTGATGGTTTGAAAGATACATAATTTTGGCCATTTGAACTGTCGAACACTTCGAGTTTTAACATCGACCGAGATTGTGTTGCCAAATATAAATGAATTTGAATCTCTAAAAATCAAGATAGGTTATTATAGGCCTTTCCAACATGGTCTTGTAGCATCTAATGGCTTGATGCTACCTCACACGATCTCCGAGATATGACCCTGTAAAGATCACCGATTTCATGCTGAAGGGACCTTGAGAGACACTTTGGCCCATAGTCAAAAATGGCATTCAAGCGACTCAGTGTGCCAAATAGGGTTTCCAAAAGCATTTACCTGGTCATTCAGAGTTGTTAGAATAGACGGTTCAAGGCTACGATTGACGGTTTGAAAGATACACAATGTTGACTATTTAAATTGAGGAACACTTCGAGTTCTGACATCTATTGAGAATGTGTTTCCAAATATAAACAAACTTGAATCTCTTAAAACCAAGATAGGTTATTGTAGGCCCTGGAAACATGGTCTTATAGTGCTTGACAGATCAATGCTACCTCACATGAGCTCTGAGATATGACCTCATAAAGATCACTGATTTCATGTTGAAGGGACCTTGAGGGATACTTCAGCTCAGAGTTGTTGGCAGTGTTCGAGCAACTCTGTATGCATAATGAGGTTTCCATTAGCATTTAACCAGCCATTTGAAGCTATTGGAAAAGACGGTTTGATGCTACGACTGACAGTTTGAAAGATACACAATGTTGGCCATTTGGACTGAGGAACACTTTGAGTTTTGCCATTGACCGAGAATGTGTTGCCAAATATAAATAAACTTGAATTTCTGAAAAACTGAGATAGGTTATTGTAGACCTTGGAAACATGGTCTTATAGCACTGTATAGATCAATGCTACCTTGCATGAGCTCTGAGATATGACCTCGTAAAGATCTATAATTCCATGTTGAAGGGACCTTGAGGGACACTTTGACCAAGAGTCATCGATGGTGTTCAAGTGACTCTGTGTGGAAAAAGAGGTTTCCACTAGTGTTTACCCAGCCATTCAAAGTTTTTAGAATAGACATTTTGATGCTATGACTGACAGTTTGAAAGATACACAATGTTGGCCGTTTGAATTGAGGAACAATTCAAGTTTTTACATCAACAAATAATGTGTTGCCAAATTTAAACGAACTTGAATCTCTAAAAATTGAGATAGGTTATTGTAGGCCCCAGAAACATGGTCATGTATCACCTAATAGATTGATGCTACCACACATGAGCTCCAAGATATGACCTTGTCAAGATTATCAATTTTATGTTGAAGGGAGCTTGAGGGACACTTCGGCTTAGAGTACAGTCTAAGACCAGTGAATTAAAATATTTGCATAAAATGTGATTTGGATTGTTCTATGATGTAAGGAATTTTCCTTAGTTTCTATTTATATTTCCATGCATTCATTTCAATATTTCTATTGTACTTAAGACAGAGGAAATTACTGGTGTTCTTGACAGTGACTAGATTTGGGGTTACAGTCAATGATTGGGATTGAGGCCTCCTTATGAGGATTGACTCTCCCACCCCCTATGATCATTGGTAGGAGAGGTTTTAATGTGTATTATATCCTTGTAATATAATGTTTGGTGCAATAATATGATGGATAATGTTGGAGAGATCACTGAATGAAGGAGTTTGTTGTGTGAGAGCCCTGTTTTGGCACCGGTCATTTTGGTGAGTGTAAATCCTTAAGAGTGGACATTTTTATGGTGGATTATGGATTTTGGGATCCATAATAATGTTTGTGATCAACTGGTTTGATTTGGAAGAAGTTATAAGGCTCCATTTATGTAGGCCCTAGTTGTGTGACTCTATAAACAAGGGTTTGGTGGCTAGAAGAGTGGGTAGGTGTTGAGACCTTAAAAACTTGAATTGTTTTTTTGTTTTTAAACCTTATGAAAGATTGTTTCTTGGTTGGGATGTTGGGGAGTGAATATGTCTATGAGTTACTTTGTAATGGTGATGGAATTAGGCATAGTTGGTGACTACTAAGGTATTTGATCTACTAGATGGTCCAAAGGATTCTATCTTGGGGTTTGGGTAGGATTTATAAAACTCAAAAGGGTATCTAAAACAATCAATATTTCCTTTAGTTGTTTGGGAGCATCGGGAGAAAAAGGCTAATTTGAAATATTGGAGGCTTTAGGTGAATAGTCAATGAAACAAAAAATTCATATGCTTGACTGGAATGTATTTTGGATAGGGAAGTAAAGTGAATAGAAAATGAAACAACAATTACATTTCCATGCATTTGAATCATTATTTTATTTGCTAAGAAGGTGAAGGAATAGACTAGTGTTGGGGATAGTGACTGGACATGGAAGTGAATGTACTTAAGGGTTGAGGTTTTTGGTGAAGGAACATGAATGTTCATATCCAATATGGTGTGTTAGAACCATTTGATCGATCTGGAGAGGATTGTGGAGGTCTTCTTGAATAGACCCTAGGTTTATGACCCTAGGAACTAGGGTTTTTTGGTGAGAGAGTTTGGTGAATGGTGGAACCTTAAAAATTTAAAAATGATGTGTTTTGAAATCTTGTGAAAGACTATTTCATGCCTTGAAGTGCAGTGAGAAAGTAGAAATATGAGTTTCTTTGTTATGGGAGGCTAATTAGGCCAAGTTTGTGGGTGCTAGGGTAGTAGATCAAGGTGAGAAGCCTAGTTGAAGTTTTCACATGATGGATGCATTAGGTGCACTAGGTGGCCTAGGATGGAGTTGGTGCTAGGAGAAGTTGGAAAGGAAATGAGATAGTGCATCCTTGAATTGAGTTGGCTCCTTAAGGCTCTTCCATGGCCTTCCAAGTATTATGTGCTTGCAAGTCATTGGCATAACATCATAAAGATTTTTTTATTAATAATGAGAAATATTTTTAGAACTCATCTCATTAGGAGCACTGGGAGGAAAGAACTGAGAAGAGAAAACCTCTAGTATTGCCCCAAAAAATGGAAGAGAAAGGTTGTCATTAAATCTTACAAGGGTATATGCACAAAGATTGGGGACCAAAAAGGTGCCACTTTTCTTTTTGGTCCCCCATCAACCATAGTGCGTATGCACTAAAGTGTGTGCACCCTATAGCACACACACGCTTTGTAAAAACACTGCTAAGTGTTTTCTGTAGTTGGGAAAGCTCATTTTGCTTTCCACAAACCCATGTTTGCAACAAAAAAATCCTTCCCAAGCATATACGTAGTATCGGTTGGGCTTGTTGAATCCATATTTTTCATTCATTCATCCATCAATTTGTATACAAAATGGCTCCATGGCGTTGTCAAGCTTGATCCAGAAGAAGAGGTAAGTTTTTTCATTCATTCATCCATCAATTTCAATTTTGTTAAAATTTGTTTTCTTAGATTTTATGGACGTAATTAAGATTTTAAAATCTAGTTTTTTTAATTGTCAGGAAAAAATAATCTCCCTCAACCAAACCCTCCACCAAATCCTCCATCTCCTCATGAAGAAATGAATGAAGAAACAAATGAAGAAAATGAACCTCAATTGCCTCCACCAATCGAGAAACCTCCTCTTGGAACACAAGAAAATTTGATGAACCAAATTGAAAGAGGGAAAAAATAATTAGAATCTTTAATTAAGAGGTTAAAAGATTCTATTGGTACAAATCATGGAAGGGAAAGACTTGCGAACTCATTGGAAGCAATCTTGACCCATGTAAGCTCGGTTAGTAGGAAAATTAATTTATGGCAGGATAAAAGAGAAGAACAAAAACAATATTATGCAAATAAGTTATCTTATGCAGACATCAAAAATGAAAAAATCATAAAAGATGACATTTGCAAACTCTTTAAAAAACTAGGGGACACAGATACACTTAGAACTACAACAAGGAGGTTCCCAATTCATTGGTGCTTAAATGAAGACATTAAAAACAATTTTTGGGAGAGATGGTGGATGGTCTTTGATTCCCCTCCATGTAAAAATCATGAGGCTCCTATATATTTCTTGAGGAAACTCTATTGCGAGTTTGTACTCAAGGAGGTGCCAAATTATTTTGACTATCTAGATTCTGAGGGTAGAGGAGGGGGTCATCATTTGATAGAGTGGGGGAACATCATGACCCTAATGCACCTAGGGTTCCTATTGGTAAGCCACAGGTGGAACATGTTACTACTCCTTTCATTGTGAAGGAACATGAAGAGGCGGACACACTAGGCACGATTAGTTCTCTAATAGAGACTCTCATTCAGTGTGCCACTCCTTTAGTTAAGGATGACCATAGTCAATCTTTGAGGGGGCATATTTGTCACTCATGTGGATCCTTGTGCACATTTGGTACTACTAAGAGAGAGGAAGAGGATTATGGACTAATGACTAATGATTTTCTAAATATGACATTTGGCATTGACACACAAGTAAATATTTCCAAGTTCATTAAATTGCTTTGATAATATTTCATTTATAAAAGAATAACTAATTAATTTAGTATCTATTGATTATGATCAAATTTAAAGGCAAGAGTGTTGGTGGTGGTGGCAATGGCAATGATCCTCCTGTCCCCTTCTACACATCATCATCAATTCCACAAGTATGTATCGAATAAAACAATTTATTTAATATATTTGATTATTATGTAATTATATAAATAATTGTATCATAACTTATTGTGCATGTGCATTAGACGTTCACTGGTGGACCATCGACATTCACAACAGACAGTGAAGGGCATCGTGCCACTTTCCTTGAGGTATCTTTATTTACATGTTAATTTGATTTACTTGATTATATTTAATTAATAAATGAATGAATAACTAAATTACTAGACAAATTATGATCAAAATCTAGAGGCACAATGATCACATTCTTTTACCTGGCTTTGGGACGTCATCATTGAGTCCACAGGTATATATGTAATAATGCATTATAATTAACATGTCAGTAGTATGTTCTTATATGAATGGTTATCTTATAATTTTCCATGTACATGTGCACTAGTTGAATATTGGAGCTTTGACATCAACACCGCACACCAAAGGACACAGTGGAACCTTCATGGAGGTATCATTTACTCATTAGTAGGGTTGTAAAAAATATATGTAATCTTGATAACTGCATAATACTTTTTTTGTTTCATTTTCAGTTATTGACATCAGAGACTCCTCCTTCTATTCATGATACTTTGGATCATGGAGTAGCTGTAGTAGTAGCTAGTTCTGAAGCACTGACTGAGGTATGAAAGAGATCACTTAATTTTAATTGTTTTCTTAATAGTTTGTATTGAATTTTATAATGATATTCATGTATGTATTTTACTTATTATTTTGATAATTTTTGTAGGGACTTATTACTCTAGATCATCAGCATGCACCTTCAGTGGATGTACATAATGACTATTTTCTAGCGGTAAGCGATATTCTATTTTATGTCATTGTATAATTCAATTTTGATGTATATTAGTTATTGATGCTTAAATATTTTTTTATCAACTTGAGCTACAGAAGAGTCTAGATAGGAAGACAAGTGAACACACTTAGAAGACTACAACATCCATTGTATCTCCATCGACATGATGATCGAAGACAACTTGGGATTTGTTTTCTTCCCCTGGCAGGAAAGGACTAGATTAGGTATATAAATTGTATGCCTATATGGCATTAGAGGAGATATTTTTTGTATATTGTGTAACTGATACATTGTACATCCATTTGGCTTCGAGGAAGCTAGTTTAACTATATTGAATATATTCAATGTATAACATTATTGGACATATATATTTGGCTTCATGCCCTACGAATATTTTTTTTTTTATGTTTTAGGTATGCAATTCATGTGTTTGGTGTATTGATGTATACTAATTTATGTTTATGTGGATGTCTTATGCTTTGTAAATTTCCCATGCCTTATAATTATGCTTGTATTTTTATCAATGTATATTTTTATTGTCACGCTAAGGAGACTAACTTGACAACATTCACTATCATCCTAAGGAGACTAACTCAACTCAAGGATTCTACAAACAACTTGGAATCCACTGAAGGAATTAACCTCACTAAAGGATTTATTTGAGTTCTCTAACTTTTTAAGTCACTCCCACAACCATACTACTCAAATTCACTTCCTTGTTTCCTTGTTTCCTTGTTCCAATGCCTTCTAGCATCAACTCTATCCTAGGCCACCTAGTGCACCTAGTGCCTCCACCACACCAAAACTCAAACCATACTTTACACCCTGATCCTAACAGCTTAGATCATCTCAAAATGCTATATTTTTCATGTTACAACTTTCCATTCAATCCAATCAACTCATCTTTCACCCTTCCTCTTCTATAGCTCTTCTAGGCCTGCCTAGTATCCCTTCCAACACTGAAATCAACAATTTACTCTCAAACTCCCCAAAAAACCTAGAAATGTTTTTACATTTTCTAGTATCCTTTTCAGAGTTACTAAATTGATATCAATATCAAACTTTAACTCTTTGATTGGTGAAGACTTCCTTCACCACCTAACCCTTCAACTAGGCCTAATTAGCCTCACCTAACAAAGCAAATCCTAGAACTGCTCACTTCTAGGACTCCACAATCCCAAATAGTCTTGATAAAGGATAAAAGATAAACAATTTTCAACTTATTTTTCACATACTCACCCATCTACACTCACATTCAATAAACCCTCACTATTTGGGCTAGAAACTAAGGATTTTGTAGAAAATACCCTTCCCTGCAACACCCAACCTCAACACCGATCCCAAAACCTTCTAATACATCCCAAAGGACCTTCCCATCCATCATCTACCCTCTCCAATCATTAGGTCACTTCTAGCCATGACTGGTGCTTACCTTCAACTCCTTTCACTGTGATTTCATCAGGCCTGTCTCTGTCTCTTCTCACCTTCTATTCAACATCCCTGCATTCAAAGAAAGATCTAATACATACAATACACCAATGAAAATCTCCCACCAAACCATAGTTAACATAGAGGAGGGAGTGCCTTACATATTATGGAGAATTCAAACCTTTAACTTACTAACTGTGCTACAAATGCTAGTCATTATCCTCAATAACAGTCAATTCCTTGACTGTAATAATAATAAAAAGTAATGAAATGAATGTAGAAATGTATAAATATAATATAAGGAAATATTTCTAAGTCACAACCCATCCAAGATCACGTGGAGTCAAACATTTATATTCATTGGTGTGTTCCCTATTCCATGGGATAGTCGCAATATAAAGACATGACCTCAAATAGGTGAGGCAACATATGGAAAGATTGGCATCTATTGACCCCAATACCAAGCCTATTTTGATCTATGGGTACCCTAATGTTGGCAAGAGTTCTTTTATTAATAATATTACTAGGGCAGATGTGGATGTGCAACCTTATACTTTTACTACTAAATCTTTGTTTGTCAGGCATACTGATTATAAGTACTTGAGGTATCAGGTTATTGATACCCGTAGTATTTTGGACCACCCCTTGGAGGACGGGAACACCATTGAGATGCTCAGTATTACTGCCTTGGCTCATTTGAAGGTGGTTTTTTTTTTTCCTTGATGTTTTGGGGTCCTATGGTTATAGTATTGTGGGGTCCTTTAGTTGCTGACTATACCCCTGTACTAGTCATTGTCAATACACCAGTTAAATCCTTGGTGTTGTCAATGATGAAGGTAATGAAATACCAATGTGCAAAGAAATTTTGATTTTATTGATTCAAGCTAATACAAACTCGATCCATTTTAGATCAAGAAAATTATTTCTCTGTCCACTCATGTAGATCCCTTCCAAATAGAATCTAATCTTCCAAAAGACCAACTGTAACCTACAAACTAACTTCTATCCCCTAACTCACTGATTGTAAATGACAAACACTAGAATTAGTTGTCAAGTTGACAACAAAAGTTGTCAACTCGACAACCCAATACCCTTTGCCCACTCTAACTACTTATAAAATGTTTAGAGACAACCTTTACAAACCAAACTAACTTAGACTTCCTACTAACCCCTACTAACTCCAATTAAGCCCTATTTGGCCTATATTGCCAATATAGGCAATTTACAAGATTGTTCACATTTAGTGCTTTTAACACTATGTAAAGGCTCTAATGGCCTTAGTACATATTTATAGACCCTTATAGGTTATTTCCATCAACCCCTAACCTAGGATCAATACATAACCCTTCCTAGTGACCCCTAGGTACCGTTTAGGCTTATCAGTGCCATTAAGGCTTACATTTAAGATTGGGTTAAAATATGATCAATACATGATCCAAATAACATTCCATGATCCAAATACATGATAAAATTTCAAAATGGACCACAAGCCCTTTTGCATGTAAATACATATTTGCACTCATCCTCCTGCTCGCCCCAGAGTGGTTGGCGGTGTTTGAATGATTGTGTGTATCAAACAAGGTTGTCAGTAATGTTTAGTTGGCCATTCAAATATGTTGGAATAGACAGTTCGATGCTATGACCGACGGTTTGAAAGATATGCAATGTTGCCCATTTGAACTGAGGAACACTGTGAGTTTTGACATCGACCAAGAATGTGTTGCCAAATTTAAATGAGCTTGAATCTCTCAAAACTGAGACAGACTATTGTAGGCCCCAGAAACACGGTCACATAGCACTTGACATCTTGATCCTACCTCACACAAGCTCTGAGATATGATGCCATAAAGATCACTAATTTCATGTTGAACGAACCTTGAGGGACACTTCAGCACAAAGTCATCGGTGGTATTTGAACGACTAGGTGTCATAAATGAGATTTCCCCTAGTGTTTATCTAGCCATTCAGAGTTGTTAGAACAGACGATTTGAAAGATACGCAATGTTGGTCATTTCAACTGAGGAACACTTTAACCTCTGACATTGACCAAGAATGTGTTGCCAAATAAAAAAGAACTTGAATCTCTAAAAACCAAGACATGCTATTGTAGGCCCCCGCAACATTCTCTCGTAGAATTTGACGGCTTGATGCTACCTCACACGAGCTCTGAGATATGATCTCGTATAGATCACTGATTTCATGCTAAATGGACCTTGAGGGATAATTCAGCCCAGAGTCATCAATGACATTCAAATGACTATGTGTGGCAAATGAGGTTGCCCCTATCATTTACCCAACCATTAGGAGCTATTGGAACAAATGGTTTGAAAGATATGCAATGTTGGCCATTTGAACTGAGGAAAACTTTGAGTTCTGACATCGACCGAGAATGCGTTGCCAAATTTAAACAAACTTGAATCTCTAAAAACTAAGATAGCCTATTATAGGCCCTAGCAACATGATCCTATAGCACCTCATAGCTTGATGTTACCTTACATCAGCTTCAAGATATGACCCCGTAAAGATCTTCCATTTCATGCTAAAGGGACCTTGAGGGACACTTCGGCCCAGATTCATTGGTGGTGGTCAAATAACTATGTGTGGAAAATGAGGTTTCCCATAGAGTTTACCTGGCCACTCAAAGCTGTTAGAATAGATGGTTTGGTGCTACGACCGACGGTTTGAAAGATATGCAATGTTGGTCATTTGAACTGAGGAACACTTTGAGTTCTAACATCAACCGAGAATGTGTTTCCAAATTTAAATGAACTTGAATCTCTAAAAACTAAGATAGGCTATTGTAGGCCCTGACAACATAGTCCCATAACACCTAATGGCTTGATGCTACCTTGCACGAGCTCCAAGATATGACCCTATTAATATCATCAATTTCATGTTGAATGGACCTTGAGGGACACTTTGGCCTAAAGTCATCGATGGCATTCAAACAATTATGTGTGGAAAATGAGGTTTCCCCTAGAATTTACCTAGCCAATCAGAGTTGTTGGAATAGACGGTTCGATGCTACGACTGACGGTTTGAAAGATATGCAATGTTGGCTATTTGAACTAAGGAACACTTTGAGTTTTGACATCGACCGAGAATGTGTTGCCAAATTTAAATGAACTTGAATCTCTGAAAACCAATAAATGTTAGTGTAGGCCCAGAAAACATAGTCCTGTAGCACCTGATGGATTGATGCTACCTTGCACAAGCTCCGAGATATGACAATGTAAAGATCATAGATTTCATGTTGAAGGGACCTTGAGGGACACTTCGGCCTAGAGTCGTCGGCAACATTTGAATGAATATGTATGGAAAATGAGGTTTCCCCTAGTGTTTACCTAGCCATTCAAAGCTTTTGGAAAATATGGTTCGATGCTATGACTGATGGTTTGAAAGATACACAATGTTGATCATTTGAACTTAGGAACACTTTGAGTTCTGACATTGACCGAGAATGTGTTGCCAAATTTAAATGAACTTGAATCTCTAAAAACTGAGATAGGCTATTATAGACCCTAACAACATGGTCCCGTATCACCTAACTTCTTGATGCTACCTCGCATGAGCTTTGAGATATGACCCCGTAAATATTTTTGATTTCATGTTGAAGGGACCTTGAGGGACACTTTGGCCTGGAGTCATCGATGGCGTTTGAATGACTATGTGTGCCAAATGAGGTTGCCATTAGTGTTTACCCAGCCATTCGGAGCTATTGGAACAAACAGTTTGATGCTACGACTAACGGTTTGAAAGATATGTAATGTTGGCTGTTTCAACTAAGAAACACTTTAAGTTCTAACATCGATCAAGAAAGTGTTGCCAAATTTAAATGAATTTGAATCTTTGAAAACTGAGATAGGCTATTGTAGGCCCTAATAACATGGTTTCGTAGCACTTGACACCTTGATGCTACCACACATGAGCTTTGAGATATGACCCAGTAAAGATCATGGATTTCATGTTGAAGGGACCTTGAGGGACACTTCGGCCTAGAGTCATCGGTGATGTTTGAATGACTGTGTGTGGAAAAAAAGGTTGCCCCTAGTGTTTACTTGGCCATCTAGAGCTATTGGAACAATCGGTCCGATGCTACGACCGATGGTTTGAAAGATATGCAATGTTGGTCATTTCATCTGAGGAACATTGTGAGATTTGACATTGACTGATAATGTGTTGCCAAATTCAAAAGAACTTGAATATCTAAAAACTAAGATAGGTTATATTAGGCCTTAGAAACATAGTCTTGTAGCACTTGACATCTTGATGCTACATCACACGAGCTCTGAGATATGATCTCGTAAAGATCATTTATTTCATGCTGAAGGGACCTTGAGGGATACTTTAGCTCAGAGTCAGCAGCAGTGTTCGAATGACTGTGTGTGGAAAATGAGGTTTCCACTAGCATTTACCTAGCCATTTGGAGCTGGTGGAATATACAGTTTGATGCTATGACTGATGGTTTGAAAGATACACAATGTTGGTCATTTCAACTGAGGAAGACTATGAGTTTTGACATCGACCGAGAATGTGTTTCCAAATTTAAACAAAATTGAATCTATGAAAATTGAGATAGGCTATTGTAGGCCTCGGAAACACAATCCCATAGCACCTAACATCTTGATGCTACCTCACATGAGCTCTGAGATATGACCCTGTAAAGATCATTAATTTCATGGTAAAGGGACCTTGAGAGACATTTCAGCCCAGAGTCTTCAGTGGCGTTCAAACGACTGTGTGTGCCAAATGAGCTTGCCACTAGTGTTTACCTGACCATTCAGTGCTTTTGGAATAGACAGTTCGATGCTACGACAGACAGTTTGAAAGATACACAATGTTGTCCGTTTCAACTGAGGAACATTGTGAGATTTGACATCGACTAAGAATGTGTTGCGAAATTTAAACAAACTTGAATCTTTGAAAATTGAGATAGGTTATTGTAGGCCCTGACAACATGGTCCTGTAGCACCTAATGACTTGATTCTACCTCACATGAGCTACGAGATATGACCCCACAAAGATCACCAATTTCATGTTGAAGGGACCTTGAGGGACACTTCGGCTCAAAGTGCAGTCTTAGACCAGTGAATTAAAATATTTGTATAAAATGTGATTCAGACTGGTCTATGATGTAAGGAATTTGCCTTGGTTTTTATTTATCTTTCTAGAGGAAATTACTGGTGTTCTTCATAGTGACTGGATTTAGGGTCACAGTTAGTGATTGGGAGAGCCCTTTTTTGGCACCAGTCATTTTGGTGAGTGTAAATCCTTAAGAGTGGATTTTTTTATGGTGGATTATGGATTTTGGGATCCATACTGATGTGTTTGATCAACTGGTTTGATATAGAAGAAGTTGTAAGGTTCCATTTGTGTAGGCCCTAGTTGTGTGACCCTAGAAACAAGGGTTTGGTGGCTAGAAGAATTGTAGGTGTTGAGACCTTAAAAACTATTTCTTGGTTGGGATATTGGGGAGTGAATATATCTATGAGTTGCTTTGTTATGGTGATGGAATTAGGCATAGTTGGTGACGTTAAGGTATTGGATCTACTAGATGGTCCAAAGGAGTCTATCTTGGGGTTTGGGTAGGATTTATAGAACCCAAAAGGGTATCTAATGTAATCACCCAAAAATGGTCATCTAGACTATTAGCCCCTTGCTAGCATTATTTTCTAAAATCATCAATTGCTTATTCTTGATCAAATCCTAGTTCTATCATTTATTCAATTATTTTCTATGGGCTAACCATATTATCCTAAGTCTTTATTTAATTAAAAGGAGTTTCCTCCTCTTTTATTAAATAAAAAGCCCCCACTTTTCCTCTTATCCTAAGTTGCACAAATAAAGCATTATTCTTATTTTATAAAAAGGGAAAAAGCACTTTTTGTCTCATATGGGCACAAAAGTCAACTCTTATTTTCTCATTAGAGGATACTTGTGCACATGGATTGCTCCTCTTTGATGCTCCACCATTGATTAAATATTTTTCCTCTTAATCTCCATGGTCCATTCCTTTTCATTTCCTTTAAAAGGAGAGCTCTCTTCTCATTTTAGGATCCATCTTTTAAATGCTAATTTTATGCTGTAGGTTTTCTAGGTGCTTTTGGAGCTTTTGAAGACTTTAGAGATTTTTGGAGATTTTATTGCATTTAGCTTTCATTTCTTGCATTCTTAGCTTAGATTCATGTTTATGCTTTCTTATCTTAGTTTCCTTTATGCTATAGATTAACTCACATAGCTTAATTAGTAAAGTTTGTAACACTTGCTCTTTCTTTTATAGCTTAGTTGCATTGTTCTTTCATTTCCATAGCTTAGTTTGTATCTTCATTCTTAGTGTAGTTGCATTACATTCCATTTAGATTTCTTGAGGATATTGGCATTCTTGCCCTTGTCTCCATTTAATCTCCCATTGCATGGTTTACTAGCAAGGTTATTGGCTTAATAGCTCTAGCTGAGAGCATTTTTAACACCCTTGCACTCCATGTCTAGGGAGCTCTAAATTGATTTCTCAAGGTTTCCAATCCATGGATTCTCTTGGAAGTAATGATTTAGAGAAGTGCACTACTTAGTGTGTACATCTAAAACAATCAAGAGTTCCTATAGTTATTTAGAAGGATCGAGAGAAAAAGGCTGATTTGACATATAGGAGACTCTAGGTGAACACTCAATGAAACAACAATTTCATATGCTTGACTGGAACATGTTTTGGATAGGGAAGTAAAGTAAATACATTGTTGTGTTTATTATTTACATTTCCATGCATTTAAATCATTATTTTATTTTCTAAGAAGCTGAAGGAATAGACTGGTGTTAAGGACAGTGACTGGGCATGGAATTGAATGCACTTAAGGGTGGAGGTTTTTGGTGAAGGAACATGAATGTTGATATCCAATATGGTGTGTTAGAACCATTGGATCGATCTGGAGAGGGTTGTGGAGGTCTTCTTGAATAGACCCTAGGTTTATGACCCTAGTTTTTGGTGAGAGAGTTTGGTGAATGGTGGGGTGTCAAATTACGTACTACAAGCACTAGAATTGAGTTTTTTGGCATGGGAAGTGAAATTTTTGTATATCAACGTGCGATAGACTTTGGCAATTTTTTAGTATTTAAATACATCTGTGGGATGTATTTCAAAGTTTGGATATATGGGAAGAATGGCTGTGAAAAGGATATGTCCATATTTTCTCCATTGTCAAAGAATGTAGTCCTTACAAGTATTTTAAAGAAGAAATGATTTTGTCACCAATTTTCTAGCAAAGGCATCTGGACCTGAAAAGGGAAAATGTGTGAAACAAGGAATATAAAAATTGTAAGGTAAGAAGGTAAAACCTAGTAATGGAAGCAAATGTATTAATCTGGATAAACCAAAATGTAAACCTTTTGTTTTAGAGAAGGAGAAGTTGGAAAGGAAATGAGATAGTGCATCCTTGAATTGAGTTGGCTCCTTAAGACTCTTCCAATGACTTGCAAACACTAAATAGAAGAGAAAGGTTGTCATTAAATCTGACAAACTTCTCGTTATGCATACAAAGTAATGTATGAGCAATTTACAATCCACCCAATTTACAATGCTATATAAATTTGACATTACAACATTTTTTATCCCCATTTAGTCCAATGAACCAATTGGATCTTCCCTACCCTTGATTGTCTCAAGTATTGCCTCGTGGTCTGACTCATGAACCTTCCAAAGATTTTTATTTTGTGGTCTTCCCCCATATCTAATCAAGTGGACATTTGATGCAATGATGAGGTTTGAATAATGAAGAATCTTTCTGTGTGTCTCCAAATCCTTGAACAACCACAACCTAGGGTTCTTCATAGCATACCGTCTAAGCCATGTACCAGTTACAACCACTCCTATAGGGTATTCTAATTCTTCACCATCGTTAATTGAGTGATCCAATTTATTTTTTGCCTCAACATAATGACACAAATAATAATTTGTCCCTTCATTGTCTTCAGGTGCAATAACAACAAAAATATGGCCTGTAATGATATAAACATAATGAGGACATTAGTTTACTGAATATTTATGATAAAGTACTAAATTTGAGATTATTTGTATGTGGAAAATTTACCTGGTTGTACTAGATTAGATAAGCAATCAAAGTCAATGGATGATATGATTTATGTCAGTTGTAGTGATTCATGGGGATGATAGGAGGCAAGTGGACTCAAAATATGTGTATACCATTCATCAACCCATTCCTTTGACTCACACCGATCCCAATCTTCATCTTCACATGATGAATAAAAGCACGCCATATGTCATGTGTGGATACTCCATGAACCTGCATTACAACTTCTAAAAGAGTGTAGTTCACTCGATCATGTCAATGTACAACAATCCTCATATGGTGCAATGTTAGTTTTATCCATCAACCAAAAAAATCTACGAACCGCAAACTCACCTTCATTACTTGGACCCATTGTAGCATTACACCACTAGATAATACATCCTGCATCTAACAATTTTTCTTTCTCTTTGTACTTTAATTCTTCATGTGCTAAGGCTCTTTTAATACATGCACCTGCACCATCATGCTCTCGCTTTCCATGAGCGGCCTCTTTAAAATTCCACATATATTGAATTCTAGTAATCTTATGCATCCTGCACAACCAATAAAACATCAAAGAATTCTTGAATTGTGATGCACAATTATCTGACCATATGATATGTCGATGATATTTTATGCCCCTATTAGCCAAATGACCATAAAATAGTTGAAAGCAACTATGTACAAAATCTGTAGAATGTGAGTGATCGTCATTGATATAAGAATGATACTCCCTTAATATCTTCTTCTTCTCCTCTGTACTATCAAGTGAATGCATGAATGCTATATGAACAAATATAGCAACCTATTGAGAGCTGTAATACTTTGCTTGCACCTCATTTTGTGGTTGTAGTGTGTAGTTCGCTACAAATTCCACAACTGAAACAATCGTATCAACTAGGAATGTGTCCTCGCACAACTTGAATTACATGTCCAACCATTGCGCTCTATTTGTATGCCTTGCATACTCATAAATAATTTTTTGATGAAAAATGTCCATGAACTGATACAATGGAATTTTTTCAATTACTAAATCACATCTTTGAGCCTCTTTTCCATCTTTTAGATTGTATGTCACAGTCTCATATTTTCCAAATTCCACTATTTCATTATCGATCACATGCGTACTCTCCATATGTTGACAAATTGGAAAATGTAGCAAACCTTTGCAATCTATGCATGTACCATTTATTACAATTATATCAAAATATGTATTCAACAAGTCTATACCATACCAATTATAAACCATGTTAGCACCCTAAAAAAATTTCATGGCTGTGCAAGTCTTCCCCTAGTCTCTGTAGTATTTTCTAGTCTCTGGCCCTGTAACCATTGTTAAATTTTCAAAAATTAGCCATTAGGTACAAAAATTCAAAATATAACCTAACTTTACCCTGGCCTTGTTATTTTTTCATGTTACTTTATCAGGCCACTTAAAACCTTTTATCTGCATCTGTTAATTAAAAGCTCATTTTACATCTTTGAGAATTAGGTTTCACCATGTTGGGCCCCCCTTTAATTTTTCCTAAGTTCCTAAGTCCCCCCCGTAATGTTTTCCTATGTTTCAACCCTTTGAAAAACTTGTGGTTGTCGCATGTTCACAAGGAATCTTTCTTCCCCTTGTGAACATGCGACAAGGTGCCACTTGTCCCAATAGGTCCATCTTCAAGGTTTGTAGTGGATTAAAGTACTAACAAATCTCAGGGCTATCATTACACTACTAAGGTAAAGTGCTCGATGTTTAATATGGCGGTATAGCAACAATTGTTTGATGCGAGGGTCAATGACAGATAGGTTGGTCCTCGGGGTGCCAGGGTGGAACAAGTCAGCAGCTTCTCATTGGTCGACAGGAGTCTAATGTGGCGCATGTCAGAGGTCTGGGGAATGAAGGAAAAGTCAGATGTCTACCTACTAGTTTTCACAACGTGGCAGCTTGTGATTTGTTGAAATGGCTTATGCAGCAAGGTGGGGTCAAGTTGTCAATCGCTTGAAGATCTAGTGGTTGTTGCATGATCGCAAGGAATATTATTTCCCTTCATGATCATGTGACAGTTATCGATTTGGAATCTAATGTAAAGGCTGTTAGTGGGTCCAATGCCAGGTCATGTTGATTTGGTGGTTTTTGATTGGTCGGCGGGGTAATGAGCTGGATGTTGTCAGTGGGGCCGCAGTTCTCAAAGGAGTAAGGTGTTTGCAGGTCAATGAGGATCATGTGGTTGTCTCTATACTGTTGAGGTGATATGCTCAACTTTTAGCATCACGTTATAATGACGACCATCAATTTTGTTTAAAGAAATACAAAGCGCAGGAAGCTCGGGAAAAGTAAAAAGATCTGACGGCAATGTTTTAAAGTTGATCGAGGATTAAATGTTGATCGTTGATTCTCTTCTTGGCACCATAAAATAGCCATTACAGTTTGAATTTAAATTTTTGAATGGGGTTTTCCATGACAGGAAGAACCAAAATTGAATGCAAAAGCAGCTGGAGCTAGTAAGAAATGATTTGTTTTACTTTCGCAGTGTGGTCCAGTGTTTGATGATTATTATAGAAGGTTTGTACATTGAAAATGTAGGTAGTCACTTGCTCGAGGTATCTTGCAGGTGAATAATCAAATTGTTTAGAATGGTCGATTCATGATCTCTGGTATAGTACTCTGAGATTCTTCATAAATTGAGATCATTCTTGGATCTGATTGTTCTAATCGTCTGGATTTCCATCCCCTGCATTTAATTTTTGACTGATTTGGTTGATCTAGTGGGTGAAACCCTAACCCTAGTCATTTGTAGCTTGCTGCATCATGTTTTGGGATTTCAAGATGACTGGTGGTATATATTGTTATTTTTTTGACTTTGTAGAGGTTCCAAAAAATTTGCTTGAGTTCCAAGCCTTTTGGTCCTAGGTTGCTGATGATATTGTATTGAAGAAGGAGAACTTGGATCTAGTTTTTGTTTCCTAGCATTTTGTTATTTGGTAATGTATTGATTCTGCAAATCTAAATGAGAAGATACTTGGATTCCAATCTCATATTTGTGCATGTCTTCTTATCTTGTTCTTGGGCTCATATATGTTAATTTCACAAAGTGGGTTAGCATATGTAAACAAAGAGTATTTTGAAATTATCTTTGAGTTCCTAACAAAGTTAGGATTAAAGTCTTTCAGGTAGTTTCAGTGAGTTCACGGCTAGATAAGGATTTGATGTCATGGTATGTGAGGGAGAGGGATAATAGGCAAAGCACTTATTTTGAATTCAAGGGTGTTTGAATTGAGGTTTTCAGTTGGTATATGTTGGTGAGTGAATCTATGCCCTAGTTAAGGCACTGTTCCATTCTCTAGAAGTATTCCATCATCATCAATCACACACACATTTAAATGATAAAATCTTTGAATTAGTTAGTAAAGGGTATAGTGGTATAACATTTAGTGATTCCTTTCAAGAAGTGAATTAAAGTTACACCCGCCTAAGCATCTTGGCTCAAAGTGTAGGAGGATCTCATTGTTGATCCTTGTTAATTAGCCCTCTTCCTTGTAGACTTTGGAGTGGTGATAGAGTCAAAAATATATTAAAGTTATCCATCAAATTATAAATCTACAAGTTGAAGATCAAAGGGACTAACCAACAAAATGGTGACTCTATTGGGGAGAACAATAATGAAGAACTACATCTATTAGAATCTCTGGTTGTGGTTATATTGTAAAGTGAAAATCCTATTGACCAAATTGATTTGCCCATCTGAGTCACCAACAAAATGGTGACTCTACTGGGGAGAGTCTAGAGATAAAAACAGTGTTGGACTTTTGTGTTTTCTTCTGGTTTTCAGTGTCCTCTTGTGAATTTTAAGGATTTCCCACTTTGGTGGGTGGTGACTCATAAGGTTAAGAACTAGTGTCATAAGTTGAAGATGGAAAAAAGGAGGAATAGTAGGTCTTTTGTCAAGAAAAATCTAGAGATTGCTCTGGAACAGTTACCTAGAGCTGACAAGAAGAGCTGGATCAGGAGGAATGAAGAGTCTACCAGTGCTCCTGTGAGAGAGAAAAGAAATACCAGAGGTAGAGCACCACTTGGATCCTCTAATGAGGAAGGTTCAAAAGACATAAGTTCTAGATCAGATAGTGGCCACTCTGAAGACAAATTTTATGATACCCTAGAAGCAGTATTTCAAGATAAGGGTTCATTACCTGCAGGTCAGGATGAACATGCTAGAGAAAAGGGTTATGGGCCAAATCTAGACCTTGATGAGGACATATTTAGAAGGTATCCCATGGAACCAAGGTGAGTGCATTTCCCATATCAGCATCCTACTAATGTGGAGGTATCATCAAGCTATGAAGACAACATGATAGATCCACATGACCTAAATGCACTTAGGTTGTAGTTGGTAGAGCAGGATACCATATACAAAAGGTTACAAGAGGAGAGAGAGGCTGAAAAAGTAAACGCTCTAATGGAGAGGCAGTCTCTTTTAAGAAAAATTAATGAAATGAAGGAGAGAAACAAGATGCTTGCTTCTGCTCCTAGGGTGTTGCAGCATGATGTTTTTGGTGATCTTGAAGCTCTAAGAAGTGAGCAAGAACGCTTGTTGCAAGACCATGAGTTTGATGAAGAAGGCCCTATGATCAGACAAGTGCAAAGTTATGCTCCTTTGCCTAAGGGTAGGAATGGACATGAGATCACTAGGCCTGTTGTAGTTATTAATGAAAAAGGAAAGTAGAAGATGGTGGGTGTCCAAATAAGAAAACTAGTGACAATACCAGGGATCCCACCACCTAAATCAAATAGGGAGATAGAGATAGAAAGAAAAAGAAAAGAGGATGAAGCTCTAGCTCAAGAGTTGGAAAGAGCTGAAGTTGATGCTGCTATTGTAGAGAAAAGATTAAAGATCTAGTTCTTGAAGGCTTCATTAGCTAATGTTCATGGCCCTTCTGCTACTGAACTAGGTATGCCATCTATGAACACTACTGTTCCACTTGGCAATGCTACTACTAGTAATCTAATTCCTAATGTATCTACCAAATCATTTGTTGATCCTAATAGATAGTCAAATGTGCAAGTGGGTGGGAATGTAGATAAAAATAATAATTCTAGTGGGAACACTAGTTTAGGATTTCAAAGAAGACCTATGCAACTAGAAGGCTATAGGCAAATTATTTTTGATGGGATACCAGGCTACCCAAATGCTTTTCCAAATGATATAAGAGATAAGGTACCTAAGTTTGCTGGTAATAATGCTATTAGTTCTGAGGAACATCTTAGGTTATTTGTTGATATGCTTAAGGATTATGAGGTAGAGCATGAGGATGTAGTCATGGAATTGTTTGTTCAATCTCTAATGGAGGATGCTAGATA
Organism: Chamaecyparis obtusa; assembly: GCA_027943335.1. Classification (NCBI taxonomy): domain Eukaryota; kingdom Viridiplantae; phylum Streptophyta; class Pinopsida; order Cupressales; family Cupressaceae; genus Chamaecyparis; species Chamaecyparis obtusa. The sequence continues at coordinate 137,889 of BSBK01008284.1, read as the reverse complement.
TTGGTTTAAGAGACTTCCTGATAAATGTATTGATACTTGAGATTCCTTTGAGAGATGTTTTAAAGAGTAGTATGGTGATAGGCCTAATGCTAGTTTCATGTTGAATGAATTCAATACCATAAGGAAAAATCAGAATGAGTCTGCAGCTGAATTCAACATGAGATTTCAGAAGGGTATGCATAAGTTGTTCCAAGTTATGTGGTTAGATGACAATGTCTATCTGACCACATACTTCAATGCATTTGATGGAAAGATGGGATACTTGTTGAGGGACAAAGAACCAAGAAATCTTAGAGATGCTTTTAGGATTGTTGTCAATATTGAGAATAATATGAAGATATTAGGGAAGTTGGGTAGGAAAAGAGATGATCCAAGGTTGTTTGGAGACAAGAAATACAAAAAGGAAAATGATAGGAATGTTAGAACTAGGAGGCAAGAAGAAGATAAATTGGATAAGGTGCTCAATGCATTGAAATATTTGAAGGCACCTACAAATAGGAACATCAGTGCTCCTACCAATGAAAGGTCTCAATTCAACAACAATTTCAATAAGCAGAATAGATTGTAGAACTACCCCTACAACACCAAATGGAAGGATGGCAAGCCTATTGTCCCTGCTGCAAGAGGTAATAATGACAGAGTTGTCCCTGATCCTTTACAAAAAGCTTCAATAAATGTCATGGAGGACATACCTTGGTGTGTTGCATACCAGTCCCCTCATTCTATAGAGCATTGTGTGGTTGCACATTCTATGGCTGCAAATCAAGATTGTGGCAGTGAGGAGATAGATCAAGAAGAAGATCAAGATGATGTTGGATGCAACATGGCTACTTCATATCTAGGATATGAAGATGATTCTGATTTTGATGAAGAAGCAGATGTAAATGTGAAAAGACACAATCAAGCCCTTTTCATCAAGAGGTATTTTCTGATGATGAAGGCATAGATGAGAAGACATGTAACATGAAATCTTCTTCTGAGCCAGTAAATTTAAGAAGACTTTCTAGAGAAGAGATGGATAGCATTACTGCAGAAATGATTGGCCAAGTGCAAACTAGGGGCATGGTGGCAAGGGATACAAATGGAAAAGTTGCATGAATGTTTATAAAGAGTACCAACTCCAGAGAGCCTAGTGAGAACAAATCAAAAGGTGATCACATGGTGAAATTCAAGAATGTAAAAGGTAAGAATTGTGAGCCTAAGGGAGTTGGAGTTGAAAGATTTTCTAGTGAGATTGAGAAGCCAATTAACACAATGGCTAAGATTGAAAAAATGAGGGTGGCCAATACACCTAATGTATCAAATAAGCAAAAGGATACTAAGGCTATGTAGATTGAGATTCCTCACTCTACTCCTGTTGATATGTTAGATGTGTTGTCTCAAATTACAGTTAAGGTTCCATTGTCAGAATTGTTGAGGATCCCTAAACACAAAGATAGAGCTATTGCACGGGTAGATAATGTTCATAACAATGATGTTGCATGCAATGGGTCTCAGGATAAAGCTTTGAAAGGTGTTGTTGCTCAGGGAATTGTATCTCAAATTCCTCCTATATATTTGGATAGTTCTGTCAATGCTAGCCTTGAAAACATTGATCCATTCTTTTTGAGTGTCCTTGTGAATGGAATGAAATTGAGAAATTGTATGATTGATAGTGGTGCCTCTAATACTATTATGCCTTTCAAAATCATGGAGAAGTTGGGCCTTAAAGTTGATACAGTTCAAGGTAGATGTTGTGCAATGGATCAAAGGGAGGTACCAGTTATTGGGACTATCAATGCAATGCCATATAGGCTGGCAGCATATCCAGAGAAAGAGTTAACAATGAGTTTTTTGGTGGTGGATATCCCTCCTCATTATGGGATGCTGCTATCTAGAAGGTGGAGTGTTGCCATGGGTGGAAGTTTACAGTGTGATCTGTCCTATGCCACTTTCAAGATCGATGATCAGTTTGTCAAGGTTGAGCGAGAACCAAGAATATGCCACATGATTGAGAGAAGTATTGATAATGAAACTACATGTTTTGTGGATACTGATATTAATGCTTTTAGGGCAGAGATCCCTGTACTTGAGAAGGAACCTATTTTTTCACCTATCTTTGTTGAGGTAAGTGTTAATTCTGTGAAGGGTGATTTGTGGGTAATGTACTTTGATGGTGCAAATTGCAAGGATGGAGTAGGAGCAGGTATTTTACTTATTTCTCCTAATGGAAACACCTACAAATTTTCTTTCACATTGAATTTCTTTTGTACCAACAATATAGCAGAATATGAGGCATTGTTGTTAGGACTAAGGTTGGCACAAAAACATGGTATTAAGTGTTTGAGTGTTGTTGGTGATTTTGAGTTGGTGGTGTCCCAAGTCAAGTCAGTATATGCTTCCAAGAACAAAAGGTTAAAACAATATAGGAATGCAGTTTGCAATTTGATTGAACATTTTGATGCCTTCAATATTGAGTGGAAGGATAGGAGTAATAATAAGATGGCTGATTTGTTAGCCAATAAAGCAATCAATCCTAGTGATATTACATTTACTAGTATCTCTAAAGTTGAAATTCAGGCTAGGCCTAGTATACCAGACAATATTGAAAATTGGCAAGTTTTTGATGATGATAATGATATCTTGAAGTTTATGAGTTGTGAAGATCAGTATCATGGTTAGGAATTTGATTGTTCAGTTTTGGTTGAGTCAATAGAAGGAAAAGAGGTTGTCTTTGGTAATGAGGTTATTCAACTTAAAACTAATAAGGTGCCCAAGGGGCTTGTTGTTTTGGAAACTATCTTTGATAACTAGGATAGAGTTCAAAAGAATATCAAAGGAGAAGATCATGCTGATCTAGAGGAGATAAATCTTGGAACACATGTGGCACCTAAGAGGGTATACATTGGTAGGGACATGTCTCACAATGTGAAAAAATCTTTGATTGAATTATTGAGAAAATTCAGGCATGTTTTTGCATGGTCATATGATGACCTAAAGGTTTATAGAGAAGACTTGTTTCAGCATATCATTCCTTTGAAGGGAGATGCTAAACCTTTCCGGCAAAAAAAAAAAAAGCCTATTAATCCTACTTTGGCACCTAAGATGCAAGAAGAATTAATGAAGCTGAGAGATGCTAGAATTATCAAGCCTATAAGGCATTCTTCTTAGGTGTCAAATCTTGTCCCTGTTAGGAAGAAAAATGGTGACATCAGACTTTGTGTGGACTTCAGAAATTTAAATATCAACTCATTAAAGGATAACTAATGTCTGCCCAATATGGAAGCTATGTTGCAGAGAGTAACCAGATCTGAACTGATGTCTATGATGGATGGTTTCTCTAGTTATAATCAGATAATTGTAAAAGAATCAGAACAATTCAAGACAACTTTTACTACACCTTGGGGGACATATGTTTATGTGAGAATGCCTTTTGGTCTCACAAATGCTGGTACTACTTTTCAGAGGGCAATGGATGTTGCCTTTTCAGATTTTATAAATGATTTCCTTGTTGTCTATCAAGATGATTTAACTACCTATTCCAAGAAGGAAGAAGACCATTGTACTCATTTAGAGAAAATATTTGTGAGGGCTTTGGAATATGGCATTTCATTAAACCCAAGGAAATGTGCATTTGGTGTCACTGAAGGTAAGTTGCTTGGCCACTTAGTTGGGAAGCAAGGAGTGAGAATTGACCCTGAGAGGGTAGCAGCTATTGATAAAATTCAGAGACCAAAGAATGTTAAAGGGATTCAATCCTTCTTTGGTCAGGTCAATTTCTTAAGGAGGTTTGTGACAAATTTTGTAGAGGTTACTAGACCTATTTCTAAGATGTTGAAGAAGGGATCTACAATCAATTGGGAGGGTGAGCCTGATGAGGCTTTCAAAAATATCAAGCAGGCTATCAAAGATGCACCAGTGCTAAAGGAACCTGATTATAATATCCCAATGCACATCTTTTCCTTTGCATCTTTTCACACTATTGCTGCAGTTTTGTTACAAAAGAATAAGGATGGTTTTGAGCAGCCTATTGCATTCTTCAGTAAATCTTTGCATGCCACTGAATTGAAGTATGACATAAATGAGAAACAAGCATATGCACTTGTGAAGGTAGTCAAGGCTTTTAGGTGTTACTTGATGGGGGCAGTTGTGATTGCTTTTGTGCCAAGTGCAGCTGTGAAGGATATTTTCTCACAGCAGGAGGTGTTTGGGAGAAGATGCCGATGGATCAATAGGATCCAAGAATTCAAAATTGATATCCAAATTACTAAATTGGTTAGAGGACAAGGATTGGAAAAACTGATGGCTCAATCCAATCTTGATGTAAATCAGATAAATCAAGCTGAAATTGATTATACATGTGACATGGATGATTGTATCTAGTATCAAGATATCATCTATTACTTGAGAAATATGAAATGTCCAGAAGACATGGATGACAATAAGAAGAGGACATTAAAATTAGAAGCCATCAAGTATGTAATTGTGAAATGTAAATTGTATAGAAAAAATTTAGATTGCATACTTTTGAAATGTGTTGATGAGGATTAGGCTAACAGGTTGTTAAAGGAAATGCATGAGGGAGTTTTTGGTGGGTATTATATGGGTAAAACAACTGCTCATAAAATCTTGAGAGTAGGATTTTGGTGGCCCACAATCTTCAAGGATGCAAAACAGTTGATAAGGAGATGTGATGCTTGTCAAAGGTTTTCTGGTAAGCTTAAATTTTTAGGTAATATGCCCTTAAGGCCAGTAGAAGTACAAGCTCCTTTCCAGTAGTGGGGAATAGATTTCATAGGTGAAATACCAAACAAGTCAAGTGGAGGACACTCATGGATCTTAGTTGCCACTGATTACTTTACAAAGTGGGTAGAGGCTATACCTACAAGGAATGCAACCAGCAAGGTGGTAACTGATTTCTTGTTGAACAACATTGTTGGCAGGTTTGGGTGCCCTAAGAGAATAGTAAGTGATAATGCCATGTGCTTCAGGTCTGCTAAATATAAAGACTTTTGCAAAGGTTTAGGAATTCAAATTTCTTATTCCTCACCTTATCATCCACAAGGAAATGGTCAAGCAGAATCTACTAATAAGAGTTTGATTAAGATCCTCAAGAGGATTCTTGAAAAGAATAAGAGGGCATGGAATTCAAAATTTCCATTAGCTGTATGGGTTGATAGGGTAACTATGAAGAAGGCAATTGGTTGTGCACCATTTGACTTAGTATATGGAATACATGTAAGAATGCCTCAAAACAACCTGCTGGAAATGTATAAATTTGTGCAATTATATGATGATGACATAGATGATGAGATGCAGTTGAGGATTAAGGATCTCATCAGGCTAGATGAAATCAGGAGAGAATCAGTTGCAAGAAATGCCAAATTGCAGTTACAGGTTAAGAATTTGTATGATAAGAAGACTGTTGAAAGAAGGTTTGAGCCTGGTGATTTGGTGTTAATTTGGAATGCCAGACTGGAGGATAAAGGAAAACATGGTAAATTTGATCCACTCTAGCTAGGGCCATGTCAAATTCATGAAAAATGGGGCCAGGATTCATATGTTGTAAAATAAATGAATGGTGATATTCAGGAATTGCCAGTTCATGGAAAATTCTTGAAAAAATACTTCTTTTGAAGTATTATGTCTTCCATGAGCAGTAGTTAGGTTGTGTATATATGTATAGCCTTGTAAATTTTGTAATTTTGTCTGGTCCCTGGTCCTATTTTGTCTAAGTTGCATGTTCTGCCTTGCCTATTCCCTATTGTCTACAATTTTTGCTTGTGGGTGGTCTGCTTTAACCAATGATTCTAATTCCTTGTTGTGCCTACAAGAGGCACACATCCCCAGACAGAGCCACTGTTAGCACCCTAAAAAATTTTCATGGCTGTGCAAGTCTTCCCCTAGTCTCTATAGTATTTTTTGGTCTCTGGCCCTGTAACCCTTGTTAAATTTTCAAAAATTAGCCGTTAGGTACAAAAATTAAAAATATAACCTAACTTTACCCTGGCCTTGTTATTTTTTTGTGTTACTTTATCAGGCCACTAAAAACCTTTTATCCACATGTGTTAATTAAAAGATCACTTTACATCTTTGCAGATTAGGTTTCACCATGTCGGGCCCCCCTTTAATTTTTCCTAAGTTCCTAAGTCCCCCCCATAATGTTTTCCTATGTTTCAACCCTTTGAAAAACTTGTGGTTGTCGCATGTTCACAAGGAATCTTTCTTCCCCTTGTGAACATGTGACAAGGTGCCACATATCTCAGTGGGCCCGTCTTCAAGGTCTGCAGTGGATTAAAGTACTGACAAATCTCATGACTATCATTACACCACTAAGGTAAAGTTCTCGATGTTTAATATGGTCGTATAGCGACAACCGTCTGATGCGAGGGTCAACGACAGATAGGTGGGTCCTCAAGGTGCCAGGGTGGAACAAGTCAATGGCTTCTCATTGGTCGATGGGAGTCTGATGTGGCACGTGTCTGAGGTCTAAGGAATGAAGGAAAAGTCAGATGTCCACCTGTCGGTTTTCACAATGTGGTAGCTTGTGATTCGTTGAAATGGCTTATGCAGCAAGGTGGGGTCAAGTTGTTAGTCACTTGAAGATCTAGTGGTTGTCGCATGATCACAAGGAATTTTCTTCCCCTTCGTGATCATGTGACAGTCGTCGATTTGGAATCTAACGTAAAGGCTGTCAGTGGGTCCAATGCCAAGTCATGTTGATTTGGTGGTTTTCAATTGGTCGGCGGGGTAACGAGCTGGATGTTGTCAGTGGGGCCGCGGTTCTCAAAGGAGTAAGGTGTCTGTAGGTCAGTGAGGATCATGTGGTTGTCACTATACCATTGAGGTGAGATGCTTGACTTTTAGCATCGTGGTATAACGATGACTGTCAATTTTGTTTAAAGAAATACAAAGCGCAGGAAGCCCAAGAAAAGTAAAAAGATCTAATGGCGATGTTTTAAAGTTGATCAAGGTTTAAATATTGACTGTTGATTCTCTGCTTGGCACCATAAAATAGCCATTGCAGTTTGAATTTAAATTTTTGAATGGGGTTTTCCACAATAGGAAGGACCAAAATTGAATGCAGAAGCGGCTGGAGCTGGTAAGAAATGATTTGTTTTGTTGCCACAGTGTGGTCCAGTGTCTGATGATTATTGCAAAAGTTTTGTACATTGAAAATGTAGGTAGTCACTTGCTCAAGGTATCTTGCAGGTGAATAATCAAATTGTTTAGCATGGTAGATTCATGATCTCCGGTACAGTACTCTGAGATTCTTCATAAATTGAGATCATTCTTGGATCTGATTGTTCTTATCACCTGGGTTTCCATCCCCTACATTTAATTTTTTACTAATTTGGTTTCTCTAGTGGGTGAAACCCTAACCCTAGTCATCCGTAGCTTGTTGCATCATGTTTGGGATTTCAAGATAACTGGTGGTATATATTGTTATTTTTTTTTACTTTGTAGAGGTTCCAAAAAATTTGCTTGAGTTCCAAGTCTTTTGGTCCTAGGTTGTTGATGATATTGTATTGAAGAAGGAGAACTTGGATCTAATTTTTGTTTCCTAGCATTTTTTTATTTGGTAATGTATTGATTCTGCAAATCTAAATGAGAAGATACTTGGATTCCAATCTCATATTTGTGCATGTCTTCTTATCTTGTTCTTGGGCTCATATATGTTAATTTCACAAAGTGGGTTAGCATATGGTAAACAAAGAGTATTTTGAAATTATCTTTGAGTTCCTAACAAAGTTAGAATTAAAGTCTTTCAGGTAGTTTCAGTGAGTTCATGGCTAGATAAGGATTTGATGTCATGGTATGTGAGGGAGAGGGATAATAGGCAAAGCACTTATTCTGAATTCAATGGTGTTTGAATTGAGGTTTTCAGTTGGTATATGTTGGTGATTGACTCTATACCCTGGTTAAGGCACTGGTCCATTCTCTGGAAGAAGTCCATCATCATCAATCACACACACATTTAAATGATAAAATCTTTGAATCAGTTAGTAAAGGGTATAGTGGTATAACATTTAGTGATTCCTTTCAAGAAGTGAATCAAGGGTACACCCACCTGAGCATCTTGGCTCAAAGTGTAGGAGGATCTCATTATTGATCCTTGTTAATTGGCCCTCTTCCTTGTAGACTTTAGAGTGGTGATAGAGTCAAATTTATATTAAAGTTATCCATCAAAGTATAAATCTACAAGTTGAAGATCAAAGGGAATAACCAACAAACCAACAGACTCTTTATTCACATTTAACATGTAAAATATTAAAAAACTTACCTCAATCGATAAATTTCAGTGAAGAATGATTGACTTTCACAATTCGATTTTGATATTTGAACAAAAAGATGGTGCAAATTGATAGAATATGCTTCTTTGTCACCTTCAAGACCATGAAAAGCAAATATTTGTCAGATAAAACGTAGAAACGAGATAGTATATAGAAAAAGTGGGCCTCTTTCATGAGATATTTAACACATAAGACCATTTTTTTAATCTTACATAGCGCGTGCACCCTATGCAAAAATAGAGAGAGAGAGAGAGAGAGAGAGAGAGAGAGAGAGGACAAGAGAGAGAGGGTGATAAGAGAGAGAGAGAGAGAGAGAGAGAGGGGGGGGGAGAGGGTGATCCAGGTGCATCATGAGACTGGAAATAATTTACCGATTCTGGATTATACATGGTTATTTTATATTGTAATATAGCTTAGCAAGCCATTTTTGTGTCTTCATGATGTAATAGAGTGTGAGACTCAAGTACGATTAAATCCTAGTAGTCTAAGGCATAATAAATAAAAGGTTGTATAATCGTGAAGTAGTATAATCGATTTCTTTTGGGAAATCTTTATCTTGTTTTTGGTAGCCGATGAATGGAAGAAAAGAGGGAAGAGAAATCGATGGAAAAAGAGATAATCAATGTAATACGAATAAAGGTGAATGAATTTATATTTCATATTTACATTTGATTTCTCTCTGTGACTCTTCAGTTTCCGGCATGTTTCATTTACTTGTTGAAAATTCATTTTATTTAGACTTACTCATTCAGCTTACTATCTAGTATCCATATTGGTTCTGGACCAAACATATTTTAATATGAAAATGCCATGATGGAATATGGCATAGAGGAGAATGAATGTTTAGTTTCATATTATGTATTTTGTCTTCTTTGGGTTCATGCTTAACGATGATCAGTCTTTTAAATCACAAAGTTGTTTGAATTTTCTTCCAATTCAAGATCCACTCTGTAATGACAATGTGAATCAATCTTTGCCTATTAATGGAAAACAATATTGAAGAGTTTGTTCTATTTTAGGAATCTATACTGTGATAGTCTGAAATGGGACATTACGTTCTTGTGTTTGGCAAAGGTTGATTATTTTAAATGTTAATGTTATCTTTTGATAACCGGTCCATAAAATTAGTTTTTTTTAGTTGAAGCAATTACATTAACATGAGCATAAGTTAGTTCTAATGTCGAGTTTTATTGGAAAAGTTTATTAGCTTGTTGAAAGAACTTTACCTGTTATTGGCAAACCTTGTCAAAAGTCTGATTCTGAGTCTTGAAACAATGAAACAATTTCCAGTGAGCAATTTTACTAGTTTTGGATTGGCAGCATGTAATGCTATCGAGACTAGTAAAAATAGAGAGAGAGAGAGAGAGAGAGAGAGATCTTGCTCTCACTTTGACTATTTCTCCTCACAATTGAAATCTATGACTTAAACAAGGTGTACGCACTATACGACGCATGCCCTATAGTGCTCTTGCCTTGTTTAAGTCATAGATTTCCATAGTGTGCATGCTCTATAGCTCACATGTGTTTGGTAAGGTATTGGAATTTACTAATCCTAAGGCTTGGATTTTCCTTAGAGATCCAACCCAAAGGCTTGGAGGATTCAAATAGACCTGAGACGTGTTTTCCAGCAGACATAGAGAAAAATGACAACTTTTTTGGTGTGCTCTTCGTCAGGTTTACTCATGGTTCAATAATGCAAAAATCAGACAACATGATATTGTAGATCTCTCTGTTAGCTATCTAAGCATATAATTTATTTTGAATTCTGATTATGTTATGTTTTTCATCTCTAATTGATTTTGTGTGTATGTCTATTTTTTGTAAAAAACCAACATGTATTTTGAGCATAGATTTTGGCTTGTTCATCGAATTTCGCAACAACTTACATTTTTAGAAACTAGACTCCATTCTACACACTTCAAAAAAAAATAAAAATTGATTTTTGATTAGTTTCAAATGATTTGTAGGGGGAGCACAAAGAAATTTCATGTTTTCAGGATGTGTGCACTTTGTAAATTCATAAAAAATTATACATTCATCAAAAAAATTAGCAAAAACATCTAGGATAAACTATGTGGTGTTAGCTAACTTCTCACTGGAGTGATTAAAACAATTCAAAAAAAAAGTTAACATTTTAGGGGGAGCACACCATACGCTATGTTATGTTTTTTCACAAAAAATAGGACCTCTTTTTGTACTCCCCCTTTTTGAGGGCCTTAATCTACACCATCTTAAAAATAAATTAGTAGTTTAGGAGCTAGATTCAGAGTATTACAACTCTTGTTCTTGTCACATCTTAAAATTTTGAGTTTAACTATTTTCAATTTCTTGTTGAAGTTCAAAGTTTTCTGATTTCAGGAAAAAAGTGGCATCTTATACCCCCTTTTTGGTCCCCCATCTTTGTGCACTTACCCACAAACTTCCCATTATACATACAGGGTAATTCATGAGTAATTTACAGTCCACCCAATTTACAGTGCCATATAAATTTGATATTACAATATTTTGTATCTCCATTTAGTCCAATGAACCAATTGGATCTTCCCTACCCTTGATTGTCTCAAGTATTGCCTCATGGTTTGACTCACGAACCTTCTAAAGAGTTGTATTATGTGGTCTTCCCCCAAATTTGATCAAGTGGACATTTGATGCAATGATGAGATTTGAATAATGAAGAATCTTTCTGTGTGTCTCCCAATCCTCGAATAACCACAACCTAGGGTTCTTCATAGCATACCATCTAAGCCATGTACTAGTTACAACCACTACTCCTATAGGGTATTCTAATTCTTCACCATCGATAACCGAGTGATCCAATTTCTTTTTTGCCTCAACACAATGACACAAATAATAATATGTCCCTTCTTCATTTTCTTCAGGTGCAATAGCAACAAAAACATGGCCTGTAATGATATAAACATAATGAGGACATTAGTTTACTAAATATTTATGATAAAGTACTAAATTTGAGATTATTTTTATGTGGAAAATTTACCTAGTTGTACTAGATCAGATAAGTGATCAAAGTCAATGGATGATTTCATTTCTATCAGTTGTAGTGATTCATGGGGATGATAGGAGGCAAGTGTACTCAAAATACATGCATACCATTTGTCAACCCATTCCTTTGACTCACACCCATCCCAATCTTCATCTACACATGATGAACAAAAGCACACATATGTCATGTTTGGATACTCCATGAACTTGCATTACAACTTCTAAAAGAGTGTACCTCACTTGATCCTGTCAGTGTACAACAATCATCATATGGTGCAATGTTAGTTTCATTAATCAACCAAAAAAATCTATGAACCGTAGACTCACCTTCATTACCTAGACCCATTGTATCATTACACCACTGGACAATACATCTCACATCTAAAAATGTTTCTCTCTTTGTACTTTAATTCTTCACATGCTAAGGCTCTTTTAATACATGCACCCACACCATCGTGCTCTCCCTTTCCATGAATGGCCTCTATGAAATTCCACATATATTGAATTCCAGTTATCTTATGCATCCTACACAACTAATAAAATATCCAAGAATTCTTGAATTGTGATGCTTAATTATCAGACCATATGATATGTCGATGATATTTTATGCCCCTGTTAGCCAAATGACCATAAAATAGTTGAAAGCAACTGTGTACAAACTCTGTAGAATGTGAGCGATCATCGCTGATATAAAAATGATACTCCCTCGATATCTTCATGTTCTCCTCTGTACTATCCGATGAATGCATGAATTCTATATGAACAAATATAGCAACCTGTTGAGAGCTGTAATACTTTGCTTGCACTTCATTTTGTGGTTGTACTGTGTAGTTCTCTACAAAATCCACAACTCAAACAATGGTATCAAGTGGGAATGTGTCCTTGCACATCTTGAATTGCATATCCAACCATTGTGCTCTATGTGTATGCCTCGCATACTCCTAAATAATTTTTTGACAAAAAATGTCCATGAACTGATACATTGGAATTTTTTCAATTACTAAATCACATCTTTTAGCCTCTTTTTCATATTTTAGATTATATGTCACAGTCTTATATTTTCCAAATTCCACTATCTCATTACCGATTGCATGCGTACTCTCCATATGTTGACAAATTGGAAAATGACATAAAATGGTAGATATTAACTCCCTTGAAGATCTAGGTGGGACATTTATGTTACAATCCTACAAAACATTGTTAGAGTGCAAATCTACACATATATTTCTATAAACTTCAAAATGCTCAGAAAATTCAATATGTACCCTACAACAACAAGTTGTGCATGTTTGATTTATCTTCACATAAAAAGGTTTACACATTTCAAAATATCTCTTACTAATTTCTATTTGAGGATACATATGTATAAATTATGCAAAGAATTATGTCTCAGTTAAATCCAAAAAATATTTTGGATGTGGAACACAAATTCGACTACCAATCCTCCTTATTACAACATCTCTTTGATTAGGAGATACCCATGTTTTATTCTTCAAAAATTCTTCAATCAAGGATTTCAAAGCTTCAACAATTGCTTTATCTTTTCATGGTAGTCTACCAAAAAATTCCCATAACTCATTTCTATTTGGATCTTCCACTCTTTGATGCCTTCCCAAGGCTCTCATTAGAGACTTTCTACTTATTTTCAATGTTTTGCTTGTCTTTCTAATGAGTTGAGATTTATTCATTTGACTTCTTACTATCATTGATGTAAGTACACGTCATGTGACATTACTATCTTTTGTGCATGATGTAGAACCCACACTCTCATATGCAATCATTAGATTCTTTACAATAGATTTTTCACTTGAGTCATCCATCATTCTGAGCCCAAGAATCTTCATGATGGGCCTAAATTTCAGATTCCTCATCATTTCAACAAATAGTTGACATCTTCCTGTCATGTTTAAATTCTCAAAAAATGATCTCCAAATACGATTAGCATTTCTTTGACAAGTATGATTGGGAACCTTGTCAAGCATTGCTTGCAAAATGTTAGTATCAATATCAATCAAATATTATGGATTTCTATAAATAATTCTAGGAGCATAAAAAACATTATGTATGAATTGTGTACCATCTTGAGTTCCTTCAACATGAGACGATGTTGTGCCTACACCTTGGGATGTAGAAAATATTGTGCCTTTAACATGATACAAGGGGGTACGTACACCTTGGGATGTAGACAATTGTGTGCCTTCAACATGATATAAGGGAGTAAATACACCTTGGGATGTAGACAATGGTGTGCTTTCAATATGATATAAGGGCGTTCCCACACCTTCAGAAGTAGACAATGGTGTGCCTTCAAAATGATACAATGGTGTGCCTCCAGCATTGGATGATGTCTCTTAAACTTGGGATCTCATAGATGATGTGCCCACATCTTCATAATTCAATTTTCTTGTTGCACGAAAGTTTCTCATTCGTTCTCTTTTTGTTTCCAATTCCAATTCTCTCTTACTTTGTATTGATGTTTCATGTTCCTCATCCAAATAAAAATCTTCTTCTATGGTATCCAATTTTTTTTGTTCATGAAGTTGTCTCATTCTTTTCCTTTTCTTCTCTTTGTCTCTTTCATGCTCTTCCAGTGTTAAAGTCCTTGCTCGTTTCTTTGGCATGATGATGATTTCTACATATGAATTGATTACAATTTTTAAAATATAATATAAATATATTACAAAAAGTCAAATTATAATATAAACCTCTTACAATATGACAAATGATAATATAAATTTATTACAATTATATCCAATTATGTATTGAACAAATCTATATCATACCAATTATAAACCAGAACACTCTTTATTCACATTTGACATGTAAAAAAATAAAAAAATAACCTCAATCGATAAATTTCAAATTATAATGATTGAATTTCACAATTTGATGTTGATATTTCAACAAAAAGATGGAGAAAATTGATAGAATATGCTTCTTTGTCACTTTCAACACCATGAAAAGTGAATATTTGTCGGATAAAACTCATAATTCAGACATCATACAGAAAAAGTGGGCCTCTTTCACAAGATCTTTAACTAAGAAGATTTTTTATTTTAGTCTTCCATAGCGTGAGCGCTCTATAGTGTATGCACCCTATGCAAGACTAAAAAGTGTTATGAATACTCTTGCATAGCATGAGCGCACTATAGCACGTGTGCCCTATGCACACACACACACACACACACACACACACAAAGAGAGAGAGAATGAGAGAGAGAGAGAGAGAGAGAGAGAGAGAGAGATGAACTACAATTAATTTGAATAAATTGTATGACTTGAAGATCTGTGATTTGAGATCACTAGGTTGTTGATTAGATATGTAAGATGATTAAATCAGTAATATGTTGTGATTGATGTCAACTAGTTTTGACAATACTTATATTATAAGTTACTATACCGAAACATCTGTAGAAAGAAGAAGAAAAGAGATGAAGAACATATATATCTACATGAGGAAGATGGATATGATAGATGAGGATAAGGAATACATTGGGTAACTTATTGATGAGTCTATGACCTATGTTATTGACTTGATTATGTTGCATTCATCTATGATGAAGGATAGAGTAAAATGTTACAAATCAGTATTGTCAGTTAAAGAAGAATTTTAGTATACACCGACACAGTGTAGTGTAAACCGAGAATAGTATAAAGCGAGCTTGTGTTCACCAATGCATTTCTTTGTTAATCGAGCAGGAGAAAAGAACTAAATGACTAGTTTAGCTGACAAAAGTTGATGAGCTAGAAAGTATCTCATGATTAGAGTTGAAGATAATGTTTGTTACAAAGATCAATGGCTAACATAATTCGAAGAAGATCTAAGGGATTGAAACAAAATGTGTTACTGACACATCAACCGAGGAAGGTTTAAGTGAAAAAATGGACAAAGGAGATTAAGCGGCAAAATCTGATGGATGGAATTAAAATGGTTTACTTGTCTATTTAAGGGACTAGAGTTTCATTATGAAACTTATGCCGGAAGAAGGAGACTACAAAGATATCGCATGAACAAGCTTCATGCATGCCTGATCATACTAGTTAAGGAGAACTGAACTACAAAGAATACCGAGCGTCATAAAGCTATTACTGAGAGACAGTAAGTTACTGAATATTGATTGAAACAGAATTGATATATTGATTAGAGGATTTGAATGAGCATAACATAGATCTGATAATCTGCAATTGAAGTTGTGTTGTAATCAGATCACCTATTGTTACATTTTAACCATTGTAAACAGATAAATCTCTTACCAGAGTGGACTTGAAAGTCTTGTAATGTCATTCATAGAGTGTACATTTTTTATCCTATTAACCCCATAGTGAATGCTGGTTGGATGATAACGGTTGGTCTAAAATCCTCTAACAAGGTCACACCTCACAGTGTGTTTGTAACCTTTAATAACAGGGTTGGGTCTTCACCGACCTCACTTTAGAAGAGTTAATAATTTTTGAGTTGTTGGTCCCAGGTGGTTTTTCCCTTTACAGGGTTTCCACGTTAAATCTCTTGTTTTATGTGTTAATTTTGATGATTTTTTGTTGTCATACTTTACATGTTGCATATTGGATTTGATCGGTAATCACTATATGTTATTATTTGGTAATTGGTAAAAGCATAGACATAATAAGTATTTTATGTTACTAAGCTACAGAAGTTTTAGTAAATTGTTTTTGGATATACATTTTGTGATTGGGACTATGGATAACTGATTCACCCCCCTCTCAGTTATTCAAACAATTGGTATCAGAGCGTTGGTTGCTTGGAACAAAGCTTTAAGGACTTCAGCACAAAGATCTCAAAATGTATAAGAGGGAAGTGCCAAAGCTAAACAAGGATAACTTCACAATATGGCAAAGCCGAATGAAGCTGCATGTATCTGGAATTGGTAATTCTGCCCTCACACTAATGGAGAATGGCTACCTTGCACCGCCCCTAGTCCCTTGACCCTTGATCAACTAAGGGAAAGGCATGAGCATAATGTTACTATGATGGAGATTGTTGCTACTTGTACAAATGCTGAATTCAAAGATATCAAGGACTGTACTACTACGAAGATGTGGGATAAACTTGCTCAAGTTTATAGTGGTGATGTGAATGTCAAAAGAGCCAGAGCTGAAATCTTAAGGGGAAGATTCGATGATATGAAAATGACGGAAGGAGAAAACATTGTGTAGTACACAAATAGAATAAAGGAGGTAGTTCATGCTATTAGAGCATTTGATGGTGTTATTGATGAAGAGACAGTGGTAAGCAAAGTTCTCAGAACCTTATTGCCAGTTTATGCAATCATAATATCTGCAATTCATGAAACTAGGTCTACATCTGGTAACAACCTTAGTCTTGATAATATGATTGGTAAGCTTACAACCTTATTTTTTTTCTATTAAGATAGTTTAGTAAAATTACACATATAGAGGAGAATCTAAGAATTAACTTCACTGTTCACACCCCCATTGCATATACAATTACAAAATTTAGGGGGTGATGAATCAACTAGAAATTATGCAGCTGAAAGTAAGACTTAAGTCTACTTATGATATGACCATTTACATATATATAAAAAAGAACTTGAAGTGTAATTGTATCTATTCCCAACCATTAGTGTGACCACCTTGGTCATTTTGGACCATTGGAATCTCTACAAAAGCCAAATTCTCTTCCTGTTTGGTCCCTGTATCCATTCCTATCAGAGCGTTATACTAATTGGGATCAATAGGAGCCTCCCTCTGATAATCCCTATTAATCTATAGACCACTAATCATATTTTTCAAGTCCTCCACTTCTATGGGGGCTAAGAAGCTTTGATACTTTGAAATGTAATTTGTAGCCTGCACTTGATCTTTGTTAATCATCAAGCTGCCTTCCTATAATAACATCATGAACTCACTCCTCGTTATGTGAAGAACCAAGGAGACCTATGACATAATATTAAAATGTGTAAGTTTAATATTAAACTTAGTAAGTTTCCTTTTCTCATCTTGAAAGATTTCTCTATTCCTGTCCTTCCAAAGAGTCCATAAAACCTCAATTGGTAGTGAAAACCAAAATTTATTGAGCTTAGAATCAAATCTTTCCACATAGCTTGGAATAATTTCACTCTAAGAGATATTGGACATACAATTCCAAAGACAAGGGGAACCAAGGAAAATAGCCCAAATCTTACGAGCATAGACACACTCAAAAAATAAATGCTCAAAAGACTCAACAGTATTACAAAGACTGCAAGAAATGGGGGAAAGACCAATAGAAGAAAGCACCTGACTAATGACCAATTTCTTAGTCAACAACAACCACTTAAAACAAATCTTCTTTGGTTCAACTTTACCTTTCCAAAAATAGTAAAAAAAAGGGCCAATTAGAAAAGGGATTAATCTGCCCCCAACACTGGGACACCCAAGCAATAAGAGAGGAATCATTCTTCATATAGAGATACAAACTCTTAGTAGAAATTTTGGACAACAAACTACCATCAGACCATTTAGCCTTATTAAGGAAAGCATTAGAATCAATAATTTCACATGAGTTATAAGAATTTATTGCTTTCTTAATAAGTGTATAAGTCTTCTTTTGAGAATCAGGGATATTAAATTTGGCTTTAATATTCTCCCACTCCCCTAGCTGCCCACCATCCAAGATGTCTTGTATCAGAGAAATTCCCTTTATATTCCATACCTTTGTAGAACAACTCTGAGTAAGAGCCAAAGGTTTATCATTGTAGAAGAGCCCCCACCAAATAGATCTATCCTTAATAAGAAAATAAGGAGGACCACCTGCTGACCCTCTTTCCAAAATGAACTGTCTCACCTAGACCCATGCTTTCTAGAAGGCTTGAAAATTTTTGGACCCGAACAATCTCATATTAAAATCACCAAAGACAATATAAATTACTAGCACATCCTTCCATTGCTTACCTTTCTTAATAACTGATTTCAAAATGTTGTTTCTAATAAGGATTTTCCAAGGCTCATTACCCCAAAGAGCTTTCAATACCCATTTAGATGCAAGAGATGACCCATGAGTTTTAAGGTCTTTCAAGCCCAGTCCACCTTGTCTCTTCACCTGACAACACCAAGCCCATTTAACACAATGCCTTTTCTTACTACCCTTCCCATCTGACCATAAGAAGTCATGAAGAATCTTCTCAATCATATTCACCTAAGAGCTTAGGAACAACCAAGCCAAAGCATAGTAGATGTGATGAGATGAAATAACTTTTTGAACCACTTGATATCTTCCTACAATGGATAGGGAATGTGTCTACCATTTGATATGCTTCTTGTTGATTTTACCATATACCCAGTCCTACATATCATTAAGATTGGGCTCTACTAAGAATGGAATACCCAAATATTTGACAATCTGCCTGGGCCCTGCCCATTACCATCCCTTATTTACCAGCCAATTAGGTGGTTCATGATACCAACCTAGAACATTGGATTTGGAAGGGGATATTTTGGACCCCGAAGCTTCACAAAAAAGATTTAACCTATTAATGGCATTATCAAAGTTATCTTCTGAAAGGCCTAGGAATAGAGATGTATCATCAACAAACTGAACATTAATCAACTCTTCATTATTAGGAAGAGAGATACCTTTTAAGGGAGGCCCTATTTCTTGAGCCCTTAAGGTATAAAACAAAGCATTAGCAACAATAACAAACAATAGAGGGGCAATCAGGCATCCCTACCTTATAGACCTTTGCAACACAATAGGTTTAGAAAAGAGGCCATTCACATCAATGACTGTAGTAGCATCTTTAAATAAAATACTTATCCATTTGCAATAAAACTCTGGGAAACCAAATGCTTTGAGCATTCCAAGAATGAACCCCCATTCTATCCTGTCATAAGCTTTTTCAAAATCTAACAAAATCATGGCCACCTCTTGTCCATCTGATTTAGCCCAATCCATAGCCTCCCAGCTAGTAATCAGATTATCTAGAATGTATCTCCCCTAAATAAAGCCTGTTTGTGTCTGAGAAATGAATCTATTCAATAGAGGGGCAATTCTTCTGGCAAGAACTTTGGCTAGGATTTTATAAGACAAGTTTAAAAATGTAATAGGCCTCCAATTCTTAACAAGGGATTTGTCCCCTGCTTTCAGGAGGAGCTTGACAACTCCTCTGTTAATAGATTCCCCTAGTGAGCCTTTCTCGAAGGCTTCTTCATACACATATAAGAGTTCAATACACATCTAGCTTTCGCTTTTCTTGTAGAATTCAGCTGGGAGACCATCCATGCCAGGAGATTTCCCATTTGGGAAAGAGTCAATAGCAACAAAAATTTCCTCCTCAGAGAGGTCCTTACTGAGGTTGTCCTGATCAGTAACTAAGATTTTTTGGGGGATAAGATTAAGACAATCCTTCATAGCAACTTGACTATCTGCTAACACCTTCGAAGAAAATAAATCCTTATAAAAACTATGAAAGGCTTTCAGGATGTCCTCTGGATCACTAGTATGTCTGCCTTCCAACTGAATTTCACTAATCATTTCTCTTTTATGCTTGGCCTTAATGATATTGAAAAAGTACCTAGACCCTTTATCTCCCTCGTTGATCCAATTCATCCTTGCTCTAATTTTCTTCCCTTGGATCTTATATCTCAGAATATTACTCAAATTATGTTTAATCTTGATCAGCTGGATT
Source organism: Chamaecyparis obtusa (assembly GCA_027943335.1). NCBI lineage: Eukaryota > Viridiplantae > Streptophyta > Pinopsida > Cupressales > Cupressaceae > Chamaecyparis > Chamaecyparis obtusa. The sequence goes on along the minus strand of BSBK01008284.1, from coordinate 117,971 downwards.
TCCAAATCATCATTGTTCCCTCTGTCCTGCAATTCTTTTTCAATACAGTTCAGCCTACTCTGCCAGAAAGACTCTTCTTTATTCCTATCCATGGCCACTTTTTTTCCAATAACTTGAAAGAGATTTTTCCAGGTTTCCACCCTCAGATTCCAAAGCTCAATTGCATCTAGAAGAGGATTACCAAGTCTAATGATCTCAATTACCATAAGAATGGCTTCTAAATTGTTCGGATCTTCAAGGAGTGAAATGTTGAGCTTGAAAGGGTTATCCTTCCTCACTAGATCAACTGAACTCCTATCATCCTCAATCTTGCAACAAGTATGAATAGGAGAATGGTCAGATAGGGAGGCTGGGTGAACTTGAACAGGAGCATGATTATTCTTCAGTATGAAGGAGACTGAGGAGACATCTCCATACACTCTGTCCAACCTACAGTATACTCTTTTCTTACCCCTCTAATTATTGCACCAAGTGTACCAAATATTAGGAAACTTACCATACATATGCTCCATAGGATCAAGAAGATTGAATTTCCTTTTGAACTTATGCCAAAAGTACATCTCATTACCTTTCCAAGAGTGAGCTAGCCCTCCTAGTTTATCTACTCTATGTTCCACCATGTTAAAATCACCAAAAAACACCCAAGGGATTTTTGGAAGATGTGCACAACACCATTCCCATAATTCTTCTCTCTCTCTATAATTATTTAAAGCATACACATTACAAATACCAAACTTATTTTCCCCCTGCTTTATTGTTACCCAAATAATTCTCTGGCAGGCTAAGCATCCATGGCTTTCAATAAGATTCTCCCATTTTGGGTGAATGAGGATTGCCACACCTCCATTCCCTCTCTCATGGTTTGAGTGAAACCCAATAGCTTTATCCGAAAGGAACTTCAAGATGGAATGGGCCTGAAAACCTATCACCTTAATTTCTTGCAAACAAATAAAGTCTTTAAACTTCAGATTGTTACACCATCTTCTAACTATGAACTTCCTATCCGGTATCTCTAACCCCTGGACATTCCAACTATGGATGTATACCATCATGATGACTTGGGAGGGGTATTTGTTCTTTTTCTCAACTTATTAAAACAATCTGGTAGGTTCTTTCTCCCTCTGCCCCCATTGGATACAGAGTTTCTTTTTGCAGTCTTCCTCTTTTTCCTGACAACTTCAGTGAATTATCCCTCCAAGTTAGAGGCCACAATAGTAAGGGGTCCAGGTGGGGTAGAAGAATCTGAAGGTGGGGTAGGCATCTCCTTATTATCTTGCTGAAACTTGAATGCTCTCTCATTAAGATTCATAATGGCTAACTACCGAGCATTCAAAATGGGCGGGGTAACTCTATTGGTAGGGGGCTCTCCATGATGACCTCTTGGTAGGTGGGTATCTAGAGGAGTGGGGAAATCATTTGAAAGACCGATCCTGGTAGGGAATGTTATCACTGTTATAAATTTGTCAAGCCCCATGCTAGTATTTTGAAAAATAATCCAATTTAAGAGTCTAAGGGTTAGGTTTTATGTTGAAAACCCTATGTTTGATAAAGCCCTAATTATTTTTGAAACTTGTTATATTTTGGCATTACTTTTTGGCTCACTAATTCTCCAAAATACGCATGTGCCAATTCTCACCCCCTTTGATCCATCACTTCATAGGTTATATTGTTAGGTTGTTAGGCGGGGTGCTTTTTAATTTATTTCATTCAAAGGCCTAAGTTTCAGTATTATTTCTCAATAGTTTGTTCTCTATAAAATGTGTGGCTGTCGTTGAACCACAAGCCTTTCCATTGTCAAAATATCTAACATGCACTTTAGCGACAAGGCGCCACCTGTGCAGGTGGGCCCAACTGGTATCAAGATGTGCTGGTGTTTAAAGAACAGATCGCATCAACGACTATCGCTATACCGTTGGACCAATATATTAACCTTTTAAGCATCACGGTATAGTGACAACCATCTAATTTTTTAAGGTGGATGAGATGGTAGGTGGGACCTTGAACTTCTAGGTCAGTATGACATGTACGTTTGTGATTGGTTAAGGTACATTGATGTGGCGGTTGACTGGACTTTAAAATGATAGAAGGGACTTCAAGAAAGGGGCCCACCCATTTGTAAATGTGACATGTTATGATTCAACATACAAACAAGTGATGTATCAAGCTATGGGGTTAGACTTTTCAAAGGGTTAACCATCAAATCACTAGTAGAATTTGGCAAATAAATGACCAGGTGACTAAAATTTTTAGTCATGTGACTAAAAATTTTAGTCACGGGACTAAAACTTATCATGTTTTACCATTTTTTTAGTCACGTGACTAAAACTGATCATGTTCTACAAATATAAATGACTAAATAAATGACCAATTTGGTCATCAGGTAAAATCACAACTAAAATGACTAAATAATTAGTTACCCTAATAAAAATGACTAAATGAATGATTAATACTCCTTTACACATTAACATTTGATGTTATCATATACTTATATCTTAGAAGTTGCATTTCACCAATAATGTACATGGATTGTAGAAAAATAATGTCTATAAAAATACATTTATATATGCTTCTAAAGTCATTTGTCTTTAATATCTCATACTTATTATTTGAAAAGAGGTACTAGGACTCAAAAGTGTCAAGAATGCTCTATTGATTCTTAAGTAGACCAGTGAATATATTTTTTAACTAAAGCATTTTATGAAACTAAATAGAATATATTGAATGTTTGTTGATTTTTAAAAAAATCAGTGTTGGAAATAAGGGGTTGTTTCTAATAGCTTTTTTAAATTTTTCTTTTCAGCTAACTTGAAATGTAAATTTAACTTTCACTATTTACCATGATAATCCTCTTTTCATCTAACTTGAAATATAAATCTAACTTTCAATGTTTACTATGATAGTCTCGTGAAATGTAAATCCAAAAAATATCCTTGAATAGTGGAACAAAATTAACATGTTTATTATTATATTGGTCATTGTTTATGTATTTGAATGAGTGCTTGAGATGTCTAGACTGACCTCAAGGAACACTTAGCACTCATTGCATCTAGGCAATTTTTGAAGAATGTCTATTTTTGAAAAATAATAAAAATTTATCAACATGTCATATGCTTCAAAAAATGCCCCTTGTCATTTATAATGGACTTTTCATCCTTCCAAAATTTGAATAAAAATGTCTTCCATGGATCAACAAGCACAAAAAAAGAAAGCCAAAATGGACACTTTCATACTGTGACTTCTTTGCTAGTCTTTTAGGTGCCCTACTATATGAGATCCCCGTTAAACCAAGTCTAGGTTGTCTCTGAACATCATACATAACTCTAAATATTTTTGGGCAAGCAGGTTCATTTAACAAGCCTCATTTATTTCCAAGTTTGGATAATCTCATTTTCTATGTTTATTGAAAAAACTCACTCATGAACCTTTGTATCTTCCATGGATCAAGCACAAAAAAAGAAAGCCACCTCCAAACAACATCCTAAATAACTTGATTCATAACACTTATGAAATATTCTTTGGAGAGAGTCAGTACTCCTATATAGGAATTTTTGAAACATAGAAATCTATATAGGACTTACTAAAGATACTTTAATCACAAATTGGATTGACTAATTGAACACAACTAGATTTGATGTATGGAACTCAAATTATTCATGATGCATGAAGATTTTGGAGGGCAAGAGACATGATGATGATTGAGTTTATGTAATGTTAAAGATTATGATACAAAATTATATGATTTTTAGTTGTAAAAATGTAATTAAATATGTCCGAGCAATTTTTAATGTAATCTTTACCATGGTAAGCAAAGAATACACAAATATTTAGGTCAAATATAAGAGTACTTTTCATTCACAATTTTTTGTATAGTACATTTTGAGGTATCATAAATAAATACAAATTTATTTAGGTATTGTAAAAGAGATATTGTGCTCTAAATTACTAAGAGATTGAAATTTGAAAATAACTTTATGTAAAGCAATTTTTATGATGATATTCAAAGTGTGCACAAATATTAGATTAAACACATGAAATTTTTTGTAGAAATTTTGTTTTAGAATTTATTCATAAAAAAGAAAAATTGAAAAATGAAAGAAATTGTTTTATATTAAAAATTGAGTGATATATACTAAATTTTTAAAAATGTCTAAAATTAGATATGTCCCATCTTTTAATTGTAGTGGGGGTTAAGGTTAATTTTAGCTTAATGGTAGTGCTAGGGCGGGAACTGCAGTGTCTCACGCAACCCGCCCTTAGAATGGTGATCGTCCGAGACTTTGGAGATAGAGAGTTGCTTCCCACCACTTCTGCATCTGATCATTGCAGGCTGTCATGGAAAACAAACGAGTATGTGGCCAAGACAGCTTGCAGAGCCGAGGGTAAGAGATAAGAGGGAATGGTCTGTTGTGTTCTAGAATTTACTATGAGGATCATTTTTGCTTCAAAGGATCCAACACTTCTTTGAGAGTTCTCAAATAGGTGTGTTTGAAATCCTGATATCCACGTCTTCTTCCTCCTGCCCCATCTTTTATCTTGGATTATCACATGCGAGATATGTTTCACATATATCACTCGTCTAACGTCATGGACTTCTATTTGGTGTTTGCAGGAAGTAAGGGGTCACTACCATTTGAAGGGCACCATCCTCGCTGTGAAATTATTGTGACAGGTTCTCTTCAAACCCTAATTCCCGTGTACCCATCTTTTTGGTCCTTCTGTTTAATGTGAGTTTAGACTATTTTCCCGCACACTTCAAATATTTCAATTTCTCTTATATATCAATCTGGTTTGGAAAACATACAGATCTCCAATGAGGCATGCACCCACTGTTGATCAAGTTTCTTGACAGGTTCTCTTCAAATCCTAATTCCCAAGTACCCATCTTTTTGGTCCTTCTGTTTAATGTGAGTTTAGACTATTTTCCCGCACGCTTCAAATATTTCAATTTCTCTTATATATCAATCTTGTTTGGAAAACATATAGATCTCCAATGAGGCATGCACCCACTGTTGATCAAGTTTCTTGCTCAATTGAGCCTCCTGTCCACCGTCATTCAACCCTTTCCTTCCGCCCAAAGCGGCTTATGCATACAATGAGAGACTCTGCCTCTGCCTCTTTAAGACGCCTTGCACTTTATTAGATATATATATGCTTCTTTCATCTAAAGAAGGATCATACCTGAGTAAGCTACTAATTGCATTTGATTCAATTCTTCTAAATCCTTCTGAATAAATCCATTTTGTTCCAATCCGATCATTATGGTCCATGAGAGATTGTATTTATTTGAGGCATGTTGTCAAGCAATTCATGTGTCGTGTCCATACCTTCATATTTCATATCCATGTCTAACACAACATTACCAATTATTATGTCTGAGAAAAAGCCCTTTCACTATCCTCTGTTGGATCTCTATGCCCTATTCTAAAACACCCCATTCTTGAAGTCCATGTGATCACATTATATTATTTATTCTATCAAACAATTCACAAATCTTGTCTATACGTCCACATTGTACATACATGTCTATCATCTTTTGGCACAGGTAGGGAGGGTGTTGTCAAAGGTTGTGGATTTCAGCATTAGACCTGCCAACTGCCTTTATTTGAAATTTTCTAAAGCCTTTTCAATATTTTTTGTAGGATCAGATTGGTAGGATGATGAGGTTATATTTATATACTTTAGTTTCAGATTTTGCTGGATATTGGGTTATGGGTATCCAATGTTGGTTATAACTTTATTTCTATTTAGTCAAATATATCTCTTGTTAAGATGCCCAAATAGAATTCTACTCATTCTCAGGCTAATCTATCTGTAAGGCAACCATTGCCCAACATACTTCTCTCCTAAGAGGCTCTATTTGTTGAAAATCTTGCATTGTTAAATCCTTTTATAGTTTGGTGCAAGATCAGATCACTGATCTCTGCAGCTAAATCGACTTGTTTCATTTGTGGGTAGTATGCTTCACATGATAAATGTAGATGGGAAAATTGCTTGCATTGTAGCTTATTGAGCAGGGGAGTTGATATCACATAATATCAACCTAGTTGTCCCTATAAAATAATGTTGTACCCAATTTTGAATATTATAAATTATTTTATTTATAATCTTTGTTAGACTAGGATTCCAAATAATTTTTCAAGAATTAGGGATCGTATGCCCATCTAGGCAATTGATTTGATTATGGGATGAGTTCATTTTCCTTTTATGATGCAAGATTCTCAAATTTCTTTATTTTCTGATCAACAATCTCTTGCAAATATTTTTCAACCTTCTTATAACTTTCTAACTTTATTGTTTATTTTGGTCCTAAAATATCAAGCTTAACCAATGGCTACCTCATGTCAAAAATGAGCTCAATGCTATGTTTTTTCTACAAAAGTCTGATGCAGTTGGGAGCTGAAAGTTCTGCACAAAAAGATACTTCCACAAAAATGCTTATCAAAGAGACCTACTACTTTACATGTTTCTAAGAGATTTGCATTAGCATAGCCATTTCTATATCTTATTGAAGCATTGTTTCCAATTATAGGTCTATAAACATGTTTATTCCAAAAATCAATCTCATATGTTGAGGACTTGATATTGTCTCTACTCAAAACTTGAATTCTTCCAACTGTACAGATCTCAACATCAACATGCTCAAGTTTTAACATCATCAAGCATCTACCATATGTCACAATTGGCTACTGAAGTTTGGGAGAGTTCTTATTAACTTGTGCTAGAAACTAGCCAGCCAACAATTTTTTTCCAAATTTGTTGTTTTATTTGCCATTATTTTAACAATTTTTAAACAGTTCTTGTAGCTATGCAATCTGAACATTCTTTTATTATGTTTTTTAACAGTATTTTGCATGTTTATTTTATTTTACAAGTACACAATGCAAACAGGGTCGTGCGACGAGCCACTAATGTTAACAATTATATTATGTAAATATAATTGTTCACATCTATTATTGATCTCTGTTGTAACAAGTACACAGTGCAAACAGATTCATGTATTGTTTTTTACATCTATCTATTGGTGATGCCAATATTACCTTGCCCAGCCACATTGAGGAAGACAGTTTAAATTATATCTACAAGAGCTTGTGGTAGCTGAGATATGAAGAAATTTTAAGGTTTAGGTGTTTTGTTTCTTGTTTTCTATTTCTTGTTTTCTGAGGCACTAATTCAATTATTTTGATTCATATTTATGGGACAAGGATTGTTATAGTGTAATACTTTCCTTTTATTCTTCTATCTCATACATAAACAACCCTAAATAATAAAATGCCTACAGTTTTGTTTTGTACTGCATATTTATGTTTTGCATATTGAGACAACTCGGTCTTTGCATAAGCCTGCAGAAGCCCAAATCCATTCTTAGACTACAAAATTAGTGGGTCCTTGGTGTTTTGATAATGTATGAGTTAACAGTTTCATTGTCATTCTAAAAAAGCCTTGTCTAATGTAAATGACAAGATAGATCCTAGCCAACAAAAACTTGAGTAGTTGCAGAGGTCTACATACAATACTTGCAGAGAAAGAAGCAATAGAATATGGAATTTCAAGAAACATTCATTGCAAACAACAATCATGGAAACATCTATGAGATGTTTTCATGTGTGTTTCCTAATATTATAGATTTGGTTACCAGGTTCAGCTATTTAGGCCTACATATGGCAAAAATATGGAACATGTTTGGATTTGAGTTCGGGACAACTCTTGGTTCATTCAAGGTCCAGCTTTGAATCTCAACAAATGCTCCGACTTCCCATCTCTGAGAAAAAAAAAATCAAATTTAAATCTCATCTTTAACTTCCCTAAGGCCCTTCCCTTATCCCAAAATGCCCTGAAGTGTCTCATTTTCTAGCAGATCAAATGACACTGACATCACAACATGGGCTAGATTGTGCCTCCCGATTTGAGGGGTCTTCAACAGTGGTTTGTCACAGGTATACTATTTACTATAATAATAACTAGCAATTGCACCTTGGTGTGCAATGGGTAAACCAAAGAGGTGTATATCCATTCCTTTTCCTTTATGTAAATGGCTATACTTGATCATTTGATTACCATCAATGGTTGTTAGTGATTTCATTCAATTATACATGACTATTGCTTCTATTTGGTTGAGTGATTATTTTGAGCAATGTAAATGAATCCATCATATCTCGGCTTTGTTGACCTTGTTTTTCTTAGTTCAACCAAGTCCGAGACACTGCTGATTGCACTTACTATAAATCCTATGTTGTTTGTACTATCACTGTTCACCACTTGTAAGTTCTTTGCCTTATTCACCTTATTGAAATGTCAAATTGTAGTATTTCAATGCCTTGAGAAAGTGAAGGTCCATTAAAAGACCTACTAAATATCTCTGAAGTTGTATTCATGGTGCTAAATGGATGAACTGAAGAATTTTCTTTACCCCAGAACATATATCGGTCATCCAACTTGAGGCTATTGTAAGGCGCTTTACCCCCTACATTCCATGTTCCTACGAATACCCTGAAAACCAAAAAGTTTCAAGCGACTTTCCAAATTGCCATGTACCAAGAAAAAACTATTTGAAACAAACACCCAGATTCAAAAGCTACTTTTCTGAGCCTTCTCTATCTTGACAGTGACTACAAAACTTATAGATTCCAGACCCAATTCAATGGCTACCATACCTTGGATTTTGAACATATATAAATTGGGTTGTCTGGTTTCATGCTTACTCACCCAAAAGATTTAGTTTTGCTCAAGGAATTGTGTGTCATGTTTGATAAAACAAATGAGTATGTAGTGCAAATAAAATGAGCCTACTTTTCAAATATAAATGTAATTTGTCATTTTTTTTAGGTGTGGTTCTTATCACCTTTTAAGCCTCTTCTTGAAAGTGAGGAATCCTTATCTGATAGGCTCCTCCTTTCAATCAAATGATCTCCACATTTATTTGGGTTATAAATGAGATTCCCAATATATGGCGTGGGTAGAAAAAGATTGAACATCCTCCATTTAGGATTCCACTAGGAGTGAAAAATGAAGCGTGTTTTCAATAAGAGAGGGAAAAAATTAAGATAAGGAACTTTCTCTGTTGTCTGCACCTATTATCTCATCATGGTTGACACTTTGTTTTCTCAGTCTATTTTTTAGCATATCAATATACCAATGAAGAATAATTAGAGAATTTTTGTTATTGTCAACCTATCTTGTAGAATGCATTTGTCAATTGAAATATTTTCTTTATTTCCAGGTTGATGAACAAGATTATGAGAAAGAAAAATGGAATGAAAGGATTGCTGAACAATCATTGCATTCCATGAGACTGCATCTCATTGAGGCATTTTTTTGAACAAAGTCTCTGCCTTCCACATGTTTCCACATTTTTCATACATATCTATCAGAGCAGTTGTAACTACAACATCAGACAACAATCTGTGTTTAACTATTTTTTTATGGATTTCCATACCCTGTTCTAGTGCTTCAAGCTTGGCACAAGCAGGAAGAATGCTAGCAAAGGTTAAAGAGTTTGGTTTCAAACCTGCCAAGTGCATTTCCTTAAGAATTTCCAGGGCTTTATTGGCAAGCCCATTTCGTACATACCCTACTATCATTGCATTCAATGAGGCTACATCTCATGGAAGTGTTTTGTCAAACAAATAATGTGCCTTATGTATACTCCCACATTTTGCATACATGTCTATAAGTGTAGTCATAATCACGTCAGATATACATCCACTTTCAATTATTTTTCTATGGATTTCCATCCCTTGATTCAAAGATCCAAGTTTGGCACAAGTTGGAAGGATGCCAGCAAAGGCTGACGAGTCTGGTTTTAATCTCTACCAATTACATTTGCTTAAAAATTTCGAAAGCATTATTAACTAGCCCATTTTGTGCATATCTGACAATCATTGCATTCCACGAGGTATAATCCTATTGAGGCATTTTGTCAAACAATTCCCGCGCCTTATGGATGCTCCCACATTTTGCGTACATGTCAATCAACGCAGTCACAACTACAATATCTGACAAAAATTCACTTTTCATCACTGTTTCATGTACATACATACCCTGTTCCAAAGCTCCCATTTTGGCACAGGCTGGGAGGATGCTGGCAAAATTTGCTGAGTTTGGCTTCACACCAGTTGATTGCATTTGGTTAAAAAACTTCAATGCTTTATCAATTAGCCCATTCTGCGCACATCCTACAATCATGGTATTCCATGACACAACATTTACTTGAGGCATTTCTTCAAAAAGTTTTAAAGCCTCATCAACATCACCACTTTGTGCATATCTAGTAATCATGGCATTCTATGAAACCATATTTGCATTACGCATTTTGTCAAACATTTGGTGTGCCTTGTGTAAGTTTCAACTTTTTGCATACATGTCTAGTAGAGAATTCATCACAGTAACATCAGATTGAAATCCACACTTGATGATTTTTCCATGAATCTGCAAACCATGAGCTAACGATGTATATCAAAATCAGTTCCCACAAAAGAAATTCAACAGTCATTATGTCTACTCCATTATGTAACAGTCATAACTATGACTTTCCTTCTGTTTTTTTTGTGAATCTGATGTATCTTGGCTTTTCAGTGGAAGTATATCATAGATGTTTAGGGTGTTTTGGGATCATAGAGAAATTTTAAGTAGTTACACCTACTATGTTATTGGTATGTCAAAATGTTGATGGGTTTCATGGTCTGACAGACTGGCTTTCTTGTGAGCTCTCTTTCCCTAGGAGTATTGTTACAAAACAAAGTTTCCTTGTGTTTTGACTAGCCTCTAATTCCTCAAAGGTGTTTGGTGATGTCCTCTTAATGTGTTAAATCTCTATTGTACTAAAGGTTAGAAACTTATGTATGACGTGAACTGTTTGTTTCAAGTATTTTAATTGAGAGGTTTAATGTTTCTCAACAGCTTTTGCAGATAGCACAATTAAGGTTTAATGTTTCTGCTAGAAATGCCTCAACAGCTTTTGCATCTCCATATTTTTAGAGCTTTGGTAATAAAAAGTCTTGGCCATATAATGACTTTAGCACAAATCCAAAGTAAAATTTTCTTTTGGAAGCATAAACAACAATTTCTTTATAGTAAGAAGTAGAACTAGCTTGTTTGCCACGCTGATTCTACTTTACCTGCTTTGTAACTCATAGCATGTGCAAGGTAAATAGGAATGGTCAAAACATGACTTATCTTATTTTTAAATAACCATATTTCCTAGCATTGTCATCATAAGACCACTAATTTCTTGTTTCTTATTTCACGATACTAATGGATTTCATTTATATTGAGAGAATGGTAAGTTCTTTCAAATATGGAGGCAATGATCATATCTAGCAGCTTGGATTTTCTATCTGATAGCCAATCATTGGCTGTATTGCTCAGTATATGGCTAAAATATGTATAGATTTAAGTACATAAGTCTCACCTGTTGAGGTTTGATTTTTTTGGAATCATACTTGTACGAATAATGACAGCTGAACAGTGACAATTTGTTTTGTTAGGTATTTTTTAGAATTAATTGAAATTAGTAGTAGAAGCTTTACCTTGATTGATAGAGTTCCATCTGTGGAAGCTCTGTTACTTATGGACTCTTAAGGGCTTTGTTCCATGTTGCCCTTTGAAAATTTAGGATTAACAGTGTTTGTGTCTATAATAGTCTTCAAATAATATTGGCCGATTTGTGATGTTTAAAATGAATCTCCCTTCCTTTGATAGTCACAATTCTAAATATAAGTGGCTTATCTGCATCACCTTTGCAACGATTTTTGCGGAATGCAATACTTGGTCCTACACCTGCTTCTTTGCAAACAACATTTCTTCTACTAGATTTGCCCCATTTAAGCAGTCCATATTTAAGCATTCAAACCATTTTCAGATGAGGAGCACCTTTACCCTATTTTGTGTGTTTGCAGAGTTGTTCACCTGCAAAAATAAACTTTTGTGCCAGATGATCCAATATTACGCCCTCTGCAATTTTTGATGAGTTATTCCTCCTAGCAAGTGCCAAAGCTATTTCCCCTCTGGGATTTACCAGATGACAATCAGATCCTCGTTGAAGTAGAATTTTACAAGCATCTGCGTGTCCTTCTCTTGCAACAAGCATTAGAGGAGAGTAGCCATCATCATCAAAGGCATTGATTGCATAACCCTTATTCAAGAGTTTCCCTAGTGCCTCAATATTACCCCTTCGAGCTACATAATGAAGGGCTTTAAATTCATCTTCCTTCAATTTATTTTCCAAAACTGCATCTAGGAGAACTCTCTCTAAATGGTCTTTGCTTCCACTTAGTTGAGATAGGATAAGAACTGTTTCACACCCTTCTTACTCTTCAATTTCACATCAGCTCCTGCAAATATAAGAACTTTGAAAGCCTCAATATGTCCCACTTTTACAGCAACCATGGCTTATCCATGTTGAATGACAGAGTTTGTGCTTTTATAAATCTTTCTAAGGCTACCATTTCAACCAACACTGAAGGCAATACCAAAAAGGGCCAAGGGACAAGTTGGCATTTGACAAGTTTCTTCTGCCTTTTAGCCTTTGTATTTTTGCAAGTTTTTTTTTGTTATCCATCTCCCATTGTTTTCTTAATGTATGGCCAATCCAGAGGAAAAAACAAGATGAAGATCAAACAAGCCAAGAAAGGAAGAAGAAGACTTTGATGAGATAACATGACATTTAAACATGCATGATAAAACCCAAGTAGCAAATGGGTATCCAACGAACTGACTTCCACTACTGTTGATTGTGACTATGTGTCTGGGACTCTGAGTCAGGGGTATATTTCCATTGTCAATGGAGTCGAGTAAGACAAGTACTAGGCAGTGAGGTGTGGGAACTGCAAGGTACATTACATTGCACTACACTTACTATTCTATCCTTATCCGCACATAGTCACTTTCCCTGGTTATATATTTACATTTTGCAAAACATCTTAGAGTTGTGCTTCTATAGATTCTCTTTGTAATAGAGCTTGAGATCCCATCGGATTCCTGTACTTTTGCGCACCACAAAATGCCAAATGAGTCAGTATGTGGGTTGGCCCCTTGAATGATGCATGGAGGTAAGGATATGGTTTGCAGCATTTGTCCTAAATGGAGAGTCTAATAGAGTGCATGTATGCATGAATTGCAGAGGGTGTCATTTTTCTCAGCTGGTTATTAGACCATGGATGATTGTGATTCTGATGTTTATTGATCCAATCTTGTACCTTAGATTTTGTTCTTAGTTGTCACATCCATCGACATGGGAAATTCTGGGCTAGTCTGCAAACTTCAGGGTTACCGCAGATGATTAGGTGGTTCTATTTTGAGACCGAGCTAACAGTTGTGCTTATTTCAGATGGGAGCTCATACCCTTGTATTTGAATTCTGAGTAGCATTTCTGGTTTGGGGATCATAGTCCTTGATGCTTTCCGTGTTTGGTTTATTGGTTTTGTTTCACTGGCTACTGCTTTGGTCTCATTTGGAGAAAGGGAAAAACATTTTTTTTGGGCAGCATTGAGGGTATTGAATTGAAAATAAGTGGCTGGTCTAGGTTAAACTTTAGAGTTCAATTTTTGTGTCTCAATCCTGTGATCTGCTTGCAGTACCATAATACAAACACTATTCGACAGTGACTTCTGAATGACTTGAGCCTGATTTTTATTGGGCTTAATTCATTCGAATGGAAATATCAGTGGGTCATGTGGTGCCTTAGGTACTAGAAGTTGTGGATCATTGGGGTTTTTATCCAGAGTGCAGTATGGTGATGCCAAGACAGGTAGTTCCATCCGATAATGAATGTGCTACCATCTCGCAGAGGCTCATAGAAGCTGCTCTTCAAGGTGATATCGAGACTGTAGTTGATTTCTTAGGTAATGCTCTTGTAGATGTGAATTACAGTGGGACCGTTTCCCTACGAGTGAAGTGTACAGAAACTGTTCTTAATGAAGAAGCACCAGATGAAATGAAAATTGGGTATGAAGAGTTTAAAACTGATGTCACTGCCCTCTTTGCAGCTGCTCACGCAGGTCATGTTGACATTACACAGAGACTTCTGGTAAGTTAGAAGCCAACTTGGTTTTTGATGATTTGGGTTTTTCAATGCCGTTAAAATTTCATCAATGTTCAATATATAAGGACGGTATAGTGCTCTTAATTATATTCAATTCAGATATTCCTAAAATTTTTGATCATATAACCACATTGTGTCTAGAAACATTCTAAGAACTGCTATTTTGGGGGATTTGGTAGCATGGGTGGGATTTCTGTTAGGAAAGTATAACTAGTCTATAGTAGCTGGTCTATATGTCTTTTACTATTTTTTGTTTGAATTTACTGTTTACTGTCATTCCTAGTATCTTATTTTTACATTTTGATCTTTCACACAATTAGATCAATTGTTATTCATGGATTCTTTTAGCTAAAGAAGTTCTAGAAGATGAACTCATGAGTATTGGCTTGGAAAATGAGCTCTTTAAGTGTATTTTTTCCAGCCATTGAGATAGCATTTAAATGATCTATCATTGAAATGCTTTACCTAACAAGATTTTTCATTATTTTGATCTCAGTCTATATGATTTTAACATATGATCTATTCAAAATGTGCTCAGTCATTCAAATGGGTGATGATTTGGTCTTTTCAATTCTTTATTTCTCAAGTTTGTATTATGCACCTCCTAAGTCTTTCATATTTAAGACTAGCACTCAAATGCCTTACAAGAGTTCTTTCCATTGAATGATCGAACATAAAGTTTTGCTGCCCAAGTCAATGGAATTGTAGGAGCATGTTGGAATCAAGAATACAAGATAATACAAGTTTTCTAGTTATGAGAATTGTGCTTTTACTTTCTTGTTCTTCAATATGCTTAGAATAAAAAGTATTGGTATTTTTCTGTCGTGTTTAATAGAACATTGCAGTTTCCATAAGTATATAGGGAATTGTACATCAGTTTCAAAAAGAATGAGACACATTTGTGTGCCTGATTAGATTTGTTGCTGTTACTTTCCTTCTTCCTGCACAATCTGTTTGTTGTTGCTTGTTTCTTTCTTTTAAGATTTGAGGTTTTCTTTAGATGTTCCAAGTTGTAAGGTGATTAATTTAGCATTTGGTAAGAAATGGACCGGAGATTGTGAGGAAGTGAGGAGAATGAAAAATAACTGATCCATTAAAATTTGACCTTTTTTGCAGTCAGCTGGATCAGATGTCAATCAAAAGTTGTTTAGAGGCTATGCAACAATTGTTGCTGCTCGAGAAGGCCACCATCAATTACTAGGCCTCCTCGTTAAAGCACTAGCCTCTCAACCAGCCTGTGAGGATGCTCTGTTGGAAACATGTCTCTATGGTCAGGCCAAAGCTGCTGAATTATTAATCAGCTCTGAAATGACCAGGCCAGATGTTTCTACACATGTGTTGGTGTATGCTAGCTGTCGTGGCTTCATCGATATTGTTGCAATATTAATCAAGGCATAACCAATATTTTCATCTTTTGGCAGTGCTTTTTTGTATAAAGGACAAGAAATCTTGATTGTTTGTTGTCTTCTGAAATGTGATTAATCTCATGAAAAATTTGATTACAAAAATTGATTTTATTAAGGGAAAAAGGGGTTGATGTGAACAATGAATGTCCATAACAGTGTTCCAATCACTTTTTGATTGTGATACCATCTCCTAGATATTTGACATCCCGCACTACTGTTGTGGTTGCTTTACAGAATGGAGTTGATATAAATTCATGGGATAGGGCCTTGTTGCATTCTGCTAAGCTTGCTTTATATGCAAATGTGGACTGTACACCCCTCATTGCTGCTATTGTCAGCCGGAAAGCTTCTGTTGTGAAGTATTTGTTGGAGGTGATTAATTTTATGATGATAAGGTTGAATTTAATAGAAATGTTCAAACTCCTTTTCAAGATATTCTTATACTGTAACTTTTTTGAAATTATAAATTTTAGGATGGCCAGTGTTATAACATAGCTGCATGTTTTTTGTTGTTAGAATCGAAAGTGTTGTTTATTTGGACACAATTCAAAGTGATTGTGTAGTTTGTGCATATTTGAATCTATGATTATAAAAAGTCAACATGAAAATCAATTTGTTCTCTTCTCATGTTTTCAATTATAATTAGTTCTTGCTGTTGAAAATTGTAGATGGGGGTTAAGACAGATTATAAATTTAGCCTGGGAGCTTGGATGTGGGATAAAGCATCTGGTGAGGAGCTGCGTGTTGGGGCAAGTCTGGCAGAGCCCTATAATGAAGCATGGTGTTCAGTTGAATACTATGAAGCAAAGGGAGAGATTCTAAAAATGTTGCTTGGGTACATATCTCCTGATAGTGAGCACCATGGAAGAATGCTTATATGTCATGCAACCCTTTGCCGTAACTCAGGTGCAATTCATGTGCTTTTAGATGCAGGTGCAAATGCTGAGTTTTGTGTAAGAACAAATATTGGACACAAGTTTGGTCCTCTTCACATGGCTGCTAGAATGGGTTGTCTTCCTATTGTAAAGCAGTTCATAGAACATGGATGTGATCTGAATGCAAGAATAGAAATGGGTGAAACTACATTGATGTTATGTGCAAGGGCTAACCATCATGAATGTTTCATGGAGCTACTGGTTGCTGGTGCTGATCTTGGGTTATTAAATTGGGCAGGACAAAGTGTAGTCAGCATAGCAGAAGACAGTGGGTTTGAATCTTCTGTCCATCAAGTTCTATGTGCTACAATAAAGGAACGAAAGAAAATAAAGTCAAGTGATCTCCAGGTTTTCTCTTCTCTTCATTTTGTTGCAAGATTTGGTGATGCTATAGTTCTTCAGAAACTTCTTGAAAAGTCAGACATAAATCTGGATGAATAGGATAGATATGGGTATTCTGCAGCCATGGTTGCTACAAAAGAGGGACATATTGAGGCTTTCAAAGTTCTTATATTTGCAGGAGCTAATGTGAAATTGAAGAGTAAGAAGGGTGAAACAGTTCTTATCCTATCTCAACTAAGTGGAAGCAAAGATCATTTAGAGAGAGTTATCCTAGATGCAATTTTGGCAAATATATTGAAGGAAGATGAATTTAAAGCCCTTCATTATGTAGCTTGAAGGGGTAATATTGAGGCACTAGGGAAACTCTTGAAGAAGGGTTCTGCAATCAATGCCTTTGATGATGATGGCTACTCTCCTCTAATGCTTGCTGCAAGAGGACATGTAGATGCTTGTAAAATTCTACTTCAATGAGGATCTGATTGTCATTTGGTAAATCCCAGAGGTGAAACAGCTTTGGCACTTGCTAGGAGGAATAACTCATCAAAAATTGCAGAGGGCGTAATATTGGATCATCTGGCATGAAAGTTTGTTTTTGCAGGTGAACAACTCTGCAAACACACAAAACGGGGTAAAGGTGCTCCGCAAATGAAAATGGTTTGAATGCTTAAATATGGACTGCTTACATGGGGCAAATCTAGCAGAAGAAATGTTGTTTGTAGAATAAATGTATTTGAACTAGCTTTTATTAATATATATGTGTATTTGTGGTTCTTTAAAAAAAACTTTGACATTTTATAACTTGATATGTATATTTGCATTAATTTTTTTTTATTGCAGATTATCTTTATTTATCATGATGTTGAATCAATCTTTTAATGATGTTTTAGTTCAAGTTTAATATGATATTTTTTTGGCATTATAAAATTTATGGTATTTAAAATAATTTTCATTTTATGACTAAATATACGACTAAATTAATGACTACATCAATGATTAAATATATGACTAAATTAATGATTAAATTAATGACTAAATATATGATTAAATATACGACTAAATAAATGATTAAATATATGACTAAATAAATTACTAAATATATGATTAAATTAATGACTAAATATACGACCAAATAAATGATTAAATATATGATTAAATAAATGATTAAATAAACGACTAAATAGATGGCTAGATTAACTAAATATATGACTAAATAAACTACTAAATTAATGACTAAATTAACCAAATATACGATCAAATATACAACTAAATAAATGACTAAATTAATGACTAGATATACGACCTAATATATGACTAAATAACTAAATAAATGACTAAATTAACAACTAAATTAATGACCAAATCAATGACTAAATTAATGACCAAATCAATGACCAAATTAATGATTAAAATAGTTTAGTCATAAATTTGGTCGCAAGATAAATGACCGGCAATATACTACTAATGGTCACGTGACCAAAGCTAGTCATTTATCTACAATTTTTAGTAGTTTATTTGGTCATATATTATTGTTTTAACTAGTGGATAGATCTGATGGTTGTCGTTATACCGTTGATGAAAGATGTGAGGAATTTAAGCTTGCAGTATAGCGACGACCAACCGATTCTTTTTAAAGTTTGGAGTGTGAACTGGACCCTTAAGGTGCTAGCTCACTCCGACATGTTCACTTTCTATTGGTGCAGTATATTATGATCTGGTGGTTGTCAGGGTTTTCAATGCCAAGAAAGAAAAGAAAAGAGGGCGTCCACTTGCCAGTCTTTGCAGTGTGGCAGTTTGTGATTCGATGTAAAGGTAAGTGAGGTGTCACGGTAGGGCCTATCTTCCCAGATGATTAAGGTACAACAAGATCTAGTGGTTGTTGTCATACCACTAGAATAAGATGCACGTCTTTTAGGGTTAGCGATATTGTGATGGCCGTTGATCTTGCTTAGTGACAGAAACTGCAAGGTGGGGTCACTTCTTTGAAAATAAGTAAAGAGCTACATGTTGAAAAGGATCTTGCAACTGTCATTACACTGCTAGATGGAGATGTTTGAGTTTTATGCTTGCATTTTAGCGACAGGGTGACACCTGTCCGTTCGAATCGAGATAAAGTTAAGTTATGGTTTCCCACATGATTAAATTGAAATGTTTTCATTGGTTGAAAACTCATTTGGGAAAAGGTGGAAAGAAGTTACGTGCCTTTGTTTGTTCATCGTCCGATGCACCAGAAATAAATTGAATCAACAGTTGTATTTCAAATTTTTGCTCAGTGACGTTTTTCACGTCCTCTGAATAACTGAGGCTGCCAACTTTCAATAATGGTGGATTTAATGAGCTATGTGCAGATGGATTGTGTGCAGTTGGCAACATTATATATCAAAATTCAAATGTTGTTTCTCTTTACTGCTCTCATAAACCTTCTGCCAATCTGGATTTCCTCAAGGAGCAATTTTAAGCGAAGAATTAACAAGCGTTTGGTAGGTTTCTTTTCCAAGTTTAAAGTTGCTTAAAGTCTGTGAAGGTATTGCAAGGAAGTTTTTGTTTTCCAGTTGATAGCATTCTGGGTTCTCTTGAAATATTCATATATTATTTTGTAAAAGCCCTAATTTCACAATGCCGCCAAAGAGGAATTTGTCTGGTCAGACAGAGTATAGCAAGAGGGGGGTTTTTGAGGATTTAATGCAATTAATCCTGCATTCAGATAATGGGGCAGCAAGGATGAAAGAGCTTGTCTGAAGAAACCCTAGGGACTCAGTGGTTGAGGCGCTCCATGACAGAGGAAATTGGATGCGAGATGCTAAGGTGGGAGAAAATCATAATGGCCTTAGCTTGTTTAGGGTAGCTTACTCACAGAGAAATTCCTGTGCTCCCCTTAGTAACATATGACAATTTGATGTTGGGAGGTTAATATGGCCTGGTGTTTTCATGGATGCTGAGTTGTTGATACAAATTGCCAAGTGCTATGATCTTGTGAAAAAGTGTGTCAAGGATGTCAATGGAAAGAACCTAATTAGGATTATAGAGGATGAGATTAGGGAGGTGTTTTCATTGAATGACCCTTCGGTGGGGTTAGATAAGATAGATTTCAAAGAGTTTACAGAGATATATGAGGTATAGAAGGATATTTTGAGAGCAGGGCCTCTAAGGGAATTCATTGATCAAATTGGATCAATGTGTGTTGTAAGTGCAAGCACCCTAGAGCCTTTCAGGTTAGATTTGTTTAGTAAGAGAGCACAAGATTTTTATAGGTCTCTCACCTTAATTCTAGGATATGATGTAGCAACTCACATGCCAATCCCATACATGTTCATGATGGTACAATCACTTCACCCCTAGTTGGCATTGATTTTTGATTTTGCATCTCATTTGGCTGACTTGATCCATGAGGGATTGCAAGGAATTAAGAACATGACGGTTACTAGGCCATTTGGATGGTATTCAATGCTTATGCATATGTTCTTATATAAAGGTGAGAATTTTTTCAGTTCAACAGTGAATATTGTGAAAGAAAGAAATGGAGAAACCCTCCCAGTCCAGCTATGGACCACAACTCTATCATGGGATAGGATGGATGCCAATTATATTGCTTTTGACAGAGATTTTGCTTCTAGACTTAGGACTTTGCTATTCTTTGATAATCCTAGAATCCCCATGGAGTTACTGAGACTGATCAAGCCAAAGGAATACTATCAGGACATCACTATTGTCCATAATTTTGGGGATATAATTTTATACCCTGTTTCTACAATTTTCAGAGTGTATGGTTGCAGAGTGGCACCTTATATCTTGCCCTACCAAGTTCCATTAAAAATAGGATATGTTGAAATCTTAAGACAAATTGGTGACTTGCAAGAGTCCACTATCAGTGGTAAAGGAAGGGGAACCTTTTTCCCGGATATAACTATTGCACGCCAATATGTGATTACTAAAGGAGGATAGGTGCATTTAAATAAGGTCCTGTAGCCCTACATAATGTCCAGAGTAGTGGTTAGGTGTGCAGACACAAAAGGTTTTCTTTCAGGAATGTTCAAAGATAAAATAAGGTGTGCACATATAGAGCATCAATTCAATTTCCCTGAGGACATAATAAGGAATGAGTTTGATCTTCGAACTCAAGAAGTTAAGAAAGAGAAATGGATTGTCTACAAAAAGACTGTAGATTTCATCCAGAATTTTGATGGAGCCTATGATCCATTACAAGGTTTTGAGCCATGGGAAAGGAAAGTGGATTCCCTTACAGAGCATTTTGAAGGCATTATCCATGCTTTGAATGAGAAGAAAGTTAAGGTCAGTAAGGTAGAACCTCAGAGGGCCAAACAAATTTTGAGCTAGCCTAGATACATGAAGTTGACTCCAAAGGGAGTTTATACAATGCAAAAAAGGAGTGGGTACATTGTTCTCTTACCACCACAACAAAGAAGTGAGGATAGTCCCTCTACCTCTAAAGGGAAAAGGCCCATGGATGATCTAGTAATGCAGGGACCCTCTCCTAAGAGGTAGAAACAAGAAGAAGTAAGACTAGAAGAGAAGGTTTTTTCTCCTTCTCAATCCCCCATCCAATTAGATGAACATGGGGTAGCCGAACAACTAGTAGAATTAAGAAATGAGGGAAACATTTTTGTTTCCAATGATGAGTTGCAAGAGGGGATGCCTGAGGCACCTAAAGAGGTTTCCATGGACCTAACTGTTGATGAATTTGAGGGTAAACAATTGGACCCTGTTTTGAAACAAGCAAGTGATTCCTTCCTTGTTGATGATAAATTTGTTAAGACTAAGGCATTCTCCCAATTTTTATGGAGGATGAAAATAAATCAATACAAAGAGATTTTTGAGAAGAGAAAGGAAGAATTCCCTGATAGGGATATAACCGAGATAGAAAATGAGATAAAGGCGGAGATGGCTAAGAAGTTTTAAAAAATTACTCCTGAGGAGTGAAGGGCCATGGTTCATACTGCAGGGGTGCTAATTCTGCCAGAGTGGGACATTGCTGATGCACTTGTTCTTGATCAAGTCAGGAAGAGTAAAGTTAAAACCCTTGCTACTACAAAGCAGGCCAAACAAGCTGCTAGGGGAATTGCCTTTTCTGATGACCATGCAGCCTTGGTGATGTGGTCCCTAAAGAGGGAGGAAAACAAAGGAAAGAGAGAAGATCTCTCTACAGGATATGCAGGCAGTTTACTAGAACAAAGGGTGGGAGAAACTTCTGGTGTAGAAGCATCAAATTTGATCTTGGAAATTGCCAAGTTCAATGTTAAAGTGGTAGCAAAGGATGCCCAAGAGAAGGAGGAGCTTAGGCTCAAGTTTCAATTGGTTCTTAAGTCTTATAATGAGCTCAAAGAAGAGCTAATTAAAAAGGACAAGTTGATTGCACAGTTGTCAGGGCCCCCAGGTCACAGGTCTCCTCAATTGGTAATTTGTGACAAGCTTGTAGTGGCTTCATCTTCAAGCCCAATTGTTGAGTTACCACCATCCCCTTACCTAGAGACAAGTATGGATACAAGGGTTAGTTGGGAGAAACAAAGATTAACTGAAGAGACAAATAAATTGAAGGAAATAAGAATACAACTGGAAAAGGAAAAGTATGAAAATATAAAGGCCACAACTTTGGCAAACCATAAATATGAGGAGAAAATAACAGATGCAATCATGCAGTTTGCTATTGATTTGAAGCCCTCCATTTTCCATAGTCATGCCAGTAAGTTATATTCCTTATTTGAGACTTTGAATAAGGAGAAGACTAAAATGTCACCAATTTTGAAGAAATGGATTGAGAGATCCCCTAATGTAAAGCTATTTCAAATGCTATCAAAGGGCCAAGAGGATCCTGATCCATTGATTAAGCCATTACATCAGATTTTCAAGAAACTAGTACAGTATGGCATCATTTTAGATAATTTGATTAGAAGATCGAGTATGCTGAAAGCTAAGTTGATGCTTTCAAAATATGAGCTGGTGCCTACCATTTTCACAGATAAGGGAAAATTTAAAGAAGCATATCAATGGAGAGAAGAGATGGATGCACTTTTGTCAGAAAGGGTGACTGGTGTCCTAAATGACACTTTTTCTATTAGCAGCATTATCAAGTTATTAATAAATGCCAAATCAATGTTTGATAATATTCAGCATAAGATCACTCAGATTGAGAATGAATTGGAACAGTTATCAAGTAAAAGGACCGAGTTTGCTAATTTTGAGTTCCCAAGCGAGGAGGTGTACAACAAATGGAGGTATTAGTACATACCTCATGTTGAAAAAGTTATTACTCCGTCAGCCTCCTAGAGAAAGTGAAGGTAGTTACTTTTTGAGTCATAAAGGTTGGTGAGATACAAAAAGATATTCATTGCAGGATGGACAAGAAGATGTTGCAAATCAGATTTGCTGAAGGGAGCCAAGGATAGTATTGAAGACATAAAGTAAGGTCGCTCAACTGCAAATATCTCACCTGCTTGACTTGTGTATTTATTGTAAATCTTTGGAGGTTGTTGAAAAAGGTTTTAGGTTAAATTTTTGCAAGCCCTAGAATGATCGGTAGTTTGTTGCATCTCCTTGTATATAAAGGATTTTCCATGATCATTCTAGGCATTGATAGTCTAGGAGTTAAAAAGATAGAAACTCTGAAACCCTAACCCTTAGTCGAGGATTGTAAAATCTTGTATCATTTTATCAAAGAAACAGAAAAGAAGTACAGGTTGTTGCTACTATTTTTTGCAAACTTATTGATTCAGAGTACGATGTATGCAACATTCAAGGTTACACTTAATGCAAATCTCAAGTCTTTGCCTCTCCTGTGAGTTTATTCAGTAAATCTTTAATGTCTTTCTGGAGGTTTATATGTATGTATTTAGCTCTGAGTTCTGATCTAGGATTAGATTAAATATTGCTCTAAGTGGGATGCATGTTTACTGAATGTATTTAGGGATTTTCTATAAGTAGGAAAGATTTGGAATACTTTGTATTTATGTTTTAAGACCAGTTATCTTTCAAACACTATTGTATTCAATCCGTCTTCTGATAATTTGCCTAATGGATAGGGCACTGGCATATATTTTCCCATCTTTTCTTTGTATGGAATGATTGAAATCTTGTAATCCTGAAAACATTAAATCAATACCAGTCTTTACTTTTTATTTACTTTATATGTTATTCTACCCAGTGATGGAGAGTCAATGATTAATAGGTTGTTATTTAGTACTTTCTCACTGTCATCTATTGTAAGGTCCAATATTAGATAAAGTACGGAGTTATATGTATTGGATCAGGTGTACCCACCTTAGTTTTGCAGAGTTAGAAGTGAAGAGGGCAGTCTTGTCCCTATAGTTGGTCCAGTTGCCTAGAGATTTCTCATTTTTGGAATTAACCAATCCTTAACATCAGTGATAGGCATATTGGTATCTCTTTGAGTGTAAAATCTTTTGAAGAACCAACAAAATGGTGACTCTGCTAGGGAGTGGAGATTGTGATCAAGAGCAAATAGTGCAGGTTCAAGTTGAGCTGGACTCCTGACCTGCCTATTTTCAAAACAGTGGATATCTCTAAGTTGTAAACATTTGTATATAATAATGCAGGTACAAGTTGAGCTTGACTCCTGACCTGCTTATTGTCAAAACTAGTTGGTTAGCTTTGATTACAAAGTTGATTCCTTTCTTTTTCCTACCCTTCCTAATTTATAAAATCATAGAATAATCCCATATAGCTTGGGTGGCGACTCTAAAACATCTCTGTACTAGTCTCTTAATTAATATCACTATATTACTATGAGTTATAAAAATACAAGGTCTTGGAGGAAGGAACACCCAGAGGAAAGTTTGCAGGGTGAGCTTCCTGTCACATCAAGATGAGGCCAGTCCAGGAGAGAAAAAAGTGTCAATGACATGTCTCTTACCTGGAAACAAAAGGGAAACTCAAGATAGGAGGGTCTTGCTCCTCCTAGTCAGGAGGGAAATGCCTTAGAATATGAAGAGGCAGTTGATCTAGGTTTAAACCAATATGAGGATTATTATTCCCCTACAGACAAAGAGGGTGAAAGATTACCCCACAATAGTAAAATAGTCCCAAATATACGACATGGGGGGGATAGAAGATCTAGAAGTAAAAGTAGGGGTGGGCAAGACTTTGTTCCCCCTTTCACCCTTTGGTTCATCATTGCCCCAAGGTCTCCATGAGTCTCAGGATCAACAAGAAGAACCCCAAGCACAACAAGATGAGTCTGAAATGACTTTGCCTAATTCTGAGGAAATATTTGAGGAAGTGTATGAGTTGGAAAGAAGAATTCATGAACAAGAAGCCATTAGGTAGAAGATAGAAAATGAAAAGGAAGAGAAGGTCAGAGATGCCATGATAAGGGCTGACCAATTAAGAAGGCAGCTATTGAATTTAGAAGCCATAAATTTTGTCCCCATTTCTGAACAAACAAATGAGTTGCCTATTGTCCATCAAACTTTTGAAACAAGGGATCCAAAGGATAAGGGAAAGCAGAAGGCAGTGGGAATTTCAATTAAAGAGCCTCTAGTCCCAAAACTTCCCATAGATTCCAATCTAAGATTGGAGGCAGACCTTGAAAAGGCCAAAAGGGAACAAGAATTGCTAGCTAAGGAGCTTGAAAAGGTAGAATTAGAAGCTGCAACATTAGAAATAAAAATGAATATTGATTTTCTTAGAAGGTCTATAGGACCCACAAATTTTGCAAGTTCTACTATGGCACAAGGAGAAAATGTCACAAATTTAGCAAATCAGAGAACCAATGTTCCCCCACTGGGTGGACTTAAAATCCCTGTCACTACAAATACTAATGCATCCACATCTCAGGGTGCTGGTATTTTTAACACAGGGGTTGTACATGAAAGATGTAAACAATTGGTTTTCACTGGCATTCCTGGGTATCCTAACCCTATCCCTAGAGAGATTAGGAAGAAGCTCCCTAAGTTTACTAGAAGTAATGTTGTTACTTGTGAAGAGCACTTAAAAAAAAATTATTGATGTGATTGATGATTATAACATTGTGCCTGATGATGTTATAATGAAATTATTTGTACAATCTCTAATAGAGGATTTCAGGGATTGCTTTAGGGCTCTGCCACATGGTAGCATAGGATCATGGGATCAACTTAGACATTGTTTCAAAGAACAGTATAGTGACAAAACTCATGAAGGTTTTATGCTAAATGAATTCAATAATATAAAAAATAATTTCAATGAGGATGTTGTTGAGTTTAATGTTAGATTCCAAAAGGCCATGCATAAGCTCCTCCAAGTTATCAGACTAGATGATAGAGTGTGCCTTGTCACATATCTAAATGCTTTTGACTCAAAGATGGGTTACCTTTTGAGGGACAAAAATCCAAGGAGTCTTGTTGAAGCTTACAAGCTAGCTGTGAACATAGAGAGCAACCAAAGAATCTGAGGAAAGTTGGGAAGAAGGGAAGACGACAAATCACCATTGTTGAATAGAAAGGATCTAGGAAAACCTATAAATGTGAAACCTAAAGATGATGACAGTTTAAAATAGATCTTGAAAGCAATAAAAGATTTGAAGCCTAGAGAAAATAGAAACAATAAAATTATAGGAGGGGATAAGCCCCCCTTTAATAATTTCAACAAATTGTCAAGAATGCAGAACTACCCATATAATACTTAGTGGAAAGATGGGAAGCCTATCCTTCCTGATAGAAGGGATAAACCAAATGATAGGACCCCTGATCCATTGAAAAGGAACTCAATGAATTTAGTGGAGGAGGTTCCATGGTGTATAGCTTGTCAATCTCCACATGATCCTAATTATTGTGTCATATCTTAGAATGTCTCTTCCCAAGAAGAGCAAGAATGTAATGAGGATTAGCCTTATGATGATCAGGGGTGTGGGATGATTTCTTCCCATGTGTGGGATGAGTTTGATTCTGATGAAGAAGATGAAAATCAAGATTTTCTTAGTTCCCAGGCTAGAACTGAATCATATCATCAACAAGTTTTCTCATATGAAGATAGTGAGCCTGACAATATCCAGTGCAATGTTGTGAGGAGTAAGGAAATAGTTGTTTTGAGAAGGCCATCTGATGAAGAAATTGCCTTGATAAAAATGGATATGGTTACTCAAGCTAAAACAAATTACAACTTGAGGAATAGGGTGGTTACTAGCCTAGGTCAGAAGCCTGCTAGAATTTTTATCAAGAAAATAGACAAAGATGTAAAAGCATCACATGATAAGTCTAAGGATGCTAATGCTATTGATAAGGTCAAAATAAAGAAAAATGTCAAACCTAACATTGTCTATAAGGTAAAACCAAAACCTATAGCTGAGATTGTTCCAGTTCAGTAGAAAGAGAATGAAGTCCATAATAAGAAAACTACAGACATATCCATCTAGGATATTGATAAAGAAGTTGCAAATTCAAAACCTGATGTCTTTGATTTAAAATATGTCCCAATTGATATGAGAAAATTATTGTCTCAGATTACTGTTAAAGTTCCACTATTGGAGATGATGAGAATAGAAGAACATAAGGAAAAGGCTCTGAATTGGGTAAATGGTGTAGTGCCCATGGATTCCCAAAAAATTGAGGGAATTGAGAAACAAATAGAAACTATGAATGATGAAGATGGAAATTGTAATGAGGAGATTATTTCTGAAATTCCTCAAATTTATTTGGATACAAATTTTGTTAGCACTACAGCAGGGACAGTTGATCCTTTTTTCTTGACTCTGCAAATAAATGGAAAGTTGCTAAAAAATTGTATGATTGATTCTAGAGCATCAAATACTATTATGCCTACTGAGGTTATGAAATCTTTGGGATTGAAGGTGGACACACCCCATGGTAGCTGTCAAGTAATGGATTCAAGAGAAGTACCAGTTGTTGGTACTATCAAGGCCCTCCCTTACAAATTAGCTGCATACCCCAATACACAATTAACCATGAGTGTCCTAGTAGTGGATATTCCTCCCCAGTATGGGATGTTACTATCAAGAAAGTGGAGTGCTTCCATGGGAGGCAGCATACAGTGTGACTTTTCATTTTCCACTTTTAATTTGGAAGGACATAATATCAAGGTCACCAGGGAATCTAGAACTCCACATATGATTGAAGAAGAAGAAGAAGATACCATGAATTGTTTCCTTGATACTAACATTAATGCTTTCAAAGTTCAAGGTAAGGAAGTAGAGGGTGATGTTGAACTAGTCCACAAGTCAGAATACCAAGAGGGATGGATTGAACTTGATAGTTTATGGACCATGTACTTTGATGGAGCAAATAGCAAGGAGGGATTTGGAGCTGGAATATTACTCATTTCTCCTAATGGTAAAACTTTCAAATTCTCCTTTTCTTTGTTATTCTCATGCACAAATAATGTTGCAGAATATGAGGCTTTATTAATAGGTTTAATACTGGCATCAAGGCATGGCATAAAATGTTTCAAAGTAATAGAGGATTCTGAGTTAGTTGTCTCCCAGGTTAGATCAAAATATACTTCAAAAAATCAAAGATTAAGGCAGTATAGGAATGCAGTGTGGGATGAGATTGAAAGCTTTAGTGCTTTTAATATTTGTTGGATGGAAAGAGGTCAGAATAGAATGGAAGACTTATTGGCTAACATAGCCCTTAGACCAGAAGATGTTACATTTGCAGATGTTTCCAATAGAGAGGTACACGCCAAGCCTTCCATCCCTGACAATCTAGATAATTGGCAAGTTTTCTCTGATGATCAGAACATATTGAGGTTTCTCCAGTGTGAATCTCATTTTGGTGATAAAGAAATGGATTTTAGTACTTATGTTGATACAGTGGATGTTAAAGATGTTATCTTTGGGAAGGAAGTTTTACAATTGAAATCAAACAAAGTTCCCAAAGGACTAGTTGCTCTTGAAAGAGCATTTGACAATAAGGACAAGGCATTTTCTGCTGGTACTAATAAGATCAATGAGCTGGAAGAAATAAACTTAGGAACAAAAATGGTTCCTAGGAAGGTTTATATTGGCAAGTGTCTATCCCCAAGAGTTAGGGAAAGTTTGATTAACCTGCTCAAAAAATTTAGGCATGTTTTTGCCTGGTCTTATGAAGATCTTAAAGCCTATATAGAGGACCTCTTCCAACATGAAATTCCACTCAAAGAAGGCACAAAGCCTTTTAGATAGAAGTTGAGACCTGTTAACCCTACCCTGGCCCCTAAAATGCAGGGTGAACTCGAAAAGATGATGGATGCAGGAATAATCAAGCCTATTAGACATTCTACTTGGGTTTCAAATTTGGTGCCTGTTAGAAAGAAAAATGGTGATATCAGGTTATGTGTAGATTTTAGGAATCTTAACATAAACTCTCTAAAGGATAACTATGGTTTACCAAATATGGAAAACATGTTACAGAAAGTTACTAGATTAGAACTAATGTCTATGATGGATGGATTTTCTGGTTACAACCAAGTTATGGTTAAAGACATAGAGCAATTTAAGACTGCATTCACAACCCCATGGGGGACATATGTTTATGTCAGGATGCCTTTTGGGTTGACTAATGCTGGTGCTACTTTTCAAAGGGCTATGGATGTGGCCTTTGTAGATTTCATTGATAGATTTATGGTGGTGTATCAGGATGACTTGACAGCTTTCTTAGCCAAGGAGGAACAACATTGCCAACATCTTGAGAAGATTTTTATCAGAGCATTAGAATATGGGGTTTCTTTGAACCCAAAGAAGTGTGCCTTTGGTGTAGTAGAAGGAAAGCTTCTAGGACATATTGTTTCAAAAGATGGGGTGAGGATAGATCCTGAAAGGGTGCAAGCTATTGATAAATTGTCTTTTCCAAAGAATATCAAAGGGATTCAGTCTTTTCTAGGACAAGTAAATTTTTTAAGAAGGTTTATTACAAATTTTGTAGAAATCAGCATTCCTATATCAAAGATGTTGAAGAAAGGGGCAAAGATTGAATGGAATATTGAAGCAGTGCAGGCTTTTAATGACATTAAGAAGGCTATAAAGCATGCCCCAGTCTTGAAGACACCAAATTACAACAAACTGATGTAGATCTTCTCTTTTGCATTTGCCCATACCATTGTTGCAGTGCTATTAGAAAAAAATGTTGATGGTTTTGAACAACCTATTTCCTTTTTCAGCAAGACTTTGTAGGCAGCAGAATTAAATTATGATATTATTGAAAAGCAAGCATATGCCTTGGTAAAGGCCATTAAAATATCCAGATGCTATTTGGTGGGAGCCATAGTGGTTGCCTATGTTCCAAGTGCTGTAGTCAAGGACATTTTGGTCCAACAAGAGGTTTCAGGAAGAAGATGTAGGTGGATTAATAGGATTCAAGAGTTTAATATTGATATCCACATTACAAAGCTGGTAAGAGGATTGGGCCTGGAAAAGTTGATGGGCCAAAGCAATTTGAATGCAAACCAGATAAACATGTTGGAAGAGGATCAGAGACCTTTTGTATGTAACATGGATTGTTGTGAGTGGTACAAGGACATTGTCAAATATTTGCAAAAGATGGTTTTACCCCCTGAGTTTGATGATAGCAAGAAAAGAACCATTACGCTTCACTCTATAAGATATGAAATTATAAATGGTGAATTGTGGTTGAGGAGTAATGAGGGTGTCTTGCTTAGGTGTGTTGATCAAGATAAGGCCAAACTTTTGATTGATGAGATGCATAATGGGGTTTGTGGAGGACATTATATGGCAAGGAAAATAGCCCATAAGATCATCAGGTCAGGTTTTTGGTGGCCATCACTTTTCAAAGATACCCATTAGTTTGTAAAGAAATGTGATCCTTGTCAGAGGTTTGCAAGGAAATTGAAATTTAATGGAGATCTGCCTCTCAAACCTGTGTCTGTTCAGGCCCCTTTCTAGAAGTGGGGTATGGATTTCATTGGTGAAATCCTTAATAAATCTAGTGGTGGACACTCTTACATCCTAGTGGCAATAGATTATTTCACCAAGTGGGTTGAGGCAATCCCTACAAGAAGAGCAACTAGCAAAGTGGTGACAGATTTTATGATGAAAAATATCTTGACAAGATTTGGTTGCTTGAAGTCCATAGTTGTTGATAATGCAATGTGTTTTAGGTCAGAGGAATTTTTTGATTTCTATCAAAACAATGGTATAAAAATCTCATATTATTCTCCATATCATCCACAGGGTAATGGCCAGGCAGAATCTAGCAACAAAAGTTTGATTAAATTTTTGAAAAGAGTTCTGGATAAAAACAAGAAGGCCTGAAACAATTTAATACAGACATATCAATTCATTTAGGCATATGATGATGATGTGGAAGAAGATATGATTGTCAGAATGAATGATTTGATTCAATTAAATGAGGTAAGGAATGATGTAGGCCCAGTGTAAAGTCAATCTTGTATGATAAAAGGACTACTTAGAGGAGTTTTACAAATGGTGACATGGTCCTAATGTGGAACACAAGACTAGAAGATAAAGGAAAGCATGGGAAATTTGATCCCATTTGGTTAGGCCCACATATCATTGAAGAAAAATGGGGAGCACATTCTTATTTGTTAAAAAATTTAACAGGAGAGCTCATGGAATTGCCAGTTCATGGTCAATTCTTAAAATTTTATTTCTCTTAAAAGTTTTTGAGTCGTTGTACAGGTATGGTTTTGAGGTTTTTGTGTATAGTTCCCTATTTTTCTAGTCAAAGTTTTGATTCTGGTCTGCTCTTCCAAGAGATTCTAGCTTTCTCAATGTATCTATAGGAGATACATGTCCCCAAGCATGAGCCACTGTTATCACTATTATAAATTTCTCCAGCCCCATGATAGTATTTTTGAAAAATAATCCAATTTAAGGGTCTGAGGGTTAGGTTTTATGTTGAAAACCCTATGTTTGATAAAGCCATAATTGTTTTTGAAACTTGTTAGATTTTGGCATTACTTTTTGGCTCACTAATTCTTTGAAATACACATGTGCCAATTCTCACCCCCTTTGACCCATCGCTTCATACGTTATATTGTTAGGTTGTTAGGTGGGGTGCTTTTCAATTTATTTCATTCAAAGGCCTAAGTTTCTATATTATTTCTCAATAGTTTATTCTCTATAAAATGTGTGGTTGTTGTTGAACCACAAGCCTTCCCATTGTCAGAATATCTAACATGCGCTTTAGCGACAAGGTGCCACCTATCCAGGTAGGCTCGACTGGTATCAAGATGTGCTAGTGTTTAAAGAACAGATTGCATCAACGGTTGTTGCTATACCGTTGGACCAAGATATTAACCTTTTAAGCATCACGGTATAGCAACATCCATCTAATGTTTTAAGGTGGATGAGATGGTAGGTGGGACCTTGAACTTCAAGGTTAGTATGACATGTACATTTGTGATTGGTTAAGGTACATTGATGTGGTGGTTGACTGGACTTTAAAATGATAGAAGGGACTTCAAGAAAGGGGCCCACCCATTTGTAAACATGGCATGTTATGATTCGACGTATAGACAAGTGATGTATCAAGTTGTGGGGTTGGACTTTTCAAAGGGTTAACCATCAGATAGATCTGACGGTTGTCATTATACCGTTTATGAAAGATGTGAGGAATTTAAGCTTGTGGTATAGCGACAACCGTTTGATTCTTTTTAAAGTTTGGAGTGTGAAGTGGGCCCTAAAGGTGCCAGCTCACTCTGACATGTTCACTTTCTATTGGTGCAGTATATTATGATCTGGCAGTTGTCAAGGTTTTCGGTGCCAAGAAAGAAAAGAAAAGAGGGGGTCCACTTGCCAGTCTTTGCAGCATGGCAGTTTGTGATTCGATGTAAAGGTAAGTGAGGTGTCATGGTAGGGCCTATCTTCCTGGATGATTAAAGTAAAGCACGATCTAGTGGTTGTCGTCATACTACTAGAATAAGATGCACATCTTTTAGGGTTAGTGGTATTGTGATGGCCATTGATCTTTCTTAGTGACAAAAACTGCAAGCTGGGGTCACTTCTTTGAAAATAAGTAAAGAGCTACATGTTGAAAAGGATCTTGCAGCTGTCGTTACACCTCTGGATGGAGATGTTCAAGTTTTATGCTTGCATTTTAGTGACAGGGTGACACCTGTCCGCTCAGATCGAGATAAAGTTAAGTTATGGTTTCCCACATGATTAAATTGAAATGTTTTCACTGGTTGAAAACTCATTTGGGAAAAGGTGGAAAGAAGTTACGTGCCTTTGTTTGTTCATCATCCGATGCGCTAGAAATAAATTGAATCAACGGTTGTAGTTCAAATTTTTGCTTAGTGACATTTTTCACATCCTATGAATAACTGAGGCCGCCAACTTTTAGTAATGGTGGGTTTAATGAGCTACGTGTGGATGGATTGTGTGTAGTTGCTGACATTATATATCAAAATTCAAATGTTGTTTCTCTTTACTGCTCTCATAAACCTTCTGGCGATCTGGATTTCCTCAAGGAGCAATTTTAAGTGAAGAATTAACAAGCATCTGGTAGGTTTCTTTTCCAAGTTTAAAGTTTCTTCAAGTCTGTGAAGGTATTGCAAGGAAGTTTTTGTTTGCCAGTTGTTAGCGTTTCGGGTTCTCTTGAAGTATTCATATATTATTTTGTAAAAGCTCTAATTTCAAATGCCACCAAAGAGGAATTTGTCTGGTCAAACGGAGTATAGCAAGAAGGGGGTTTTTGAAGATTTAATGCAATTACTCATGCATTCTGATAATGGGGCAGCAAGGATGAAAGTGCTTGTCCCAAGAAACCCTAGGGACTCAGTGGTTGAGGTGCTCCATGATAGAGGAAATTGGATACGAGATGCTAAGGTGGGAGAAAATCATAATGGCCTTAGCTTCTTTAGGGTAGCTTACTCACAGAGAAATTCCTATGCTCCCCTTAGTAACATATGGCAATTTGATGTTGGGAGGTTAATACGCCCTGGTGTTTTCATGGCTGCTGAATTGTTGATACAAATTTCCAAGTGCTATGATCCTGTGACAAAGTGTGTCAAGGATGTCAATGGAAAGAACCTAATTAGCATTACAGAGGATGAGATTAGGGAGGTGTTTTCATTGAATGACACTCCGGTAGGGTTAGAGAAGATATATTTCAAAGAGTTTACGGAGATATATGAGGTACATAAGGATATGTTGAGAGCAGGGCCTCTAAGGGAATTCATTGATCAAATTGGATCAATGTGTGTTGTAAGTGCAAGCACCCTAGAGCCTTTCAGGTTAGATTTGTTCAGTAAGAGAGCACAAGATTTTTATAGGTCTCTCACCTTAATTCTAGGATATGATGTAGCAACTCACATGCCAGTCCCATACATGTTCATGATGGTACAAACACTTCACCCCCAGTTGGCATTGATTTTTGATTTTGCATCTCATTTGGTTGACTTGATCCATGAGGGATTGCAAGGAATTAAGAACATGAAGGTTACTAGGCCATTTGGATGGTATTCAATGCTTATGCATATGTTCTTATATAAAGGTGAGAATTTTTTCAGTTCAACAGTGAATATTGTGAAAGAAAGAAATGGAGAAACCCTCCTAGTCCAACTGTGGACCACAATTCTATCATGGGACAGGATGGAAGCCAATTATATTGCTTTTGACAAAGATTTTGCTTCTAAACTCAGGACTTTGCTATTCTTTGATAATCCTAGAATCCCCATGGAGTTACTGAGAAGACTGATCGGGCCAAAGGAATACTATCAAGACATTAGTATTGTCCATAATTTTGGGGATATAATTTTATGCCCTCTTTCTACATTTTTCAAAGTGTATGGTTGTAGAGTGGCACCTTATATCTTGCCCTACCAAGTTCCATTAAAAATAGGATATGCTAAAATCTTAAGACAGATTGGTGACTTGCAAGTGTCCACTCTCACTGGTAAAGGAAGGGGAACCTTTTTCCCAGATATAACTATTGCACACCAATATGTG
Source organism: Chamaecyparis obtusa (assembly GCA_027943335.1). Classification (NCBI taxonomy): domain Eukaryota; kingdom Viridiplantae; phylum Streptophyta; class Pinopsida; order Cupressales; family Cupressaceae; genus Chamaecyparis; species Chamaecyparis obtusa. The sequence continues at coordinate 83,378 of BSBK01008284.1, read as the reverse complement.
ATTACTAAAGGAGGATGGGTGCATTTAAATAACATTCTATAGCCCTACAAAAAGTCCAGAGTAGTGGTTAGGTGTGCAGACACAAAAGGTTTTCTTTCGGGAATGTTCAAAGATAAAATAAGGTGTGCACATATAGAGCATCAATTAAATTTCCCTGAGGACATAATAAGGAATGAGTTTGATCTTCAAACTCAAGAAGTTAAGAAAGAGAAATTGATTGTCTACAAAAAGACTGTAGATTTCATCAAGAATTTTGATGGAGCCTATGATCCATTACAAGGCTTTGAGCCATGGGCAAGGAAAGCGGATGCCCTTACAGAGCATTTTGAAGGCATTATGCATGCTGTGAATGAGAAGAAAGTTAAGGTTAGTAAGGCAAAACCTAAGAGGGCCAAAAACTTTTTGAGCCAACCTAGATACATGAAGTTGACTCCAAATGGAGTTTATATAATGCAGAAAAGGAGCGGGTACACTGTTCTCTTACCACTACAACAAACAAGTGAGGATACTCTCTCTACCTCTAAAGGGAAAAGGCTCATGGATGATCCAATAATGTAGGGACCCTCTCCTAAGAGGTAGAAACAAGAAGTAAGACCAGGAGAGAAGGTTTTTTCTCCTTCTCAATCCCCTATCCAATTAGATGAACATGGGGTAGCCGAATAACTAGTAGAATTAAGAAATGAGGGAAACATTTTTGTTTCCAATGATGAGTTGCAAGAGGGGATGCTTGAGGCACCTAAAGAGGTTGCCATGGACCTAAGTATCAATGAATATGAGGGTAAACAATTGGACCCTATTTTGAAACAAGCAAGTGATTCCTTCCTTGCTGACGATAAATTTGTTAAGACTAGGGCATTCTCCCAATTTTTATTGAGGATGAAAATAAATCAATACAAAGAGATTTGTGAGAAGAGAAAGGAAGAATTCCCTGATAGGGATATAACCATGATAGAAAATGAGATCAAGGCAAAGATGGCTAAGCAGTTTGAAAAAATTACTCCTGAGGAAGGAAGGGCCATGGTTCATACTACAGGGGTGCTGATTCTGCCAGAGTGGGACATTGCTGATGCAATTGTTTTTTATCAGGTCAGAAAGAGTAAGGTTAAAACTCTAGCTACTCCAGAGTAGGCCAAACAAGCTGCTATGGAATTGCATTTTCTGATGACCATGCAGCCTTGGTGATGTGGTCCCTAAAGAGGGAGGAAAACAAAGGAAAGAGAGAAGATCTCTCTAGAAGATATGCAGGCAGTTTACTAGTACAAAGGGTGGAAGAAACTTTTGGTGTAGAGGCATCAAATTTGATCTTGGAAACTACCAAGTTCAATGTTAAAGTGGTAGAAAAGGATACCCAGTTGGAGGAGCTTAGGCTCAAGTTTGAATTGGTTCTTAAGTCTTATAATGAGCTCAAAGCAGAGCCAATTCAAAAGGACAAGTTGATTGCACAGTTATCAAGGCCCCCAGGTCACAGGTCTCCTTAATTGGTAATCTCTGACAAGCCTATAGTGGCTTCATCTTCAAGCCCAATTGTTGAGTTACCACCATCCCCTTACCTAGAGATAAGTATGGATGCAAGGGTTAGTTGGGAGAAACAAAGATTAACTGAAGAGACAAATAAATTGAAGGAAATAAGAATACAAATGGAAAAGGAAAAGGATGAAAATATAAAGGCCACAACATTGGAAAACTAGAAGTAGGAGGAGAAAATAATAGATGCAATCATTTAGTTTGCTATTGATTTGAAGCCCTCCATTTTCCATAGTCATGCCAGTAAGTTATATTCTTTATTTGAGACTTTGAATACGGAGAAGACTAAAATGTCACCAATTTTGAAGAAATGGATTGAGAGATCCCCTAATGTAAAGCTGTTTCGAATGCTATCAAAGGGCCAAGAGGATCTTGATCCATTGATTAAGCCATTACATCAGATTGTCAAGAATCTGGTACAGTATGGCATCATTTTAGATAATTTTATTAGAAGATCGAGTATGCTGAAAGTTGAGTTGATGCTTTCAAACTATGAGCTGGTGCCTACCATTTTTATAGGGGAAAATTTAAAGAAGCATATCAATGGAGAGAAGAGATGGATGCACTTTTGTCAGAAAGGGTGATTGGTGTCCTAAATGACACTTTTTCTATTAGCAGCATCATCAAGTTATTAATAAATGCCAAATCAATGTTTGATAATATTTAGCATAAGATCACTCAAATTGAGAATGAATGGGAACAATTATCAAGTAAAAAGACTGAGTTTGCTAATTTTGAGTTCCCAGGCAAGGAGGTGTACAATAAATGGAGGTATCAGTACATACCTCATGTTGAAAAAGTTAAAACTCCGCCAGCCTCCTAGAGCAAGTGAAGGCAGTTACTTTTTGAGTCATAAAGGTTGGTGAGATACAAAAAGATATTCATTGTAGGATGGACAGAAAGATGTTGCAAATTGGATTTGCTGAAGGGAGCCAAGGATAGTATTGAAGACATAAAGTAAGGTCGCTCAGCTGCAAATATCTCACCTGCTTGACTTGTGTATTTATTGTAAATCTTTGGAGGTTGTTGAAAAAGGTTTTAGGTTAAATTTTTGCAAGCCCTAGAATGATCGACAGCTTGTTGCATCTCCTTGTATATAAAGGATTTTGCACAATCATTCTAGGCATTGATAGTCTAGGAGTTAAAAAGATGGAAACTCTAAAACCCTAACCCTCAGTCGAGGATTGTAAAATCTTGTATCATTTTATCAAAGAAATAGAAAAGAAGTACAGGGTGTTGCTGCTATTTTTTACAAACTTATTGATTTAGAGTATGATGTATGCAACATTCAAGGTTACACTTAATGCAAATCTCAAGTCTTTGCCTCTCCTGTGAGTTTATTTAGTAAATCTTTAAAGTCTTTCTGGAGGTTTATATGTATGTATTTAGCTCTAAGTTCTGATCTAGGATTAGATTAAATATTGCTCTAAGTGGGATGCATGTTTACTGAATGTATTTAGGGATTTTCTATAAGTAGGAAAGATTTGGAATACTTTGTATTTATGTTTTAAGACCAGTTATCTTTCAAACACTATTGTATTCAATCCGTCTTCTGATATTTTGCCCAATGGATAGGGCACTGGCTTGTATTTTCCCATCTTTTCTTTGTACGGAATGATTGAAATCTTGTAATCCTGAAAACATTAAATCAATACTAGTCTTTACTTTTTATTTACTTTATATGTTATTCTACCCAGTGATGGAGAGTCATTGAATAATAGGTTGTTATTTAGTACTTTCTCACTGTCATCTATTGTAAGGTCTAGTATTAGATAAAGTGCAAAGTTATATCTATTGGATCAAGTGTACCCACCTTGGTTTTGTAGAGCCAGAAGTGAAGAGGGCAGTCTTGTCCCTATAGTTGTTCTAGTTGCCTAGAGATTTCTCATATTTGGAATTAACCAATCCTTAACATCAGTCATAGGCATATTGGTATCTCTTGGAGTGTAAAATATTTTGAAGAACCAACAGGGAACACTTCATATTCCTCTTCAAAGAGAGGATTCGATAAGGAGATAAAGTTGTTACTAATAGGGACATCAATAGATTTAGAAGCACTTGGCTGAGAACCTGCATTTAGGTTAGACTCTATGGCCGATGTGATAGCCACTTCCTTACCAAGGTTAGGGGTTGACACATCATCATTGGTGTCTTCACGAGACTTGGACTTTCCAATATCCATTTTACCATTTTGGACATTGTTATCAACAACATTAAATTTTTCCTTCTGAACATTTTGGAGAGACGGGCATTCTCTTTTGGTGTGGCCATTGCACCTAAAATGGAAACACGTGCTAAGATTCCCTAACAAGGAAATATCCCAACAGAACAATTCACCATCAAACTCTAGAGAAATAATCTTAGGAAAGTTGACCTCTGGAGCAAGTTCCATAAGCACTCTAGCATTGAGATGAGGCAGTGTAACCCTAGACTATTCAACTTGAAGCACTGCACCTAAAGGCTTAAGAATCTGCAGGATGAAGGGCCAAAATTCAACATTGAGGTTCTTAATTTCCATGCAATTAGGAGGAGACCGAGCCACTACTTTTTCAAAATTCTCCTTAGGGAACCATAGGTAAACCCTGAACATAGACCTTCCAACATTCCAAAATCATTTCTCCAAGACTCTTTCTTGCATATTGTGGTTTTTCAAAAACACAACAAACAATCCTTTCTATATCATTCTATAATAGGGAACATAAATACCAAGTTTTTTCCCCGAAACTGAAGCAAGCCATTCATCAAAAAAATTTCCTAGCAGGCATAGCCTCCTTATCAAGGCATACAAAAAAGATAACAATGTTTTTAAGTCTAGATTGTTCATTTTTAATGGCGGACACCATGTCCTCATTGGGGGAAAGTGAAAGAGTCTTCAAACCGAGAGAAGGAGACTTACCAGGTTCTCCTCCACCTCCACCAGTGTCGACATTTCCTCCACCGGTGATTCCACTTCCATTGGCTGCAAACTATCCTCCTCCTTGTTGCACTGAATCCACTGGTTTCCTATGAATAACTCCATTAAATTCCATGGCAGTTGAAAAGGTTGGTGTGCTATCCTCCACCACTTGTTTATACAACAACTTCCCATCAGATTTATCGGCCTTGCCACCCTCAAAATTATTAATACCATCCTCTGCAATACTTTCAGCAACGTCACCCATGGTAATATCTCTCTTCCCACCATCATGGTTTAGCTCTCCCATTACACAAGTGAACTAGGCTGGGAGAAAATTAAAATGAATGCACACAAGGGCACAATAATGATCAAAATGAAAACCTTCAAAAAGATAAAAAAGAAATGCAAGATAGATAAAAGACATGAAGCACAATAATCAAACATGGGGCAAACAACATGACGCATGCAATCACACAACACAAGGATAAAAGCAGACATCATCGGTACTCATGGAGGAAAGTTGTAGAGCCATCATTCGATCCCTAATTATCCCATTTGATTAATTTTCATACTTTCTAAGCTTACAACCTTTGAATTGAAAAAAATTGATAATAGTGTTGTACCATCTGTCGAATTTGCTTTTATGTCTTCTCTAAGGATTGGTAAGTCTAGTAGTAGAAATAAGAATGATGATAGTGATAGCAATACTGATGATGAGCTTGATGAACTTGAAGCTCTTATGGCCAGAAGGTTACTTAAAGGTAAAGGAAGATATAGAGGTAAATTACCTTTAGCATGCTTTAAATGTAAAGAGGTTGGTCATATTGCTGCTAGATGTCCACACAAGAAATATGATGACAGAAACAAAGACCGATTTGGTGAAGGAAGCTATGGGAGAAAAGGCAACAAAAGTTACTGACACTACAATAGAGACAATCGAGACAATAACGATAAAGGCAAGAAGGTGTGCTACATTATAGAACAAGATGTCACCGATACTAATACTGATGAAGATGTGGAGGTAGTATTTGTTGCAATGAAGGATGACTCAAAGGAAGATGAAAGGTATGTAGAGGCAGCACTTATCTCTAAGGTTAATAAAAATGATACATGGATCATAGATAGTGGTTGTACACATCACATGACTGGTGATGAAGAAAAATTTGATCATCTTGAAAAACACAATGGAGGATCTGTGAGAATGGGTAATGATGCACCTTGTATGGTTAGAGGAAAAGGATCCCTGATGATAAATCATAGAATAAAATGTGAAAATGTTTATTGGGTAAAAGGACTAAACTATAATTTGCTAAGTATGGCACAACTAAACAATTCAGGCCACCAAGTTGCTTTTGAGAGCAAGAAAGTAAAAATATTTGATGATGGAGGAAGACTTGTTGGAACTGGAACACAATCGAGAGATAATTTGTTTTATCTTGATAATGATCAGTCTTCTTGTTTAATGATGAAAGATGAAGATGCATGGTTGTGGCAAAAAAAGGTTATGTCATGTGAATTTTGATAACATAATTAAGATCAATAAAAAGAAAAAGGTTAGAGGTCTGCCTAACTTATCAAAGCCTGATCATGTTATGTGTCATGAATGTTAGAAAGGTAAAATGACAAAATCTAGTTTCAAAAGCAAAGATTATTTAACAAAGCAATTAATTGAGTTAGTGCATACTGACCTATGTGGTCCTATGAGAACTCAGAGTTACTATGGAGATAGATATTTCATTCTTTTTGTTGATGATTACACTAGATTAATGACAGTCATGTTCTTGAAACAAAAATCAGTTGAATTTAAGATGTTCAAATGGTATAAAGAAAAAGTTGAGAAAGAGACTGGTAAAGAATTGAAATACTTAAGATCTGATAGAGGAGGTGAATTTATCTCTGATGAATTTACTAACTTTTGTAATGAGCATGGTATTAAAAGATAGGTCTCTGCACCAAGGACACCTCAACAAAATGGAATAGCTGAAAGGAGAAATGGGTCAATTGCTGACTGTGCAAGGACACTGATGTTACAAAAGAATGTTGCTTAGACATACTAGAGAGAAGCAATCAGCACATTTTTTTATGTTTTGAACCGAGTACAATTGAAGAAGGACACTAATAAGACACCCTATGAGTTATGGTTTGGACACAAACCCACTGTAAGTTATTTTAGGATTTTTGGAAGTAAATGCTTTATTTTGAAAGATGAAAGAAATGGGAAGTTTGATTCAAAAGGTGATGAAGGGATATTTCTAGGATATTCCACTAATAGTAAATCATACAAGTGTCTTAACAAAGTAACTAATAAAATGATTGAAAGTACTAATGTTCGGGTTGATGAGTTTGATGATAAGAATGTAGAGGAAAGAAAAAAGGAACTGGAAGACTACAGTAGATTCACCTACATTGAACAACCTGAGTACCTACCAATGCCATAGACAGTGACAACTGGTCAGGAGGAAAACTATACTGACAGATAGGAAGGAGATACCGACAAGCAGGAAGCACCTACCGAACAAGCAAATGAACCTACACAAGATGAACAAGAAAGAAGAGATTGGACAATGGAAAGATTTTTCAGAAGACATCATCTTGAGACACAAATAATTGGAGACAAACAAGTTGGAATGATGACAAGGAGTAAAGTAAGACAAGGTACATGTCTAGTTTGTGAATATGAACTGAAGAATGTAAAAGTTGCATTAGAAAATGATGAATGGGTTAATGCAATGGAAGAGGAAATAGAATAGATAGCGAAGAACAAAACCTAGAGTTTAGTACCCAGACCTAAAGATAATAATGTTATCAGTAATAAGTGGATATTTAGAAACAAGCTTAATGAGAATAGAGAGGTAACAAGGAACAAAGTTGGGTTAGTATGCAAGGGATATAAACAGGAGGAGGGAATTGATTATGGTGAAACTTTTGCACCTGTTGCTAGATTAGAAGGATTCAGAATGTTACTTGCATATGTTGCACACAAAAAGTTCAAAGTTTACCAAATGGATGTTAAATCTTCTTTTTTGAATGGAGTTGAGAGGCTGCATAACTATTTGCTAAGTATTGGATTTGTCAGAACCAGTGAGAACAATAATTTGTACATGAAAGGAAATTTTGATGATACTATCTTGATTGCTGAGATATTTTTGGATGACATAATATTTGGAGGAAAAGATCACATCTATAAGTCATTTGCTGATGAAATGAGAAGTGAATTTGAAATGTCTATGTTTGGAGAGATTTAGTTCTTTCTAGGCTTACAAGTGATTCAGTAGAATGATGGTATATTCATCACATAATCTAAATATATAAAGGAAGTATTGAAGACATTTGGCATGGAAGATGCTAAACCTATGGGTACACTGATGGCTACTAGATGTAAACTGACTAAAGAAGATGGAACTACTGAGGTAAACCAAACACTATACTGATCCATGATTGGTAAGTTAATGCATGTAGTTCACAGTAGACCTAATATAGCACATGTTGTTGGAATAGTTGCTAGATTTTTTGCAAACCCTAGAGAGTCACACATGGTTGCTACAAAGAGAATCTTAAGATACCTAAAGAAAATAGAGGACTATGGACTATGGTATCCTAAGAAAGGCAATTTTGAACTTAAGGTATACACCAATGCTGATTGGGATGGAAATGTGGATGATAGAAAGAGTACCATTGGAGGAGCATTCTTCTTTGGTGAAAGACTTGTTACATGGAAAAGTAAGAAATAGTCTTGCATTTCCCAGTCTATAGTTGAAGCAGAGTATGTTGTTGTTGCTACTAACTATTCAAATATTGCTTATATCAAGCAAGTGTTGGAAGGTATGAATGAGGTAATCACTAAGCCGATGATTATATATTGTGACAACACTAGTGCAATTAATATTTCAAAGAATCCAGTGATGCACTCTAAAAAAAATCACATATCTATTAAGTATCACTACTTAAGGGAAAAAGTACAAGAGAAGCAAGTGAAGCTAGAATTTGTCACATCAAAAGAACAACTTGCTAGTATTTTCACAAAGCCTGTACTGAAGGATACATATGAATACTTGAGGACTAGACTTGGGGTTTGTCCCCTATCTACCGGTCACTAAGGTAATCTGGAGGTTTCATTAGCCTAATCTTATATGAAGATCATACATGTTGATGTAGGAGAGTTCAAACTTTGGATTTTTGTCTAAGGTTGTGAAAGGTTGAATAACTAGAACAGATTTTCACTTCAGTATACCGAGATACAGAGAATGCACCAGACAACAGAGAGTTAAATGGCTACTACAGAGCTGTATGTTTATATTGTTCTTTAGCATTGCTATCAAAAGGAGAGAGATCTCAATATGAAGCCAAAGACAAAGGGAGAGAGATACATAAAAGGGAGAGCATTGAAGATCAGTTACTAAGAGCAGAAGAAAACCTGCAAGCTGAAAAGATTATATCTGCAGAAGTTAGTCTGCACTTGTAAATTTTTTATGTAACGTAGTGATTAAACATATTAAGCTAGGGAGAGCTTGTACTGAGTTATATCATTATTTGACAGAGTTTTAGAATACATGTTTGGTATGTATATGGCATATTTCATATTGCTTGTGTTGCCATCAATGCCAAAGGGAGAGATTGATGAACTAAAATTGATTTGAATAAATTGTATGACTTGAAGATCTATAATTTGAGATCATTGAGTTGTTGATTAGATATGTAAGATGATTAAATCAGTAATATATTGTCTGATGTCAACTGGTTTTGACAATACTTATCTTGTAAGTTACTATACTGAAACATATGTAGAAAGAAGAAGAAAAGAGATGAAGAATATATATATCTACATGAGGAAGATGGATATGACAGATGAGGATAAGGAATACATTGGGTAACTTATTGATGAGTCTATGACCTTATGTTATTGACTTGATTATGTTGCATTCATCTATGATGAAGGATAGAGAAAAATGTTACAAAGTAGTGTTGTTGGATAAAGAAGCATTTCAGTATACACTAACACAGTGTAGTGTATATTGAGAATAGTATAAGCTGAGCTTGTGTTCACCGACACATTTCTTTATTAACCAAGTAGGAGGAAAGAACTAAATGACTAGTTTAGCTGACAAAAGTTGATGAGATGGAAAGTACCTCGTCATTAGAGTTGAAGATAATGTTTGTTATGAAGATCAATGACTAACATAATTCGAAGAAGATCTAATGGATTGAGACAAAATGTGTTACTGACACATCAGCCAAGGAAGGTTTAAGTGACAAAATGGACAAAGGAGATTAAGCTGCAAAATATGATGGATGGAATTAAACCAATTTACTTGTCTATTTAAGAGACTAGAGTTTCATTATGAAACTTATGCCAAAAGAAGGAGACTGCAGAGATATCATGTGAACAAGCTTCATGCATGCCTGATCACACTAGTTAAGAAGAACCAAACTGTAGAGAATACCAAGGATCAGAAAGCTATTATCCAGAGATAGTAAGTTACTGAATATTGATTGAAACAGAATTGATATATTGATCAGAGAATTTGAATGAGAATAACATAGATCTGATAATCCTCAATTGAAGTTTTGTTGTAATCAGATCACCTGTTGTTACATTTTAACCATTGTAAATAGATAAATCTCTTAACAAAGTGGACTTGAAAGTCTTGTAATGTCATTCATAGAGTGTACATTTGTTATCTTGTCAACCCCATAGTGAATGTTGGTTGGATGATAATGGTTGGTCTAAAATCCTCTAACAAGGTCACACCTCATAGTGTGTTTGTAACCTTTAACAAGGTTGGGTCTTCACCGACCTCACTTCAGAAGAGTGAACAATTTTTGGGTTGCTGGTCCCAGGGTGTTTTTCCCTTTATAGGGTTTCCACATTAAATCTCTTGTGTTATGTGTTGATTGTGATGATTTTTTGTTGTCATACTTTACATGTTGCATATTGGATTTGATCTGTAATCACTTTATGTTATTATCTGGTAATTGGTAAAAGCATAGAAAAAATAAGTATTTTATGTTACTGAGCTATAAAAGTTTTAGTAAATTATTTTTGGATATACATTTTGTGGTTGGGACTGTGGATAACTAATTCACCCCCCTCTCAGTTATTCTAATAGATTGATCTCAGATTGGGACAGGACATGGAATGGACTCTCTCTCTCTCTCTCTCTCTCTCTCTCTCTCTCTCTCTCTCTCTTCCCCTTTCCTTCTCAACCCCCACCACTTTATAGCTATTTTTTCTCACCATTGAAATCTATGATTTCCATAGGGTGCTCATGCTATAGCGCACACACCGTATGGATGTCATAGGTTTGAATAGTGCGCTCACACTATAGTGTGCACACCCTATAGGGCACGCATGCTTTTAAAGACATTGGAATCCACCAAGCCTAAGGCTTGGATTTTCCTTGGAGATCCAACCCAAAGGCTTGGAGGATTCAAATAGGCCCGAGATGTGTTTTCCAGAAGACATATAAAAAAATGACTTCTTTTTTGTGTGCTCCTCCTCAAGTTTAAAATCAAATGACATGATATTGTAGATCTCTTTGTTAGCTATCTAAGCATATAATTTATTTTGAATTCTAATTAAGTTAATTTTTTCATCTCAAATTTATTTTGTGTATGTCCATTTTTTGTCAAAAACCAACATGTAGTATTTTGGGCATAGATTTTGGCTCACTCATCGAATTTTGCAACAAGTTACATTTTTAGAAACTAGACTCCATTCTACACACTTTAAAAGAAGAAAAATTGATTTTTGATTAGTTTTAAATGATTTCTAGGGGGAGCACATAGAAATTTCATGTTTTTAGGATGTGTGCACTTCGTAAATTCATAAAAAATTATACATTCATCAAAAAATTAGCAAAAAAATCTGGGATAAACTACGTGGTGTTAGCTAACTTCTTACTAGAGTGATTAAAAAAATTCAAAAAAAAATTTAACATTTTAGGGGGAGCACATCAGACGCTATGTTATGTTTTTCCACAAAAAATAGGACCACTTTTTGTGCTCCCCTTTTTGAGGGCCTTAATCTGCACCATTTTCAAAATAAATTAGTAGTTTAGGAACTAGATTCAGAGTATTACAACTCTTTTTCCTGTAGTATCTTAAAATTTTGAGTCTAACTATCTTCAATTTCTTGTTGATGTGTAGATTTTTCTAGTTTTGAGAAAAAGTGGCATCTTATGCCCCCTTTTTGGTCCCCCATATTTGTGCACTTACCCACATAATGTTATTTATTATTGACATGCAATGTTCTTTACTCATCATTGTAAAAAAATGCACATAATTTGGGTCATGTCTGGGGTTATCATTACATAGGTATCAAAGCATAGATGTTGACCTTAGGACCTAGGTCCTCACATATTCTTGTGTTAATATGGATTTTTGATGTTTGAAGCTATGGGATATGGAAGGAAAAGAAATAGGAAAGTTGCAAGGAAACCAAATTCTTAACCAATGGAATCAAAAGGATCCAAGGCAGCTCCTATCATATTGCCAAAAATAGAAAGAGAAATAATCATAGACACTGAGCCTATTTCTGAAATTATCAAATGAATTAAAATTAAGAAAGGAAAGAAGTCAGCCCATCCTTCCCCATGTATAGAGTCACCTAAATAAATTCCACCTCAAAACCCAAAAGAAAAACCCTTAGCCGTTAGAGACTTCCCATTTGACTACGGATGCAATGCTTCATCCCTTTCTAAGGAATAAATTATAGAATACAAATGAGTTCATGCTAGCATGATTAATACTATGGACACCTTTGATGAGGAAGATCCTAAAGAGGAATTTGAAGAGGAAACTCATGTAATGTAGCTGAAAGACAATGTGTGTGAAGATGATGGAATAGAACACTAAATAATCAGTCACCTTATGCAAAAAGTACTATTATGAATGAAAATTATGATTATATATATATTTATTATGTTTGGATGGAATTATAGATTTCATTAGAATTGATATTTAAACATGGTTCATAATATGTTTTCTTTATAAATGTGGTTAAAATTTTATTTTGATAATTAACAAAACTAAATAATTAGATAAAAGGAATTAATGTTGTCAATTAAAAATAATATTTTATTCCCTTATCTCACAAAATTAACTTTCCATAATGAAGAGAACCTTAAGGAAGGGAACTAGTCCTTCATGCAAGTAGTGGTGTCACATTAGCTCCTCCTACTATACTACAGGAGTTACAAGCTAAGATGAATGCCCTTTGTGCAAAGATAGTTTCTCAATAGCAACAATTGAAGAGTTGACAAGGTAGAAAGAGAAAGGTACCAAACATAACATAAGTATTGGCACTAAAGATATAGATGTGGATTTCAATGAGAAAATAGATCAGGATTATCAAATTAGCTCTAGAATTCCCACATCTAGTCACTCTCTTACTAAGTAGCCAAGAGGCATAGGAAATAAACCGTTGATTTGACAACTCAATAAGATGCAAGAACCTAAGTTTGATGGTTCAAGTGGTGGAGATGAAGATAAAGATTTAATTATTGGGATGAATAAATACTTTGGACCTTATTGGTATTGAATTCCAATACTAAGGCTAGAATTTCCATCTACTAGCTAGAAGGTGAAGCATCACTATAGTGGGACCACTTGGTAGAAATTAAAAATTATGATATAAGTCAACTAGCTTGTGACAAGTTCACCAAGTGGTTTCTCAAAGAATACCTATCTTCCCATCATTGAGATCAAAAGATGATTGAGTTCCACTCACTTCACCAAGGAGAATTGACAATAGCTAAATAAAGGGCCAAGTTTATGAACCTTCTCCACTATATGCACTATATGACGGAAGAAGAGGATCAGGTGAGCAAGTCTATCTTGGGATTGAATAAAAGTATTTTTATATGCAACCGAGATTTCATAACCTAAAAGTTTGAACCAAGCTATTGAGGTGACCTTAATTATTGAAGAAAAGAATGAAAACAAGAAGGAATGCAAACAAAAGGGCCAATCCTCCCACCCTTTAGACAATAATAAGGATTATCAAGCAGTCAAGTCTAAATGAATGACTTCAAAAATTTTTAAGAGGGGCCAAAACTATAGAGATAATTGCGAGTCAAATAGTCAGAATGATAGAGAAGACAAAAGGATAAGAACATCTAAGGAAGGAGCGCATGTAGATTCCACCAAAGATGAGGAAGTCAAAAGAGGATCAGTTGATGGATGTTGGACATGCGGTGGTGACCACTACATAAGTAGTTGTCCCAATAATCTAAACATAACCGCTAATACCAAGTTTCCCAAATTTGTGTTTTTGTAGATAATTGCCAATCAGATCAACAAGCTTCATTAATAGAGATTCAAGGTACACTTCTTCTTCAACCTATTTCTTTTTTAGCCGATTTAGGAGCTATAGATAGTTTTGTATCTCCTAATATTATACAAAAATTTAAAATTGATTCTAAATTCTAATCCAAGAAGAGATGGAGGTTGAGTTTGGTTCAAGTAAGACACAATAGATTAAATTCTTCTGATGGGGAGTTGAAATCAACTTGGGAAATATAAAGACCAAGGAAAATATATGGGCTACACAACTAGGCTCCTATAAATTAAATCTTAGGAATGGATTGGTTCTAGGAACACCAAGCTAAGTTGGATTGTTACAATAAGAAGATTTAATGTTTGGATGACCAATGGAAAATAATAGTTCTCCAAGGAATTCAAAGACCGCTAGTGGTGAGGATGATCTCTGCTATACAAGTTAAGAGGGAGTGAAAAAAGGGAGAAAAATATATCTTGTGAAGGTAGAGGATGGAAGAGAGGATCCAAATCCCAACATTAAAGATCATCCTATTCTTCAAGAATACCAGATGTCTTTCTTAAATATTTGCTAGGATTGTCTCTTAAACGGTGGATGTATTTCACTATAAACCTATTTACAGGAGATGAGGCTATCTCAAAAGGCCCCTATCGAATGATAGTGTTGAATTACAAGAGTTTAAGATGAAATTACAATATCTAATGGAGAAAGGATTGTTTCATCCTAGTGTGTCCCCTTGGGGAGCCCCAATGTTATTCATTAAGGACAAAAATTTGAGGTTGTGCATAGATTATCGAATCTTGAACAAGGTGACAATTAAAAATATGTATTTTCTACCTAGAGTTGATGACTTGTTTGATCAAATGAAGGTATATACATGATCGTCTCCAAAATACTAGATCTAAGAACAAGTTATCACCAATCAAGGATCAAGGAGGATATTCCAAACATAACCTTCCAAACTAGGTATGGCCACTATGAGTTCTTGGTTGTTCCATTTGGCCTAAAAAATTCCCCATTCACTTTCATGAGTTTCATGAATAATGTTTTCCATGAGTACTTCGATAAATTTGTTTTAGTGTTTCTGGATGACATTCTAGAATCTACTCCAAAAATTTGTAAGAGCACAAGGAGCATTTGAGAATTGGTTTGCAAAGATTGAGAGATCATGTATTATATAGGAAGTTATCCAAGTGTTATCTCTTTCAACCCAAGGTACATTAATTATCTTGGGCATATTGTATCTGACCAAGGAGTTGTAGTAGATCCAACCAAGATATAAACAATTGTATATTGGCCCATTCCTAAGAATGTGGTTGAAGTAATAAGTTTAATAGGATTGACTAGTGAATGATGTTAAAATGGAATTACATCTAATCAATGTATATATGGGGGATATATGAGATCCACTCCTAAATCCAAATTCCCAAAGGAGAGATCCAATTTGATAAACCAAAAGGCTAATACACAATCGAATCAATCTATGGAGAATATGAAAGAGAGAGAAAAACCTTATATTTCCTATAGTAGAATTGTGCTTGAAATCTGAAATAATTGAAATACAAATACTAACCTCAAAATAGGGAAAATCTGGAAAATGCCAATTTCTGATGTCTGTGTGTACTTTCAGGCAATTCTGCAACATATTTCGGACTGAAAATGTCGAGATGAAGAAAACCCATAAATATTTTATCTTTCTGATAGCAAGTAGTCTTTGACCCTCATAAAAGGTCAAAGGCTACATTCTTATTCTGAAGGTCAATTTTGACCTTGTTCATAGATCTCGAAAGTTCATCGAAAAGGGTATCCAAATCTGATATCAGATTTGAAGTTCTGCACCTATACCTGCAAGAAAAAGGGGGTTTTTTTGTTTGTATGGGGGGTTTTCCTGAATGCTTGAATTCACTTACTTGCACTTGAGAGCTTGCTCATGGAATTGCTTGAGATGAGATGTGAATAATGGATGAGAAAATGAGAGAGGAAGGCCTCCTTTTATAGTGAACTAGGGCACAAACCTCTAGAGGGCCACCTTGGAGAATTAAATCCCAATTAGGTCCTAACCTTTAGAAATATACCTAGATTAAATGAAATTTAAGGATTTACCATTCTAAAACCCGAAATGGCCGACCTAGAGGTGGGAAAAAGAATCTTTCCAAAACTTGATGCCTAGAAATTAGAAAAATTTAAAATTTGGACTGGGGGTCAAGGATGAGGTTGACTCTACCCTAGGTCAAGGTCGAGGTTGAGTTTGACCTTAAGGTCCAAAACCTCAAGACCCCAGCCTAGAATGCCAGGAAATGTAGATATGAAGTGGAAAATGGGTGCAAAGGGAAGCAGAACAGGGGGAAAAACTAGATACATGCAAAGACCCGATCAAGGTGCTTAACATGACCCCATACCTCTTACTCAGAGGGCTAAACACTCTTATCATAGAAGTGTTTTCATTTTAAGATGATACATTAAGCCCCCACTTTAGCAAGAGTATGGACTCGATGCAAACTCTTGGTAAAGGAGATCGGAATGAAAAGATAATCTTATCATAATCCAAGGGAAAAAGAGAAACCTCAAGCCCCCAGGGACTCAAGTCTTCATTGACTCTAGATCACAATAAGAGAGACATCTCTAGAGAGAGAAAGAAGGTGTGATTACCTCTCCCAATGAGAACTTATGTCCCATTGTGAACCACACAAGGAAACAGCACAACTGGAAAGATGGAATTGAAATGCCTAGTGAATGTGGCTACTCACTAGTCAACCCATCAAGGATTCACCCTTAGGAATATTCTATTCCATAAGAATAAAACTAAAAAATAAAAGAGATCTAGTCTTAAGGACACCTCTGACCTTAAGGGATCAAAATATATGTATATTTGAAACTGGAGGGATCAAGAGATCCTAAAATATAAATCCATGCTTTAAGGATCAGTCACTAATCCAAAAAGGGAGAAAAGTACCTTGAAAAATATGTGCATATAAAAAAGAAGTGCGTGTGTGCAACAGGTGAGCAGAGCGTATGCCCCCACATTAAAGTAATTGCTAACACTTTAATAGGAGCAATGTCTTTAACAAAAACATAAACAACTCCACTAATTATGTTTCCACGTCGAGATGCCCCCAGATGAAGACAAATCAAGGGAAATATCAAAGAAACATAAAGAGAACATAGAAGGGATCTACCTACCATGGGGTCAGTATGATCATGAGATAAGATATATATAATATTATTGTAAATGAATTGACATCATTCCCCAAAGAAAGTATAACTACAATCACAAAGGAGGAAAGACCACATAAGATATACGAAGGAGAATCTTTTTGAACAAAGACATGGAGACCAAAAAGAATTAGTGCTACCATATCTCGAATCCAGGTAGATTACACAAGGAAACATTTACAAACAATAGCACAATTAGAACATAAAATGGAACAATGCATAGAAGAATAGAGCTACATATAGAGGAATTGTACAATAGTTTCAATTCCTTCATCACCTTGTACCAACTGAGTAACAAGGATAATATAAAAGAATCTAACAACATTTAGCAAACACATTATGGGAGAGGCACAATACAGTAGGGAAACACACCACAAAGCTACCACAAAGGACAAGCCGATCAAGCATGCTACCTACTCTCCCCATCTCATTGTATATCATTTAGGGAAGGTGGGTAACTCACAAGAGGGACCATATCCAACATAATAGGAATGATAGCTAGTTCCAAACAAGGATCCTCTTGAGAATCACAATGTTTGATACTGTTGCCCAAAATTTCCTATCTATTCAATTTTGGCCATAGGCTGGACTCCATCCAAAGGTTTGCATTTATAAACCCTGTTGAGCACCTTGAGAATTTTTATAGGTTTGCATCTTTTCCTCTAGTCTTTGCAATTATTTAACTCCCTAGTTTGAAAGACTTTTTATTTGAAAATGTGACCGTTGGAGGCAAAAAACCCTAAAAACCCTATGGCCCGTTCTAATTTGTCGTCACTTTTTTCAGCCACTTAAGTCTCCATTTCCCATGTGCGCTTTATATTCTAAGGCTAGTCACAAGATCTCTAAGACCTAGCAAAATATTCCTTTCTATCTCCCGACCCCACAATCTCCTTTGTTCACAAGATCTCCCAGTCGAAAAGCATATTCCCTTTTCATTCGGTGACTGAGTGATTAACTGGTCGCAAGATCTCCTATTCCCAGTGGTTAAGTTCTTAACATCCAGTGATCTGGTGAGCGGTTACTGTTACGTTTGGTAGCCTTAGTTCTGGAACAGTTAAAATTCAGACATGATCTATGGCTATTGTTATACCACTGAGGAAATGTGCTCGAGGGTTAGTATTGTGGTATAATGACAACCGTCGATCTTCATTCCAACGTAGCACTTTAGTTGTTAGTAGGTCCACTACCACATAGTCTGAGGTGTTTTCTCCTGATTGGTCACGGGATTGTGATGTGGAAACATGTCAAAGCGGGTCTAGTGAGCTATCCCTCCCTAAGATCTACGGTGGTCGCATAATCACAAGGGGAGAAATATTCCTTGTGATCATGCGATAGTTGTCAATCTTTCTTTGTTGCTAGGGCTCTATCAAGTGGGTCCTCATGTTATGATGTGCCTGTGTTTCATTGGCTGGATGGATGGTGACAAGGATTTGTCAGTGGGCCTGAGGTCTTTGGCTTATGAGGCAAGTTAAAGTTCAAACATGATCTACGATTGTCATTATACTGTTGAAGTAAGATACATGAATTTTAAGGCTATGGTATAATGACAACCGTCTGATGAAAGGTTAAGGATGTCATGGGTCCGTGTTTCCAAGAGGTGCTAAGGTGCTCGATTCTTATTAGTTTCTAGGCAGAACAGTTGGCATTTGTCAGTGGGTTCGAGTATCTTAAGTGAGGTGGCAGTTGACGAAGATCTACGGTTGTCGCATGATCATGAGGAATCTTCTTCCCCTTTGCGATCATGCGACCATTTTCCAATGCAAAGTGAATTCTTTTTCCCTTTGAGGTACCTGGCCAGTAGTATGATGACAAGTGGCAGGATGGGCCTAGGTTTGTGAACTTAGTCGAGTAATCACCCAATGAAAGAGAGAATATTCTTTTTCATTCAGCGACTATGATATTTCTCTTCAGTTGGGCAATCGCTCAATTGGAAGGAATATTCTGAAGACCTCAAGCAATTTAGTGACTATCAAAGTGGGATCAGTGCTTGTCATGTGATCGCTAGAATAAGCTAGAGTTAGTGAAAAAGATCGGGAGATTCAGTGACCAAAGGGAAAAGAGAACCTGAGGTGAATGCAGAGTTAGGGTTAAGATCCGAAGAGGTACTTGGGCAAAATGAAAGATCAGATAGCTACGTTTTAAAGAGAGATCAAGTTTGAATATCAGTCGTTGATAAAGAAAAGGCTTGGCACTGCCTATGACTATTTATATTTTAAAATTCAAAATATCTGAGTACCAGATTTGAGTAGTAATGGCAAGCTGAGTTGCAGAGACGTAGATAGATCAAGGCGGCTTGTCTGTAGGCAGATACAGTACATGGATGGACATGCAGGTACAAATATCTGATTGGCCAAGATATCTCTTCGATGCATTTATGATCAAACATGACATAGTTAGGGTTTTGATTATTATATGATAATCCATGTAACCCTAATTAGGTTTTGGCTCCTACCTATGTGCAAAAGGAGATGTATATAATGTTTTTTTGGAGCTTTTGAAGCTAGGAGTTTACATTTTGTAAAAAGAGAGTTCTTCTTTCTTAGGAGCTATCCATGGCATTTGTTCTGCCCTCTGGCTCTTACAGACTGTAACCTTTCATTGAAATCTCAGATTCAATAGAGGCTATATGTGGCAATTGTTCCACCCTCTGGTCTTTCCCTTGTCTGTATTTCTCTTATTGAATATAATATACTGGCTTTATTAGAGAAATCTTGGAGTTCCAGGGCCCTTCTTTCTTTCAGCTTATTTGTGTACTACTATGTTTGATTTGATTTGAGTGAGTTTGTGGGTATACTTCATCCCCCTATCATTATGTCTCATTCCTATGCCCTTTTGCTGAAGAGAATGTTTGCTTGCAGGTCATGGTCTGTGTCTTTTGTTCAGGCCTCTCTATGAAATACTTATGCAAGCCTATTTAGAAAGATTGTGTTCTATTAGATCTGAGAGCTTTCATGCTGATTTGGTCAGTGTATTATGTTCATTTTATTTCAGTGTATCACCTAGTAGGTAGTTTGCTTTTAGTTATTCCCCTTTCATGCATTCCTTCTATCCCTTTTCCCTCAAGAATTTACTTTCCTATCAAGAAGAAAATTAAGGTGATTATCCAAGAGGAACCAGCCTAGAATCTGGAGGTCTCATCTCAGTTAGCATAGGTCCCACAACCTAGAGATGATTCCCATGTTATACTACGTTATCAAGACCAAGAGAGCTTGAAACAAGGATGCAAACTTAGTGTATAACAGATACTAGGTGTAAGAGTTAATTGTGATGAAAGCATATTAGGTAAATCAATGTTAATAGTCTCATATTCATCATTAACATCATCAGTATCATCAAGAGTATCTTCTTCATCCAAATTAATCAAAATAGGATCTAAGATATGAATAGAATCATCATAATCATGCATCTTAACATCATTATTAGTAACAACTTCTTCTAACACATCATGCATAGATTTATCTGAAGAAGGTAGAGATCTTTGAAGAATAGAATTACAAGCTTTAGCATGAGCATGACACTTCTTATGATGTTCATTAGCAAATTGATTACATTTTGATTTATTTGAAATAGGCTGAGAACTAGGAGGAACAATCACAGGATCCTTCACAGGTTCTTTAGGAAGATCAATAGGATTATCAACAATAGGAGGAAAAATCACAAGATCTTTCATAGGTTCTTTAGGAAGAGTGATAGAAGGAACTTGATTAATAGAACTAGAAGCCATAGTTAAAGGAGGTATAGAAGGTGTAGGCAAAAGACCATGATTAAGATCCATAGGAGGTATGCTTAATTCAAGAATCTTATGATGTTTATAGGCTTGATATGAATGAAAAAGATTATCAGGTTGAGGAGGACATGAATTAGGTAATGAAGGCCAAAAGAAATCAAGAGTAGCACAATCTCTAGGCCTAGAAGGTTGATATAAGCTATGATTAACCATCTTCACTTCTTCATCATGAATGAATTTAAGACACTTATGGATAGGTGAAGCAACAACATACATGACATTCAACAAAGGCAAACCTAGCTTAACTTGAAATTGGTTAGAAGTAGGAACAACAACAAAGGTAGTGTTCACAATTTGTCCACAAAGTTCAATTGGTAAATTAATAGAACCAAATGATGGATAAAGAAAACCATTGCAAGTTTGAATCCACACATCTGATGTATCATAAGAATTGCATTGTAATATTTTCATAAAAATATTTTCTTTAGTAATCACATTAACTAAGGATTTAGGATCAACAAGACAACTACGAGTAGGTTTCTGAGAAATCCTAGCATAAATGTAAAGGGGACCATCAGGAGCTTTAATAGTTTTAGAGTCATCAAAGGTAATCAAAAGTTCTCGAAGTCTTTTATTCTTAGGTTGTTGTCGAGGTTTAGGTTGAGTTTTCATTTTAGGCTTAGGTTTTGATCGAGGTTGAGATTGAACTTGAGGTTGAATCTGAGGTTGAGGTTGAGGTTGAGGTGGAGATACAGATTGAACAACATGCTCCACTTGATTAATAACATGATTGAGATCATCCATCTTTGAATCATACATAATTTCTATAGCAGATGGCTGAGCAATGGTATTAGTATCATGTGTAGGTAAATGATTCATATAGATTTGAAGATTTTGATTAGGAGGAGAGATAGATTTGTTCCCACTACCATCAAGATTATCAATAGATAAGGCATTAGAGTCAATTAAGTCTTGAACCTTATGTTTTAAAGAATAACACTTCTCAATATCATGACCATTTTGATGATGATATTGACAAAAAGCATTTTGATCAAAAGATTTAGATACAATCGTAGCAGGTAAAAGAGGTCGAATAGGAGGTAAGATAATTATATTAGAAGTTAACAACCTATTCATAATAGCATTTAAAGATTAAGAAAGAGGAGTAAATGTATGATTTAATTAAAAATTAGTGGATGTAGAAGTGGCATTGTGAGATGCAACAACAACTTGATCAGCAATTGCATTCGCTTGTTTGTTTATCTTGACATAGTTGTTGAATTTTTTAAATTTGTTTGGATTAGTAGCAGCATCACTCTTATCAACTGAAACAAGATCCATTGGAGTGTTTCTCTCAAATTAACTCACTTGTAATTGATAATGATGAAGCACTGCACAAAGTTGTTGAAAAGAAGTAAATTCAATAAGCAGAATCTTATCTCTAATATCCTTTTGCAAATTTGAAATAAACATATGTTGAATATCAATATTAGGAACAGGATAGGAAATCTAAGCATGCAAATGCTTAAATCTACCAATAAATTCAGTTAATTTTTCCTTAGTACTTTGTTTACAATGCATCAAATTAGTCAAAGACACTTGCGGGCCAATGTTGTTTTGAAACTATTGAATAAAGGCATTAGCAAGTTTTGGAAAGGAATCATTAGAATAAGGAGGCAAGGAACAATACCATTGTAAGGCCTTGTCACGGAAGGTTCTAGAAAATAGGTTGGCTAAAATCCTATGGTCATGAGCATAACCACTATAAAGGATTTGGAATGTTTTAACATGATGAACAGGACCTCCTTTTCCATTATAATTCTCAAGATGAGGCATATTGACTTGCTGAGGAACAAGAGTATGAATAATATCCAAGGACAAAGGACTTCCCATGTCACATGTAGGAATACTAAACTTATTTTGAGTTAAGGAAGCAAGTTGTTGTTGTAAGTATGACACAGTTTGAGCCAAACTGATGATTGTTGAATCATTAGAGGAAATAGGAGGAATAGCAACATTAGACACACTAGGTAGAGTGTAAGAAGCTATAGGAATAGAAGACACAACTGGAGGAACACTAGGAACTATAGTTGGAAGTGGATTGGAATAAGTAAAAGGAACATTATGATATGAAGGTTGTGATGTAGGAAGGGACACAGGAGGAACACTCATAGGAACACAGGGAACCATCACAGTCACCAAAGAAGGAGTATAGGTAGGAATACTGGGTAAAGGATTAGAAGGAGGTTCTACACTAGTGATAGGAGGAATCAACCCTGAATCTTGAGCTTCTTGAGCTAAAGGTTTAACATTTGAATGCACAAGGTGAGTAATACCAGGCAAGAGGTTAACACCTTGATCACTATCATGAAGAACTTTCTTAAGAGCCTCTATAGCTTGAATAGAATCTTGATTATGGTTCTTTTGAATAAGCCAATTACCCATTTTATCAAGTTTAGTTGAAAGTTTTTGGACTTGTTCAGCAGGAACTCTTAAAGCATCATCCTCATCATGAGATGAGTGAGAATAGTTTTGCTCAATGGTAGGATTGGAATCATGAAGAATCAAATTATCATCCGGGGTCCTAAGGAAAGGAGAGGAAGATTTGGGATCAAAGGCACCCATGAGTCTACAAATTCTTCTAACTGAAATGTTATAAGTAGGACTAGTAGTAGTAAAGCTCATAAACCAATGTAATGCAAATGAACTAAACTAAGACCACATAAAGCATGAATATTTTTGTATTTTTAAAATCTAATTAGCATGAAAGATCTAACACAAAAGAGAAATCTAATACTAACAATATAAAATGAAATCTAACACCACAAAACACAATAGGGCATCCAATTCCACAAAAGAAAGGAGAGTAAGTATGTTAGGTTCACCAAAATGAATAGTGAAGGTGAACACACACACAATAAGACAAAGGGATATCTAACACCAAAAAGAAAGAGAGTAAGCTTGTCAGGTTCACCAAAATGAATGATGCTAAAATGGAATCACATCTATTCAATCTATATATGGGGGAAATATGAGATCCACTCCTAAATCCAAATTCCCAAAGGAGAGATCCAATTTGATCAACCAAAGGATAATACACAACCGAATCAATCTATGGAGAATATGAAAGAGAGAGAGAGAAACCCTATATTTCCTATAGTAGAATTGTGCTTGAAATTTGAAATAATTGAAATACAAATACTAACCTCAAAATAGGGAAAATCTGGAAAATGCCAATTTCTGATGTCTGTGTGTACTTTCAAGCAATTCTGCAACTTGTTTCGGATTGGAAATGCCGAGATGAAGAAAACCCAAAAATCTTTTATCTTTCTAACAGCAGGTAGTCTTTGACCCTCATAAAAGGTCAAAGGCTACATTCTTATTCTGAAGGTTGATTTTGACCTTGTTCACAGATCTCAGAAGTTCATTGAAAAGGGTATCCAAATCTGATATCAGATCCAAAGTTTCGCACCTGTACCTACAAGAAAAAGGGGTTTTTTTTGTTTGTATGGGGGATTTTTCTGAATGCTTGAATTCACTTACTTACACTTGAGAGCTTGCTCATGAAATTGCTTGAGATGAGATGTGAATAATGGATGAGAAAATGAGAGAGGAAGGCCTCCTTTTATAGTGAACTAGGGCACAAACCTCTAGAGGGGCCACCTTGGAGAATTAAATCCCAATTAGGTCCTAACCTTTAGAAATATACCTAGATTAAATGCAATTTAAGGATTTACCATTCCAAAACTCGAAATGGCTGACCCAGAGGCGGGAAAAAGAATCTTTCTGAAACCCAATGCCTGAAAATCAGAAAAACTTGAAATTTGGAATAGGGGTCAGGGATGAGGTCGACTCTACTCTAGGTCAGGGTCGAGGTCGACCCTGACCTAGGTCAGAGTCAAGGTTGACTTTGACCCTCAAGGTCAAGTTTGACCTTGAGGTCAAAAACCTCAGGACCCCAGCTTAGAATGCCAGGAATGCAGATATGAAGTGGAAAATGGGTGCAGAGGGAAGCAGAATAGGGGGAAAAGCCAGATACATGCAAAGACCCAATCAAGGCACTTAACATGACCTCAGGCCACTTACTCAGAGGGATAAATGCTCTTATCATGGAAGTGCTTCCATTTTAAGATAATACAACTAGGTATTATCTAAGATTTTTAGAGAACTCCAAGGTAGCCAACCCCATAAACTACCTTCAATGAAAGGTAAATAGGTTTGAATGCATGGATAAATGCAACATTTCCTTTCAATAATTGAAGGAAGCCCTTACCTTAGCACCCATCTTGTAAGTGCTAGACCCATAAAAGGAATTCACAATTTGGATAGATGCTTGTCTAGATGGGTTAGGAGGAGTTCTAATGTAAAATGTATGTGTGATTGCATTCGAGTCTAGGAAATTGAAAGACCATGAACTCAACTATCCTACCCATGACCTAGAGCTAGCTGCTATTGTATACACATAAAAATGGGCTTAGCAATTTAATTAATTAAATACCCCTTTTATTTAATAGAATTAATTCCTCTACTATATTATTAAATTTAATTATTTAATTATATAACTCACTCTCCTAAATATTCTCCCATCTCCCATTAAATCATTTAATCATCCCACTTTAGTTAATTCCATCTCATTCCACCCCTTCCACCTCATCATGGCCACCTCACTTGTCACATGTAATTCATATTTTCTAATTAATAATTGGGTATTTATTTTCAAACATGTGGATATTTTCTCTCCTAACCACCAAGGATACATTCCCTCTATTCCAACCTCCATGTAGCCTCTTGGGACACATGCCATCAAATGGGCTCACACATGCCACACTTGTCATTCAAAGGGACACATGTCTTCCATTTTTCTCAACAATTATACACTTATCTCAAGCAAGCCCACACTTGTCACTCCATGGATTAAGGAGAATATCAAAAGGACACCTCACACCTCCTTTGAAAATCTATAAATAAAAACCATTTTTTAAGGAAAAGGACCCTGAAATTGTATCCCTAATCTTGGTATTGCATCCATAATCTTAGCATATTTCACTTTTTGCATTCTTGCATAGTGAACTCTTATTAGTATTATTTTACATTCACATCATCATTTAGCAGTTTATGTCTTAATTTTCGTCATAGTTAGTTTCATTTTCATTATGATAGTGCTGAGTTGTTATCATTTTCATTCCATATCACATCCATTGGCATCTTAGCTTAAATCCTCACCCCATTTTAGCTTAATCTCATCTTCATCATTTCATCTCCATCTTGGATTTCTCACTCTCATAGTAGCTTATATTATGCATTTTAGCATTATTAGTACTTGTCGATAGGCTAAGCAAGTACTATTGAATCTATTTTTGGATTTTTTCCATTAACTAGTGATTAAAACTGATTGCATGAACCAATAAAAATTTAACATATTTTATATTTTATTATAAATTTTAAGTTTTTCATAGTACATATGCAATATTTTTAACTTTATAATTTTTTTTTAAAAAATTGAACGTGTGATTGGTCCATTTAGTTTGAGTTTTATTGCACAATAACAAATTCATGGTGAAAATGTACAAAATAATTAACCAATAGATAGGGGACATTAAATGTGAATTGTTAACAAATCCACACTTTTAAAACATTATCATTAATTATCATATGATCAAATTTTACTTGAATGTTTGAACCTCTCAATGTTTATTTGGATTGTTTATTTTTAAAAAATTATTTTGTTAGGTTCTTATGAAATTTTTATTTATTATTTATTATATGTCAATAAATTTACTTTAAAAGTTATATTTTATAAATTTATTTTAGTTTATACTATTTACTTTAACAAAATATTACAATTTAAATACAAATTTATGATATTATAATATATATTAATTTTTATTTAAATTAATATTTAATTTTATTATCTTAGTTTTATTTCTAAAAAAATATTTTAAAAATTATTAGAAAATTAATAGCACAAATTAAAATGTTTAATTATTTAACTATGTCAAATATAATATTTATATTAAAATATTTGGAATATATATTTATATTATTTTTAGTACCTCAATTTCAAAATAAAAATTCTTGATTATTATGATTATTAAATAGAATTATACTTTATAAAATATAATAAATTTATTAAAATTCTAATTATATATTTCACATTATAATTACAAAATATTAATATTTAAATTAAACTATATTAAATTAATATTTAATATTATTATAATAGTTTTATTTTTAAAAACTTATTAAATTTAGTTCAAAATATGAATTTATTTAAATTTATTTATTTATAATTGTTATAATAAAATTATTCATTATTATAATTATAATTATATAAATTTATATTAAAATTCTAATTATATTTCACAATATAATTACAATTGATTAGGCAAGTACTAGCCACTATATGGCACTTGTTATCACTCATTCTTTAAGTTGTCATCCATATTATTGTGAGAGCAATAAAGAAATGAAATGGATCCTTGAAGATAAAGGATCAAGGGATGCTTTTTAGAAAGCCATTTTACTTGGATTTGGTCAATTTTAGATAGCTTACCAGGTTAATGTCTCATGAGTATGCTAGTTTTATGCTTGTTTTGAGCTAACCCTAATTTTTAACATAAATTTTTTTGTGCCCATCGTGGGGGCCATGCCCTTATTTTAGCATTTTTCTTGTAGGTTTATAAACAGAGAAGTTCAATGCATACAAAACTCTGTTTAGCACTTTTACAACACAAAATTGGGCTTCTAACACTAATTCTAGCACTTCTAAATCATTCTCTAACACTTCCAATTCTCTGTTTAGCGCTTTCAATCAATAGTTTAGCACTTTCAATCAGTATTTTACCGTATTTCCTACTTACTGAAGAACACTTTTCATCAGAATAGTGCTTCCTGATTATTTCTTAGCAGTTTTCTACTTGTTTTAGCACTTTTTCTCTCTGTTTTAACGCTTTTAGTCTCAGTTTTAGCACTTATAATATCTGGTTTAGTGCTTTTGAATAGCCAGAGTAGCTCATTACATTTGTAGAATAGCACTTTCAATTCACTTTCAATTCATTTTGCAAGATTGACAAGTTTGTCCAAGCTAAAGAAAGTGGTGCACCAAATTCCTGGGTTTTGTCTCAGAAATCATCGAAGGTGAGGATCACTCATTGTTTGTGTCAACGAAAGGCTATTGAATAAATCCGAGTAGAAGAGGAAAGGGAGAGTAATACTAGACTCGCTGAAGTCTCACTTAGTTGAGAAAAGATCATGGAATGAATCTCATGTTTGACATTCTTGGAGGTTTAACATGGTGGGGGATATGATCAACCCATAACTGGGTGATCAAAATACCAAACCCACTTGAATCTATCTTTAATTTTAGTAGTGCATTTGATCCATAATAAGCCTCCCTCCCAAGACTTTTCTTAACAAGTCTGGTGAGAGGGAATGAACCAAGTGGGATATAGACAAAATCCATGGCATTTTGACCCACTATAAAATAAAATGTGTTCATCCTTAATGGGGTGAACGATATAAAGATCTTGAGAAACATACCTCCTCTAGTCATCCTTCAAGATTGCGCAAAACATTTCTTTTATGACGGTAGGAGGCCTCTGTAATGTGGGATAGACTCAAAATTTTCAAATAGAATCATAACTACAACCTTGTTAATTGGCAAGCCTACCCATTTATCTGTGGTCTATTAGCTTTGGTGCAAGGGGATTGCATCGTCCCCTGAAGCTACTCACCATATGTACTCCCCTGGTTGTTTGGAAAAAGCTTTTTGGAGGTGATTACCAAGAGTACTTACCCCACACCTTAAAGGCCTTATCAAGTGTATATATTTCCCTTCATCTTTGCATGTGGCTTGCCCCTTCTTGGAGGGGGACACAATGCACAAGGGTCCAGAGTATCAAGTTCGGTTAATTCTAATTTTGTGAGTCTACAACTGATACATTGAAGCCAAAAATGTCCTTAGGTAGATTTCTTGAATTACTTTACTGTGCTATGCTTTTGGAAATGGTTCAAGAAAAAACACTAATTATTGTAGAAATCTAGGTGAAAATAAGTTCTTGAAAGTGTGTGTTGTGTTTGATTTAAAAAAAATATGAAATTAATTACTACCAACAACCAAAAATATGTTTTGAAGTATCTTATTGTTCTAAATTGGTTAAAAACATGAGCCTTTCCAAAGATCTTAGACATATACTTTGTTTTTT
Source organism: Chamaecyparis obtusa (assembly GCA_027943335.1). Lineage (NCBI taxonomy): Eukaryota > Viridiplantae > Streptophyta > Pinopsida > Cupressales > Cupressaceae > Chamaecyparis > Chamaecyparis obtusa. The sequence continues at coordinate 54,537 of BSBK01008284.1, read as the reverse complement.
TACGTGTTTATGGACAATTGTGCAACTATTTACCATGATTTTTGATAGATTTTACGGAATTGTTGGATTACAGAGATGGGGGGGTGAATCAGTAACCCCTGATCCCAAATACCTAAAAAAAATTCTCTGATTAACTTGGTAACAACTTGATAAAACACACTTTACTATTTACCAACAACAGTAAATAAACTTTAACAATTAGTAAATCATACACACAAATCATGCATCACATGTTGTTTCCTTTTCAACTCTAGCTTTATACCACTTGAACATTTGGAATGCATCAAATTTCTCTTTTAGAAACATAACAAACATCATTCTTGAATAATCATCAATAAATAAAATAAAATACCGATCTCCATAATAGCTTTGAATTCTTATAGGAATACAAAGGTTAGTGTGAACTAATTCCAAAATACCATTGGTAGAATAAGATATGCTTGAGAAACTTGACTGAATCATCTTACCAACCTGACATTCTCTGTACATCACTTTATCAGGTTTACTTAATTTCAGTAGACCTATGACTCTATTCTTTTTTCTCACTTTAATCATGTTATCAAAATTTACATGACACGGTCTCTTATGCCATAGCCATACATCTTCAACTTTAGAAAATAAGTAGTTCTTTGTAGTAGTATTAAGATAAAATACATTATCTTTTGATTGTTCACCAGTTCCAATTAGATCTCCATCAGTTCCTTAAATCTTCACCTTTCTATTTTGAAATTCCATTCGGTGGCCAGTATTGTTTAGTTGTGCAACATTCAACAGATTATAGTTCAGTCCTTTAACCCAATATGCATCATCACATCTCATCTTTTTATTCAATACAACTGGTCCTTTCCCTTGAATAGGACAAGGAGCATCATTGCCAAATCTGACAAATCCTCCATCATACTCTTCTACGTTCTCAAATTTATCAATGTCACTAGTCATATGATGTGAACATCCACTATCAATAATCTATGGGTCAACTTTACTTACGTGAGAAACTAGTGATTTTTAATTTTCAAGATTTTATTCATCTAAGTCTTCCTTTACAACAATATAAACAACTTCATATCCTTCTTCAGTATCATCAGATTCATCATCGGTTACACAATCTTCAGCTAGGTAGCAAGGCTTCATACCTTTGTCCTTGTAATCTCTAAATCTTTGTTATTGGTTGTGTCTTTTGTCATTCTTATCATCCATGTCATTGTTAGGAAATCTAGATGCAATGTGACCAATCTTATTACAATTAAAATATTCAGAGGTAATTTACCTTTGTACTTTCCTCTACCTCTCAATAGTCTTTTAGCTAGTAGTGCCTCTAACTCTTCTTGTTATTTTTCTTCATTTAGAATATTATCATATTCATTTCCATATAAACTACTGTGAATCTCTTTGTCTTTTCTTCATGTTTAAAGTCTTAGATATGAATTGAATGTAGTTTCAATGGTCAGTAGACTATTATCATAATTACTTAGCTCAAATGAAGTCAACTTACCGATTAGGGCTTCAAGAGTAAGAACATTGTTCAGTATAGATCTCAATGTCTGAATAACAGATACTCTAATAGCATACTTAGAAGAAAGATTTCTAAGAATATTACTTACCACTTCCTCATTAGTCAATGATCCACCAGCACCTTTGATGGCACTCACAACTTCCTTGATTCTGCTACTATATTGTGTGATGTTCCCTTCATCCTTCATTCTCATTTCATCATACTTTCCTACGAGAATATCAATATTGGCCTTTTGTACATGTTGATCTTCTCAATACATAAGTGTAAGCCTACCCCACATCTCTCTTGAATTAACACAGTCATTAACATCATTGAATTCAACATCGATAAGGGAAGAATCAATCTCTATCATAACCAAGTTGTGTTCCTTCTTTTCTCTTATTTGATCAACTATTAATAGGTTTGGGAGGCGGTGGAGTGTAGTCATTAGTCAGAAGATTTAGTGCAGATTCTCCAATCCGAGATATATACAACCTCATCCTACTTTTTCATGTTGATTAACTTTCCTTTTTCAACTTAGGTACTTCTCTCCTATACATCTTCAAATATTTTAATCAAGTATTTTAAAATTATCTCTTCAGATTACTTAGCTCTGATAACAATTGTTGGATTATAGAGAGGGGGAGGGGGAGGTGAATCTATAATTCTTGATCCCAAATACCTAAAAAAATTTCTTTGATTAACTCAGTAATAGCTCAGTAAAACACACTTTACTATTTACTGACAATAATACATAATCTTTAACAATCAGTAAATCATACACACAAATCATGCATCACATGTAACACTAGTATTTAACGTGGAAACCCAACTTTGGGAACAATCGCTATGGAAATTGTTACCCACTAAGAAAATACTCTTCTGAAGTACGTCCAACTAACAACCAATCTAGTTAAAGATTACAATGCACACTATTAGGTGTGACCCGGTGAAGGGATTTACCTCATATCTGTTAGGATCTTCACCCTATTATAAGTGGCATGGTTAAAGAGATTCAAACACTCTTTAGAATGTTACCTTTTTCAAGGAATTTACAATAAGACTGTTAAGTCCACTCTATTAAGAGATTTTTCTGTTACAAATGCTAGTAAGAAATAATAAATAATTTAACCTGTAGATTTGAAACTATCTTTGCTTAATCAGATCCCTTGTGTGCTCTTCTATCTTCACTTCAATTCTTCACTTTCCACTAGCTTCAACACTTCATCAGATCCTTCTATCTGACTCAGAATCTCTGTGTTCCTTCTTCATTGCTTCATTCAGTGACTCTTCAACTATTCAATTTTCCAACCATTTGTTCATACAAATCTATCCTTTATATAGACAATTTTTTCCTCTTAATCTCGTTTATTACATTTTTCTTTGATTAATCTTAACCATCCAATTCATTATACCTTGAATTCAGATCTCGGTAACATGTTTTCTTTTCACCTAGGAACTTGAACTTTTCTTGAAACTTGTTCCATCTTATTTAACCATTTAGATCTAAGTCGTAGATCTTCACCTTAAATTCTCCTATCCATAGATATTTGTAACTAACTTTCCTTGCCATCATGATCATCCAACTCATCATAGCTAATCATTAAATGTCAATTCAATCCTTATTTAATTATTATTCCTTTCTCAATGTCCTTCATTAGTATTTTGGTTAACTTTTCTCAGTGCCTAAACCTTTCTTTTTCTATTCGGTGCCTTTAGTTCCTTTGCCTTTACCGAGTTACTTCCTTTTTACCTTTTACCTTTACCTTTACCTTTACCGAGTGAAATTTCCTTCTCGGTAGCCAAAACTCTTTTTCTTACTGACTTGACAAATCTTCATCACTATGCTTTACCAACTTAACATAATTATATGTTAGGCAGAAAATAATTATATCAACATAATCTAATCATTGTCTGATCTGTATCAGCTTCCCATTTAAGTTCTTCAACTTCACATCTCATTTCTTCATCTTCTTAACTCATTCAACTTATATCATTACCGAATGATATGGAAACATAATATAAACCAAAAATCAATTGCTTGACATCAATGACAAGACAATAACTGATCTAACCTTTCTAATATCATGTATTCCTCTAATCTTAGTTGGTCTTCATCATCATCACCATAAAATAATCAATCTTCATTATTACTATCAGTTATGGTAACACATAATATCATCCAAGTTTGTCAAAAAAAAAGTTCACAAACCATTCAAATTGTCAAAATTCTATGAGAAGGTTAGAGTAGCACTTTTACAAATTCTTTTGGTGCTTTTACCAATTCTTTCAGTACTTTTAACACTAAGAATAACACTTTCGAACAATAGGATAGCACTATTGAACATTAGATTAGCGCTTTGTTTCATCAAAATAGTGCTTTAAATCCACATATTAACACTTTTGAACAAAAGATCAATGCTTATAGATTAGTAAATGAAAATAGATAACACTTTCCATCCTTTGTTGAAAATTTTAAAACTATTTTTGGGTACCCTTTTTTTAGTCTTTACAACTCTAACCATCCCTAGATAATCAAATTTGAGTAGAGATACCTTTGATAACAAGTGACCAATTTTCACTACAAATCAACTTGCAAGTAATCTCAAACCACTTCAATTTTTTTATTTGGAAAGTTCACCATCAAAGGATTACAGGTCCTTTTCTTAAAAACCAAGAAATCAAGATCAATCAAGAGTCTTTATCACATGGATAAATGTTTTCCTATTAGACTCCTTTCTTTTAGACACACTTCATTTTTGGTCAAACCATAATTGGAACCTTTATTTATCTTTTTTTTTGTCAAACTCGATCAAAATTTGAAACATAACCAATCTTGACTCAAGAAGTAACCCAAGGATAGTTTCATTCCTATAAGGACAAGGTCTTCCAAATTTAAAACATCTCAAGACCCTAACGATGAGGTTACTATATAAGAGGCATTATGCCAAAAGAAAACTCAACCTCAATCACAAGTAGATCCAACCCAACAAACTGATCAAGAAAGTCCACCAACTATGGAGTGAGAGAAAAATGAGTGGGCTAGGGATAACAACAATGGTAATTTTAATAATGTTGAGGATGAAGAACTAACAAAACAAAGGGTATGAGAAGCTCAACAAGATCCTCAATTTTAAAACATTATGGAAAGGGTCCTTGATATAGACAAAAAGAGATACTTCTTGAACTTAGCACAACTAGGAGTCAAATTACCTCATGACTATGATGTTTCAAACTCAAATAGGACAAAGATGAGCTAAATCACATTGAGTGCTTCATATAGACATTTAATCCCTCCACGTGAAATTTTTTTGAACATGGTGCCTTTTCCACCAAACATGGATATCCTAGAGTATGATGTTGACATTAGTAAAAGCACAAAGTTGTGTCACGTTTCAAGCTAACTTATCAGCATAGCTGAATTTGAGTATTTCTAACTAAAAATTAATTTTCCTCAAACATATGGTCTAGTTAGATTCATTGTAGCTAAGGTAGATAAGTGCTTCAACTTTTCCAATTAGAAATCTCTATTAAATGCATGTTTTATACCATTTACCAAAGAAATAAAATTATTTCAGAAAAATGACGTTTCAATAGCTCCTAGTCTTTTTAATGATATTTTTTTAGAAATATAAAAATACCCTTTTGTAGAGCTCAGAGTTAAGATTATCATCATATAAGTTTTATATTATTTTGACTAGATATAATATATTATAATTTTAAAATACTCCAAGTGAGTATTTTAACATTTGAGAAGATGCTACTTCAAAAATAGAAAAAAAATATTAAAACATATTAGAAAAATTTAAAATGTATATTTAACACTAGAGGAGAGAGTCCTCTTCAAGAATATGTTATTATTTTTCTAAATGGTGTAGATTTGATAGGGTAAATTTGGTGGGAGATTGAAACTATCGATTTCAGATGAGTTTGACTTTGAGTAGTTATAACGGAGAAAATATATATCATAAACCAATTTTTCTTTTTTTCTGCACTAGTTATACATGTCATCTATAACATATTTTGAAAAAAAAAGATTATTTTCATATACTTTTTTGGTGGGAACTAGACCCTAGTTTTCAGCATTTTTCAGCAGTTAAAAAATGGACTTCAAAAATTAAAAAACTATGTCAATTCTTATTAAAATAAAATTAAAAAATTATAGGCGTAAACTTCATCCACTTTGACACATTTAATTAGTTTACAGCATCTTCAAATTCTAAACATAAATGCCACTTTTATGTCGTTAAATTTGAACAATTTACATTTTGTTGACCTTTTCCTTTATAAAAGTGTGACATAGGTTTGTACTTTATAGGTACAATTTACCCTCAAGACCACATTAGGAAGTTTTTCACTCTAAGTATGGAATTTACTCATGAGAAAACATACTTAATGAGGTTGTTCCCAAGGAGTCTAGGAGGAAAATCTATGGAGTGGTTCTTGAAATTGTCTCCCGGTATTAAGACCTTTGAGGAGCTAGTGACCAATTTTGTCAACCAATATTCATATGACATAGAACACAAGGTTACTATGTTGGACCTATGTAACACCAAAAAATGCAATGGAGAATAATTTTTAACATTTCTAAAAAGATGAAGGAGAATTTTCACTAAATATCCAAGGAGTGTACTCAAGAAAGTTAACAAATGAATATTTTTATCGACAACTTGAGTAGTGATATAAATGTTTGTCTCCAATTACAATGTCCTCCTACATTCAATAAAATGATTGTAAATAGTGTTAAGATAGAAGATTCCTTAGTGAGGAAACGGTACTTGATGTTGTTACTATAATTGATGGTGATGATGATGAAGACCGACTAAGATCAGAGGAATACATGATAGTAGAAAGGTTAGATCAGTTATTGTCTTGTCATTGATGTCAAGCAATTAATATCTAGTTTATATTGTGTTGCCATATCATTCGGAGTATGATATAAGTAGAATGAGTTAAGAAAAAGAATAAGTGAGATGTTATGAAGATGAAGAACTTAATTGGACAATTGATATAGATCAAACAATGTTAAGGTTATGGCGATATAATTGTTTTCAACCTAACATATTGTTAGTCTCAGTTTGAGTCTGGTCCTTTTATTCTTTGATTATGGCTTCGTATTAAAACCTTGTCTTTATATCAGTGTTTCCTCCCCTAAATGCATATCATATACATTCATCATTTCTTTGAGCTCCTATTGGTGTCTATGATTTCTCAGAATTTTGCGAGCTTTATTTTTCTTGAACACCCTTGAACATATTTGAACAGTCTTGAACAGTGTTCATACCAATTAGAGGATGTACACACAATTTGCATCTTTCGTGAGGTCATGATAGGTTAATAAAGGAATAAATCCTCACACCACTGGCACTGAAGAAGATCGAATCAAAATGGTCCTTTAATCACGAATGCTCCCATTCATGTGAATTATCAATGGAGTTAACTCTAAAGTTGGAAAATGATGAATAGTCTTGAATAGGTTTGAACAATGATGAACTCCCTTGAACTATGTTCTTCCTTGTTCAGAAGAATCCAAGGAAGTTAGAAAAGGAGAGAGAATTTAATGACAGCTAACTAGCGGGGCCCACTAGGGAGTGGCATTAAATGCTAATTATGGTCTGAATTTGTTAAGTACGCCCTTGAGGTGCAAAATAATCATTATCTTTAAACGCCCTCAGGATTTGTTTAATGGTAATTATGGATCGCTTGTTCAAAATGTCAAATCAAATCCCCTTGGGATTTATTGTGAAGGATTTACAATTAATTCAAGTGCTCTCACGGTTCTATTTAAGTTATATCCTTTCATCTTTCTTTTCAAATGCCTAAGTGTTTTAAGAAGCTGGTGCATTGAGGTAGGATTTGGGAGTTTTTGTAATAAAAAATTTTCTGCAAAAAAGAGGTGAGTTTGGTTGTTACTCCTGTGATATTTTCAAAATTCAATAGTCTACAACATGAATAGAAGATTAATTTCTACAGAATGAGGTTAGTTTTTCATATGTTTGGGAATACTACTAGTTTAGTGTTTGATGGACCTGTAGTATCATACACTGACCTAGAAGACTATGATATTGAGGATTTTCCATCTCATCTTTTGAATTCCTTAGACAGTACCCCATCCTTGGAAATCCTACATAGTGGGTTGTGTTCTGCAGTGACTTTTGCTCCCGTTGTTGTGTGCCCAGAGCTGATTATTGAATGCATACAAAGTTATGATGCACGAACTGGGTCAATAAAAAAGAAAGACAATAGTGTCCTCATGCCAGTTAATAGGGAAATCGTGACACAAGCTCTGCAAATTCCAGAAAAGGCATTCTCTACTTTTTCTCCCACGCAGTCCATTGTAAAATTCAATGAAAATAGAGATGCAAACCATACCTCAATAGCTAAGAGTTGGTTGCTAAACCCACAAAGAGGGGGTGCACGTTTGCCTAAGAAATTCAATAGAACCCATGTCCGCCCTTACATTAGCAACCTAATGGTGATGCTGCATAGAGTAAGAGGGTCTCAAGTTGCTTATCTTTTTTTTTACTAGATGTACTTTTATGCTTAAATTATTCTAGAAGGAACACAACTCCTAGATTGGGCCGAGTTAATTGCTAGCTCCTTGAGAGAATGACTCAATACCTCTAAATTGACTAGTAGCAGTTTCTTCATGTCTTCCTATCTCATGTATTGTTTAGCCTATAGTAGACAATGGTCCAGAATGCCACATGAACTCTGGGTTGTAGATATGTGTGTGTATGAATATTATCCAATTTTATAGAAAGATAAGGTTGTCGAGAATTACAGGAGAGTGCACGACACATTCATGGGAAAACTGTGTTTTGAACTGACTGGTGTCACTGATAAAAGGATTAGTTTGGAAGCCCAAGGATTGGTAACTAAGTATGGGAGCTATTATATTCAGTTTCCTAGGTTTACATATATCAGGGTTGGGGGTTTTGAAGACCAACCGTTGAGGTTACCTAGGTATACATTTGATTGTTTTATCTTAGCTGAGATTTGTCAACAGCTTGCTACAGTTTTAAAAAGGTTTCTTCCTGAAGAAGAGTGGGACAAAGCTTTCCCTATAACACTAGGTAAATTTTCTTGTAAAACTATGGCTAACACCATCATTATTGGGAGTGACATTCATGATTTTGATTTCAAATACTATACTGAAAGGGTGGGATTTGATAACAAGTACTATGCCAATGGCATCCTAGGGCTTAGATCACACATGTTTCCTCTTCCTCACCTAGAAGATTTTTGGGAAGACTGCTCTGATGAATCACAAGTAGAAGAAAGAGCACACAACAGGTTGTGTGTATCTCAAATCCAATCCATGAGATTGCAGATTAATGTAGATGGGGTAACCGATGATGGATCCATTTGATTGAACCTAGTTACAAGAAACCAGTTGAGAAAAGTGAACTTGTTATAGACTGGTCCAAAGAGGAAGAAGATGATATTGAAAAAAGAACTTTATGTGTTATCCAATTGACTAATGAGTGGTTGCAGAGAAGAAGAAAGCAGAAGGAACCTAGAGTAGAAAAAGAAGAAGTTGCATGTACTTCTTTACGTTCTCTTGTTTCTGTTTCTAATTTACATACACAAATTGAAAATGTAGGATCTTCTGAGAAACCACAAGTCAGAAATGCGAGAAAGAAAACTATAGCTGAACCTTACCTAGATGCTCCTTCACAGAGGATTACAAGATCTAAGACCACGTTAAAAACTAAGAAAAGCATGGCTCAGGAGGACATTCTAACGATTAATCTGGATGAAGACACGATAGAGGATATGAGTTTTTACATATCTGAAAATGAACAAGTGGATAAGGATCTATTCGACTTAGATGATGCCACACTGGAAGTAATTGGTACACCAACAAAAACACTTGAGCAACCTAGTAGTTCTAGAATTACACCCCCATGGTTGATATCCACAGTAAGTAAAAAATGCAACTTGGTTCCTGTGTCTGTGCCCGTTAAAGATATTGTGAGCAAGTATGTTCAAAAGAATCCCAAGGCTTAAAAGGTAAAAAGTATAGCCCGAATGTTCACAGATGCAAAGACCAAAAAATGGACTACTGAAGTGGTGACCTACAGGCCTAAAGAGGGTGAACAAGAAGTTAAGGTAGAGGATTTTGAAATCACCAAGTTAGAACTGGGTACCATGGACCATGCTAGTAAGAATAATTTGTTCAAAGAAATAGCGCAACAAATGTTGAATTTATCCTGGCAGGATGGAAAGGAAAAGAAAGAATTGAAGCAGATGATTGTAACCTTATCCGAGTTTATCAATACATTCTATAGTTTTGATGCCACTCCATTAATCCAGTCTCCTTAGATTTTTGATCTAGAATCTACTAAGAGTAAAAATTTCTTAAGTCAAGTGCAGAGAGGCCGAACCCTAGTGACTTTTGTAGATGAATGGATCAGTGAAATTTTCAAAGGTGGCCTTAGGTAGCTCAAGGATGCTTAGGAAGTTTTGCATGATATAGAAGTCTTGATAGGTGAACTATAAACATAGAGGCAGGTGTGGGAGAGAGAAGAGGAGAAATGGTTTGGAGCCATGTCTAAGTTCCTGGAGATAGAAAAGTATGGGTATGTAAAGTTCTGCATAGAAAAGGTTGTAAGATCACATGATGAAGCCACCATCTTTGTTCTCAGAAAGAATATAAGTTGGCATCTCAGCAACATCAAGAGCACTATCGCTGAAAATAAGGATAGTGAAAATGAGATCAGGCAGTTGCAGAAAACAATGATGACTGAACTAAAGGTGTTAAATTTTGCTCATACCTACATAGTTAATCATGGGGAACAAGACTAGAAGATAGCCCTTGCAGTGTTTGAAAATACCTTGAAAAAGATTAAAGAAAAGACCAGTCCCAAGCCTTCATATTTTACTCAGGTGGCCAGAATTGAGTCAATGTTGTATCTCTGTGTAGATCAATTCCCTTTAAAAATTGAGAAAGTCAAGAAATGCAGATGGACAAAAGAAGCAGCGATGACAAGGATAGTGAATATGAAGGTTCCTCATATACATCTCATGAAGGAATTGGTTCAGGCACACAAATAATGGGAGGTGACTCAATCCATTGCAGTCGAAGGAGGGAATCTCGCGGGAGATGAGGAGCATGCTGTCAATAAGGAGCTGACCTGGAAATTTAGTTAGATTTAACTATCTTAAAACTCTGAGGGACATGTGTCCTCTTTTACTTTGGTTACTTGTTAATTGTTCTAACCGAGAGGTTGGGTTTTTCGGGAGACCTCTCAGCTTTGCAAAAACTACAAGTAGTTTAGCTGCGTAGTAGAAAGGGGTTAGAAATTTTTGGAAGAAAATTGGTATTTTTGCTTTGAAAGTTTCTTTCAGTCTTTAGAAAAGAAAAACATTTTCTGATATATGAAGTTTACTGTTAAAGACCTTATACATATATTTTCCATGTTTTTGCTTGTGTCGCAAGAAATGTTAATATATCAATCATACTTTGTTTCGGATTTGTGAAATTTGAAGTTAATGGATGTATGTCCTGTGGTGATATTTTATTCATTCCTTGTTTCTGCAATAGATCTTTCTCAGTATCTTGAAGATATCAATGGTTGCATTTAGATTTATATTCCTTTGATTCATTTTATTGTTATACTATCTCAAATAGATACAAAAGGAAGAAAACTATGATTTTCTATTTTTGTATGGCTAGTTTTTCCTTTGAATAGTGGTAAAAGTGCTAGTCATCTGAAGAACAATATAGTGGCCTTTAAGCTTTTAGGTTAAAAGCTAATGGACAAATTTAGTTAGAGAAATTCATTGAAAATCTATTTAGGGAGTTGTACCTAGATTAAAATTTAGAGGGAAGTGACTGATATTTAGCCCTTACCCAATTGTTAGTAGAAATTTGTCTTTGAAAGGGTGATAGAGTAATAGTTTAAAAGAAGGTAGAAACAAAGACAAAATCTATTGAGTAACAGATTTTTGGTGACTCTACTGGGGAGCGAAATAACAAACCAGTGTTTTCACTTTGTTAAATGTATAATCATGGTATTACCTGCTGACGTAATACCTGGTTAAGCTGAATTGCCCCCACTTTTACAGCCTAGTTTAGATTTCCACGACACCCAAGAGGATATTATTATAGACCTAAATAACTTGTCTTGGAAAGTACGGACAAGTGATTAGCAATATCATCAAGTTCAGTTAGTATTAGAAGAGGAGGAAGAAATTGGTGAGTGGTTAAGAGGTATCCCTATTGCTCGAGAAGCTGCAGTAGTTGACAGAGCCATCCTAAGACCATAAAATTACAAAACTAGATTCTAGACCTTATACCAGGTCTCAAAGAGAGGTGGGTATCTTTGATAGTATCTTTGAAGAGTTGAGAAATCTTGAAACCTCAAAAGTCTACCCCTTTAAGATAAAAGCTCATAGCAGACCATCCTCTCCTCCTAGAGAAACTTTCAGGTCATCTCCTAAGACCTGTGATTGGCAAGCCTTAACCTTGTCAGGCATACAAGCTCCTCCCCTCCAAACTATCTTCCTGGCAGTTATCATGGCTCAACTGTAGGGAAATGTAGTGGGACCTTTAGCTCTGAATGCTCATGATGCTCTTCCAAAAGGAGCTAAAGATGTCCTTCCAAAATTCACCAGAGATGGTATAGTATCTATAGAAGAGCATTTGAATGCTTTCAATGTAGCTACCAGTATTTTGGGGGTGTAGACTGAGGATGTAGCAGTCAGATTGTTTGTGCAAACTCTCACTGAAAGAGTGGGTGAGTGGTTTGGACACCTGCCTACAAGATCTATAACTGACTGGAACTCAATGAAAACTACCTTTAAAGGGAGTTTCAAGAGCGCTGATGATGAGCATTCTCTATTAGTGCAGCTTATGCAGATGAAGAAGGAAATTCATGAGCCTATGAGAGACTATGTGGCTCAGTATAATAAAGTTGTTCATAAGATTCCTATTGACAAAAGACCCACCCCTGAAAACCAACAATGTTTCTTTGTTAACTCTATGCCCCTAGATATTGGTTTTCATCTCAGAAGAAGTAGACTAGCAGACCTGGTAGCAGCTCAAAACCAGGTGACAGAATTAGAGGATGACTTGATTATAGCGGGGAAGTGGAAGAAAGATCTTCAGGCTCCACATTCTCAAACTTCTACTTCTTCCTCAGATCCAGTAGTTCAAAGATTAATGAATGATGTTATAGCATTGAAAAGGAAACTACCCAAACAAGGATCTACTTATCCTTCTCCTTATCGAGATGCCAATAGAAAGCAACCTGGTCAATGGCATGGTAGAAATTCCTTTCCATCCTCAACTTAGCCTAGATTGGCCATTGAAACACCTTCCAGGGAGGGAGTTATGTGTTCTTTTCATTTAACAAAAGACCATGATGGTGATACATGTCCAGACATGATGAGACATATGCAAATGAAAGTAACCCTAGATGTATTAGGAGAGGTGAAGGTTGAAGAAATGACTCAAGAGCGACCTGGCAACTCTGGCTCATTTTACCTAGAATATGAATCAGACTCTGAAAGAGGAGAAATTTTGGTCACTCTTGAAGATTCAACCTATGCTATGCTTACCTATAATTAGAAGTCCCCTAAATGTAGTCCTTCAACATCCAACACTACTAACAAAAGTAAAGAGCCTGTAAGTAATCCACCTGTTCCAAGTGTAAAGTCTTCAAAATTTAAAATTTTGCAAAAAGATGCACGAGTCCCTTCTTTTGACATAGTTGAATTTTGTAAATCTTTTGCTATCCAAATTTCGCTTTCCGAATATTTAAGATTAAACCCAAAAGAACTTGACAAGCTGGTTAAATATGTTAAGGGTGAAACTCTTGATTCTTCCCGCACTGATCAGTATATAGCTAATCAATCTGATTCTTTTGTCCAACCTCCATTAGTAGTTTTCCCCATAGAGAGTAACCAGATTAATTCATCTAAAACCTCCACTTCAGAAATTGAACGTGATATTCATGAAAATAGAAAACCTAAGCCTTTCTATATTTCCCTGCTCCTTAATGGTCTTAAATTGAGAAATTATATAATTGACTTAGGAGCATTCGATAATATCATGTCATCTTCTGTTGCAAAAGCCCTTGGCCTGAATTTGATGAAGACTTTTGGGAGATGCTATTCAATGGATGGAAACCAAGTACCTCTGATCGGTCAAGTGAAAGATGCTCAAGCTGTCCTAGCTGTCCATCCAGATAAGAGATTAAAATTAACAATTCTTGTAGCTGATATCCCAGCAAGTTATGGGATGCTTTTAAGTAGGAATTTTTGCAGAGACATGGGAGGAGAAATTAAGATGGACTGGTCTGAAGTAGTCATTCCTGTGGGTAAGAAAAAAGTTAAGCTGGAACCGGAAGCAAAGAATAAGTATATAGTTTTTCCTTTAGATAACCCAAAAGCTTAGATTTTATATCAGGAGTGTGAATTTGGAAATTACCTAATTATGGCAGATGAAGTCTCTCTTATTCCAAAAGATCAGGATCAGGCAGCTCAAATTTGGTTAATGGAGTTTGACGGTAGTTATGGAAATGTTGGATCTGGAGTAGGGGTAGTTCTTAAAGGTCCTGATGGAGAATGTTTACCCTTTTCTTTTAAGTTAGATTTTAAGAACACTAATAATACTGCAGAGTATGAAGCTTTGTTGTTAGGCTTACAGGAAGCAAAAGCTCATGGAATCACTATCCTTATTGCTAGAGGGGATGCTAAGCTAATTGTTAAACAAGTGAAAGGTCAATTCACAGTGAAAAATGAATGGTTGAAGCACTATAGAGATTTGATTTGGAAAGAGATTGAAGATTTTGATGCTTTTTCTATAGAAGCTATTCCAAGAAGTTTAAATTCAAGGGTAGATTCTTTAGCTATTCCAGCTTCTCTATTGCTTCCCCATCCTGATTTTAGAATAGACACTTATAAGATAGAAATGATTTATAGGCCAACAGTTCCTGACAATGTCGATCATTTGCAAGTGTTTGAAAATGATTCTAGTATTAAAGACTTCATGGCCTATGTGGAGGTTTTTGCATCCACTTATTTTGAGGGGTCAAGTGCGACATGTGAAGAGCTTGTTTCTGAAGAACAATCATCAGATGAAATAGTGCAGTTAAAAGGTAACAAAATTCCAAAGGGTTTAGTTGCACTTGAAAATTTGTTTTCTAGAAGGGATGATAGCTTTGCTTCAAGAAAAGGAAATCCTCATCCTAAAACACTTAAAGAATATGATAAGATTAACATCAGAGATGAGAATCAATCTAAATGGATATCTATAGGAACTACTCTTTCCTCATAGGAAAAAGGAAGACTTCAATCATTGCTGACATCTTATTCAGATGTTTTCTTTTGGAATTATGATGACTTGAAGGATTTTAGAGGTGGAACTTTTGCTCATAATATACCTCTCAAACCAGAATGTAAACCTTTTAGGAAAAAGTTGTGTAGTTATAATCCCAAAGTGTCAAAGGCTATATTGCAGGAGGTGGATAAAATGTTGAAAGCAAGGATAATATAAGTAGGAGATATTTTCCACAGCAAGTCAAATTGATATTGCTATCAGGATTTAACTGTGTAGTTTTTTTAGTCAAACTCATTGACCCATGATTCATGAGTAGTGGTTCACCGAACCCATCTCTCATGAGAATTAAATGGAACACTTAGCACTCATTGGATCTAGGTGATGCTCACAGAGGTGAAGCATCGGGACTTTCCAGGAGGTCACCCATCCCAGTACTACTCCAGCTCGAGTGCACTTAACTACAGAGTTTCCTCCATTGTTAAACCCACTCTACTTGCATCCTCATTTGCAAAACCTTCACCAAGTGTTGTGCCTTATGAACCATTCATTAGAAAGCCCCTTAATCTCATCAATTGATAAGTAGGAGATATTTTCTACAGCAAGTCAAATTGATATTGCTATCAGGATTTAACTGTGTAGTTTTTTGAGTCAAACTCATTGGCCCATGATTCATGAGTAGTGGTTCACCGAACCCATCTCTCATGAGAATGAAATGGAACACTTAGCACTCATTGGATCTAGGTGATGCTCACAAAGGTGAAGCACCAGGACTTCCAGGGAGGTCACCCATCCTAGTACTACTCCAGCTCAAGTGCACTTAACTATGGAGTTTCCTCCATGGTTAAACCCACTGTACTTGCATCCTCATTTGAAAAACCTTCACCAAGTGTTGTGCCTTATGAACCATTCATTAGAAAGCCCCTTAAGCTCATCAATTGATAAGTAGGAAATATTTTCCATAGCAAGTCCAATTGATATTGCTATCAGGATTTAACTATGTAGTTTTTTGAGTCAAACTCATTGACCCATGATTCATGAGTAGTGGTTCACCGAACCCATCTCTCATGAGAATGAAATGGAACACTTAGCATGAATTTTTTCATGTTGTGCCTTATGAACCATTCATTAGAAATCCCCTTCAGCTCATCAATTGATAAGTAGAAGATATTTTCCATAGCAAGTCAAATTGATATTGCTATCAGGATTTAACTGTGTAGTTTTTTGAGTCAAACTCATTGACCCATGATTCATGAGTAGTGGTTCACCGAACCCATCTCTCGTGAAGGTTTTTCAAATGAGGATGCAAGTAGAGTGGGTTTAACCATGGAGGAAACTCTGTAGTTAAGTGCGCTTGAGCTGGAGTAGTAATGGGATGGGTGACCTCCAGGGAAGTCCCGGTGCTTCACCTCTGTGAGCATCACCTAGATCCAATGAGTGCTAAGTGTTACATTTCATTCTCATGAGAGATGGGTTCAGTGAACCACTACTCATGAATCATGGGTCAATGAGTTTGACTCAAAAAACTACACAGTTAAATCCTGATAGCAATATCAATTTGACTTGCTGTGGAAAATATCTCCTACTTATCAATTGATGAGCTTAAGGGGATTTCTAATGAATGGTTCATAAGGCACAACACTTGGTGAAGGTTTTGCAAATGAGGATGCAAGTAGAGTGGGTTTAGCCATGGAGGAAACTTCGTAGTTAAGTGCGCTTGAGCTAGAGTAGTACTGGGATGGGTGACCTCCTGGGAAGCCCTGATGCTTCACCTCTATGAGCATCACCTAGATCCAATGAGTGCTAAGTGTTCCATTTCATTCTCATGAGAGATGGGTTCAATGAACCACTACTCATGAATCATGGGTCAATGAGTTTGACTCAAAAAACTACACAGTTAAATCCTGATAGCAATATCAACAAGGATAATATACCCAATCCACCACTCTACTTGGATTGTGAATATTGTCCTGGTAAGGAAAAAGAATGGAGAAATCAGAATCTGTGTGGACTTTTGCAACTTGAACCAAGCAAGCCTAAAGGATAATTATGCCCTACCAAAGATGGAGCATGTTTTGTAGACTATGGATGGATCTAAGATTATGTCAACGCTTGATGGATTTTCAAGGTATAACCAAGTAAGCGTGGCAAAGAATGATAAACATAAAACCGCTTTTACTACGCCTTGGGGAACATTTGCCTACAATAGAATGCCTTTTGGTCTAATAAATGCTGGAGCAACCTTCCAGAGGGTTATGGACTCATCTTTTTCTGATATGAAGAATAAAATTATTGTTATATACCTTGATGATTTGACAGTCTATTCCCAAAGATGAAAACATCATCTCAGGGATCTCCAACTAGCTCTCCAAAGGTGTCGTGATCACGGTATTTCTCTCAATCCTAAGAAATATATCTTTTGTATAACAGAAGGAAAGTTATTAGGTCACATAGTCTCTAAGGAAGGGATAAGGATAGACCCTGAAAGAGTTAAAGCCATTCAGCAATTGAGTCTTCCATCAACTAGAACCAGTGTAAAGTCTTTTTTTGGTTAGATAAACTTCCTGCGAGCTTTTATACCAGATTTTTCTTAGTTAACTAGACACATTGTGGGGATGATGAGTGAGAAACAGTCCTTCAAATGGACTGAAGCTAGTAAGAAAGATTTTAATGAAGTAAAAAATGTCGTAGCTAATGCTCCCTCTTTAGTTCATCTTGATCATAAAAAAGATTTTATTCTCTATTGCTATGCTTCTGATCATTCCTTATCTATGATGCTTACTCAAAAGAATGAGTCAGAAAATGAAGCACCAATTGCTTTCATGAATACTCCCCTAAAGAAGCATGAACTCAAGTACTCAATTGTTGAAAAACAAGCCTTCGTGGTTGTTAAAGCTGTAAAGCAGTTCAGGTTTTATATTCTTTATTCACATTCTATGGTTTTTGTTCCTGATTCTGCTGTAAAAAGTTTGCTCACGCAATAGGAAATAGAAATGAATAAAAGAGCATCTTGGGTAACTAAGATACATGAATATGATCTATCAATAAAACCAAAAAAGCTTGTCAGAGGGAAAGGTTTGTGTAAATTTATAGCTGAAAGTGTAAATTTATAGTTGAAAGCCCGAATCAAGAAGGGTCTGGGAATGAGATATCACATGCACTATTAGTAAGCTTAATAGATCCTTGGTTCTGCGATATAGCCTATTACTTGACTTACGGTGAATGTCCTTCCTGATTAACACCAAAAGAAAGATGCAACCTTAGGCTTCAAGAAAAAAAATATGTAATATGGTAGGGTTCACTATTTAAAAGAGGAGTGGATGGAGCTTTCCTTAGGTGCATTGATAAGGAGCAGCAGATGCAACTTTTAAAGGCTTTTCATGAAGAAGCTTGCGGGGGTCACTTTTCCTCTTCAGTTACTACTTTCAAAATTCTTCGTAATTGTTTCTACTGGCTGGGCATGTTTAAAGATGCTTATGCATTTGCATGAAGGTGTGAAAAATGCTAGTTATTTACTAGAAAACCATAGCTAGCTGCGTTACCTCTAAAACCTGTTGTGATAGATGAACCTTTTAAGCAGTGGGGACTAGATTTTATAGGCCCAGTTAATCCTACTTCTAGTGCTAGTGATATTTTCATTTTGACAGCCACTGACTACTTCACTAAGTGGGTGGAGGCTATTCCAACCAAGAAAGCCAATTCTTAGGTGGTGTGTGAGTTTTTGAAAAATAATATTCTGGTCCGTTTTGGAGTGCCACAGAAGATTGTGACAGATAATGCCACATATTTTTCATCTTAGGAGTTAATTCTATTCTACTATGATTATAGTATTTCCCTGTCTCATTCATCTAATTATTTTCCTCAAGGGAATGGACAGGCAGAATCGAGTAATAAGAATCTAGTGGCTATTATGAAGAAGCTAGTGGATGATAATGGCAAGAACTGGCACAAAAATATTTTTGAAGCTCTTTGGGAAAATAGGATAACTCCCAAAAGGGTGATTGGTATGGCACCATTTGAACTGGTATATGGTGTAGGGGCGCAGGTCTCTCTTCCTTTAGAGTTATCTGCTATTAAACTTCAAACTGCAATTGAAGATCAAGCTTTCAAATTTCCCTTGAGAAAAGAATCATGTACTTATAGAAGCTAGAAGCTGAAAGAGAAGCACTGGTAGATAGAATTATAGAACATCAGCTTAAAATCAAGAATATCTTTGATAGGAAGGCTCGGCCCAAGAATTTTATGAAAGGAGATGAAGTACTGCTATGGGACAAAAGGAAGGAACCAAAGGGAGCCCATAGTAAGTTTGAATCATTGTGGAAAGGACCTTTTTTCATTGCAGAAGAATTGGGATCTAATGCTTTCAAATTATCTTACCCAGATGGATCAATCTTGCCATATTCCTACAATGGGCAAGATTTGGAGTTGGTCAAATTGTAAGTTTCTCCTTTAGAGTTTTATCTTGTACATATTAGGTTACTTTCCCTTTCCTCTATTTGTGTTTTGTTTTCTATCTTGCCCTTTCATTTTTGCCTAACCAGAGTTCTGAGTTCTCTGCCTTTTTCTCAAAAAGTAGTCCCCAGCCAGAGCCGATGTTAGTCCAAGTTTGAGTTTGGTCCTTTTATTCTTTGATTATGGCTTCATATTAAAACCTTGCCTTTATATCAGTGTTTCCTCCCCTAAATGCATATCATATACATTCATCATTTCTTTGAGCTCTTGTTGGTGTCTATGATTTCTCATAATTTTGTGAGCTTTGTTTTTCTTGAACACCCTTGAACATATTTTAACAGTCTTGAACAGTGTTCATACCCATTCAAGGATGTACACACAATTTGCATCTTTCATGAGGTCATGATAGGTTAATAAAGGAATAAATCCTCTCACCACTGGCACTAAAGAAGATTGAATCAAAATGGTCCTTTAATCACGAATGCTCCCATTCATGTGAATTATCAATGGAGTTAACTCTAAAGTTGGAAAATGATGAACTCTCTTGAACTATGTTCTTCCTTGTTCAGAAGAATCCAAGGAAGTCAGAAAAGGAGAGAGAATTTAATGACAGCTAAGCAGCGGGGCCCACTAGGGAGTGGCATTAAATGCTAATTATGGTCTGAATTTGTTAAGTACGCCCTTGAGGTGCAGAATAATCATTATCTTTAAATTCCCTCGAGATTTTTTTAATGGTTATTATGGATCGCTTGTTCAAAATGTCAAATCAAATCCTCGCAGGATTTATTATGAAGGATTTGCAATTAATTCAGGTGGTCTCGCGGTTCTATTTAAGTTATATCCTTTCATCTTTCTTTTCAAATGCCTAAGTGTTTTAAGAAGCTGGTGTGCTGAGGTAGGATTTGGGAGTTTCTTTAATAAAAGGTCTTCTACAGAAAAGAGGTGATTTTGGATGTTACACCTGTGATATTTTCAAAATTCAATAGTCTGCAGCATGAATAGAAGATTAATTTCTATAAAATGAGGTCAGTTTTTCATATGTTTGGGAATACTACGAGTTTAGTGTGTGATGGACCTATAGCATTAGACAATGACCTAGAAGACTATGATATTGAGGATTTTCCATCTCATCTTTTGAATTCCTTAGACGGTACCCCAGCCTTGGAAATCCTACATAGTGGGTTGTGTTCTGTGGTGACTTTTCCTCCTGCTGTTGTGTGCCCAGAGCTAATTCTTGAATGCATACAAAGTTATGATGCACAAAACGAGTCAATAAAAAAGAAAGACGGTAGTGTCCTCATCCTAGTTAATAGGGAAATCGTGACACAAACTTTGCAAATTCCAGAAAAGGCATTCTCCACTTTTTCTCCCACGTAGTCCATTGTAAAATTCAATGAAACTAGAGATGCAAATTGTACCTCAATAGCTAAGAGCTAGTTGCTGAACCCACAAAGAGGGGGTTCGCATTTGCCCAAGAAATTGAACAGAACCCATGTTCGCCCTTACATTAGTGACCTGATGGTGATGCTGAATAGAGTAAGAGGGTCTCAAGTTTCTTACCTTTTTCTGACTAGATGTACTTTTATGTTCAAATTATTCTAGAATGAACGCAACTTCTAAATTGGGCCGTGTTAATTGCTAGCTCCTTGAGAGAATAGCTCAATACCTCTAAATTGACTGGTAGCAGTTTCTTCATGTCTTCCTATCTCATGTATTGTTTGGCCTGTAGTAGACAATGGTCCAGGATGCCACATGAACCTTGGGTTGCAGATATGTGTGTGTATGAATATTATCCAGTTTTACAGAAAGATAAGGTTGTCGAGAATTACAGGAGAGTCCACGACACATTCATGGGAAAACTATGTTTTGAACTGACTAGTGTCACTGATAAAAGGATTAGTTTGGAAGTCCAAGGATTGGTAACTAATTATGGGAGCTATTATATTCAGTTTCCTAGGTTTACATATATCAGGGTTGGAGGTTTTGAAGACCAACCGTTGAGGTTACCTAGGTATACATTTAATTTTTTTATCTTAGCTGAGATTTGTCAATAGCTTGCTATAGTTTTAAAAAGGTTTCTTCTTGAAGAAGAGTGGGACAAAGATTTCCCTATAACACTGGGTAAATTTTCCTGTAAAACTATGGCTGACATCGTCAGTATTGGGAGTGACATTCATCATTTTGATTTCAAATACTATACTGAAAGGGTAGGATTTGATAACAAGAACTATGCCAATGGCAACCTAGGGCTTAGATCACACATGTTTCTTGTTCCTCACCTGGAAGATTTCTAGGAAGACTGCTATGATGAATCACAAGTAGAAGAAAGAGCACACAACAGGTTGTGTGTATCTCAAATCCAATCCATGAGATTGCAGATTAATGTAGATGGGGTAACCGATGATGGATCCAATTTGATTGAACCTAGTTACAAGAAACCAGTTGAGAAAAGTGAACTTGTTATAGACTGGTCCAAAGAGGAAGAAGATGATATTGAAAAAAGAACTTTATGTGTTATCCAATTGACTAATAAGTGGCTGCAGAGAAGAAGAAAGCAGAAGGAACCTAGAGTAGAAAAAGAAGAAGTTGCATGTACTTCTTTACATTCTCCTATTTCTATTTCTAATTTACATACACAAATTAAAAATGCAGGATCTTCTAAGAAACCATAGGTTAGAAATGCAAGAAATAAAACTGTAGCTAAACCTCATCTAGCTACTCCTTCACAGAGGATTACAAGATCTAAGACCAGGTTAGAAACTAAGAAAAGCATGGCTCAGGAGGACATTCTAACGATTAATCTGGATGAAGATAAGATAGAGGATATGAGTTTTTACATATCTGAAAATGAATAAGTGGATAAGGATCTCTTCGACTTAGATGATGCCACACTGGAAGTAATTGGTACACCAGCAAAAACACCTAAGCAACCTACTGGTTCTGGAATTACACCCCCATGGTTGATATCCACAGTAAGTAAAAAATGCAACTTGGTTCCAGTGTCTATGCCGGTTAAAGATATTGTGAGCAAGTATGTTAAAAAAACTCCTAAGGCTAAAAAGGTAAAAAGTACAACCTGAATGTTCATAGATGCGAAGACCGGAAAATGGACTACTGAAGTGGTGACCTACAGGCCTAAAGAGGGTGAACAAGAAGTTGAGGCAAATGATTTTGAAATCACCAAGGTAGAATTGGGTACCATGGACCATGCTGGTAAGAATAATTTGTTCAAATAAACAACACAACAAATGTTTAATTCATCCTAGTAGGATGGAAAGGAAAAGAAAGAATTGAAGCACATGAGTGTAACCTTGTCCCAGTTTATCAATATGTTCTGTAGTTTTGATGCCACTCCATTAGTCCAGTCTCAACAGATTTTTGATCCAGAATCTGTTGAGAGTAAAAATTTCTTAAGTCAAGTGTAGAGAGGTTGAACCCTAGTGACTTTTGTAGATGAATGGATGAGTGAAATTGTCAAAGGTGGCCTTAGGTACCTCAAGGATGCTCAGGAAGTTTTGCATGATACATAAGTCTTGATAGGTGAACTACAAACACAAAGGTAGGTGTGGGAGAGAGAAGAGGAGAAATGGTTTGGAGCCATGTCTAAGTTCTTGTAGATAGAAAAGTATGGGTATGTAATGTTCTACACAGAAAAGGCTATAAGATCACATGATGAAGCCACCTTATTTGTTCTTAGAAAGAATATAAGTTGGCATCTCAGCACCATCAGGAGCACTATTGCTGAAAATAAGGATAGTGAAAATGAGATCAGACAATTGCAGAAAATAATGATTGAACTGAAGGTGATAAATTTTGCTCATACCTACATAGTTAATCATGGGGAACAAGACCAGAAGATAGCCCTTGCAGTGTTTGAAAATAACTTGAAAAAGATTAAAGAAAAGACTAGTCCCAAGCCTTTAGATTTTACTCAAGTGGCCATAATTGAGTTAATGTTGTATCTCTGTGTAGATCGATTCCCTTTAACAATTGAGAAAGTCAAGAAATGCAGATGGACAAAAGAAGAAGCGATGACAAGGATAGTGAATATGAAGGTTCCTCATATAAAACTTGCGAAGGAATTGGTTCAGGCACACAAACAATGGGAGGTAACTCAATTGACCGTAGCCGAAGGAGGGAATCTCGCAGGAGATGAGGAGCGTGCTGTCGATAAGGAGGTTGACCTAGAAATTTAATTAGATTTAACTGTCTTAAAACTCTGAGGGACATGTGTCCTCTTTTACTTTGGTTACTTGTTTACTGTTCTAACCGAGAGGTCGGGTTTTTCGGGAGACCTCTCGGCTTTTCAAAAACTATAAGTAGTTTAGTTGTGTAGTAGAAAGGGGTTAGAAATTTTTGGAAGAAAATTGGTATTTTTTCTTTGAAAGTTTCTTTCAGTCTTTAGAAAAAAAACACATTTTCTGATATATGAAGTTTACTGTTAAAGACCTTATACATATATTTTCCATGTTTTTTCCTGTGTCGCAAGAAAAGTTAATATATCAATCATACCTTGTTTTAGATCTGTGAAATTTGAAGTGAATGGATGTATGTCCTGTGGTGATATTTTATTCATTCCTTGTTTCTACAATAGATCTTTGTTAGTATCTTGAAGATATCAGTGGTTGCATTCATATTTATATTCCTTTGATTCATTTTATTGTTATACTATCTCAAATAGATACAAAAGGAAGAAAACTATGATTTTCTATTTTTGTATGGCTAGTTTTTCCTTTGAATAGTGGTAAAAGTGCTAGTCGTCTGAAGAATGATATAGTGGCCTTTAAGCTTTTAGGTTATAAGCTAATTGACAAATTTAGTTAGAGAAATTCATTGAAAATCTATTTAGGGAGCTGTACCTAGATTAAAATTCAGAGGGAAGTGACTCATATTCAGCCCTTACCCAACTGTTAGTAGAAATTTGTCTTTGAAAGGGTGATAGAGTAATAGTTTAAAAGAAGGTACAAACAAAGACAAAATCTGTTCACTAACACATATGATTATATCAAGTCAGTAAAGTACGGTATTAAAGATTAGTCAAGTCGGTAATTTAAACTATTTTGGCTACCAAGTAGGAAAATTCACTCCATGAAGGCAAAAGGTAAAAGGAAGTATGTTTCAATAAAGGAAAAGGAATGTAGGACACCAACTGGGAAAGTTTTAGGAACCGAGCAAAGTTAACCGAAATTCAGAGTTACCCACCTAGCAAGGAACATAAATTAAATACAAGGATTAGAATGACATTTAATGATTAGCTATGATGAGTTGGAAGATCATGATGACGAGGAAAGTTAATTAAGAGATCTATGATCAGAAAAATTCAAGGTGAGTATTTATGGCTTAGATCTAAATAGTTAAAAAAGAAGGAACAAATTTCAAGAAAGTTCAAGTTCTTAGGTGATGAGAAAACGTGTTACTGAGATCCAAATTCAATGTATAAGTTTGTAAAATGAATTGGATGGCTAGTATTGATAAAAGGAAAATCTAATAGAGGGGATTAGGAGAAAAAAAATGCCTATATAAAGGATGGATTTGTATGAACAAATGATTGGGAAATTGAAGAGTTGATAAGTCACCGACTCATGCAGTGATGAAGAAAAAGATAGATTTTGAGTCAAAAAGAAGGATTTAATGAAGTGTTGAAGCTAGTAGAAATTGAAGGATTAAAGTGAAGATAGAAGAGTGCACAAAGGATTTGGTTATGCAAAGCTATTTGCAGATTTATAGGTCAGATTATTTTTTGTTTCTTATTAAAATTTGTAATACATAAATCTCTTAACCAAGTGGACTTAACAATATTATTGTAAAATCCTTGCAAAAGGCAATATTATAAAGAGTGTTGGAAGCCCTCTAACCAGACCACTTCTAACAGGGTGAAGATCTTAACAAATATGAGGTAAATCCCTTGATCGGGTCACACCTAGCAGTGTGTATTGTAATATTTAATAGAATTGACTCTTAACTGAGTATGCATCAGAAGAGTATTTTCTTTAGTGGGTTACAATTTCAATAGTGGTTTTTCCCAAATTTGGGTTTCCACGTTAAACACTAGTGCTACATGTGAAGAATGATTTATATGTTTGATTTACTAATTGTGAAATTTTATTTACTATTTTTGGTAAATAGTGAATTATGTTTAACCAAGTTAATCAGAGAAAAGTTTTAAGGTACACAGAATCAGGGATTATTGATTCACCCCCCTCTCCGTAATCCAACATAAGTTATACAATGATACTAAGGGTTTTTCAAATAATAAAAAAAATAACTTCAATGACAACAATCCAACAAATAACACCAATAGAAATGACAAACCAAAGTTTTGGGTGAAAAAAAACAAGCACGTAGTAAATGATGGAGTGGTTGATACCAACACTCTCAAGCTCAAATTGTTCTATCTTTCATGAAATTCAAACAATCAAGTGAATAACATGAATCAATCAAATAACACCTCATCAAGCAACAACCAAAATAATGATAGACCTATATCTTCACAATTCTAACCAAGAAGAAAGTTCACACCCCTAGGGGAACCCCTTGAACTGGCTTTAAGGACACTCTTAGCCAATTAAATGATTAAACTACTAGAATCAAGGTGGTATGTGTACACACTAAAATATGCACTTCTATGAACCATTACATGCAAGGTTACTCAAGAGTGAGGCCTCACAAAGCGGCTCATAGCTCTCTATGCATGGAGTTGCAAGGGACTATGAGTTTTGCTCTCAGCTAGAGCTACAAGAAGGTGACCTTGCTAGTCAACCATACAATGAGAGATTCACAATGAAGACAAGGGCAACAATGCCAATATCCCCAAATGGAATCAAAGTATGAAAATGCAATGCAAACTAATATGAATATGCAAGATTAATCTACCAAAATGAAAGTGCAATGCAACTATGAAAAGAAATAGCAATGGATTACAAATCCTTCCTATTTAGACTATGTGAGATTGCATAAAAGGAAATCTACACTAAGAATGCCATGAATGCAACTATGAAAGCAAACTAAATGAAATGCAACTAAGAATGTCAAGGCTTCAAAGCTTGAGTGTCTTCAAAGAGAGCTCCAAAACCTGCAGCATAACAATAGCATAAAACAAGGATATGCAAATGAAGGAGAGAGCTCTCCTTTTATAAGAAATGCAAAGGAATGGACCATGGAGATTAAGAGGCAAAAGATCTTAATCAGCGGTGGAGCTTGAAAGAGGAGCAATCCATGTGCACAAACATCCTCCAATGAGAGTGAAGTGTTGACCTTTGAGCCTCATGTGAGACAAAAGTGCTTTTTCCCTTTTTATAAAATATGAATAATGCTTTATTTGTGCAACTTAAGATAAGAGGAAAGGTGGGCTTTTTATTTAATTGAAAGGGGAGGAAATATTCCTTTTAATTAAATAAAGACTTAAGATAAATGGTTAGCCCAAGGATAAAAATCCAATATATGATCGAAATTAGGATTTGATCAAGAAATTGATAATGTTGAAAATATTGATTATTGATAAAAATGATTCAGGATTGATAAATTGAATAAATGGGGTCCAAAGTCT
Organism: Chamaecyparis obtusa; assembly: GCA_027943335.1. Classification (NCBI taxonomy): domain Eukaryota; kingdom Viridiplantae; phylum Streptophyta; class Pinopsida; order Cupressales; family Cupressaceae; genus Chamaecyparis; species Chamaecyparis obtusa. Next base: position 27,759 of record BSBK01008284.1, on the reverse strand, counting down.
AGGCGACCATTTTAGGGTGCATACATTTGCCCCTCTTTGACTAATGTGTGATCGATTTGGGAACACATGTAGTCAAAGAATGAAGTTGAAATGTGAGATCGATTTGGGATCACAAAACAACTCAGATATGAGGTCGATTCGGAATCACATCTGGACAAACATAAACAAAAGCTTAGACCAACACCGTCGCTGCTAGGTGCAAATCAAGCTTTAGACAAAACTATCACCGTCGCTACTAGGCAATAATCAATGTCTAAAAATGGGAGATAAGAATCTCAAATTTTGAGCAAAAGCTCACAAAAGATGTCTGAATCAGGAAAATCAAACAATTGGGGATGAGAATCCCATAAGTACTGCCCCCTCGGAATCGAAATCGAAATCAGGTAGAGGAGAGACAGCAAAACTGATAAAGATTTGATCAAATCATAATGAAATCATAATCGAATGTAAATGATAATAGGATAACCATTAGGCAATGAAACATGCCCCAGCGAGGAAGTAGAAGAATAGAAATAGAAGACTAGAAATAGAGTGGATGAAAGACTAGAAAATTTGAGAGACATGGAAGGAAGAAATTCCACCGAAAATCAAATTATGCCTCAAAAGGTCAATCAACTGCGCAGAAGGGGGGAAAGAATTTGAAATGCGATTTTGACTATGAAGATGACTTCGGATTTCGATTTCGAGTCCGAAAATGGATCCAGGACGTCGAAATTAGCTAGGGGTGCAATTTTTGCGCAATTTCGAGGTGTTTTGAAAATTAGGTCAAAAAGTTAAAATGCTATAAAAGGGGTCAAAATGTCATTTTCAAAAATCATTTGTCTTTTAGTGATTTGAGAATTTCAGAGCTTTAGAGAGAGAAAATGGCTCAGCAAGCAGGAGTTCCCGTTCACAGGCATCGATTCGAGTGCGCCCGGTTGCATAACCGGCCACCACACTATCCTGCCCCGGTATGTTTTTGAAAAACTCGAGCTTTTTTGATCATTTCTAGCATTTAATAGCTTTTTTAGCACATTTTTTTCAAATTTTAAATTTCAAAAATTTTGGTTGTGCGAAATATCGCGCGATACTTTAGAAGTATCGCACGCTTTGGGGAGAAGTATCGCGCGACACTTCGCGTGCCCCAAAAGTATCACACGTTTTGGGCATCAGTATCGCACGATACTGGGTGAAAGATCACGCGATAGCGGGTGAAGTATCGCCCGACATAAGGTTTATCGCCCTACTATAGGGAGAAGTATCGCACGATACTTCTCTGAAAAAGAATATCGCCCAGTTGAAAATTTTGATATTTAATGCATTTTTTTGAGCAAAAATGACATGGGTCTAGACAATGTTACGTTTTTAAGATGTTTTATACTGAGTTTTTTTGGACATCCATCATGATATGTACTAACAACGGGTTTGGTTTTGGCTTGCAGGAGGTTTTTCCGGCGCTCATCATCAGAGCGCCGAAGGTGACAGGATTACGGTGTGTCCGAGATCTGGATGATCTGGGCAATACCGATATCAGGGCTATGAGATTCCGGTATCTGCTGAGATACCCTTATATCCGAGCAGACCATGGGTTGTTGACTGCGCTGGCCGAGAGATGGCACAGCGAGCACAACACCTTCCATCTACCTACTGGAGAGGCATCGATCACCTTAGAGGACGTCTATAGGATCCTCCGAGTTCCATGCCACGGAGAGCCTGTAAGTATAATCATGTTTTGAGATATAATCATAAATGTAATGTTTCCATGAGATGAAAACTAACATGATTTATGTGTTTGTCACAGGTGTACTATAATCAGGACGTCACTGAGGGGCGCCGATTGATTTAGGAGATGTTTCAGGATGTGACCATCCTAGACAGGCATGTCAGCTGGGAGCGACTGCTTGATGACTTCGGCCGAGACTATCCGGTGCCATGTATTGTGGCATCGATTATTTCACAGATCCTGATGACTGATCGCAGTCAGAAGGGATTCCCGCTCGGATGGGGCAGGCTACTGGTAGACTTGGTAGGCAGGCCTCGACGGATGGCATGGGGGCCTGCGATCTTAGCAGAGATGTATCATGAGCTGCATGAGATCATCTACAGGGACGGTCGGACATGGGCGTGTGGTGCCATCCTGGCACAGGTATGGGCATGGGAGCACATTGCTGTAGTGCGTCCCAGGGTTCAGCCGAGGGAGAGGAGGTACCCATTCATTTACAGGTACATCGAGTTTATATCACATGCCCATTCAGGGGATGTGACCTACTATCGACGGATTCTGGATGAGATAGCCTCATTCACATGGAGGCCATACAGGGATGTGGAGGGATGGAGTGATGCAGATGAGGAGCTCAGTTATATGCTATGCAGTCGGCCACTGGTAGGTCGACATGCAGATATCATAGAGAGGTTTTGCATCAGTCGGGTGTGGCGGCAGTTTGGGAGGCAGCAGCGAGTCTCGACAGAGACTACCACTTATGCCAGAGCCAGGGATGAGGAGGGACATGGGTGGCTACCCATGCTGGATTATCAGCAGGCTGTCGCAGAGACAGCAGCTATCAGGAGCGAGCCTTGGGATTATTTCCCAGATGTGGCAGACGCAGGGGCTGATGGAGCCTACAGAGCAGAGCGGCGGAGGGTACCATTCCCTCGATTTACAGTACCAGATGCTCAGGTGCCAGCGCCGGGAGGAGAGGGAGGAGAGGGAGGGGACGGAGGAGACGGAGGAGACGGAGGGGACGGAGGAGAGGAGGGAGGAGATGGAGGGGATGGCGGGAGGGGGAGAGGGAGGAGGATGGAGAGAGGAGAGGGGTCGGGATCAGGTGGCCGGAAACGGTCACGGGGACAGAGATCAGCCACTCCTGAGGAGGAGGCGAGACCAGCTCGTCGGCAGGCAGAGGTACAGTAGGAGCAGCCTGCGGGGGGAGAGGATCTGAGAGCCCTGATACAGGCTCGGGAGACCGAGATACAGCAGCTGCAGACCACCATAGCTATGAGAGATCAGCAGCTCCTGGATCTGAGGGCAGAGCGGGATTAGCAGATAGCTGATCTTAGAGCAGAGATAGCACGCCGTGAGGCGATGGCACAGACCGAGGCACTGGAGCTCCGACGGGAGTCAGCGAGGGCTGCTTACTATCACGGATTATATCTGCAGGCCGTCCCAGAGGGTGAGAGAGCACCATCATACTCTCAGTGGGCAGGGGTATCAGACGTGGCATTTGATAGGAGAGCTATGCCTCCTCCACCACCACGAGCTCCTCACGAGGGTGGCAGCGAGTCTTAGGGTTAGGTCTTAGGTTGTTTGGACATATTTTGAGACTTTTGATCCAAATTTTGGAATCTCATATTGTATATCATGACATTTATTGATTTATGAGATTACTGGATGTTCGATGTATCATGTGTATTTGTCTCACTTGTGATGGATGTATCAGTTTATGTATATTGTCTTGTCATTTTGCTCAAAATGCTTATGTATGTGCTTATGTATGTTCTCTCTCATAGTTGTATGTATAGTTCTCATGTGTATGATATAGACCTATGTTTCTTGAAAATGACAGTTTTGATATAGATATGATGATGTGATTAACCCCTTGTGATGAACAGGAACAGGTTCGAGATGAAAAAGACAAGGAGCGAAAGACATGATCAAGAAGAAGAGAAGGTGAGCGCAGTTGACTAACAGGTCCATGTAGGATGAAAAGGAGAGCTCTCTCCATGTGCAAGATGCAAGACTAGACTAACATGACCCTAAAAATGCAAGCTACTATGAAAGTGGTTGACTTGCAAGGTCACAACGCTTATAGACATCTAATTATCATCATCGAGCGTTATTGGTAGCGTCGTAAGATCATACAATGCACACTAGCATTATTATGTGGATATGAATATGATCTTTATCAGATAGAAATGTGGAAATCTTACCTAGGCATCAAAGACATATAGGTCAAGATGACTAATGCAGTAAGATTACCTAAGTTTGATATGGCGAGATTATGCTTGTATCAGGACACATGAAAGTCAGGATAGCTAAAAGCATGCACTCGCAAAACAGTCAAGGATAATACCTTGTCAATCCATAGTGTCAAGTAGGACCAGCATAAATGCTCATGACAGTTAGGACCAACAAAATATACCCACAAGCAGATAAAGAAAGAAAACATGTTCTCATTCCCTCAGTCTTCTAGCTATGCATCATCGAAAACTTCTCAGGGAGAGATCACTCATCAAAAGAAATCCTCATAGATAGCACACAAAGAAAAATAAAGTCATCATATCACCAGCGAGTTGATTGTTTAAGTGCGTGTGTGTTGGTCATAGAGTCAAATTCTGAGTATCATATCTGCAAATGGGAAATATCGCATCATACTGTGGACTATTGGGTAAGACATCTGATAAGTGTTAAGAAACACTCGACGCAAGGGTAGTGTTGAAAAACACTGTTTGGGGTGGTGTTGAAAAACACCTGTTGTGAAATGCCCCAAGAGACAAACGCACCAAAAGGACCTATGCGAACAGTTATGCCCCCTAGACAAAGACAAAGACCAATTCCAGACTAGGCCAAATAAGGTCAAGGCATGATGGAAAGTGGTTAAGTGTCGAGGACGCATGCTAACAAATAGGGGTACAAAGGCCTCAAGTAGCGCCTGTTTCCAGGTTTTCACCACTTGGAATCATTTTTTTCATTTTTTCATTTTTTTGGGATTTTTTGCTACCAAGGCGCCTATTGCTAGGTTTTCACCAAGGCACTTTTTCTATTTTTTTGATTTTTTTGAATATTTTGATTTTTTTGTATTTTTTCAGGACTTTTTATGCTTTTTAGGATTTTTTTCAGCATCATATATCAATTTTTTTGGTATTTTTTCAGGACCAATAAGATATATACAAAAGGTGCCCCCAGACAGAATGGGCATCAAGGATAGAACTTCTTAAGGTGCACAATGTTGATGGGATCAGGGAGCTGTTCTCCATCAGGATCTGATAGTAAATACGCACCAGTACCAAAAGCAGCTGTGATGACATATGGTCCAAGCCAGTTAGGTTCAAACTTGCCCTTTTGCTCTCTGTTTTGCTGGTTCTTAGGGTTTTCTCGTAAAACAAGATCACCTATTTGAAATTCTCTAGGGCAAACCTTCTTGTTGAATGCCTTGGACATACGCTTCTGATACGCTCTCATATGATCAAAGGAAGCCTTACGCTTCTCATCTAGAAGTTCTAGTTCCTGCAACCTCATGGCACGGTAATCCTCATCTGTAATCAAACCTTTGAGTGAGACTCTAAGGGATGGTATCTCGACTTCTAAAGGCAATATTGCTTCAGCGCCATAGGTGAGAGAAAAAGGAGTGGCCCCTGTAGGTGTGTGAATGCTTGTTCGGTAAGCCCATAGTGCTGGATTGATTTGTAAGTGCCAATCCCTACCATTCTTGTGTACCGTTCTATGAAGAATCTTAAGAATGGTTTTGTTAGAAGCTTCTGCCTGTCCGTTTCCTTGTGGGAAATATATGGAGGACCAATGTTGCTTGATTTTAAACTTTTTGCATAGGTGCTTTAGGTCTTTATTCTTAAATTGACCTCCGTTGTCAGTAATGATCTCAGAAGGCACTCCAAATCGGCAAATGATATGGTTCAAGATGAACAAAGAAATGGTCCTTCCTGAAGCAACAGAAAGTGGTACGGCCTCCACCCATTTTGTGAAGTAGTCAGTGGCAGTAATGATGAACTTGTGTCCACCTGATGAGTTGGGGTGAATTTGCCCAACCAGATCAAAGGCCCAGCGCTGAAATGGCCAATGAGAAATAGAAGGGATTAGCTCCCTACCCGGAGCATGAATCAGGTTGCCGTGTTTCTGACATTTTTCACATGACTTAGCAAAGGTGATTGCATCTATCTGCATTGTGGGCCAATAATATCCCGCCCTAAGCAACCTTCGAGCCATGGCAAGACCATTAGAATGCCCACCACAAATGCCCTCGTGGATGTCAGCTAACGCTTGGTTGGATTCCTCCTTTTCCAAGCACCTAAGGAGTGTCCCATCTAAACCCCGTCTATATAAGTCACCAGAGATGAGGGTGTGGCGAGAGGCGTTACGGATGAGGTTTCGGCATTCGGAGCGGGTGAATGTGTCAGGGATGATGCCATCACGAAGATATGAATAGATAGCACCATATCGGGAGGACTCGTGTGTGATAATGGCACAAATGACACGGCTTTCAGATGAGTCAAAGATGGGATGGTGTAGCTCTTCCACTAGGAATTCAAATCTGGATTCATGTGTCTCCAACTGAAGAAGTGAAGCTAATGTGGCCATGGCGTCTGCAGCTTTGTTCTCTATCCTAGGGATTTGTTGAAACGTTACAAAGGTGAAATAGCGTTTCAAATAATCAACCATCTTTTTATAGGGTATCAATTTGTCATCCTTGGTTTGATACTCTTCATTGACTTGGTTGATGATTAGCTGAGAATCCCCAAAGACATGTAATTCTGTGATATTCCATTCTATAGCCATTTTCAAGCCATTAGTTAAAGCTTCATATTCTGCAATATTATTGGTACATGGGAATAATAGTTTATAAGACTTTGGAATGTTGTACCCATGTGGAGAAACAAATAACACTCCAGCACCTGATCCATTTTGCATGCGGGAGCCATCAAAGAACATTGTCCAAGTGCGAGTAGTGGTATATAAAATGTGTTCATCTGGGAATTCCACTTGGACTGGCATACTATCCTGGATTGGAAAATCAGCTAATTGGTCAGCAATAGCTTGCCCTTTTATTGCCTTCCTTTCAACGTACTCTATGTCAAATTCAGTGAGGACCATCATCCATTTAGCAAGTCTACCCGTCAGGGCAGCCTTACCAAGCAAGTATTTAAGGGGATCAATTTTGGCAATCAAGTGTATGGTATGAGCAAGCATGTAGTGGCGCAACTTTTGAGAAGCAAACACCACCGCGAGACAAGACTTCTCAATATTATTGTAATTGATCTCATAAGAGACTAGAGTACGGCTGATATAGTAGATGGCCCGTTCTTTCCTAGTATCATCTGTTTGAGCCAATAATGCCCCCAGGGAAGTGTCTGTAGCTGAGATATATAGAAGCAATGGTTTCCCTGGAATAGGAGGCATTAAGATCGGAGGATTAGCCAAGTATTGTTTGATCTGATCTAGGCTCTTTTGACAATCTTCGTTCCAAACACAAGAAGCACCTTTATGCAATGTCTTGTTGAAGGGTTGCGCTCTATCTGCAAGCTGAGAAATGAACCTCCTAATTGATTGAAGACGTCCTTGAAGACTTCTCATTTGGCTGATATTTCGAGGAGGTGGCATATCTAGGATTGCTTGGACTTTTTCGGGATCAACCTCGATACCTTTTGCTGATATTATGAATCCTAAAAGTTTGCCTGAGGTGACGCCAAATGCGCACTTCTTTGGATTCAATCTGAGTTGAAATTGTTCCATACGATCTAGAATTACTTCTAGATCATTGAGGTGTGTGTCCCTTTTTCTTGATTTTGCCAGGGTATCATCCACATAATCTTCCATATTTTTGTGCATCATATCATGAAAGATAGTTGTCATAGCTCTTTGGTAGGTTGCTCCTGCATTCTTTAACCCGAATGGCATGACGTTCCAACAGTAGGTTCCCCATGCACATGTGAATGCTATTTTCTCTTGGTCTTCAGGAGCTATTTTGATTTGATTATACCCCGAGAAACCATCCATTAGGGAATATATGTCATAGCCCGCTGTCATGTCCACTATCATGTCAATGTTTGGAAGTGGAAAGTCATCCTTTGGGCATGCTTTGTTTAGATCTCTAAAATCTGTGCAGACACGAATGGACCCATCATGTTTGGATACCGGTACTATGTTTGAGATCCATTCTGCATAATCGATGGCTCTAATAAATCCAGCTTTCAAAAGCTTTTCTAATTCTCCTTTGACAAGTAGAGCTATATGTGGATGAATTTTTCTTAGTCTCTGTTTGACTGGCTTGACTCCTGGAGCTATAGATAAGTGATGCATTATGAGATTTGTGTCAAGCCCTGGCATGTCTGAGTAGGTCCATGCAAAATTAATTTTCTTTTTCTGTAAAAACTGTACATATGCCTTGGTCTCTTCCTCTGATAAAGACTGAGCAAGATGGACTACCTGAGGATTTTCTTCTGTGTTTAGATTGACCGGCTTTGTTGGTTCAATCAATATTGATGATCTATCCTAGAAATAACTCGGCAAGTTATTAAGTACCCCATCCTTAGGTGCCTCAAAGAGGTTTTCACCTTTGGATGCGTCATTTCTTTTTACTATTTTTGGTTCTGACACCGCCACAATGTGGTTTTCGCCATCAGACCTATTTTTCTTTTTCTCTTTTGTTTTGAGACTGAGGTACTTAATATCAGGCTCCGTCATGCTGGTTGTTGGTTCACTGGTGGAAGAAGCCACGGGTTCGAGAGCATTCAGATAGCAAGCAATTTCGTAATCGTTGCGAAATGTGAGGAATGTGGGCTCGTGGTGGCGCTGGGGCCAGTCAATCAGGTCAAAGTGAACAAGGGGCAAGTCAATGGTAGGTTCGATGTTGTGAATGTGAAAGGTGTCATCTCTGGTGACCATATAATCGGAGCTCATCAAGTCTTCTCCTAAGATACCTGAATTGGGGCTCATCCTATCAAACGAAGCATCGTCTACTAAGGCGATTTGAGGAGGGCAATCCTCTAGTCTGACACTAGGATCGTTAGTTGCATCGGGTTGGGTACTATAGGTGTGGATAATATCCACATCTAGATCAATTGTTGCATCTGAAAGTGAATCCCATTCATATTCATGGGAGTCTGTCTCTGAGTCATCATTTAGGCCTCGTGATGTAGAAGCCTCAAGGTTAGGGAGGGTTTCCCCCTTTCTAGTGCTAGTATTGGTACTATCCGTCACAGCTAGGACAGTAACATTTTCCTTTGTCGATCTAGAAGTCACACAATCACTATCCGTCGCAGCTGGGATAGTAGGACTATTAAGCATCAAATCTGTGGAATCTCCCCAAAGGAGATTCGTTGAGGGCACCCAATCATCAGACACATCTTGTTGATTGGAGAGATCGGGCGTATAATCTGCATCACTGTCGCTGTCCGTTGCAACTGGGACAGGGATACCTTTCTTCTTCTTGTTCTCAAAACCTAAGCCGATCGTGGACTTATTTTTGCGTCCAAAGAGAGCATGATCAAGAGGCTCAGCTTTAGCATCTAGCCTATGACTAAGGGGACCAAATCCCGGATATCCCATATTTTTGACCAGTGTATATCCTTTCCCATAAGTTTCAGGTGAAGGAGCAAAATTCTCATTATGTTTGTATTTCTCTTCGTGATATATCCAGTTCCTTACAGCAACTTCCTCTTTCTCTTCTTGAATGGGGACCGAAGACTCAACAAATTTCCCAAATAACATCATTGCTGATGATGAAGGCTTCACATTTGGGGAGGGTCTCCCATAAGACCTAGGAGAGATTGGCATTTTTGTAAAAGAATCAATCTTATAATCTCCCATCCCAAGGCCCATGGTCTTGAATTTCTTCTTGCATTGTTCAAGTGAACTACTAAGATTGTCAGCTTCTCTATTCAAAGGTACATGTGATCCCGCAGAAATGTTATTAACTGATAGAGCACTGTCTCCCGGGATGCAAATTTCTACACCATTATGGGGGAACTTAACACACTGGTGATATGTCGATGGGACTGCCTGCATTTCATGAATCCATGGCCTACCTAGCAAAATGTTGTAGGCGAGAGGTCCAACATCAACAATTTGGAATAATATGTCTCTTTCTACAGGACCAATACGAATAGGCAAAACAACCAATCCCTTAGAACTTCTTTCTGCTTCGTCATAGGCTTTGATTGTGATTCTTTTCTTTGTGTCAATGACGTTCTCGGAATACCCTAGAGCTAGCAGCAAACTCAGAGTACAAATATTGAGCCCCGCACCCCCGTCTATCAGTACATGCCTAACACGGGTTTTATGAATCATGACCTCGATGTGTAAGGCCAAATTATGTGGGTGACTAATGGATTTGTCATCTTCTTCTGAGAAGGTGAGGAAATGAGGGCTAGCCAAATGGTTGACCATGTTTTGGAATTGGTCGATATCTAAGTTATTAGGGACATTGGCTGCTCGCAAGGCATCCTCAAGAACGCGCTTGTGCTTAGGAGATAATTCTAAAAGCTCAAAAATGGATATCTGAGCGGGTGTTCGTTGTAGTTGGTCAATAAGGTTATAATTGGAATCAGGACCAACGACAGGTTTTGGAGGAGCACCTTTGGACATGGGTTGTTTAGACTTGCTAGTGCTAGGACCTTTGATGATAATGGGTGCTTGAGCCTGTCCCCTAGTGACAACATTGAGGGACCGGGGCATTCCTTGTGTGTGAGGACCTCTTATCACCACAGCGGGTCTTTCATTAGTCATAGGAATTGAGTCCACATTATGTCCATAAGGATCTTTCTTTCTCACCATGTTGATATTATCGTCAGCCACTTCAAGCATGTTAATCACATTATCAGCGTGTGTGTATGTATAGTTAATAGCCGCCTTGCCATTCTTACTAGAATTCTCTCCTTTTTCATATTTAGGCAAGGGCTCTTTAAAGGCTTTATGGTCTGCATTAGTAGTTAACCCATCCACTTGTAATTGTCCTTTCTCAATAAGGTCTTGGACAAGATGCTTGAGTTTAAAACAATTTTCTATGTCGTGTCCAATCCCATTATGGAAAACACAAAAAGCCTTAGCATCCCACCAATGAGGTAAAGGATCTGGTATTCGATGTTTTGTAGGATCCTGTGGGTGCGCCAGATTATGAGCAACTAGTGTCTTAAAAACATCTGCATAGGATTCTCCCAATTTAGTGAATTATCTTTTCTCCGTTTTAGATCTCTTTTGATACTGAGGTTTGTCTTGTGGCGTTGACGATGTTTGCAACTTCATAGCTTGAACTGCATGAGAGAGATTAAGAACTCCTTCATTTTTGACTTGAGATGAATCAACAACTCCGTCGTTGACGACTTGCTTATTTTTGTTCCAAAAAGAGTTCTTTTTGTCCTTGTTACCATTAGTATTGTTATTTTGGCTATTGTTGTTATTTGTTGGTTTAGCCAAAATTCCTTGTTCTTTTAGGACATCCTCAATGCGACATGCCACCTCTACCATAGTATCAAAAGAATTAAATGGAATCTTCTTGACTTCATACTTGAGTTCTGGTATTAGATTGTTCACAATGATATCAATTCTTTCTTCTTCAGGGATTGTCCTTGGGTATTTCGAACACAATCGCCTCCATCGTTGCAAAAAGGTGACAAAAGATTCCCCTTGATTTTGCTTAAGTTTACACAAATCAAGCATGGTGACCGACCTAGATAAATTGTAAGCAAAATGTTGCACAAATCTTTGGACAAGTTCTCTAAATGTCCTTACTGGAGGGGAAAGGTTGGTGAACCATTCCATGGCTTGACCTTTTAAACTCCTTGGGAATAATCTCAGCAAGTAGGAGTCTTCGTGGTGGAAGGAAAAGCTCATTATGTAGAATTGTCGAACATGGTCATGAGGGTCACCCGTGCCATCATATTTGTCGTATGTTGGGAATTCAACTTTCTTAGGGAATTCTACCATCACCACACTTTTGTCAATGGGATTAGGACATATGGAGTCCAAATGAAATGTACTTTTGGGAGCCTTCATTCTGTCTATATCCTTTTGCATTTGTAAGATTAACTCATCAGTTGAAGGATTCTGTTTCTTGATTTTTTGGTGAATATCAAAGTTATATGGAACTTTGGCGCCTTTGTTGATAAGACTTTCCAAAAATTGGTCTTTGTTTTGTTCCACGTATTGCTCCACATAGGCTTGAAAGGATGGTTCTTGTTGCATAGTCATGAAGTCCATATGATTAGCATAACTGCCTCCATGTTGTGAGCCATGATGTGCTCGTTGGGAGGGTTGCTTTGAATGTCTATGAGACGATTGTCCCCTATGATGGTCATATCTTGAAGTCCTTCTTCCTCTAGGACTTGGGGATCGTGAGGGTGTCTTTGATCTTCTTCGAGGGCTAGGGGAAGGGGTAGATGGGGGCGAGTTGGTCCCACTATTGGCTCCCCTCCTGTTAGATCGATTTTGGAGTTGTTGCGCATAGAGTCTATCTTCTTCTTCTTGGGCGACTCTTTTCTGTATATCCAACAATGCACGTTCCTCTTCCTCTAGTTGTCGGAATTTTTCCTTTTTTGCAGCCTGTTCATCTAAGTAGGCTTGCTTCTCTCTCTCAATGCTTCTTAATCTTGTATTTGCATATCGAGAAGTGTCCTTAAGTGGGGAGGTTTGTCTTGAATGCCTTATTGCATTAGCTGCATTGATATGGTGATCACTAGATTCATTGTTCTGGTCTTCGTGTTGTGACCCTGAATCTGAGTGGGCTGACTTATGCTGTCTTTCAGCTCGTTGTTGAGCATCAAAATACCTCGCGTTGTTAGGAGGTGACCCGGGTGGACTGGCATGAGAAGAACCACCATACTCTCCTCTGTGTCGTTGAAAGATATCCTCGAGAGTTTGATTCATGGCTTCTCTTTGTTGTCGGGTGAAAGTGTAACTCATGTCCATACTTGATGAAAGTGGTATGAAAGAGGTGCTCACTTCACTAGGGTTAGCTCCCGGATTAAAACAAACCTCAGATTCACTCTTAGGAGATTGGTCAAAAAGGGGTCCTTTTCCCTTAGGTTGTTGACGGGTCTTGATAGGTGGTAACTGGCTAAAGGCAACAGGGGGTCGCTTCCCTTGATTAACTTGGTACCTTGTCATAACTGACATGAAAGAGAGATATTCTCAATGATAAGGTGACCTTTCAAAGTGTCAACACCAAACTAGGATAATCGAAATCCTCTATTGTCCAAAGAGAGATGAAAAAGAGAAAAGAAAAGGGGGCTTTACCAACACTGTCAAAGAGGTGCTTCAAATCAAAGGGTGACTACCCTTGCACTTTTGAATCAGGAGGTTGGACTAGGCCAAAAGATAATTGAAAATGAAAGCGATTTGGACAATAAGAGAACTGAAATTTTCCCAGAATATAGCTAACAATTTTAAAGATGAACCTTGGCACCAAGAATAGCTTTCTAACTTGACAATTATTCCAACGTGACTTTGTAAACCAAATGATGCTATCCCGAAGAACTAAGAACCAGAGATTTGGAGTCAAGACATATCTCAAACGTCAGGGTGAGAAGCCTGTTCTAAGACCTGGCCTAATTGACAGCAACTGAAACTGACCAAAATTTAAGCACGACAAAAATGAGTCAGGCGATATACTCCAGGCTACTGGGGCGATAAATCTCTACCCGTGCGATACTTCGCGCTAAGACAGGCGATACTTCTTAATACTATAGGGCGATATACCCCAGGCAGGCAGGGCGATAGTCCGTCAGGGGCGAACTATCGCACGATATTTATCTTCAAAGGGTGCGATATTTCTAGAATGTGCGAAGTATCGCACGATACTTCGCCTTACAGGGTGCGATACTGTTACAGAATTATTCAACTCTTGACCAGAATTGTGTGAAATTTGCGTTTTTGGGTCTGTTTGGTCAAAATTTTCAGTCTGAGGGTTGATGTTCTTGGTTTCAGTCACAAATTCACCAGCATTTGGACAGGTTTGCAAACAGTAAAGGATCAAACATGTCTTCAAGCACTTGAAACAAGGGCAAAAGCAACCTTGTCAAGACAAACACTTGTGATATCAAAATTGAAAAAGCACCCTATGAATGCTACCGATTGTTTGTATGTTGAGAACGTTTACACTGGTATCACACAATCGAAGACAAATCAAGCAATTACTACCTACAAGACAAGGCTCAATACTTACCAACTTAGCCCACAACTTGATGCCCCCTTGCCTCACACCAAGTGGTTGCCCACAAGAGATATTGGCTTTGTCATGGAAATGTCAAAATGACACAACCAAAGGGACACATATGGTGAGTATCTTAAGGTGATCCGGGTAAACCACTTGGATCAATCCTTGCACTAAGAAGATAAGCGGCTAAAAGAGGGTGGCTTCTATCTAATGGTTCTTAATAAAGATTTCCGTTCACAACACCCCTCTTGCTCCTCATAAAGGACTAGGACCTCGCGGCCTCAAGAGTACCTTAAGCATTCTTGCTCAATGTTTTCCTCATGGTCACAATCCCACAAGTACTTACATCAAGCGAAGACAAGTGTTATGTCTATCAAGATTTTTGGTGTCCTTGATAGCCTTGAGATTATAGTGAGTTGGAATCACTTGCCACCAAGGAGAATGATGACAAGGTTGTCCCCACTTGAGTCGTTCCTCTTGATTGCTCAAGAGCAGGCCCGCTAAAAGATTCCTAAACTAAACAAAAATGGATCAAATCTTGAGGTTCAAGGTTTTTGATTCACCACAAGGGTGAAGAGCATACTCCCCTATCTCAAGAATCTCTCCCAAACACACCAAGCAAAGAGATCAATTACCCCCTTGCTTCCAAAACCTTAAGATGGGTCAAGATTTTCTGATTCACCTAAAGGTGAAGAGCATACTTCTCCTACCACCTCAAGATCCCTTTCACAAGGTATTAAGATGCCTAATACAATTAGTAAATGCCACAAATGAAAGGAAAACAACAACAAGCAAGAAATGGAAATTTTTTTTTTTAATTTTTATGCTTGGGCAGCCCTGTAAAAACTGTTAGTAGCCCTCTTTGACATGCGTTTTTAGCAATTTTTAAGCAAAGGAGAGCACCTACAAACACAACTTGTTAGGCCCACAATGTTAGCAAAATCAAAATCCAAATGTAAATGTGCAATAATCTAATGGATTTAAGCTAAAAAAAAAGCAGGTTAGACCTAATTAAACAAAGTAAAACAAAACAGCAAGCTAAAATAGTCGAATTCGGACAAAAAAACCGAAAGCGCAAGTCTCTGCCAGACCAGGCGATGTTTCTCAGTCTCCAACAGTATCGCGCGACACAGTTTCCTATAGTCGGGCGATACTTCCCCAGTCGAGCGATACTTCGCACGATGCCAGGCGATACTTCGCCCGATGCCAGGCGATAGACTTCGCTATATGCGTGCGATACTTTTTCCGAGCGAAGTATCGCTCCAAGACAGGAAGTATATCGCGCGATATTTCTGAGAAGTGTCGCGCGATAATCTGAGACAGAAAACCAGAGACACAGATTTTTCCGACAGTTAATCCGAAAATGACGAAAAATGCATCAAATAAAAGGACAAAGCTATCTACTCTGCCCCACGGTGGGCGCCAGAAATGTACACACTAAAATATGCACTTCTATGAACCATTACATGCAAGGTTACTCAAGAGTGAGGCCTCACAAAGCGGCTCATAGCTCTCTATGCATGGAGTTGCAAGGGACTATGAGTTTTGCTCTCAGCTAGAGCTACAAGAAGGTGACCTTGCTAGTCAACCATACAATGAGAGATTCACAATGAAGACAAGGGCAACAATGCCAATATCCCCAAATGGAATCAAAGTATGAAAATGCAATGCAAACTAATATGAATATGCAAGATTAATCTACCAAAATAAAAGTGCAATGCAACTATGAAAAGAAATAGCAATGGATTACAAATCCTTCCTATTTAGACTATGTGAGATTGCATAAAAGGAAATCTACACTAAGAATGCCATGAATGCAACTATGAAAGCAAACTAAATGAAATGCAACTAAGAATGTCAAGGCTTCAAAGCTTGAGTGTCTTCAAAGAGAGCTCCAAAACCTGCAGCATAACAATAGCATAAAACAAGGATATGCAAATGAAGGAGAGAGCTCTCCTTTTATAAGAAATGCAAAGGAATGGACCATGGAGATTAAGAGGCAAAAGATCTTAATCAGCGGTGGAGCTTGAAAGAGGAGCAATCCATGTGCACAAACATCCTCCAATGAGAGTGAAGTGTTGACCTTTGAGCCTCATGTGAGACAAAAGTGCTTTTTCCCTTTTTATAAAATATGAATAATGCTTTATTTGTGCAACTTAAGATAAGAGGAAAGGTGGGCTTTTTATTTAATTGAAAGGGGAGGAAATATTCCTTTTAATTAAATAAAGACTTAAGATAAATGGTTAGCCCAAGGATAAAAATCCAATATATGATCGAAATTAGGATTTGATCAAGAAATTGATAATGTTGAAAATATTGATTATTGATAAAAATGATTCAGGATTGATAAATTGAATAAATGGGGCCCAAAGTCTAGGCGACCATTTTAGGGTGCATACAGTATGAACCTCAAATATAACTATCTTGGTGGAATTAATCACACCATTGTAATTACCATTGGAATAAGGGTCATTAAAAAAATTGCATGAGGTTAAAACATGTTGTTCAAGACCTAATTAACAATGGAACCATCGTTATTGATTGACATACGAACAACGATGATCACATGGCCTTTAAAACCCATTTCTTAAATCATGAAAAAGGAGAATTTTTAAATGCATCACAAAACAACAAGATGAAGGACAAGGTGAACTTTATCCACTCCTATGATAACACAATCAGTACCTTATCAGGATTTGATGACTAGGGAAAACTTTAGTAGTGAATGTCACATGTCAGCAACCTGAGATTTGACGAATATAATGTGTATATCAGGTTGACCGTGTCACCCAAACTTTATAAATATTGGGTGAAATGCCCAAGTCCATCACCCATTGGTTTATGTATTTTTCCCCTTTTCTTTCACAATATCGCCAATCGAATCTAATTGTTGGACACTATAAATTAAAAAATTTTCCCTACAATTTCCAAAGCTTATTGTAACTGACAACCATGTTCACCAATATGTGGTCAAAATTTAACATTAGCTTACATGTTATGTATATATATTTGACATGTGTCTCTATTCTGAAGACTTTCAATGAAACTTCATGTCTTTTAAAACTTTGGCTCGAAATAGATTTGACATGCGTCTCTATTCCAGAGACTTTTGGGGGAATCTTTGTGTCCTTTAAAACCTTGGCCTGAAATAGAATTCCTGCCATTGATCTCAGACCATCAAACGGTTATAAAAATTAGGGTTATCTCCTATCATGAGATAGAAAATTAACTCATAGTATCTTACTAAAATAATAAAAGTCATCAAGACCTTTCGGGGGCGCTACCCTGAAAACCCCCGCGAGGGCGCTACCCCTCGATCCCACCCTATACCGCGACAGGGAGCGCGCTAGGGGCATTGGCCCTAGACCCCGTCTTGGGGGTGTTGCCCCCAAACCCCTATCAAATAATGATGATTTCTAGGTATGTGTTCTTGTCATCATAATTTTCTTCAATAATGAAAGATTTGCCAATATTTTATAGAATTTTCATATAATTGAAAAAAATCACCAGTACAAATAATATTTTTTCCTTTCAAATTAAAAAAATTCGCCAACAATATTATTATTTTCGACCCAAAAGTAATGTAGGATTCGCCAGGATTTTACACTTTTTCTAGGGAGGGGGTTTCTTAAAGTTTTCCCTGTTGATGACACTATTAATGTTATAGTTATCAAGGACAAACAAGAGAAAGAGCCCTTAAATGCCATTACAAGAAACCAAGAAAGAGTAACATTACGAGGGGAAACAAATAGAACACCATAAAATCATATCCACTCTACCTCAAGACCATACAATTTGGTAGATCAGCTCCAAAAGACCCCCCTCAATTTTTTGTATTGGAGCTACTCAAGATCTCACCATCCCATAAGGACACTTTAGAAAGAGCACTTGTTAACACAATGGTTTCCAATGGATTGGACTTAAATCAATTCCAAACCATGATAGGTCATCTTGTTGCACCCTATTGTTTATCCTTTTATGAAGAAGATGACATGTCCATGAATCATCCCCAAAATCTTCCATTACATATTGAAGTTCTCATTCATAAGCATCGAGTCAAAAGAGTCTTGATAGATGGAGGGGCTGGTTTAAATATACACACCTTAAACTTGTCATGTGATCTAGGATTCTCAAAAAATGTAGTCGATCTGAAAATAAAGATCACAATCTAGGCTTATGATGATGAAGAAAGGTCTTCCAAGGGTCTTGTAGTGTTACCAATAAGGGTGGGTCCCATTGAAAAGGAAATTGTATGTCAAGTCCTAGATTTGAACCTATCTTACAACATATTGTTAGGGAGACCATGGCACCGGCTATGATGCAGCTTATTTGCACTGAAAACCAATGCCCCATCCCATACCATGCATCACTACACTCTATCCTTGTCTATCCGCTCCTACTCTCTCTACTTATTAATAACATGTTTTGATATATTTGGTACTTTATATTATAAAAGTATATTATGCTCATTTTTAGTTGATAAAGATCTTTATATGTATAATGATTTTGTAATATTATTCAATTTTTTTAATTATTATAATTATAGTTTTAATATTATTTATAATATTTAAATATAAAAATTATAAATTAGTTTTTTTAAAATAAAAATAAATATATTGAGAGAGAGGTGAAGTGTCCAATATATATTCTATAATATAATTTAATAATCTATTTTTTGTGATGGCTAACATGCTATTAATAACATATTATTATTATAATATTTTATTCAAATTTAAATAATTAATTTTATATTATTAAACTATTTAATTTTATTATAATTATAATTTAAATATTATTTATAATATATTAAATATTTAAAAATTAATTAGCTATTATAAATTAAGTGTCTATTTAACTTTTTAAAAAAATGTTGTTAAATTTAAAATTTATATAATATTACATATAACATTATTATAATTTAATATATAAATATTGACTACGCATATGCATGTAAAATGTTCACCCAAAACATTAGCATACATAGATGAATCTTTGAAAACAAATATCTAATAGATTTGGTTAAGATTTAGATGGTTGCTCATAAACAATCTTGAAATTTATTAATATCAAATATTATTATTTTTTTAATAAATATAATTTTTAAAAAATTATTTGTTAAAATAATGAATATGTATCATTTTTAATTTTATTTATTATATGATTTTTTGGGTAGTAGAGGGGTTTGAAAGGATATTATAATAATTTTGAAATTGAAAAGATATAAATTTTATATTTTTTAAATTATTTTAAATTTTCCATGTGTTAGGTATTGTAGCATGTTCCCTCTAATTCAGATAAAAATTTGCCTTCAAACTTTACCCATTTCCCCCTTGTTAACATATATTGTTTCATCAATGTGAAATCTTTGTTACAATGTTTTATATCTTTGACACATACATATTACATTGAGATTAAATAGCCATGACATATGGATACCCAATAACTATAATGCAAATTCAAACTTTAATAATATTATTATTATATAATATAATTTTATCTTTAAAATAATATATATGTTATATTTATAATTAAATTTGATAGTAGAATTAGTTCATGTAATAGGCACTGAGATGGTGTTGAGTTCAAATCTTCCTTTTGTGTTATGAAGCATATTTTATTTTACTTTGTATTAAAAGTGAAAGCTCACAAATAATATTATTTTCTTAATGACCTAACAATTGACCTAATGTATTACTCAAATGTATACAAAATAACAACCAAAAGACCTTATACACGTCTTTGGTGTATCCATGGCACACCAAGGTGCTATTGCTAGTGATTAATACAATATGATATAGATACATTATGAGAGAGAATTTTGCATATATAATAAATTTAGCATTCATATATAGCGAATTAATTGTCTCTCAACATCAAAATTATAATTTATTATTTTTTCAATGTAAATTGATTGATATGATAAAATTATTTCTATATAAATTATATATTTTTAATAGTAGTATAAACAAATATTATAAATTAATAGAGAATACTTTTCTCTATAATACATTATAACATTAATTTTAATTAAAGGTGAATGATGACAAAATTAAATGCCTTGATACATCTGGGTGTATTTTAAATATAGAGTATATATAGGCTAGTAACACATTGAATAAATTAATATGATTAGAGTTAGCATTTAGGGTTACAATTTATACCATAGTTAGGGTTACCATTAGGGGTACAATTTATATTATGGTTAGGGTTAGCATTAGGGTTAGAGTTTAGTTTAGATTTATTATTATGATTAGGGTTAGGGTTTAGTGTTAAGGTTAGGTTTATGGTCATGTTAGTAGTACAATTATGGTTAGGATTTTGGTCAGTATTAAGAGAAAGGTTGGAGTTACTATCAAGGTTGGGACTATAATTATAATTAGGTTAAGGGTAAAGACTTAGATTTAGTCAAGGCTATGGTTTGGGTTAGGGTTAGGGTCAATGTTAGGATTAATGTTAAGAAATTAGCATTATAGTTATGATTTAGTTTAGGTTTATGATTATGGTTAGGGTTAGGATTAAGAATTATGGTTAGGCTTAATATTAGGGTTAGGATTTAGTATTAAGGTTTAGTGTTATATGTTGAATAAATTAATATAAGTAGGGTTAGAGTTAGTATTTATATATGTGGCTAGGTATAGCATTAGGTTTATGGTTTATCATTTAGGATTAGGTTTTAGCATTTATGATTAGAGTTTGACATTTAATGAGTATGATTATGGTTATGATTAGAATTTAGGCTTATGGTTAGGGTCATAGTTACAGTTAGGATTTAGTGTTAAGGTTTAATATTAGGGTTAGGGTTAGGGTAAGAATTTTGTGTTATGGTTAGGATTATGTTTAGGGACTTTAAGGTTTGGATTGGGGTTAGGATTAAGATTAGGGTTATAATTATAGTTAGTATTATGGTTATGGATAAGGGTTAGGGTTCATATTATTTTTCTAGTAAGGGTTTACATAATGGTTAGGGCTAGGGTTTGGGCTATGGCTAGTTGTGAGGGTTAAGATTAGGTTTAGGGTTAGGGTAATGACTAGGGTTATGGTTAGAATTATAGTGAGTGTTAGCATTTACATAAAGCTTAGGCCTAGGCTTAGGGTTTGGATTAGGGTTTCGGTTAAGATTAGGATTGGGTTTACATAATGGTTAGGGCTAGGATTTGAGGTATGGCTAGGGTGAAGGTTAAGATTTGGGGCTGAGATCACAATTTACATCATGGTGAGGCTTTGGGTTAGGGTTGTGATTATGATTACAATTAGGGTTTACATAATGGTGAGGGATAGGGTTTGCAGTATGGCTAGGGTGATGGTTAGGATTTAGGGTCAAGGTTATAGTTTACATCATGGTTAGGGTTAGGTTTAGTGATATAGTTAGGTTTAACATCATGCTTAGATTAGAGAAATAGTCAGGTATGTTATTAGTGTTAGGATTTGAGTTAGGCTTAGGCTTAGTATTAGGATTGGGTTTAGGGTTAGGGTTAGAGTTAAGATTATGGTTTTATTTAGGATTATGCTTAGAATTATGGTCAGTGTTAGGGTTTACATAATATTTAGGGTTAGGGTTTTGCTTATGATTAGGATTAATGTTATGATTAGGATTATGCTTAGGATTAAGATTATGGTTATAGTTAGCATTTACATAATGGTTCGAACTAGGGTTTGGACTATGGCTAGCTATGAGGGTTAGGGTTATGGTTAGGTTTAGGGTTAGGATTGAGATAATGGTTACAATTAAGATTTACATAATGGATAGGGATTCAACTTGGGGTATGGCTAGGGTGAGGGTTAGGATTAGGGTCCAGGTTACATCATGGTTAGGGTTTGGGTTAGTGATATAATTAGGTTTAGCATTATTCTTAGGTTAGATAAATAATTAGGCTTATACTTAGTGTTAGGGTTAGGATTTAGGTTATAGTAAGGGTTAGAGTTAGTCCACTATGGTTCATGGGTTAGAATTTAAGGTTATGATTAGAATTATGCTCAATATTTGGGTTTATATAATGTTTAGGGTTAGTAATTAGGTTAGGGTTAGGGTTAGGGTTGGATTACAATTACAACTATGATTATGGCTAGGTTTATGGTTAGGATTCAAATTATGGTTATAATTAGGGTTTACATAATGGTTAGGGCTAGGGTTTGGACTATGGCTAGTTGTGAGGGTTAGGATTAGGTTTAGGGTTATGATTAGAATCATGGCGAGTGTTAGTGTTTACATAATGCTTAGGATTAGGGTTTGGGTTTGGATTAGGGTTAGTGTTACACTTATGATTAGGTTTATAATTACAATATAGGGTCTACAGTTAGGATTGTGATTAAGGTTATATTTAAGATTTAGATAATAGTTTTGGCTAGGGTTTATGTATGGCTAGGGTGAGGGTTAGGGTTTAGGTTTGAGGTTACAATTTACATCATGAACATTGTCTGGGTTAGGTTTCAGGTTAGCAATATAGTTAGTTGTACCATCATTATTAAGTTAGAGAAATAGTTAAGGTTAGGGTTAGTGTTAAGATTAGGGTTTAGGTTAGGTTAGGGTTAGATTTAGGATTATTGTTAGGGTTATAGTTTAGGGTTATGGTTAGATTTATGGTTAGTGTTAAGATTTATATAATGTTTAGGGTTAATATTAAAGTGCTTGAATTAGGGTTTTGGTTAGAGTGAAAACCTTATGATTATTATTAATATTTAAGATGAGGATTATGATTATGATTATAACTTAAGGGTTTATTTAATGGTTAGGGCTAGGGTTTGGGTTGTGGATAAGGTGAGGGGATTAGGGTTGGGGTTAGTGTTATAATTCAAGTTAGGGTTTAGGATTAGGATTGAGATTATGCTTATAGTTAGCATTTAGATAATGGTTTGGGCTAGGATTTTGGGTATGGCAAGTTGTGAGGGTTAGGGTTAGGATAATAGATTGGATTAAGATTTTGGGTTATGGTTAGAATTATGGCAAGTGTTAGTGTTTGCATAATTTGTGGGCCTAGGGTGAGGTCTTGGATTAGGGTTTGGGTTAAGGTTAGGGTTAGTGTTACTATTTTAGTTAGGACTATGGTTAAGTTTTAGGATTAGGACAAAGATTAAGGTTATAGTTATGGTTTATATAATGTTTGGGGTTGGGTTTTGGGGTACAACTAGGGTGAGGATTAGGATAAGGTTAGTGTTTAGTGTCGAGGTCATGATTTTCATCATGGTTAGGATTTGGATTAGGATTGAGATTATGGTTACAATTAGGGTTTATAAAATGGTTAAGGATAGGGTTTTGGGTATGGCTATATATTGAGTGTTAGTTTCTACATAATACTTAGGCTTAGGCTTAGAGTTTGGATGAGGGTTCATTTCTTAGGATAATATAATTGAGCTCTATCTTTCTAACATGTCTAAATATTCCTAGATGATCATAATTTAGCTATTGTTTAACAAGGGGTAATTGACATTTGGAATGGATTTATCTTATACACTCTTTGGATTGGTAAAAAAATACTTCAATTTAATATAGAATTATTATTATTTTTTATGATGAACGTTTTGGCCATTGTATGTATATATGTTTTCTATTTAAATTACAATCCACCAACTCCTTAGGCAAATTTCTTCTAAATTGATAAAAAATATTTACAAATATTATAAACCATAAAAATGTAAAATATTTTTTGTTTATAGATATAAAACTAAAATGAAACTTAAAAACATATCACACTTTCAATAATTATGATTAAAGACATGTTTTTATTATAATCTTTAAAAATCAAAGTTCCTTTTTTTATTATATTTTTCTTTTAAAATCTTGACTTCTTTTTTAAATGTGATGATATGTTTCTACTATAAATTTTACAAAAAATAATTTCTCTTCTTTCTAAAAAAATTTCTTTGTTTATTGTAAGTAAATATTTTTATTATACATTTAATTATTATTTGTTGATTTATTTACTTTATCAAATATTTAATGTTAATTAGTTTTCAATGACTACACATTCTAATTTGAAATAAATATTTCTATTATAAATCATTAGAAAATGAAAGTTCTATTTAAATGTAATTTCTTTTTTATTATATTTTATTTCTTTTTGTGAAGATTTGTTTGTTTTTAAAAAGTAAAATTAGTTTCTAATAAACAAACTTTATAATAAATATTTTGTAGTATTTTTTTTTATATTCCCTACACATTAGGAGACCCTAAAGTGTGATTCAAATTGAATCAAATATTAATGGAACACATAGTGTATGATTCAAATTGCTTCAAAAACTAATTCTTCATTTTATCTATTTATCTTATTATGCTGAGAGGCGTTCCTATACAGCCATAGTGAAAGAGGACACCAGCACAGCATATTCCAAGGAATATGTCGTGTACATAAAAAAGAAAATATGTCAGTTACAAATCAAAAATCGAAAAAAAATAAAAATCATATATCAAAAACCGAAAATCATAAAAATTCATAAATAAATAAAAAAAATCAAAAATCAAAAATCAAAAACAAAAAATGAAAAAAAACAAAAACAAAAACAAAAACAAAAACAAAAACAAAAACTGAAAATAAAAAACAAATCATAAAAAATGACTGGACGCATTTCGGG
Organism: Chamaecyparis obtusa; assembly: GCA_027943335.1. Taxonomy (NCBI): domain Eukaryota; kingdom Viridiplantae; phylum Streptophyta; class Pinopsida; order Cupressales; family Cupressaceae; genus Chamaecyparis; species Chamaecyparis obtusa. The sequence goes on along the minus strand of BSBK01008284.1, from coordinate 3,334 downwards.
GGTCGTGCAGTGTACCAGTTGGCCGATGTGCACTAGATTATCATGCACTAGGGCTACTAGCATTGCAACGCTAATGCAGTGCATACGTTATGCACTGCATTGGCGATGCCAGTGCTAGCAGCCAATGCATGGTGCGCCATCGTACACAGTGCAAACAAAGTTTGCAAAGAATTTTAAAAAAAATAAAAATTTAGAGAAACATTTTTTGGGAAGAATATGAAAATTTCGAATACGAAACGTTTAAGAAATGAAGAGTCACTCTTCATTTATAAAAGAGTGCTCTTCATTTCTTAAGTCATTTTTTTGTTTGCACGTACAGGGGATTTAGAGAGGTTTGAGAGAATTGAAAGAGTTGAGATTTCTGAGCATTTGAGAGGAGGATTTGCAGATAGGTTTGAGCATTGCACAGAGGAGGACTTGCAGCATTGCAGAAAGGAGGTTTTGCAGACAACTTTCATTTCAATCTTCATCTTTTAAAGGTAAAAAGATTTTTAGATATAGTTTGATATTAGATTGCTATTAATTAAATGTTGATTTATGTAGTTTGATATTAGATTTAATATATATTTATATATTAGATCTAATATCAAACTATATTTGTAAATTGTTATGATTATATTAGATATAGTTTGATATTAAATTGTTATGATTATATTAGATATAGTTTGATATTAAATTGTTATGATTATATCAGATAATAGTTTGATATTAGATCTAATATATATTTATATATTAGATCTAATATATATTTATATATTAGATCTAATTTATTTGTAAATTGTTGTGATTATATTAAAATAGAATTATATTCTGAAAATTAATATACTAATCTTTAGATATTCAATTTTTTGGTATATAGATGTATAAATTTAATCTAATTTTAATAATGTTAAATCTAATAATATTACATTGTGGATGGCAAAGCCGCCATATGGTAATATTATTAGATTAATATTATTTTTTAGTATTTTAGATTAATACTACTTTTTAGTATAGTTTTAATATTATTTTAATACATTTCACAAATTATAATTTAATTTACATAATCTGTTCATTTCATTTGCTTTAGTTATTACATTTATATAATCCATTTATATTAGATTGATATTGATTTTAGTATATTTTTCATATTTTCTTAATAGATTTCTTATAGTGTTTTTAGATTGATATTGTTTTTAGATTAATATTGTTTTTTGATTGATATAGTTTTATATTGTTTTTGGATTAATATTGTTTTAAGAATTGTATTTAATATTCTTTAAATACAATTCTTAAATTTTAAAAGAGGACTTTCCACTACATTTTATGTGATAATATGATAGGTGGTATTTCTAATGTAACCATTATTCATTATGTAATAAAATTGAATTGATTTATTTTGGAGTTGTCTAATATAGTTATTAGATCTAATTTAGATAATCTATTTATTTAATATACTTATATATAGAAACATCTTTTCTAATGAGAATATTAAAAAATTAGAAACATCTTTCCTAATGAGAATATTAAAAAATATAAAGAAAATGTAGAAATCTATCATTTTTCTAATTGACAATAAAAATGTTTCTATATTTTTCTTATCCTTTTCTAATTATAAACATTAGTAATTTATTTTAATATTATTTTATTTAAATATTGCAATTAATCATTATAAGCTATTTTATTAGATCTAACAATATTAAATTTAATCTAATTTTAATATTGTTAGATCTAATAATATTACATTATGGATGGCAAAGCCGCCATATTGTAATATTATAGATTAATATTATTTTTTAGTATTTTAATAATATTTTTATTTAATATAGTTATTACATTCACTTTAGATAATTTGTTTATATATTTAAATAATATGTTTACATTGTGGATGGCAATGCTGCCATAGTCTAATATTTTTTTTTTGTATAAATTTAATTTTGAATATTACCTTTGTTAGATATAGATTTTTTATTTAAATATTACAATTAATCATTATAAGCTATTTGATTTAAATGTTAGAAATAGGATTTACATTAATTATATTTTATTTTTGTGAAAATTTAGGAGATTTCCATTTACAATATTACCTTTACAATGTTACATTTAGATTTCAATTCCTAATTAGATTTTAAAACTTAATTTATTAGTATTTTAATACTTACTTTGAAATGTTAAAATTACATTTATTTTAATAGGATTTTAATAATTAAAATTGCAATTACTAATTTTTTAATGTTACACATTAGGATTTAGATTAATTATATAAATTTAGGACATTTCCATTTCGAATATTACCTTTATGTTAGAAATAGGATTTACATTAATTATATTTTGTTTTTGTATAAATTTAGGAGATTTCCATTTACAATATTAATTATATTTTCTTTGATAACATGCATTTTCTTAATGGTTACTATCCTTTATGCAACATTTCTTTAGTTTCAAAAATTAAATTCATTATCATGTTTCATTATGATATAAATACTGTTAATAATTTCCATGCAGCTTACCAAGATGTTAGACAAATTGCATTTATCATGGGTTTCCAGTTGGTTGGAGAAATTTCACCCGCGTCTTCCACGCAATATTGTCCTTCGTATAGAGGAGATGAGTGTTCATTATTGGCTAAGGGATAGAATGGTCAATCAAATTAAAAACAATGGACCAAGGAACACTCAAATTAAATTTTATAACTATGTTGTATACTTCAACTTTTATTACAGAACGAAGGTGCAGATGAACTTAGATGTGAAGTTTCACCACCCACAAATTGAGATTGTTGATTTATGTGGATGGTCAGATGCTTTGTACCATGAGATTCGTGATCTTTATCTTGCAGGATGCATTTTTAAAATCACGATTAGGCCAACAGTAAATTTCAAGAAGCACACTATCTCTAATGAACTCAATCTAAAGTTTATGAAATTTCTTAAAGGAGAATCTAAAATTAGCTATCACAAGGGCCCACTCAAAGAATGGTTGATTGCTACTCTTAAGTTTGATTACACCATCACTTTCATAGTACACCAAGTCATTCCATCTTTCAGGTTGTTGCACGCATATTATGGGGTGCCTACCTTATTTGTTGTGAAGTCTACTCTATCAATTAAAGTTTGTAAAATTCTTCCTGGAAATGTGGAGATATTATCGATGCACCCATGGTTAAAAAAGTGAAATTATTCTGCATATTATTGGTTAATGTGTTTACAAAATTTTAAACAATTGTATTTTTTATTTTATCCAATTTTGGAATGACTAATAAGTAATAAATTATTAATTATTGTGATTCATTATGTCAAATTATGTTTCAATAAATATTAAGTATTTAATTATCACATGATGTTCATGAATTATC